>JAHREC010000049.1:2400000-3124594 GCA_020081605.1 Albifimbria verrucaria
CGCTCAAACACTCAACTTCATCCCCTCACATGTTGTCTAGCCTGAAGTCATCAACTTTCGCACCTGCGGGTGGAATGACGTTCCCTAAGGTTCTCGAGCGCAACGAGTCTGGGCTTTCGGAAGTTTTGCGCCCGATGAAGTCGAGCATGAAGCCCACATTTGACGCAGCCATCACTGAGGAATCGTCCCCATTAAGATGCAGCTAGCGAACCGCGCTGAATACGAACCTTACAACGACAGTGGCGACAAGGAGGACCAGAAGTCTCCGGGTTACCCCCAAGGTCCTATTGCTATTTATGGAGACAATGTCTACCTTTACTTGGAACCTACCGCCGAGGAGGCATCGAAGTTTGATGTTGTCATCAACGTAGCAAGGGAAGTTAAGAACCCTTTCGATGCGCTGCAATCGAGCTTCCGCTCTGGCGGACTCAGCCCGATTCCAGACTCTGCTTTGACTGGCCCAGACTTTGCCACAGCTCTTGAGAACCAGCTCAATGAGGAGAAGCTGGCAGAGACTCCTACGACGCCCAAGGCAAACCCCATTAATCGACCCGAGTATATCCACATACCTTGGGACCACAACACAGACATTGCACTGGATCTGCTTCGCCTCTGCGAGACGATAGAGGACCGCACAAAAGGTGGCAAGAAGGTCCTCATTCACTGCCAGCAAGGAGCTAGCCGCTCGGCCAGCTTGATCATTGCTTATGGCCTATACCAAAAGCCAGAGCTTAGTGTGAACGATGCCTATTATGCGGCTCAAGCAAAGAGCCGCTGGATCAGCCCTAACATGAAGCTCATGTACTCACTTCAGGATTTCCAGAAGGAGAATGCCAAGAAGCGCCTCCCGCCAGCCTCTGCATTCAGGCCACGAGCTGGGCGCAGTCCGACTAAGCACCGATTGACGCTTTCAGTTGATGCTATTGATATTTCACCGAACGAGCCTCACACAGCACCACTGCCAGGAGAGGAAGATTTTGGAGACAAGCCAAGCGAAGCCAGCCCTCAAACTCGCCTCCGTGGCAACTCAACGCCTGGCCGCCCAGCGATCTCTCCTGGTCCTGCTTCAGCACCCATGGTGTTCTCTTGGACTGAGAAGGAACAAACCGATCGTCCATCGAACGACTTCCTCAGCCCTTTCAACCCTTCCGACTTGCCTCAACGTCCGAAGACTGGGCACAGTGGGATGGGCTCAACTAATAATAAAACTAGCGAGCTGTGGCCGAAAAAGCCAACGCCATCCGGCCTGAACTTGTCGGACACTTTTGGCTTCCGGAGCTTAAAGATTGAATCGCAACCCGTAGACACGGCCCCTCAAGAACAGCCAGTGCCTGGGTTGAGCATCATTGCGCCATCACCGCCGGCCACTTTTGAAAGTGCATATCCCGAAGATAATACTCTAATGTCTCCACGCGCCGAGGTGATGACTAACAACCCTCTGCATGATGTCCAAGGAGTCAATGGCATGCGGTTCGCAGAGGCGCCACAAGTATCGACTGAATCCCTGTTTTCGCCAAGAATGACGGCATTTTCACGGGAATCTTTCTTTGCTTTCGGCCGGCCTCGACAAGTGGTAGATCCTCGAAGCCCGCCCACGAAGGGTGAGGCACCTATCATTCGATCGATCGACGATCTGCTCTGATCTCTTGGTGGAAACAATGGTGCTTGATGAGCAGCACTTGTTGTGAGAGGATGAGCCAGGAACAAACTGCCTGGCACACTTGATGACTCACTCGTGGTACAATTGTTGGCATTTTCAAGGCGTTGGTGCCACCTTAATGATGGTGATTAAAGCATCAATTAGGTGCTTCATCGGATAGCAAGCGATCATTTGCTTTTCATCCATGATATCATTTTCTTTTGTTCGATATCTCTACACGGCGTCTCAACTGTTCGACGGTCCTCAACCAAAACGGATGGCGTCAGTGGCCTCGTTCTTGATACGATAATTATATGCCGGACCATGGCCGCTTGTGCCATGTTTCTGGACGACCTTAGTTGGCGATCTAGTCATTTTTTCTTTGTACTGTTTTCTTTTTGTATATTGGGATGGGCACAAAACCGGGGTAGGAGTAGTTGGAGGGCGGCTCAACCAAGGTGCCAGATTGGCCCATGGGATGATTTGGAGTTTTCGTGCCCTGCCGAGCGCAGGACTTGAGTTGTGGCGCGATAGTGAGAGACTAAAGAATTGACGTCTTAGCACGTAATCAGCTGTAAAGCGAAGTCGGCAAGACATGGGGTATATATCGTGTAGCTTAGGATAGGCCAGGGATATTTCAGGTAAATACAGGATACATTGGAAAGACTCGTTGTTTCATTTCTGTGACTGGTGATCAATGCTTAATATGGCGATCCTGAAGATTCTGTATAAATACGTGCGGCCTTTGAATATTGTAATGTCTGTTTGAGCATTGTTTTCTATATTGTGAAATGCTCTATCATCCATACTATATTCCTTGATTGTCTATGTATGGCAAAACACTTTTCTTGCATCTTCCACATATGACGAAAAGAAAAAAAAAGGACGGAAACTAGATAGATGAAGACCAGGCTACGTCTATTGCGTCTTCTTCACGCCATTGGCCTTCTTAGCCGCCTCCTTGGCAATCTTCTCCTGCCTGGCAATACCGGCCTCTACACCGATGCCGCCAAAGACCAGGCCGACGCCCAGCCACTGCATGTGCGTCAGGCGGTGGCCGAAGGCGACGACGGACAGGATCATGGTGAACATCTTGCGGGTGACGGTGACGGTCACGAGGAGCACGGATGAGAACGTGGAGAGGGTGTAGACTGTGAGAGTAGGAGTTAGTATATACGTGGATAATAATGAAGTGAAAACGACTTGGGAGGGTGAAACTTACAGATGAAGACTTGACCGACGGCGCCACACGCCGCAAAACCTAGAACATCCTTCCACACAGCCGGGTGTCGGGCCATGAAGTCAAGAGCAGCGCGCAGCTCACCGGCGCTTCCCACAACGTCCATGCCCAGCCAGTCACCAAGACCCGTAGCGACCAGCCAAGGGCTCAGAAGCAGGTACAATCCTGTAACGAGGGTGCTCATCATGTTGTTTGCGCACATCATCTGCGGGCCGGTGTACGGGCGGAAGGTTTGGAAGATGTAGTCCTGGGTACTGTTGGTCAATCCGTCGAAGAGCAGGTTCACGGACAGCAATAGCAGACCCCAGGTGGCGTTGGCCTCCTCCGAGGACTGCTTCTTCTTGTGCTTCTTGCCCGAGTGCAGCGTGAAGACAGCGACGCCGGCGGTCACGGCCGCAACGACGAGGTACTTGTACAGCGGGTAGCTCCGGCGGTAGATGGTGACGTGCAGGAACATGACGGGCAGCAGCTTGCAGCTCTTGGCCAGCAGGAACGTGATGTAGTCGATGTGCGCGAGACTCGCGTAGCCGAATGGGCTGGCCAGGCTGCTCGTGATGGCGACGACGGCCAGGGGCCCGAGGATGCGCGACGAGGGGATGATGGGCGGGATGCTGGTGCCCTTGGGCGTCGACGCAATCAGGTAGATGGAACCGACCGTAGCGGCGAAGAAGGACTGAATCGTGTTGAGGAAGACGGGGAACCGCCAATACTCAGGGTTCTCGCCGGTACCGTGAGGCGTCGTGGTGAGCTTCTCCTGGAGATACGCCCAAGTCAAGCTATCGCGCAACCAGCACATTAGTCTCTGCTCGCAACAAACTCACACGTCGGACGACTTCGCCCAGTGCTCACTTACAAAGAAGCGTAAATACCCGAGACAGCAATCACCAGCTGCAAGATGCCCGCCTCCTTGGCCTCTGCCACGACGGGCTTCACCTTGGCGGCAAGCTTGCCATTGGAGCTGTTCGCGACCTGCTTCTCGTCGGAACCCTCCCAGCTAGCGGTCTGCTTGTTGAAGTATTCGGATGACGACTCGCGCTTCACAGCGGGCTGTTTAGTGCGCGCCATCGCAGACGTTCAAGCGCCGAAGCAACGGCGCAAGGAGAATCGTCGAAAGTCGCAAAGGTCCGGCCTCCTTGGTGTAGGAGAAGAAGGGAAGATGCGCTGCGGCGCGGTCAAAGCGAAGGCAAATGCGCTAGCTCAAGTCAAACGAGAAAAAGAAAAGAAAATAGCAGTCAGTAAAGAGCGATCGTCAACCTTCACTCATAAAAATAAAAATAAGGTATGATAGAACACGAGCCATCATTGAGGAGACCGTGTTGGTTAATGGAAGGGTCTCGTGGCTTATCGATAAGGATTCGGCTGATCTTGACATGCTGGCTTCAACAAATTCAAAAGCAGTCACGGAGGGGACAGTGCACAAGACCTCTTGGAGTTAAGGCACCCCGGTGGATCCATCTCCTCCACGATGATACTACGTATACCTCCTAATGAAAGGCCACATTGATAATGGCCGTCAAGAATTAACTGCATGCCATCCTGTACCCTTGTCGCAGTTGCTCAGACTAGTGGTAGTGCGTCGTTGCCGAACCCCACGTCATGATTTGACACTATAGACGTCAATAAACTGTAGCTCGCAGGTCTCTATTAGCAGTCACACGACGGTCAGTAGGAAGCTCAAGGTTCAGCGCCAATTCTGTTCAAATATATTTCGCGCTTATTGCATACATCTAGATACACTCCTATCTAGACATGTTTCCACTCCCGAACCCACAAAAGATGCTGCGTGGTGTAGCCGGGCTCCTCAAGTCATGCGGGAGGCTGTGTTCTGGTGGGCATCAGCCCCCGAAAGAATTTGGGTATCGAAGAGATATACATAGTCCGGGATTAGTCTTGAGTACTGCACGTCACATAAGACGGCATGTAAGGATGAGGCGCGCAAGGGTGTTTAGGGTTGTTCGTAGTTGTGATTGTTGTCGGTGAGAATCGCCGTAGCAAAGACCAGAGCGTGACAAAACGAGCAATCGAAGCCGTGCAAGCCGGTTGTGAAACCATGCTCCTGGCTTGAAGGACTCATTTAAAGATCTGGTACAGGAACGTGGCACTGAGAGCTTTGTGACTGAAGCTCCAAGTTGAGGAGATAGATGAGATATCCGAACCGTGTGTATGAAGGAAAGCGTGGAGAGGATAAGGAGCTGTGGCCTCTGCTCCCGATCGCGTAAGCCTTTGCGAGAAAGACTAGCTGCAACCGAGAGGAAGCATTGAGCTTGCCCAGAACATGACGTATGCTAAGCAAGTCTCGTGAAGAGGAGGCCGCCACGGGTGTCGGTAAGGTGAGGACGAGAAAGAGATGAAGCACAGCTAAGAAAGGTGGAAGAATGGCGGTAGAAAGTAGCGATGTCAAGTGATGATGGAGAGAATGGAGACGGTCGGCAGAGAATGGAGACGTATCGTATCGTGATGTCGGCCACACTCTCAAACAGGGAGGTAAAAGAGGGGACAAGGTTGAAGGCCTTGCAACAAGTGAACAGTTCAAATGCCTCGAGAAGGCAGCCCAGGCAGCCTTGCCTCCAGCGAGCCGGTCCTCAGACATTGCAAAGACCTACACAGATGAGGCTTGGCTCCTGAAGTAGCTCAGCAGCTGTGTTTACTCGGGCTCCTGGTTCTGGCTTCGGCGCATCTTCTCGGCCTCGAGGTTCTCATACAGAAGGAACAGCGCCGACTCGTTCGCCTTGGCTGTGCCCATGATGGTGAACATGCGCTCACCAGTCTCATCATGAGGTGCCTGCAGTGAAATGTTAGGTCAATGCATGTATAACACGGGGAAGCTCAGAATGTGAGGACGCATCGTTTTAACATACCTTCGCAATAGAGATGCGAGCTCCAGAAGTCTTGCGAATCTCGCTGATCTTGCTGCCAGCACGACCGATGATGCAGCCAACCATGTCTGCCGGGATGCTGATGTTTTGTGTCTGGATCTCCTCGCCGTTCTCATCGTGGGTGGGGGTCCACGGGAGGCGGCGTCGGAGTCAGAACGGCGGTTGAAGGGGCGGGAGCTGCCGTTGTTGAAGTCAGACCCGTTGCCGGTGCGCATAACGCGGGGCTTCCATAGTCGCCCCTGCTCGAGCTGTTGTTGTAGCTGCTTCCGCTGTTCAAGCTTCCAGAACCAGAGCCAGGAGCCTGGTTTCGGACAACGGGGTTGTAGAGAACGGTGCCAGTGCCACGCTGCCAGTCATCGACAAGGCATTTGCAAATCTCCCAGATTGCACGCTGGATACCTTCGGGGTGCCTTGCACTTCGACAATTCGCTCGGTCGACTGGGGAGCATTTCTTTCTGGGCGACCATGCGGACGCCGGACACATCCTGGATATGCTTGATCTTGAGACCCTGCCTTCCGATGATAGTGCCCATCTGGTTGTGAGAGATGAGGAGCTTGATGGCTAAGCGACAGTTAGCTATGAGATGGGTCTCGATATTTAGGAAGGGTACTAAACGTACGGTGAGTTCCATTGCTCTGGATGACGCCACCCATACCCATGGCGGGCGCGCCTTCGAGGAGGGCACGTGCGACAATGGCGTAGGCCCTCGAGATGGCATCACAGCCACCGGTGATGGTAAGGACTCGGTCGTTGACACCCTGAACAACCTTGCTGACGCCAGCCTTGACGCCCGTGTCATCGCGAAGGTCGGCGACGTTCTTGCCACCCTTGCCGATGATGACACCGGCTTCCTTGGAAGACACAATGGCTCGGAGAGTGAGCTGGGCCTGGGCATATTCCTCGTCCGTCTTAGGGGCGGGTTCACCATCAGGTCCAAGGCGCTCGTCCATCTTGAGGTGATCGAGAGGATCGACGAGATCAGCGCCGTTGGGGAGAGGTTATCCTGAGAAGCCGACATTGTTCTTATGAAGCGGAGAGAATGCGGGGAGGAGAGGATGAGGAGACGGGGCGGAAGGCCGATGCGGTTGAGGACCTAGGAGTCAAGGGCAATCGGCAAGTCGGCGGAGTGGTGAAGAGTCTAGAGGGGCAAAAGCGTAAGCGTATTGCGCAGAGGAGCCTGTGAGATGGACAGGTCGCTATGGAAGGATTGCGCAGGTGCGCAGTGCATGCCGTGTCTTTGGGGAACCGCACGTGAGTGAAGGCGTCTCGATGTTGGCGCAGCCAAGCAATCAGGATGGTTTGGCAGCAAGTGAGGGAGGCGGGCGAAGGCAAATAACCTGATGCGATACGAAAAACGGTGGGAACAAACCAAGGGAAAAAATCGGATGACTTACCTGAGAAAAATCCAGAAACTTCAAGTGGAAAGGTGCGTGAGGGAGGGGAGAGAGAGGAGGGAGGAGGAGGAGAGGTGGTGGTGGTGGTGGTTGTGGTGTTGAATGGGAGCGCGTGTGAGTAAGGAATCAAAAGAGTCGCGGTTGCCCTTTGTGCGGCTTTGGCCGTTGCTTTTTTCTTCGCTTGGCGTTGAGCGGCGGCAAGCAAAGTCGTCAGAGAGGTAAGGCAATGGCGGGGTCGGTTCAATCAAGGGTCAAACGGGACACACAACGTCCAAGACGGCAACGATGTGGTGGATGGGCGAATGAACGAGCCGACGGAGGCGAGGCGGGGCACCGAGAGCAGCGCAGACCAGAGGGGGAGGAGGAGGGAGCACTGCGGGACCGCGGGTCCAAGCTGGAGCGGAGCAAGCTTGGGTGACGAGACTCGCGATTGGATTGGACGAGAGAGTGAGAGAAGACAGGGACGCTGCGAGGAGGAAGATGGGGGAAGAGGCCGTAAGGTGAAGAGGAAGGGGATGCAGGATGAAGGGATGTAGATGGGAGAAGAAAGGTGGAGGAAGAAGAAGTGAGCTTTGAGCAAAAGGAGCGGAGACGTGAGGAGTTGTGGGAGAGAGAGGTCGGGTAGCAGGAGGCAAGTAGCAGGTAGCCGTAGCTGGTACGGTAGGTAACTGCTGTAAGGAAAAGGTACAGAGAAGTACAGGTACTGCAGCTTTCTAGGTACTTACTAGGTAGCGCCTGGGTGTAAGTCAGGCACGGTAGGCAGGCACGGTAGGTACTAGGGTAGGTACCTGGTAGCCAGAAGGTGAGGTGGAGGAGACACCCAGGGAAGAAGTGACACAGGTGAAGCAAGGACGGACAGGGCTCTGCAGTTCCAAGGAGGATGTCCCAGCGCGGTGACGCCTCCGCTGACCTGTTGGAACCGGTGCTACCACGGCAGAGCTGCCAACCTCCCCGTCATCTTCTGCTGTAGTCCCTACCACTTGGCTACATGTAGATACCGTTTGCGAGGCCTCAACCGCTGAGTTGCCGAGGCACAGTGTTGATTCCACAATGCCTCCAACCCGCCTCTCTCCTGCATGCACACATATATCGTGCATATCGTCACATTCCTCTCCCTCAAGTTCCGGCAACGCATCAATTCGCGAGTTGTGATTTTGTGATCTAGGCAATTCGCAATCACTTTCTTAACCGAGAACAAGGACCGCAAGGGCACGAGCAAAACAAAGAGCATACTTCATACTTCATACAAGTGGCTTACATGGTCAGACGTGGACGAGGAACGGTCTAGACATCTCTTACACGGCTGAGGCAAGTTGCTCATTTCGACAACCTCAAATAAAATCCATACAGATATCTGAAGCATACCACCATTGTGATTTTTTCATTTTTCAGCAAAGGCCTAAATATCAACTCCGTCTAAGCTACAATATTCCAATGAAGCTGTCATGCGTTAACTCCACAACGTTGTCTTATACCGTCTAACTCTTTAGATTCTACACTTGGAAACTGAAAAGACTCTCCCTAAAGCACAGCAACAAAATCACGAGAGTGGTTACGAAGGGCTTGTTAATTTCATAGCATTCCAGATCCCATTTGACCGCCCAACTGTAGTCTTCTACAACAACAAACAACTGGTGCCCCACACTCTTCAGTATTGACGACTTGTCTCAACGCTTTACTTAACCTCGAGACGTTTTAGCAGGTCAAAACGGTAATCCGAATACCTTTCTCGTATACCGTTCTATCCAATGAAAAAAAAAAAAAAAAAAAAAACACCCTCTTGCATTCCCTTGGACTTGTCACACGACACATGAAACCGGCTACCGGCTGCTTTTGTCCCGGTATCCGGAGGGCGACGCAAAAGGCCAATCTTGTAGTCTTGAGTTTTCTATTGTGGTCTCCTTTAGTTATGGGAATTAGTCTACTAAACTACAGTACAACCACACAAGATATGACATTCTAGTGATTTTCGGAAAATGTCCCATGCTGACAACTTCGCCTCGCTAACCAAACACATCCAGCCTTTTGCCCTTGCCTTGCTCGGCTCATCATCTCTGTCGTAGTTTCTGTTCGTGTTCAACCCAGAAATTCTTGCACGCTCTGTGTCCCCAGTGTTCTACCCACCACTCCCCAAAACTATCCTCGACATCGAAGTCCACCTTTGCAACTCTTTCGTCTCTCTTCAAACCGCAGATGATGCATGGTTTCGGAGCCGTTGGCACCATCTTGGCTGTTTGGACTAGCAAAGAGTCGCTCAGCTCTGGAACCTTTAGGTTTGACTTGCCCGCTGCATTTGCTGCTGCAACGGCCGACCGCAGCCGACCTACATTCTCGCGCCATGTTACAGCAACATCGGCCGCCTCCCGATCCTCACGGGCAGATTGAGTCTTGTCCACTCCGGCCAGTTTCATTCCCTTGCTACCAGAAGCAGAAATCGACATACTTTTGGCAAGAATTTTATCACGATGCCATCGGTGTTTCCGTCCAGCAATGACCCTCGCAGCCGTGGTCGCCAACAGAATGTATCCGTGCAGGAAATCCACCGCTTTAGGGTCTGAGAGGATTTGTTGCTTGATTGAGGTAGCTTGCTTCGACATTGGCTTGAAGAACTCACCACCAGAGTTTAGAAGATCTGGAAATATAGATAGAATGATTGATGGCGGTGGGACATTGATTGGCGGGGGTCTGTATCCTTGGGTGTCCTTGTGACCGCTGGTTCCGCATGGTCATCAGCGTCCCATTCCCAGCCCTTTGGTGGCTTGGTGTTATCAGTCGCCGTTTTCTTACTTGCGACGACCTTTTCGTCATCTTCCCATGCGCCCCAACCATCATCTTCTTCCTTCTTGTCTGCCCCGGCTGACTTTAGAGCATTACTGGTGAATGATGGCCATGCAGTCACTGGAGTCTCTGTCTTCGGGTTATCCTTGTTGTTGAACTCGACTGATGTGGGTGTTGGTGTCTTGATGGCAAGCTCAGGAAATGGATTTCTGGCCTGGAACGATGGAGACTTTGGAGCTTGGGGATAATTAGAGCCTGGCGACTGCAAGAAGGGTGATTTTTTCGGCGAAGTGGAATCCTTGGAAGTTGCTGCAAAACTCATTATGTTTTGCAGCCTCTCAGGTGGTTGCTTGTGTGGCCTGGCCCGCGTAGTCTGTGGGCCCTGTGATGGTTGAGGCTCATCTAACGACAGCAGGTCCATAGAAGGTGGTTGGAACTTTGTCTTGGATTGGCTTGATGCTTGTCTACTTGGTGCCGAGGGAGCTGCAGTGCTCTCGAAATCACCAAACTCGTCAAACTCGTCCTCGTCTTCTTCCTTGATGTCATCCTCGCCAAGCTCAAACTCTGCCACGTCAAATAAAACATTTGCGTCATTACGCTTGGGTTTTGCTGGTTGGGCCGGGTTGAATTGGTTGTGTTTTCGAAACTTGTCAGTAGCAGGGGACTGGCGATCCACGTCAATGAGACTATTGGTAATGAGTTCCATAGTTGAGGCACGGACAAGCCTGGTCCGTGGTGGTTCTCCATCGGTTACACGAGCTTTGTTCTCCCAGTTTGGCTGCTCAAGAGAGGAAAGCTCGTGGTTTGGGCGGTTTGTGCAACCTCAAAGTCACCCCATCCATCATCGTCTTCCTCCGGAACAGCATGGCCCGCCGGAGCAACTGCTGGCTGCGACGACACAATAGGGCTCCAACTGCCGAAACTGGCGGCTGCTTGAGGCTGGAATGATGGGCCAGCCTGAGTTGTCAAGGGTTGAGCGGTGTTGGCATTGTTGCTAGTATGAAACCAGTCTATGCCCTGGTCCTGACCCCCTGTGGACGTAGACGAACTTGAGCGCTGTGGCGGCTGAGGAGTAGCCGATGGGCTGTTAAACTCAGCAAAGAGATCGGCGGACATGTTGACGAGGAGACGACTGCATCTCAGCCGCGCACACTTCTGGGTGTTTTGGAAGAGGTAAGCCCGCGAAGGGACGGTATGTCAGGAGAAGGCGAGGGAGTATGAGATCAAGTGGAGGTTAAGAAAGCAGGTGAGCCCGGTATCTCCAGATACCCGGTCCCTGGCGTAAAGTTAGCGGTGGCGGTGGGTACCATCGGTTAGTCGGCGGAAGGATCGAGCTGAGTGAGCCACTGTGAGGGTGGGGTTCCAACCGTCACCGTTTACCATCACATTTGCGCACACCAACAATCCTCTCAACGTCGTTGTACTACGTGACCCGCCGCTACATGGCTCAAGGGTGTGGTCTGTTGCTTTCACCGGGCCCGCCCCTCGACAATTCGCTTTCTTTCAATCGTAATGAGGCCTCTCGATGAGACGCTGTAAGAGAACCCCCACGTCATTCAGGCTCGCTATCAGACGCTAACCGATTGTGCCTGACAGGACGAGGTGGCGGGAGACGGAGGCCAACGGCACCAACCTCGACGAGCTGCGTCGAGAGATCAGAGAGGGAGGAGCCCAAAGCCCTTGTCTGACTTCATGTCGGTCTATCTACTGGAAGGTATGGCATCTATAGCGTCCTCTCTGCGCCAAGTAGCTTATCACATTCAATAGGCTTTCCTGCTATCGCAAGGTGACAAGACATGGGCGAGTTGGTCTCAGCCTCTACGCCAGGCTAGGAAGGAATACGAACAGCGGCGGGAGCATTTTCTAAAGTTCATCAAACACCCAGAGGCCCTTGCTGAGGTCTCAATCGACCCATTAGCTGATGACCCCGATGTAAGTAGAGGCCATGTGCATAAACGAGTTGCGATCAATCTCGCTTATACTTTTCACAAAACAGTCACCATGGAATAGCGTCCGCCAGGATGAGATTATACGGGCAGAGATTCTTCAGGATGTTCAACGACTCCCGGACGAGGCCAGCTATCATGATGCTCATATTCAATCCATGATTCTGGATATTCTCTTCGTGTACTGCAAGCAGAACCCCACCAGAGGTGGTTATCGTCAGGGCATGCACGAGCTCTTGGCACCGCTTGTACACGTCATTGAGCTGGATGCCATTGACACCTCGGCTATTGAAGACAAGTCGGCATATGACGAGCTGATGCTGGAATCACTTGATGCTGCATATATCGAGCATGATGCTTATGCATTGTTTTCACAATTGATGCAACATGCTCAGGCCTTCTATGAGGTTAGCAGTACTTCTGATGACCCGACATCGAACGACAACCCGAGCTCTGGTCGCTCAGAGCAAAGCTCTGCAATCGTGGAGCGGAGCAAGTTCATCCATGAAGTCTGCTTGAACAAGGTAGATCCAGAACTCGCAGCCCATCTTACCAGCGTTGAAGTTCTACCACAGATATTTCTTATGTAAGTTGTTCAATAACCCTAATCAAATCACAATATTAACAGAGGTTACAGTCGATGGATACGATTATTGTTTAGCAGGGAGTTTCCGTTTGATCAGTTTCTTGTTCTCTGGGATACCATTTTCGCGATTGATCCCTCATTAGACTTGATAGATCTCATATGTGTTGCTATGTTGATACGGATACGTTGGCAATGTAAGTTTTCCCAAACTCTCTCACTCTTCTCATAGCCGGGCTTAATCTAACACTGAGTTAGTATTAGAAGCGGATTACTCAGTCTGCCTGCAATTGTTGTTGAAATACCCGCCGCCTTCTGAGGACCATGGACCGCACACTTTCGTCCATGATGCTGTTTTTCTGCGCAGTCATCTCCATGCAACTGGAGGTGCTACCCTCATAACCAAGTATACCGGCAAAGCTCCTGATGTGGCAAAGTCGCCTGTTACTCCCGCGTCTCCGGCACCAAGCTTCCCTGGGCTGGGCTCCTTCCGTCAATCCAGTTTTAGCAGGAGATCACCATTACCCTCGCCATCAAGGTTCATCCAACAGCAGGGTGGGATGGAAGCTCTTTCCAGGGCGCAGCCAAAGGTGCAAAGGGTGTGCTGGAGCGGGGCGAGAAGCTGGGAATTAACCAAGCCGTAAGGGACGCTATGGGGAGATTAAACGCAATATGCAAACTTTCAACGAAACTCGCACCATTCCCCGTTCATCAGACAGGTCGGCACTTAATGATGAAAGCGCCGCGAATGCTCTGGCTGCCATGCAACGGCGGAACATGCAACTTGCCAACATGCTGAACGAAACAGTGGCCAACCTGAAAGCTGTCTCTACCTCAGATCTGGAGGATAAGGCTAAGAGCCTGGAGCTAATTGAGATTGCTGCGGCCAAAATACAGTTCGTGCAGATCTATCTAGAGGATTCTTCGATGGAGATGCCCGTAACGACTCCTCCAGCTACAGATGATGCTCGCATCGAAACTGCTGACATTGTTCATGGCGAGTCAGATGATGGAGGCACGCCTAAAGAGCAAGTAAATGCGAGCAAGGATGCTGCCGTTGTTGTGGACAACTTGCCAATACCCGTCGAAGATACAAAGGAGTCAGCTCCAGTCGAGCCTCCAAAGAATGAAGAGGCCCCAACGCCTGTAGAACCCGTCGCTGCAGATGCAGCATCAGACGGAAGCCCAAAGAAGGATTCCGATCAACCGAGCAACATTGCGAAGAGGCCAGCTCCTATTCCAACACGCTCAACTCTGGCCCAATCATCCTTCTCATGGATGCTTGAACCTGATGAGCCTCTAGCTATCAAGTCCGCCGCATCGGCGAGTAAAAGGCCCCGTGCAACACAAGAAGAGGGGCCACAACGCCAGCCGTGAGAAGAACGCATTTCTATTCGGGGATGTGATTAACGAAACTGAGGGTGGTGATCCATTGGGTAGCGATGATATCTTTGGCATGCAGCCAATTGCAAAAGCCAAGGCAAAGCAAAGCAATGACTAGTCTTGTAATATCTATCAGTATACGCTATGTAGTTTCTCATGTTACACAATACTTAGACAGTAAAGGATATATACTTTCTCTAGGCGCACACCAACACGATGCAGACAAGTACTATCAATCTGGCATATGGCCCTAGTAAACTAACCTCTTATATTGGTTAAACTGAGACGATTTTAATGAGTGTGATTTATTGTGAGTCGGTGGTGATCGGTTGCGTTCATTCTTACTAATCCATTATGGTCCACATGGATCCTAACCTCACCTACATTCCCTGAGAAAGCCATGAGTATGAGTATCCATATAATATTTCGCCCTTGGCACGTCTGAAATAATTGTTTATACAAAGGCAAAGACCTGTCAGCAACTAATATCACCGTTAAGACTGTGTTTGAGAGGGTTGAAGGCGTTGCATACTGTACGGTGACGCCATTATCTCGTTTCTACTCCTTGCATACTCCTCCCCCAAACAACCTCGGCATGGCTCCAAGAGAAGGCCTCCCTGTCCAGGCCGTTGGCCCGACAGAAGCGTCTCCTTTGCTAGGAGACGAAAACGCCGCTGCTAGAATTGGTAGCGTCGGTGACGCTGAAAATGGCCATGCAACACCCGCCGACGCCCAGTCTGAAGAGGGCAACCCCGCCATGGCAGCCAAGATGCATTTACTGATTCCAGCCGTGGGCATTGGTGTGAGTGCTCGCCCATATATGACCTTATATAAGCGTTATGATATATCGAGGACTGTTCATGGCTGACACTCAGGTTGATAGCTCTTTCTCGTAGCTATTGACCAGCTTCTGACTGTGGCAACGTATGCCAAGATTGGCAGCGAGCTCAATGCCTTGAACTACACCAGCTGGATCGCTACATCGTGAGCAATTCCATTCTGTGAACCTGAACTCATCTGGTGATCAATGCTGATTGTGTCATGGCCCGCAGCTACTTCCTCACCCTCACCAGCTTCCAGCCTCTGTATGGTAAGTTGAGTGACATCTTCGGCCGGAAGCAATGCCTCCTCTTCGCCTACACCGTCTTCGGCGTTGGATGCCTTGGATGCGGCCTGGCGCAGAACATGCTGCAGCTTTGTATCGCCCGTGCCGTGTCGGGTATTGGCGGTGGTGGTATGAACGCCGTCGTCTCTATCCTGTTGTCTGATCTTGTGCCCCTGAGAGAGCGCGGCGTCTGGCAAGGCTACCTCAACATCATCTTCGCCGCTGGAACTTCTACCGGAGCACCGCTTGGTGGAATCATGGCCGATTCTGTAGGATGGCGATGGTAAGTCAACAGTATCCTCGCCTGATGATCTCGTCTAACCCATGGCTAGGTCCTTCATGGGCCAGACTCCTCTTTGTGCCGTTGCATTCTTGGCCGTCTACTTCGTTCTGGATCTTCCGCCTACATCACATGCGCACTGGCTCACCAAGATGCAGCAAATTGACTTTCTCGGTGCCTTTACCCTGATTCTTGCCGTGATCTCTCTTCTCGCAGGTCTTGACAGCGGTTCCAACCTGGGCTGGTCCAACCAATTTACCATCATCTCCCTCTCCCTCGCTCCCGTGTTTTTGCTCTCTTCATCTTTGTTGAGATCAAAATCGCCTCGCATCCTTTTGCCCCGGTCACATTATATTTGATGCCGGACTCTTTGCTTGCTACATGAGCAACTTCTTCGGCGTAGCTGGACAGATGGGTATCGTGTTCTTCATGCCCCTGTTCTTCCAAGCCGTGCAGGGAATCAGTGCTACTGGGAGCGGCGCGTTGCTGGTTCCATCCATGGTTGCTGGCGTCATGGCCTCGCTTGGCGCTGGGGTGTATATAAGAAAAACCGAAAAGTTCTACTGGATCACAGTTTGGAGTTTTGGTGTGTTGTTATTTTCTCTTGTACCACTTGGCTTGTCCCTGTGGTACAAGGTGTTGATTGGTGAAGTGGTTGGGCTTGTCTTTACGGCCTTGGGTGCTGGCTGTGGTACGTATTTCCCCAAACACATGGTCGTTTATCATGGTATTCACTACTAACTCACACCTCAATTGTAGGCATTACCACTACACTTGTTGCTATGCTAGCCAATGCTGCGACTGAGGATAGTGCCGTTGTCATTGCGTGCTCTTATCTGTTCCGTTCTTTGGGATCTAGCATGGGCATCAGCATCAGTGCTGCGCTGCTTCAGCAGACACTACGCTCTCAGCTCGCTGCTCGCTTGCCAAACGGCGACGAAGCTCGCGATATTGAGGAGAAAGTACGTCAGAGTTTGGATTACATCAAAGAGTTACCACCCCACATCGCGGACCAAGTTAGGACAAGCTATCAGATGGCAACTCTAGGTGCTTATGCCCCTACCCTTGTCTTCCTTGCCGTGGCCTTTTTGGCGACATTTTGGATCAAGGAAAAGAGTTTGAAGAAGTGAGTGAGGTGCAAATGTAAGGCAAATTCCATGATATGCGAATAAAATCATGGAGTCGACGAAGTGCCATCGTCAAGCGCATTGCATAGAAAGAGAGTCAAAGCAAAGCAACTCGCTGGTATTTTGGTTCTATATACATATACCATATGAATATCTCGGAGATCTATTAGTAGCTAGTCGATAAATTGATACAGGAATATAAACTATATTTATTGTTAATCTTAGCATTCAACATTTTCATGGAGTCAAATCCATAGCTTTGTGGTTTCTATAGCCTATTGCTCCTATGGACCCTCTTTCACCTCCATTTAGCGGCTTAAGCGGCAGGCTTCCAACGCTGTAGAGCTAAAGTAGTCTGAGATCGACAGGTTGCCCAACCACAGACCACACGGATGCTTTACATACATGGTTAGCTGTGGCTGAGCTTGCGGCTGTGGATCACGACAGGAGGTCGCACACGGCGCCGCCGGGAACTTTGGCCATTGATCCGGTTTGAATGGTGGTCATGTCCCACAAGGAATTTCTTTCTTCATGCCGGAAGTGCTGGGATATTTTTATCTCTTGGCGTCTTTTTCGGTTCTAGACAAGGAAAAAAAAGCTGCCCCAGCTAGCTCAGTTGCTGCCAAGAACACCAGTCGCTTGCAATACCCGTTATCTTGCATTTAAGGGAGATTGCGCACAAGCTACGGAGCAGATAGAGCCTCATCCATATACTTTCTTTAGCACATCTCCACATCGATCCGTCGCGGACAGTTGCCTTGTAGCGAGCCAGGGGCTGTTGATCCGCGACTCCTCCTTCTCTTTCGGCGACAAAAAGCCTGGACCATGGTCCATCCAATAATGCACCACCAACAAATTCAATTTGGGTGCGTAGAAAACCCTGCGTGCCAGGACGTAGAAGCGCCTCGACTCGAGAAATCGGCAGGCGTCTGGCTGGGCTGTTGAACGAGCCCCATTATTATCGTGGGGCTATGACCCCTTGAGCTCGTCTGTGATCCTTCTTGACTAACCGTAACGCCTGTTTAATAGAGGCGGACAGCCCAGCTCAGTTGTGTAACTCCCAAGCCTTAAGCAGAAGGGCTTGTCAGTTGCTCACATTCTGCGAAAGAGCTTCGGGCTCGGCAGTCTCTAAGGGTCAACCCATTTTACTACCGTGGGAGCTCGCCAGGTAAGGGTCGTGCAGCCATGCATTCCTGGACAGTCTTGTCCGGTTTACTTGGACTCGTCGCTGTGGCTTCGTCGGACACTTCCCCAAGGCCGTTGCAAGATTCTCCAGCCGAGTTGAGATCTCTAACTGAGGCAACGCGGCATTACGGGCGCTACTTTCACACCGACATTGTCGTCCGGTCGGAACCCGAGCGCCCAAAGTTCCGTATTCTCTGCCTCGGTGACTCCATTACCGTCGGCTTCCTGAGCGACAATGACGATGGCGATGGAAATGGTTATCGCCTCGAACTGCGCGACAAAGTAGAAGGTATGATGCAGCCGAGAATCAGCGGTGGATACGACGAATACTGAACGAAGACGCAGAAACTAGAGCAGATGTTGTTTTTGCTGGTACCGAGAGGTATCCCGGTAGTACCATGACGGACGCCTACTTTGTAAGGAGATCCAAGTAAACCTGAGTCGTGAGGTTGCTATGTTTACTAACTGATCCTTAACAGGCCGCCTGGTCAGGCAAGACGATCAAGTATATCGATGATCATATGCAACCCTCGCTTGAGCAGCGCCCTAACCTCATCCTCCTCCATGCGGGGACAAATGACATGAACCCGAACAGGGCAGTCTCTACAGAGGGTAATGACCCGGTTGAGGCCGCCCAACGGCTTGGGACTTTGATCGACCACATAATTGAAGCTTGTCCTGATGCGGTGATCCTGGTCGCGGTGATCATAGGCACCTGTGATCCTCAACAGTCACCTGCAACAGAAAAGTTCCAGGCATTGATCCCCGATGTTGTGGAAAGCCGGCTTGCTGCAGGTCACCGAGTCCTCACTGCGGACTTTACTAGCTTCCCGATGGCCGACTTGCGCGACTGCATTCACCCGACAAACGATGGCTATCGGAAGCTTGGCGATTATTGGTTTGATACGATTGCTTCGATGCCAGGCAACTGGCTAACAATGCCTCTGGGGCCCGACCCCGAGCGACCCCGGAGCCCGAAAGTGGCTCCACGACACTACGGATGGGTCATGGTTCCACGACACATAAAGTGTGCCTCATGGCCTCGTTGTGGTTCGGCCACCAGATTTTTCGCACATTTCTTGTGATTTTTGATTAAATCAGGTGCATCAAGCATGGAGTTCCGGCGGCATTTTTCTGGTGGTTCTTTACAAGCCTCATTATGCATTTGTTTCTGATAGATCGACGAAGTCCCGATAGGATACCCCATGCATCATCAAGAATTTTTCAAGCATCGAAAATCATGAATGCGAGCATAACCATAATTACCGTAGCTGCCGCGTGTGGTCCGTGCCACCATGCTGTTTTTGGAACAGTGATTTGGACCACTAATGGCCTCAACCCAAGCAGAATTAATTGTACAGTAGGTCAGGGTGGATAAGGGTACGGGATATTGGAACGGTACTCGGAACGAGTAATCGATGCGCTCGTACTCGAGCTTTGTGCCGTATAGCTGCGCGGAAACATGTGCTCTTGGCGTTTAACATGAGCATTTTCCGTTTTCTCCATGCCGTCTTTTCCGTACCCCGGTGTCTTGCACTGAGTGCGGACGGACACACACCGTCATTGATGAAGCCTTAAGACAATTGAGTCGCCTTTGGTGATGTAACCTCTTCCGCATGAGGGACTTCGTCTGAACTTCATTTCGCGGGCGGTGGGCCAGCGGACTGATCTTCGGTGCCTGGCATCGTGGTTGATGCGAACAGTGGAGATTGACTACCCGCCACGAGTTGATGCTCATCCCAATCTAACGGATAGGCTGGGAGGATCAAAGCGTCGCAAGTGGCGTGGAGATGGGATGGCGTGGAGTCAGCGCATCAAGGTTGTTAGTGCTCTTCAGGAACAGGGGCACGAGGCACCGTATCCAGGGGCTGTGAGTGAGACATCCCCTTCGTGCTGCCTCCCCAACGTCTGAGCCTGGCCGCGAAGGGCCTTCTTCACGACGATCCGCAACGATGACGATGCAGATATGCATTTGAGGAATTGTGAAGGGAGGCGGTTGTTTGACTTGACTAGGAGCGGGCAGCTGATCTGGAGGCAGAGGTGCGAAATTTCTACTATGTACAGCCTCCTGTGTTTAATGCAGTCATTCGCATAGCGACCCAAGGCACTACTGCAAGGTACCTGCTTGAAGTCCCTCAAAATATGCAAGCCCGAGGTTGCAAGCGGTACTGCAATAAGCGGGGCCGTCACAGGAGACCTACAATGGTACCAACTGGATGGTAATCCGTACAGCGCATGTACTCACCACAGGCGGCAACCCAAAGAGGCCTCAACATAGGGCCACTTATAGCACGGTTTTCCCCCTGTTTATTATATGCAAACCCTTTTACGAAGTCGCCCGAAGCTGCGGACGCTCAAGAATCTATTTATTCATGGTTAGTAAACGTGGTTCGATCGATCACGTACGCAGGCGTTTCACCCATTCGTGCAAAGCCTGCGTTCCTGATTCCTTCATGGAGGTACCGGCCTGCCTGCTGCATGTACTGTACCCGCTTCCACAAGCAGGCTGTTTCAGAATGAGTCGGCCGAGCTAGGTTGAGCAGCAGCCACCCTTTCGTGGGCAGCAAGCCACCACGGATAATGCGCAATGACCCGCCACTAAAAAACCACTTGGCAGCCGAAGTACCCGCTACTTGGCTGTCCACGAGGAGCATTGGCATTTGAGGGAGCGGTACATCCTGTCTCACCTCTCCGCAGCACTGCGCCAGGTCCAAGTACCTACTCGCATGGGCCCGGCTCGATCGGTAGAGGTACCTCCGCTATGGAAAGACCCTCATCAGGCAGTGAGGTAATCTGCCCTGTCCGTAAGCTGGAAACCGGTTCTTTGAAATGGGATTGACGACAGCCCATGTCCTGCCTCGTCCAAGCCAACATCTGTCCAGCACCCCAAATCTGCCATTTACCAAGATGGATTAGCAGCGAAAAAGGCCAAGACCAGTCGCCTCCTCTTCGTCTGTCGCATGTTTTCTTTTTCCTTCTCTCTCCCATCCATCCAAATATCATTACATCAACATCTGCAGCGTCGCCCACCTGAGGAACCCTCCCGCGCATCCTCCCTCACCTCAACTGGGCAAGTTTCACATCGCTCACTCACTCGACACTAATAAGGGGCCGTCGCGTCTACCTTGTGTTTCCACACCTCCAGGTACGGTACGGTACGGTACATCCAGCTTGGTCTGGTTTGGTCTGTTCTGGTTCTGGTCTGGTCTGGTCACTGCCCACTTGCATAAGCTGTCACCGTCGCACCTTTTCGTTGCTTCGCAAGGTTCCCCTTGTTTCGTCTCGCATTACCTTTGATATTCACCTCCGGATGAAGCGTGTTCACCATGTTGCACGTACCAGCTGCCGAGCCCCTAAAAGCGGGCGATCACGCTTCTCAAAGCTCTCCCAGCTGTTCCAGATCTCACCAAATCCGCCGTGCTTCCTCCACCGCCGCAGCACCTCCCGAGTCTACCTTCGCTGCCGAAGACACCCACCTCGTTACACAGCAACTCTCCTCTGCCGCCCGTTCCTTTCTCCCCGCCGTTGTCGTCGCCGTCAACAACGAATAGCCTGCCAAGAGCCATGAGCATCCCTCGCAAGCCAGTGGGCAAGCTGCTGGTGTCAGCACCGCCCCCAGAGCCAACCGAACCGCATTCACCTACCGACTCTATTGCAAGTATTTTATCAGCATATTCGCGAAGCTCGGGCGAGTCTTTGGTAAGGCTGTCGGATGGATCTGCCAGTATGCGGAGTCGAATGTCACCACGTCACCGACGTCAGATGCGCCAACTCTCCCTCAACCATCACACAGAGTGCAGGCCCTCGGGCGCAACCTTTAGCACGCAAAGCAGTGGGCGGAGGTCTTCCCCATCACCACCCACTAAGGATGAACGGTTTCAGCCCTTGGTTTCGCCCATGCCCGCCCAAGCGTCAAGTCCTGATATCGGCGCGCCATCGTCGCCCCAACCTCAGATTTGGCGCCGACGTTCTCGGAGCAGCAGCCGCGGCATGACTGATCTCAAACTCCCTACAGCCACGGTTCCACCGCGGCGACACAACCCAGCGGCCAAATCGCTCATATGCAAGCTTCGACAGAGACGCTCAAGGCCGCGCCTCGTAACCCGCAACCACTGAGTGGCGCAAAGGGCTTGCCAGGTCGAAACATCAGACCAAGCGCATCCGCTGACCCTAAACCAAACGATACGGAAAAGAAACCCGACACCACCACATCCAACGAGAAAGCTCTCCCTCCTCTGGTCCCCAACGTTACTGTGACTACAAGCGCAAACCCAGGACTTCCCAGTCGACCAAAGCTAAACCGACCACCAACGCCTGAATACCAGAAGGAGGATGTCAAATCGCCTGTTGTCAACACTTACGTCTCACCAGTCTCACCAGCCTCATCCCCTGAGCCCTCCGGTCGTCTCGCCGAGACCTTGAAGCCCAGCCCACAGACTCCACAAGGTCCATCGTTTCAGAATGCAGCAGTTGCCAGCAACGTTAACAAGCCTTTCCTGGAAAAATCCTTGCCTGCAACAAACCCAGACCTACACTCGGCAAGAAGCGTGCCAAACCTGAGAAACCAGACGCCGCCTCCTGCCAACGAGCCGTTACCCCGTGATGCTAGTGGTGGAGATCTTGCCATGAATCGAGGGCGCATCATGAACGAGATGCCATCAGACCGATTTCGCCATTCCGGAGATTCGATTGGATCTCGCGCTCGCAGCTCGTCAGCAAGGCCCGGACAAAGACGACCTATGGAACAGCCAAGGACAATGGCGCCGGAATTAGACCCACGCCTCGTGTACTCTGAGGGCCAGGGCTATCTCTACAGAGGTCGAGATGGAACCCTCTACCCTGAGATGAAAGATCTTCGCGAGCCAGATACACGGGCCTTCCGTTTCCCACACAGGCGCAGCATGTATTGCCCGTTGATACCATCTGCCGGGCTGCTCCGCTGAAGCCGTCGCACTATGACTGCTTCCAGAATCATCGCTCGATGAACCGCCGGTCTAACAGAAACTGCCCTCTCACCTGCCAAACGTGTGAGAGATCTGATTCAGACGATCGATGGACCTGTACCTTCTGTCATCTCCGCATGTGCGAGGCTTGCTTCCGGACATTCAATGACAACCAACGGGATCTGCGGCGCTTGACGAATGCATTGACACGTGAGAACGCTGTTGACCTTTCGTCTCTCTCGGGGCTTGGATCAGCTCTCGGAATCATCACTGCATAAAAATATTTTTACCGGAACACTATGAGCTTTTATTCTTGACATGTATTAAGCGAATTTGGCCAGTTGACTGGCGGACTGCACTGTATTTCTCACGAATCTTGGAAAAGGCATTTATGGACATATTGTATAGAAGGAATCTTGGGTTATTTGAAGCTGATGTTAGCATACGAACTTAGAGTTGGCCTTGGCAAGGCGTGTCGCAGGTTCATGGAAGTCTGGGAACTTGCATGAGATACACACTGGACACAAAGCGGAAATTTAGCATGATGAAACGGCATTAATGTTCTTATTTGGCGCGCTGTTGGGGCTCATGCACTGGTGCATACGGTGTGCCTCTCTGGCATAAGGTGCCATGTTCAGCAACTATTTAACTAGGGATCAGGCATCTCTTTGTGTGATGACCGAAATTGAATCAACTGATAAAACAAAACTGCCTACATTGGAAATGCATTCGTGATGTGGTTGGCGAGTTGAACATCTACCTAGTATGTACCCACCGGCTATATCACAACGCCAATAGTTAGGTAGGTAGTACTTAATGATTCTTTGTCCCGCACATGTTGACCGGATAGAGAGAGCACATGAGCAAGTGGTGAGCAAAAAGAGGAACTGTGGTTCGCAAGCCTTGGGTTCTCTCTTAGAATACCAGTCGATGAATCTCAGAAGAAAATTCCTAAATGAATACAAAAAAATAAGAATATACTTATATATTTATTCAAGTTATATGCTAGTCTTATCAGGATATTATTCTAATATGCATACTTGTTCTCCACCGCCAAGGCCCTCTTTGTTGAAATGTGAATATATATTAACTTCTGGATATAAATATTCATTTCTTGACTTTCATTCAATAAAAATCACTAACACAGTATCAAGTCTTAACAGTGCGTTAACTTCCAGAAGTTTTTATATCTATGGACTACTGATTCTTGCCGCTACGTAAGCATAGCATATCTTCGATGCTGTCTTCTTATTTTGCAGTCACTTAGACATCCAAACTGTTCACTTAGAGCAGGTAAGAGCAAGAAACTTCAATCCAATCCATATTATTCATTAGCTTATGACTTGCTTATAGGGACTCCAGCACTCCAAGCCGGCTTTCCCCATCCCTCTTCCCTGCGTATTTTCATCCTTGTCTCGAATACGTCCCTCTCATTGTTCCTCTTCGCATCCATCACAATCTGGGCCCATTTCCTCATCACCAAGGCAGGCCTCTGCAGAACCTGCTGCAGCTGCTCATCGCTCGTTGCCACCCTTTCAAAAGCGCGCTGCAGTAAATGCCGTCCCACGGCGATATAGGCATTGGTAAAGGTTATAAAAACATCCCAACCTAGCTTCGTATCCGGTAGCGGGTTGGGGTAATACGGGTCATTGGCGCAGATGCCGAGGGCTAGCTTACGAATGTCTTCGGCTTCGGTGTCGGTCCAGACCTGCACGCGGTTGCATTTATCGAAATCAACAAGCCACATTTGTGTGTTAGATGGTAGGCCGTGATTTAGCTCTTGAACCACAGGACTGATGGTCCGGTTACCAAGATGCTCTCTCTTGTCGTAGGCGTCGAGTGGCACGGTATGTGCTCGAGAAGCTGCGGCCAACTGTGGCTTATGACGACCAGCAATCACAAACTCGACATCAGTCATGTCGAGTTGTGCTTCCCAGTGACCAATAGCTAGGCCAAGTGCAACCTGTCTAGCAATGGCATGGCAATCCATGCCCATCTTCTGCAGGTCGTCAAGATAGGCAGGAAAGTTACGCAGTGACTCTTTTGCTCGTTATTCAACCTCTTCCGCCCCTTAGCCTCGTAGTAGGCCCATCGCTCTTGTAGATATGGCCGTATCATGCAATCCCTGTTCTCTATATCGTCGAGTGCCATCTGCTGTCTGGCGCAGGGCCAGAATCGGTGGATAAGGATTTCTTGAAGAGGCCGGGGCACAGGCGGGATGCGTTCAAACAGGAATACCCCGTTTGGCACATTATCGCCATTCGTGGATGGAAAGCGGTCCTTGTTCGCAATCCACCAAGGGTCTTTGGCCGAGGGCTTTTGCATCCCATGGCTCGACTGGTACCAAGGTATTCGGGGAGCCGGCTCGGGGAACGTATAGTTGAGAGTTGGAGCTGCAGTTGTTAAGGCGAAGCCGGCGGCTAGAGCCGTGTTCAAACTCAACTGCTAATGTGTCACTGTTCTTGAACGTCTTCTTAACAGCAGTGTCAGATTCATCTGTAGCAAATACGACGCCGAAGGTGCCCTGCCAATCACTTTGTAAAGCTGTGCCATCGTTTGGGGTATGCCTTGCCTGTGTTCCCTAGTTCTGGTGAAAGGATGTAAGTCATTCCAGGTTACTTTCGAGGCCTAGTTGCGATATGTTAGCACCTGGGTAGTTCAAGGACATAAATAGCAAGGTAAGCAAGGTAGGTACAATATGTTGATAGCGACTAAAACCCTCCGGGTGGCTCTCTTGAGTTTTTATCTAGAAGTTAACGTTGCAGGTCTGCATTGTGCCTCAAAGAAGCCTGCTGACTACAAAACTGAGAAATGGGTCTATTCGTCTAGCATTTGAGTATCGCATTGTAAACGTCGTTTATCCTTCTGTGATGAGTGATGTGAAGTTCTATGGATATCCATATCTTATAAGTCATATCGCTGCGGTTCGATATAACATCAAGCTGATCATGCTTCACAGGACTAAGATTTCAGCTCATCATGATCTCAAGATCACTATAATAAGTTGCTTTCTGGCTTTGTTACAATAATAGTATTAAGATAAAAGGAGGAAATGGGATTCATCTTAGTATTCACCTACAAGACAGCTCTGCATAACTACTTCTGCATCCACGATCTACTATTGACCGTTGATGGGCTGTGGTGTACTTACCCCAGGCACTGGGCGCACAGTACTAACCACGATGCGCCACAGGACTGATCCGTGCGGAAACACTTTCATTCATTGAAGTTATGTATGTACAGTAGCAACACAAAAGGTGGATGCCACTGTCCAGTACAGTACATAGTAACAGGTGCTCATAGGGCTGCTTCGAAGGTGGATCCTCGGTGCATAGAGGCATGTACCTGGGTACCTCAATCGAGCGAGCGCCTGCATACAACCGTGCCAGGTACTGGAGCAACGCTATCAACGCTATCCTCGAGCTCGTCCGTGCTCAGTGTAAACACTTGGGACGATTCACTATCCACGAGACCATGTCTTCGCTGCAGCGCTCACGCTCGCTGCGCAAACCCTCCGCTATATCGACAGATGCGCAATGTCAGGACTCAAATCCCAATGGGACGGCCGGCTCTCCTAGCAGACTACCCGTCAAGCCGCTGCAGCGGACCGTCACCTCGACTGTCAATACGAATGGCAACCCAACCGCCTTGAGGAGCGGCAGAGTGGCCTCGAGCTCCTTGCAGCGTTCCGCATCGACGAGAACGACTAGGACAGTCCCGGAGCCGGTCAAGAAAGAGACATCGCGGTATCCTCCATCTACGACGACAACGAGAACGGCGGTGACGAGTCGTCCAACTTCTGCGGGAAGTACTACATCGCAGGTGAAGCGCACCGCCACCCACACACGTGCTAAGAGCACAACAACGAGCGTCAATGCCGCAGCGGTTGTGCGTCCACCATCGCAGGGCAAGTCCACACCGACAGCGCCAGTTACTCGAAGTCTGCACCGCAGGAACCAATCCGTCGACCAAGCAGCACCGCCAGCGCAGCAGACCCCTCCACGCCCTACTGCCCACGCGCAACCTCGACTCCGGCCGGCTTTCTCGACCCTCCAGCAGCACTATTCTCCCGCGAAGACATTGGCACCGAAACCCTGACGTCGACGTTCTTAGCGCCGCCCTCGCCCTCGAAGCTCCCGGCCAACGTGGCCGCGTCGGCCGAGACCAGCAGGTTGCAAATCGAGCTACTTCAGCTGCACCTCCTAGATAGAGACTCTGCGGCCGTGGAAGCACAGTGGCATGCTAGCGCCAAGGAGAAGCTAGCCCGGCGGTTCGCAAAGCTAGCCTCTGCTACGAGGGAGCTAGGCGAGCAGGAGCGGGCACTGGAAGAGGCTGAGAATATCCTGGCGCTGAGGCAGTGGGAGCGACAAGGTGGCTTGGATGAGACAATACAGGCTCTTGATGCCGTCTCCACCGGTGTGTGGGCTTTGAGCGAGCCAGGCGGTCGGTATGCTCGAATAGTTAGGCGCTTTGAGCGGTGGTTGAACCGGGTTAGTGAGATTGAGGAAGCCAGAAGGAATGGCGAGGCTCATTTACAAAACCCAGATGGGCTATTTGTTGGGGAGTTGGACATTTCATGGAAAGAAGAATGCGCTGGGGTTGTCCGCAGACTAGACACTTGGCAGAGACAACTTCAAGACATTCAGCGTGGTCACAGCCATGACGGCAAGGAAACGTCTAGCATGGCCCGCATGATGGAGGGTTCACGGGCTCTTGTGGATGGGATGCTTGCAGAGCTACGTCTGATGGGAAATATTGAGCAGGAGGCTCTGGCACGGGAGAACGAGTGGATCGAGAGAATGGTCAGGGACGACGAAGGCGATGGCAAGGCCGGAGCGGGTGCTATCTGGAGGGTTGTATGATTCTTTGTTTACAACTAAACATGAGCAGGCTACTGCGCCAAACTATCGGCTGGATCCCGAGGAAGCTCTGTAAAGTGCTCCACGGCACGTCCACTAGACTTCCGTCGAGACTCCCAGAAAAGGGCGCTCTAGTTAAAAACGAAAGGGCAACGAGAAACGAGAGATGATACCCCAGCTTTGGATAGCGAACCTCCTCTTTAGAAGCCATTCATAGAAGCACCCAGACATATAATTTTTTTCTTCCGTTTTGAAAAATGAAAAATAAAGGAAAAGCCTCCTGGCGATGTGCCCGTCTAGCTCTTTGAATCGCGAATGGGTATCCATACCTTCCACCTGTGATGCGTAAAGCCTCTGCATCTGCCGACAGTGGAAAGTGCGTGTAATGGTCTATATTGGTAAGGCTTGGAGCAGCGCTGACGACTACAACACGCCAGCGCTACTTCTTGACCTGGTGTTCTGAGCCGTCAGGTCTGTCGTCGTTCTTTTTCTTTTTCTCATGGTCTCTTGTGAATGCCGGAGCTCACAGGAAGGCCCTACGGGGAAGCTAACACCCTCTACGGCGGGCTCGTCGACGAACCAGCTGCAGCGGTCACCGGCAGCTTCGTTGACCAGAGTGCAAGGCAGGCCATCGTTCACGTCGAAGATCTGCTTCATGATTTCCTTCTTACCGCCACCGGTGGCTACGAAAGCGACGCGGACGGCATGCGTGACGACGGGCAGAGTCAGGGTGATGCGCTTGGGGGAGGCTTGGGCGAGTCCTCAATGGGGGCGACCCAAGCGCTGGTCTCGCGCAGCAGGGCGTGACCGGGGAACAGCGAGCAGGTGTGACCATCGGGGCCGCAGCCGAGTAGGAGGAGGTCGAAGATGGGCAGACGAACGGAGTCGCGGCTGGCGAAGCTGGCGACTAGGACCTGCTCGTATTGGTCGGCGAGCTCCTGGACATCTTCCAGGTGGGCGGGGTCGATGGCGTGAACGGCGGGCTTCTGGTCTTCGGGGATCTTGTCCAGCAGCTCTGACTTGAGGAGGGCGTAATTGGAGTCGGCGTGGTCGAGGGGCACGGCGCGCTCATCGGCGAAGAAGATCTCCCACTTTTTGAACTCGACGACGTCGTCGGGGCCGGAAGACAGGGCCAGCAGGGCGGCGGCGAGCGTCTTGGGGAGAGAACCACCGGAGACGGCGACCTTGAAGGTGCCGTGGCGGGCGAGGCCGGCGTTCTGGCTCTGGATCACATAGGCGCGCAGAGCAGGCGCGAGGGCGTCGACGCCGGGGAAGGCGTAGAGGTTGGGCTGTGTCTTGGGCATGGCGGGAAGCGGCGGAGATGCGAAAGCCTTGGATGAGGAGGAGAGGTGAGAAGAAGGGAGTGCCGGGGCGCTGCGCCTTATCGTCGTCGAGCTCGCTGGCGGTCGGTTTGCGGTGCGGTGGACCTGGTGGTGGTTTGAGGCAAGCGAAAGAGGAAGAAACGGCCAGAAGAGCAATGCAGATCACACGATTTAATGTCGCTCTTCCGCCAGTCTGTTTGTCGCTCAAGTTCCGATTTGTGATAGCGGGGTCACTTCAATTGGTGGAGGGGCAGGATGCGGGTAAGCTATGGGCCAAGCAGGGCTGGTTTTTATGGGTTTGACGGGACCAGGGTGTCGGGAAACGGTGTGGTTAGGTGTTCAATCCGAGCGACGGTTTTCCCTCATGCTGGAGTGGTGTTTTGAAGAGTGGGAGAAAGATGGATGAGGCACTGATCACGGGACAGTTGGTTTGCGCCAGGGAGGAGTAGCCGAAGGGGTTGCCTGGGAACGTGGCGGATTTTGTTCCCTCAACCCATCATCATCATCATCATCACAGCACGAGGCAAAGGTCGCCCAGCTCAAGTCGACCTTAGCAACAAACCATGTGCCTGTATTACACGATTCGGCGGCAGCTCCCTCCCCCAAAGCCCAAGCTCGGGGCGAGGTGCGAGACCCGTGGGGCTGAATGGAAGCGAGCTGATGGCAGAGTGACGCAACTAGACTCGCACTAACAGCCAAAGGCTCGAGGTACGTTAATGTGGTGCGTGCGCAGAGAGGACAGGTACCTAAGTCGCCCGACTTACAGTTACTGCTAGGGCAATGCAGACGCAGCAGGACACGGAGGCGTCAAGGCTCGCCGCGTCCTTGCTCGTTCGGGAGGCGCGGGCCTCGCGCTGGACTCGCGCTGGACTCGCGCTGGAATTTTTATTATTCCAAATTCGTCCTACGAGGGGCTTGAACGGGCTCATCGGGCTTGATGACGCCAAAAGAGACCCGATGCTCTGGGCTGCGGCCCTGCCGGCCTGCCAGGTTTCGATGGCATGTGATGGTGAGGTTTATGGTTCCTGTAGTTGACAGTGGCTGCACTGTGGCTCGGAATTATCTGTGAGGGCTGAGGAGCTGGGTGCTAAGCTGAGAAGGCCTGACAGCGAACACATCGTGGTCTGACCGCTTCAGATGGCAAGACTACAGTGAACGATGTCTTGGCCTGTCTGTGTCGTCCTCTTCACGCTCTGAACAGTCTGGACGCTCTGGAATCTCGATATCGAATGCTGCTGTCTCCCGAATGACGAATTTGTATCCACTGTATTTTCTCTGCTGTCATTGTGCCAAGTCTAGATCCAGATAGAATTGGGGACTTCAGTGCTTGCTGCGAATTGATCAAGAATGGTGGTAATTACCTGTGACGACAATCGAGTGTATTGTCGCACATTATCGTCATACCCACGGCATATTCGTTGGTAGCCCACGATATGGCGACGTGGAAGGATCAGGGATTTCACGCAGAGCGTCTCCCGAAGCGATCGAGGCAGAGAGGGCTTGAAGTACACGATGGCTTCGCTGCCCTTGTCTAGAAGGGGAGCTTCAAGACCGATGAAAGTGGTATGGTACACGAACTCCTGATATCTTCGTCTAATCACTACATGACGCCAGCGCATGACCCAATCGGAGTTTGTCCGTGAATGCTGCACCATCACTGGCCAGGTCACTCGCAATCTCGCTCTCGTAATAATGAACTAACGGCTTGAGACAAGTAGCAATCGAATGTTGTCCGCTACAGCCTACAGCCCACCCTGTCCCGCATCCCAAGCGGCCCTTGCAGCCCACCAAATGGAGGGGCATATTCCTGGCTGTGCAGCGATGACGTAGGGTGCGTGAAGAAGAGCGAAAAAGGAAAAAGGCCAAGAAAAAAAAGAAAAAAGGGCCACGCAGTACAATTTGGTCCCGATCACGACAGTATATACCAGGTGTTATTATGCTCCTACCAGGTATTTCCTCAATGTTTACTTTCGACCTAAACATCAATACCTTACCTAGATGAGTATTTCAAGGCACGCAGTGTTCAGAAAACCTGTCATTCCCAGCAGAGTGTTTAAGAGTAAATTGAAGCTTAGCCCCTCCAGCATCAGCAACGTGCCCAGACTGTATAACTCAAAACCGAGAGTACCTCTTAAAGTAACTGATAATATCCTTCCTATTCAAATTGGAACGTAACTCGAATCTGAGATACATGTAGGTTAGGCACGAATCATTGCCCGTACCGTACGCACTCTGTAATCTAGCGAGCCCCTCTGCATCCGGCTCAACTCGTCCCCACCTTCCATAGCCTTTCTCTCTCTTTCTCTCTGTGAAATCAAGGCTGTCAAGGCTATCACGACGGGGAGGGTATCTGCTGTTGGCCCGAAAACTTGACTTGGACCCTGAATTCGTCGTGGGTTTTGGGACTGGCTTGGCTCGCTGCCAAGTCAGTCGAGTCGTGGCCGGACCGCTTGCTCCGGAGGCCCCACGACTGGTTACCTTAGTTGACAGGCCGAAACTCTCTCTTTCGCATCGTCAGCTTCGACTGTAATTTACCACAACTCCCAACGCCGGTGCCATTGGCGTTCCGCATGCTCGCATCTCTGGTGCTCATTTCCAAAGGTGACCATACAGTACGGACACCACGTTTCGCTTTCCCACCCCTCCTCTCCTTGCCCCCTCCAGCCCACATGAGGCCACATAGCTCGCTACGCCAACCCATGGCTATGTTTCCCTTCCACACAGCGCAGGCAGAACCTCCAAATTGCCCCGTTTTTATGCCGCTGGTTGGGTCCCCATGTGCCCGATCTGCCGTTCGTCAGCGACCATGGCTGGTATGATTCGTGGCTAGCTTCAGGGCTTCCCTCCTTACCCTACCTGACGGCTGTCCTCCTCCCTTTACTTTACCCACCGCCTGACCATTCGATCCCGCCACGGCTAATCACTTATAGTTATTGGCTGAACCCCTTGTCCGTGCCATTGCCACATACGGCTCGATTAGCCCAGTCTCGGAGCCTGATTGGTAGCCTCCCAGCCAACCATTCGTCGTATCGGCGAAGGGGACCCTGTTTGCGACTGTCTGGCCATCTGTCTGTCTGCCTGCCTGCCAAGGGTCCAACCTTGGTTCCGATCCTACAGCGCTGTTAAGGCACACGCCGCGACCCCTAAAACCCCCAAGGTCACGCCAGGAAGCAAGGCGGTGGTGCCGTCCGTTGAAGCGGCCACCACGCGTATCTGTCCGCCCAATCGTGGGTGGCACCTGTGTGCCTCTCTGTCTGTCTTTGACGCTCGTCATATGCAACCCTCTCTTGGAACCGGGACCCGCTCCGGTTCAGGGTCCCCGTGGGGCTGCTCCAGTGGGCGCCGTCCAACCCATCGTTTGATTCTTCGCGCGCCGCATTGAAAAAAAAAGACCTTTCTCGCTTTGTTCGTCTTGGCCTGGGCACACCGTGAGTAAACCAGAGGGAGGAAAAATTCGCTCGGCCCACGCAGCATCTCTTCCGTGGCCGCTGTCAGCAAAGCCATGGATCACAGAGCCCACCGCGAGCAGCTGCTCGACCGCCGCCTGCAGCTGACTGAGGGGCTCGTCAGTCTGCCGTATGACCTCGTCCTGTACCTGGAGCGGGCTGTCGTCTACTCCGACCTGGGCTACCCAGACCTCGCGGCAGGCGATGCTTACCGTGCCTTGCTGCTCACCGACGAGGTGGCCGACGACGGCTTCGAGTACCATGACCAGGCCTTGGAGTCGTTGCTCATGCGTGTTGGAGATCCTTTACCTGAAGTTCTTGCTCTGGCTATCTCAGAAAATGGCAACTCTCCCAACAGCAACGGCATTCCTACCGAGGGCGAGGATGCCGCTCGTCAAATGGCCGTCATCGCATCTGTGCGGGCCTATCAAATTTTGTCCCTCAGTCTCCTCTTGTGCGGCTGCCTCAAGAGCGCCGCCAATTTCTGTGACCGTGGCCTCGGCATCTCCCCACGCAACCAGGCCCTACTCGACGTGAAAGGCCATATCAACACGGTGGGTAGGCGGAAACTAAGACGTGCTGATTTTGACATCAACGATCTTCCCGACTATGGTCTGGTTCGACGAGAGGTCTATCCCTGGAACGGCCATGAGCCGGACCGTTTCTCACAAAAATCCCTAGATGACATGAACAACGACTTGAAAACGATGGCTCCCAAATGCGTCGTGAAAGTAGCGACGTTGCCAGTTTTGCTGGAGGGTGCCAGCGACACCGATGGTTACGAGGTGATACCCACCTGCAAGCAACTCGGTCTTTTTGCGAAAGAGGATATCGAACCAGGAGAGGTTGTGCTGCGGGAGTACTCCTCCTCACTGCTAACAACCGCCTCAAAGACCCTGTGTGCGATGCCTGCAGCGCCGATCTACCCCTCTGGGTAGTGAGTCTAGCGCCGTTGGCTGCGACGAATGTGCCGACACTGTCTTTGTAGCGAACACTGTTATGAGGAGGCACAACAACGCTACCACCCGGCCGTCTGCGATAAAGACGTGGATTCCATTGCGAAAGATCCCGACGCTTTTGAAGCCGACGAAACACTCTATCTACTACTTCTTGCCCGCGTCCTGGCCCTTGCTGCGCATCAGGAAGCTCATCCCCTCGATGTGCGCGAGGTCAAGTTTATCTGGGGCGACTTCGTACCCACAAGCTCCAACGATATCAACGTCTCGCCCAATGCCGGCCCTCCCCGGAATGGACTCTACCTTTCTCCTTCAAGTACAACATCGAGACACCCCTTCACGTTCTAGAGAAGATGGACATTGACATTTACGCGGCGCTACCCCAGTATGATCTCTGGATTCTTAATACCTTATACGCAAAATTCAGAGGTACCGCCTCAGCTCGGAAGAGCACACGCGATGGCCGACCCGACGTTGCGGCTGTCCACCCGTATTGGTGTCTCGCCAACCACGACTGCGATCCCAACGTTACTTGGGAATGGGGAGGAAGGATGGTGCTCTCAGCTCGACAGGAGCGCGTTGTAGGCAAGCGCCCTGGCGGCATTAAGAGTGGAGAGGAAATCTTAAACCACTACTGCGACATTGACATGCCGGTGCAACAAAGGCGTGAATGGGCTCGTGGGAGCCTCGGCGGCTGGTGCATGTGCAAGCGATGCCGAGATGAGGCTGTGGCCTCAGCAACGGCAAATGGCGAAGCAGAACCCGCTTCCCAATAGTCTTAATTGATGATTACTTGAATTTCGTAGGGAAGCTTATCGGGCAAGGCAACAATGGAACTGAATACACGAGGAAAGAATTTATGCTATAATTGCAATTTTCAAGGGTCCCGTAACATGTGGGCTTTGACTCGCAGCGCATAGCAAGGGGTTGGCTATCACGACGCATGTCTTTCAAGGCACAGCACATGAACCCACCTGCTCCTACTTGTCGCAATATGGCGTAAGCTACTGCGGTAGCAAACATACCACTGACACCTCGCATGGCACGTTCTGCACCACCCCAGAGCCGGCTCAAACAAGACTCTGATGCCCCCATCAGTAATCTCTGATTCATGGCATAACCGTGGGAACGCGGTGCCTGATGCCAGACTAAAGCTGCTAGCACGTCTTCACTATTTCTGTTGTTTACGCAACTGGGTATTGTTCTCTCCACTAAACACACTATGTGGTGATCCTGTAGCTTTGGACATTGGGACAGTCTTTACGAACACATCGCGTATCCTACCCGCTGATGTGCTCCCTCTCCCTCATCCACTCCCCACTCATGAAATTGTTTGAACACATTTCCTTCCGAAGAAGCATCATGGTGTACCGTCAAGTCGGAGGGATGTACGGTGCCGCTGACTTTTGCTGGTTATTATGCCGGCGTCGTTGTGCACAGTTTTGTGTTAGGGCATAAAGTAGACGAAATCGAGCGGCTGTATTCCTTTGCATGATGGCACGCTAAGTTGATTTTGATTGTTCTAGATACGTCTCTCTTCGCTCATTCCTACAAAAGTTCATCTATAGAAACTGTGACTGCGCCTCGACCGGTTACCCCTACCTAGGGGTCCAGGGAGTGGGCGAGGTCCCACAATCTGCCTCCGTCCGGCGCCGATGCCATGTCCTCCGCGGTTCTGGCTGTCGCCGCCAGTGAAACCGCTCCACTGGCTTACATCCCATCTTCCACCGATGCCGCCACCAATACCCTCAACACCGTCCGTGTTGCGCACCGCCGCGGCAGTTTCCTTCTGTGCCTCTTCCCATTCCTGCTGGCGCTGGCGCTCCATTTCCATCTCACGCTCCAGGAGCGACTTGGAGGCCCAGCCGCCGGCCTTGGTCTTTGCTTGGCTCTGCGCGCGACGACGGTCCTCTGCGTCACGCTCCGAGGTAGCGTCGAGCTCGCGGGAGTAAGTCTGTTGAGTGGCCTGTGCCGGCGGCGCGGGGTTGCTTGCTAGGAAGCGGTCCGTCCGGCTCTTCGGCGATGTATATGCGGTAGGGTCTGGTAGCGGTCGGCTGCTCGGGGTGGGAGATACTACCTTACCGGCAGCAGTGGGGTCAGGTAGTGGACGAGGAGACTTGGCCGGAGGAGTAGGCTTCTCACGCGGTGGCGGAGGGGTGCTTGTTGCTGTTGCTGTTGTTGTTGTTGCTCCTCCTGGTGCTGATTCCAGTGTGTGCGTAGAATCTCGCGCTCATCTCTTGACCATGAATCTTGTCGGCTAGGTTGAGCTGCTGAGCGACTCTTGGATCTACTTTTGGCGCGCCTCTCTGAACGGCTCTTCGAGCGCGCCCTCGAAGCTGGCGGTTCAGCGTCTTCCTGCGCAGGAGGCCTTCCTAAGCGTTCCCGCTCATATTGAGCCTCCCGTTGTCGGGCAAGCTCCAGCTCCTTTTCCAACTCCTTGACACGACTCTTGTAGTCATCATCGCCTGGCTTAGTTGCGTTACTGGCTTGCTCAGCCTGATACTGGCTGAGGAACTGCCCTCGGAGTCTGGCATCGCTGCGACTGCGTGTGCGCTGTCGTTCACCAGCCAGGCGTTCCTCTGCTTCTTGTTCCTCCTTACGACGTGCTTCCTCAGTAATCTTCCATTGGCGCTCCTCCTCCTCCCACTTCCGCTTCTCAGCCTCAGCTTTGGTCCGTTCTTCCTCCCGCAGTCGTCTTGTCTCCTCTTCCCATCTGCGTTCTTCTTCTTGCTTTGCTCGCTCTTCTTCTGCTTCAATCTCAGCCCTGCGCCTGCGCTCCTCCTCCTCGGCCTCTTGACGCAATCGCTGTTCTTCCTCCTCCTTTTCTCTCCGGCGGCGCTCCTTGTCAGCCAGAGACGGCACGGAAGGTCCGGTACTAGTGATTTGCCTTCTTGCGCCAAACGCAATGCCAAGGTTTCCTTGACTGGCACCTCCCATGTAACCGTACTGCGCAATGTTCCAAGCTGGGGATGTGGCCCCTTCGTGTTCTTTCCTGCTCCAGCTGCTAACTGCTCCAGGGACCCGGGGCCATTGGAAGGGCTCTTCGTAGGGCTCCATCGTCCAGAGCCAGAGTCTCCTGTTCTATGCGGCAGGACGGATCGGCCGCCGTGCGCAGAGGAGCTGTTGCTGGTTACGGAGATACCTCGGTCTCGGCCGCCGGTGAAGTCGCCTGGTCCCGTGCGTTCCGGGCTCATGGGTCCCGAGCGAGCCCGAGGCCCTATGGGGTGAGGAAACTTGTTGGGGTTGGCTGCATTGGCGGCTCGGCTGAATGCACCGAGGCACTGCAGGACCTGAGCGGGGTCTTTTTGCTCATACAGGTCGACGGTGAGGAAAGTGTCGTGTTGTTGCAGGTTCAGAGGGGGCTTGACAGGCACGGAGGAAGTGGGAGATATTCTCCATCTGGACGAAAGGCATGGGCGACTTCTTAAACTTGATTCCAGGCGGAGGAATGGCGAGATTGACGAGTCTAAAAACGCACGAGGCAGTTAGCGACAAACGAGCACTTCCACACAGACATTGCGAAATACGCACTTGCAGAGGGCGACACCGTCTTTGAGGGCCTCGAGTAAGTCACCGGCAGGCAGTCTCTCGCCCAATGTTTCCTCAATCCATGTCTTGACTTCATTCGCTGCTGCTGGTGTGTACTTTTCTAGGCGCATCTTGCGCAGGTCCTTGTCCAGGATCGTAACAGACGCCATTGTCGCTTCCGCGCCAATAGCAGGCCTGTCGATGTGGGAGTATGATGCTTGGTATTTCGGTAGCTGCCCCGAGACTGGAAAGCTGAGTTCTACAGGGAGGAGAGCTGGAGTCGCAAAGTCGAAGGTGTCGTCACCCGGCTTCGAGCAATCTGAGGTGTCTTATTGAGCTTGCGCAATGCAGGCGGGTTCCCGTTGCTGCAGGCTGCAGGTTCGACGGGTCAATGCCGCAAAACGATTCGACAAAAATCGAGGGAATTTTCTTGTCGCTTCTCTAGGAAAAGAAACGAACTCGTGGAAAAGCAAAGGGATAGGAAGAAAAAGGATCAACATGGAGTGATAGAAGTTGCCTTGGTTGGGGCTGACGACAAGGCAAGGCGACAGGTGGGTTCGCAGATGACGGAGGTACGTACTTTTTTTCGGACGCAGCCCAACGGAGGGGCATCATTTACCTTATTAAGGTACATGACGAGGGGCTGGTGGCTGGTGACCGGTGACCGGTGGCTGTTGGCATTTATTGCAGTGGCGCAGTAATACAGCCCGAGCCCGGTACGCAGGTACATGCTTCGTGTGCCTTGTACAAAGTACCTTGTACCGCATACCCCCAAAGGGGATGATGGACCAGCTTATCGAATATCGATGTCACGATAATGCTCAAGCTACGTAATAAATGTTCTAGGCCCAAATAACGGAAAGATTTGTTTCAAACACCACAACCGGCTGCTAACGGCACTTCCACATCCTCTTACTCCTCCACCGTCTCGTCCCGCCTAGCCCAACGAACCTTCCGATCTCTCCTCGTCCTTCTGCACCGCCTGTTTCATGTCTCCGAAACGGATAGGACCTCTTACACAGGCATGGTATAGATGGAAAGCTCTCCGCCTTCCATGGCGGAAGCGCTTCCTAATGGGTCAGTCGAGCTTGTTATACCTCTCCTCCGGAAATCACTCGAGAACCAATGCTGACGTTGCGCGGCCGCTTGCCGCTCTCTAGGCCATGACCTCGAAGGCAACACGTTCTGGGAATTCCGTCTCACGCGCGACCCCAACAGCAACGAGCGTTGGCGCCGTATCGTCCAGTACCCGCGGTCGACGCACTACTCACAGGTCAAGGTCAGCCCGCTATGGCACCAATGGCTGCGTCACACGCGCGCGGATCCGCCCGGTCTCGATGAGCAGCAAGGCGACATCGTCCGCCAGGCGCGCATGAAGATCTTGGCCGCCGAGGCCGACGCTCGATGGGAGGCCAAACCACGCGTCATGGAGGACCCTGCAGCGTCGACAGTGAATCGCCCAGAGCTCCAGCAGCCCGCGCCGGCGCTCAACACCGGCGGCGTGAACCGAGATGTCCGTTCGGAGCAAAATCCAGATGCGCCAGAGCAGCAGGTAAAGAATGATGCTCAGAAGGCGGAGGATCCATGGGCCAAGGCCAGAGCCCAAGGGCCAAGCGAAAGCTGGCAGCCAGAGGCATGGAACCCGGGTGCGCCGAGGAAGAAGTGAAGGAGTAGTTGGTATGAGCGGCAGCCTGTATAGTTACCATCGCCCCCAGCACCTATAGGTGTCGTTGGTGATGTAGACCTCCACGATATTTGAGGCAAAAATATCATGACCCGATAGTTCTGGGCCCTTGTACACCCTACCCAGAGTGTTCACTCATGTATTATATCATGTACAACAATCTTACATTGAAATAAAACAAGCTCAAGCAAATTTATTCGGTATGAACAAAGTGGTATCTATCCCAAACGCCGCGCTTCAAATAATAAGCCTCATCCCAATCAACGCCGACAGCATTGACTGTGTGTCCTTCCAAACGCCATTGCCATCTCAAGAGTCCCGAGTGTAATCAACCCCATTATTCATCGCCGTTAGCAGACGCCTCAATTACTTGTAGCAAAATGCGCAGTCTCTTTGCCGAGTTGGTGAGAACATCCTCTGCCAGTGCATCGCTTGCATCTGGACGGGCCTTGCCTGTTCTCTTCTTCTTTGCCTTCTCCTCTCGGGCCTGTATGCCCTTCTCAATGGCCTTAACGAAGCTTTCGGTATGTTCAACCCCATCACATATCCACAGTAACTGCAATGCGCTCTCCACCGTCAAGGACAGCTTGGCATTGTCCTCGAGACCAACTGTGTTGGCTGGATATGGGGCGTAGCAGTGTTCTAGCATTCGAATTGTCAGATTACCCTCAATGTCTGCTTCTCTGTCTATTTTGCGAGGATCCTTGTACGATGTTGGCAGCAGTAGGTGAAAGAGCTCTTTGATAATTGCCACATGGGTTTCGGCCAGAAAAGGGCTCGGTCGCTGGGTGATGAAAAGCGAAAACGTTTGCAACGGAAGCAGCTTTACGGCTGCAGTGAAGCCGTCGTACAGCCTATTGACCTCTGTGGTGTCGCTGAGCGCATATGTGGCTGCGGATAGTACTTTAAACAAACGCAGTCGAAGGTCAATGGATTCCACGAGTCCTGGGTTGGCAGATCCAAATGGAACTCCCTTCCTCCCATCTCGTGGCTTTTCCGGCGTTGGCGGCTCCGACAAGCCCGAGGAGAAAGATTCTTCGTCAAAGTAATCGCCAAACTGGTCGTTCTCGAGGTCCAACACTTGCTCGCGCTTGCGCTTCTTAGAACTTTTACTAAGGCCCTTGTGTTCCTTTTCAAAAATTTCCGGGAAGGCCGATGAAGAAATGCTGCCACCATCTGCAAGCAAAGCCTTGATGATCGACTTTGATCCGCCATGCCGACCCGTTTGTTGGTTCATGTACATGGCGATGATGGACTGTTGGCGCGACGTGAGGGTACTTCGCCAGCTTTACCATTGGTCTCATAAGACTCAAGATCGCAGCGCTCCCTTTCCGCCCAGTCGGCCTCTAGAACGTCGAGCATGTATTCTAGCCATGCCTTCCAGTACCGCCACCGGTGGGGATAAAGCGTGGTACAATTGAAAGCCCATCCTACGGTGGACCAAAAATCCTGGCCGCGAGTCCACAGGCTACTCTCGTTAGCCATCTTTCCCCGCAGCACTTCGTCATCTTCGATCAGTTCATCCTCGGACACGTCGCTGTCGTTCAAGTATGCGCCTCGCCCGTAGGCCGGTCGGCGACCCTCGCGGGAGGGCGGAACTGGAACGCTGCGCGCAAGTCTGCGTTGAGGGGACCCGCAATGGTCAACAGGCTTCGCAGATAGCAGAGGGCGAGAGACGAGACTTCGAGATGGTCTGGCTTCTCTGCGCGAGTCGTATGCAGCGGGTGGACTATCAGCGTATTGAGCAGTGCGAGGTGACCCGGCGGAGGAATTGTGATCGGCTTAGAGGTTTCGTTTCGTCTGGAGGTGCCTGTTCCCAGTATGCTGGTAAGCAGGTTGATGGCACACGCATCTGGCGATCCCGTTAGCTTATGAGAAACAGTCTGCACGTAGAAACATACACAGCTGTTCCTCCAGGAAGATTTGGCAGTGTTCTTTCAGCTCGCGAGGCAGCTGTCTGGTAGCCCGATACGTGCAAGGGCGTCCATTAATGGGACTGCTAGCCGTCGTCGATTCATCGCCGCCAGTGTTATTGGCCGTGTAGAATGACGCCGGAGAGGACTCCGCGCTAGACGAGCGCATGGTGCCGTCGTGGTTCTGCGAGGTGTTTGATGCAAAAGATCTACTTAACGCGCCATGAGTGACGAAATGCGCGAGGGTAGACAATCTACGCGACTAAAGCATCGTCCGATTTAGCACGTGGAGGCCTGAAGGGTGGGCATAGTTAGTGCAACCAACATCAGCTAAAAAAATAATAATCCCCTAAACAGCAACTTGACTTAGTTAGGTACCTATCCTATCGTCCGTACTTTGAAGCACTCTATCGGTTGGTTGCTTGACGAACATAAGTTGAATTGCCAACACATGGTCAATGAAAAAGCAACCAATAAATATCGCTGGTTACACAAATTGTTTCTGCCACAAGGCTTGTTCTTTTGATTTCTCCTTCTAAGGGTAATAATAATCACAAGATTATACATAAGCTTACAAAGTATATGCTGGCTATCCTGATGCCAAGCAAAGATGGGTATCGACCCCAGGTTTATCTACCGGCCCCAACCAATCTATCCGTCGTGGAACCGCTCCAATGCTGCCTGTTGCCCAAAACGCCCCGGGAAAAAATGAAATTAAATGATCGTTAAACAGCACTGTCTTCGTGCTTCATTTGTGGTGTTGAGTCAACCGAGTCTGACCTCTCCGTGCCTGCAGGAGGCGGTGTCGGCATCGGCTTCTGATCGAGCGCCGTGTGTCCGTAGCCCGGGGTGACACGCTTTTCCTTCACCATAAGTATTGAGAGGACCAGTGAGATGGCGGAGATGATGCATAGCAACATCCATACTCTGTACAAGCCATCGATCAGACCGTCAACAAGGACCTCCTTCTCTGCCCCGGCAAAGGTGTCAATTTCCTTGACCATGGCCACCAGCCTCTCGGTCCACTCCTTGGCCTTTTCCGCAAACTCTCCGCTCTTCGTAACCTGGGCCTTGAACTCATTCTGAAACGCAACGCTGCTAGCAGCTACGCCAAAGGCACCGCCAAGAGTGCGGCAGAAGGCGAAGGTGCTGGCTGCCCAAGGGAGGTCGAAGCTGAATGCACTTGTCTGAGCCGCGTATGACAGGGCCGAGATAACCATACCCAGGCCAACGCCGGCAGGAACGAAGATGAGGATGAAATCGGCCGTCTCTGTATGTGTGTTGAGAGCCATAAAGAAACCCGTTCCAAGCGCCATCATGATCCATCCGATCCATACAAAAGGATGGTACTGGCCCATCTTTGCAATGACCAGACCAACGATGATAGCCGATGGAACCACAGTAAGGGTGATTGGAAGCAGGGCCACGGCCGTCTCAACCGGTGTCCTGCCCTCACCTGGTGATAAATAGGAAGCATGTATGCAACGGCATAGAGCACCATGCCATGAGTAATAGTTAACAAATAAGAGCCGATCGAGGTCGACGAAATGAATAAACTCGGACGAAGGAGTGGAAGTGCTGCCGAGTATGCAGGACTGATGAAGAGGTGAATAAAGAAAGCGGCGAATCCAAGCGCGCCGACAAAAGAGCGACGACAACTTCGGGAGCTCCCCATCCAAACACAGCACCACCTGTAAAATTGTTAGCCTTGTCGTTTCCACTATACACTCGATTGCAAACCTACCCCAGCTGATAGCAATAAGGATGGCGGTGAGCGAGCCGCCAAGGATGATCGTTCCAGCCCAGTCGAAATATCCGAGTCCCATAAAGGCCGGTGTAAATCTGCTCGGCAGGCCGAGGGTGATGAAGCTGGTAATTATGGCAATACCACAGAATGGCAGGTTGATCCAGAAGATCCACTGCCACTTATCTTCGGCGAATGCACCTCCAATCATGGGTCCAAGGATAGTTCCCACACCCCAGCTAATCGAAATGATACCGAACCACTTGCCACGGTTCTTGAGCGAGACGAGATCGGTCATGAATGCGTATGTCATTGCCAGACAACCACCTGAGCCCAAGCCCTGCACGGACCGACCAGCTAACAGCAGGCGCGCATTGGGTGCGATACCGCCAAGTACACTGCCAATAGCCAGCAAGGTAATGCTTGCCATCGTGATGGCCTTTCGTCCAAACATCTGAGAAAGGGCGTTGAAGAGAGGCTGGATGATGGTCGCAGTCAGTAATGAGCTGGTGCCGAGCCAGAAAGATTGTACTGCTGTAAGCTTGATCTTCTGCGCAATAGTCTATAAAGAAAAAAATCGTCAGTCCAGCGACGCGGATATCGTTGGTGTTGCATGTAAACTCACCGGTAAAGCCACCGTTATACTGGTAGATTCGATGGCCAGAAGGAGATTGATCAAGCACAGAGTTCCAACAGCCATATAAAACTTGGTTCCCTGGACGGAAGGCGACAGAGGCGGCGGTGGTGGAGGCGGCAGAAGTCGTAAAGGCTCCACCACAGGTAGAGGTGGCTCTTCGAGGCCCCGATGAGGCTCGTCATCTGACGAGTCCTCGTCTGAGGAGTATCTTTCATCGACCGAATCACGATATAATGATACACTGCGAACAGACTCGCGGCGTGTCGGCCCACGGTATAGTGGTTCCTGGAAGGGAGGGTCCTCGTGGTAAGAAGGAGCTTTGCGGGACGAGCGAATAGATGCGCCAATGTATGAAGATGCGCTGGAGACGGAACGTTGAATTGTCGGCTCGGTTGCTACTCGTTGGAGGTGCGGGCGATCAATCATGGTACTTTCATCGCCTGGCAGCTCGACAATCGGGATATCGGGCGTAGAATAAGATGTTGGGATCGCGGGAACAGGTGGAGGAGGGGCGAGCCGGCCCGTGAGTTCGGGAAGTTGTGCTCACTACGGTAAAGCTGAGGGAGGCTCCGTACGACAAACTGTCGTGAGGGTCAAAGTATGGGGTGTCGTCAAAGTTGGTGCTGTATACTGAAGGGATGAATCGTCGAGCCATGCGAACGGAGGGCTGGGTCAAGAAGTTGGAGTCGAGGCGAACCATGCTCTCACGATGTGGGAAGAGCTCTCTTCCAAAATACCTAACCTCCAAGGCTTTGCGCGTTCGCGAGGTGGGCATCCGGTTGAGTCCTGGCCTCTGCGCGTTGTCGACGAGCCGCTCACCCTCGCCCTCGCCCTCGCGCGGCCCATCTACGTCGACAACCACCATCCTCGGCGCCTCTTCATCGTGGTCGTAGTGTGTCATGGTGGGCAATGCACACAGTCGCAAGGCTTGTTGCCAGTGGCGTTGTTGAAGTGAGTTTCACACTTTCAACTTTCTCTTACACCGAAGGAAGGAAATTTCGCCTCGAACCCAAGAGACTGGGAGAGGGCCAGATTTATTAGACCTGGTCAGGGGTGGGCGCAGATGGGTAATGGTGGGCTAGAACCGATTCAAGCATATTTGCCCTTTTCCGAAGCAAGGCACGCGTCGTCCGAAGTCACGGCCAGGATCCCATCGTCCCCAATTACCGGCTCTTCCCCTGCCGGGCCTTGCAGCCCTTACGATCAGTGCTCTTGTTGGCTGAGGCGGGCCTGCATTGCATCATGCTTAGCATGTGGTGTAAGGGTCAGCCCATGAGGCTACATGGGCCGAAGGCATTAGGCAATCCATCGTGGCCGCCATGGGTGAAGAGCTGCGGCCTGGCGTTGGCAGCTAGGCTCGGAAAGGCGAAAATACGACACGGGGTCCTGAGTAGGCGGCCAATAAGCTGGGATGCGGGAGATTGGCGTGGGAGGTGGAGACCAAACGTTCCCCATAGTCATGTGGATAGTGATTTATTTGGACATGGCCAGGAACGGATAAAAGGGGTCGTGCTGAAGAACCTTGACAGGCACTGCAGAAGCAGCCGTGGTATGCTAGGTACCTACTCGTTGTCGAAAGTGGCCAAAAGGGTTCGTGCCACCAGCCAGCAGATGGCTGCCAACACCAGCAACGAGCTGGCGGCAAACGATAGATGGGACGGAAAGCGACGAGCAGGCCAACGGAGGCCCCTTCGGTGGTGCCGGCGCATGACGAGACATGCTGGCAACAGATGAGGGCTTGTCGACTTCGATGGGAAGGATTCACAGCTCAGCCTGCACGGAGCAGCTAAGGCCCCTGTACCCCTGGATGATGGCAGGGGCAGAGGCTTGTCACAGTCAGGATATAAATAATATGGTGTTTAGCTGCAGGGCTGATCTTAAACAAGCTGGCCAATCACATGGCCGGAAAATGCCAGCTTACTCCTCCACGCTTAACCACAAGCGGTAAGCTGGTAGAAGGTCCCCATTTCTTCCCTTACGCAGGAAGAAAGGCAGTCTGGAAGATGCTCCTCTCAATCCGAAACACGCCCTTGCCAGATCGTTCATCCATCTCTCTGCTCTGCTCTGCCCTGCTCTGCTCGGTTTCTGGCGAGGAGGGCCAGGGCCCGGCTCGTATCCTCTCAGATTACCTGATCAAACCCCAGCAGGCGTATCCGGCTCCAACGGTCATGCCCAAACAATGGTTTATCCGATTCTCCCAGGTCCAGTGATGTAAACTATCTTCCTCTTTGGGAAATGCTGTCATCGACGTCAAGGCTGAGCCGCATGATTATGTTGTGCCATTCTGACTCAGCCAGATCATCACGATTGTCCTACTTTTGCCTCTAGCCACGTCGATTTTGCCCATCAGTGGCGTTCTTACGTTGGGTCGCCATGTATCGGCCGAGGGTGCTGTGAAGGCATGATATGAGACAGCTTCTGTAGCGTTGCCGGTACGGTTAAGCGCCCGTCTGTACAACGTGCGCTATTTGAAACTGCGACATTTGAAGCGTTGCTCTCGCGGACCGCACACGGCCCTCCAGGCCAGAAAGGGCGCCAGGAGTCCAGGCTTCTGCCTACAGCCCTACCTAAGGATGCCATACGGGCTCTTGCATGGGTGTTGACAGTTTCTAGTGAGTCGCACAGTCATAGTGGGTGCTGTGTCCCTCGTGTTTCAGCGATCCAAACCAGCAGCTGCATTACTCCAACCTGCTTCATCCTCTGCGGCTCAGCAACCCTTTCCGGATCCCGTAAAAATCCAGCGCATGGTCATTGTCATTTATCTGATGCTGTGAGAACACATGCAAATGCTTGTCGAGCGTACAGGTCGTGTCCAGTACTGCCAAGGCCCAAGTTAGCTTCTTCAAACGAAGCATATATTCTCTACATTTCCAAGTCATTCTTAGATGGCCCAATCACAAAACTCCCATACTCTCAAGGAGCTGTCATAATTTCGGTCATGGCACGTAACTCCAGATTGTCTGTCAGATCCAAGCGACAGTTCCGAGCCAAATGCGGGAATGTGGTCAGGTGCAGTCGCGGAATGGGTAAATCCATACCATGAAACGCTCGCACCAAAGTTCCTCTATAGTGATCCCAGGGTCCAACACCCACGCAAGACCCATTCTAGACGTATCAGGATATTGTCGTTGCATTTCCGGATTCTGCGTTCATTTTGAGTGACACCGCCTTCAGGTAGAAGAGAGAGGTACCGTCGGGAATCTGAGACTCTTTATTGCCCCTGGAGTCAGCGCTGTTTCGATGTACGTTCGGGTCTGTAATCTGTCTTTCTAGCGTGTGGAAAAGGCTATTTAATTCAGAAGCCCGCCGTAATCTCACTTGAAATTCACTGGACTTGAATCTTCTCCAAATTGTAATTCTTATATTCATGACTGCTATCTGGCTCACTTCTGGAATGAGCGGGCTTGAAGCTTGAAGCATAGAGGCAGCCAAGAATAGGCCTGTCCCGTATTTCGTGAGGTAAAAAAATAAATAAAAAGTTAAACAAAAACTTCGGAGAGTGATAATCCAATCAATTATAATTCTGATCCAGAATTTTACACACAAAAGTTACTGCTTGTTGGACTGGGCAATTTCGAGCTGGCTTCGAGTCGTATACATGTACTGGAGCTGTAAAACCAACGACACCATGATCCACGTTTTTCATTAGTTCTTACCGCTCCAGATTGACCTAGCCCTCGAGGTTTCTTAGCAATCACAAAATTTGCTTTATATACTCATTACATTTGTACATATATATATTTCCTCCTTTTCTCCTATATCTTTATCATTATTGTTTACTCGAACAATGAAGTTAGCAGGCGAGCATCTACTGTAAGGGCAGATTAGTCATGAGTTATCACGTGATAACTCGCCGAATCCGGCTTAGCTTCTCATCCAGCTATTCTCACTTCACATTTGCTCGCAGCATCAAAACAGCATATCGGTGAATCAAGAAGCTCACTAGCCAAGCCGCTCAGCTTCACGACGCCTCATCGCTCTCACACTCATCTCACGGAGACTCCCACGCGTACAACACGAGAACGCAGTCGCCAAAATGAGCTTCGTCCCCATCAACCCGCGGCCTATGCTGCAAGACCTCGTCAACAAGCCCATCTCTGTCCGCCTGAAATGGGGCCAGGTCGACTACAAGGGCACTCTGGTTGCTGTGGACAGCTACATGAACCTCCAGCTCTCCGACACGGAGGAGTACGTTGCCGACAAGCTTACGGGATCCCTGGGACAGGTTCTCATCCGGTGAGGCGCCGACATCTGTGCATCAACCGTGGAAAGAGCCTGAAGCTAACATTGAGAATTAGATGCAACAACGTCCTGTGGGTGCGTGGCGCGGATGAAGGCAAGGAGAAGGACGCGGCAATGACTGGTTAATGCCGGTCTTGAATCATTTCACAAGCAGCCACCATGCTTGCAGAGCGAGATGCTACTCACGACGATTTCAGGGAAGCGTGGCATCTGCTCAGTTATAGCACAGATGGTGCTACGTATGGCACTACTGTCACTTAAGTTGGCCTTCGCGCCCGCCCTTCAGCAACAAAAAAGCGCGCAATCAGTAAAGGGGCCACCAGGGGAGGATATTAGGTGTAACTCTTCGGGATCACACTCCGCAAGAGTAGCGTGGAGGACGCCCTTGCCAAAGCCAGATAGAACACATCCTCATGATTCAGTTCGCTATGTTGTCATGGGATGAACCGCCATTTCGGCGCTGATACCAATATTGTCGATCATACCAATGCAAATTCGAGTTTTCTAAGCCACATCACTGGAATACAATGAAGACGTTGGTCGTCCGAGAAATCACACTACAGCTTCTTGCTCAGCAAATATGCCTTCACACCTCAAATTGACCTGAGGGAGAGAAATCTTCTATTGTCTTTTGAAGGGCTGTGCTCGTGTGCTACGTCGCGTGTCTGGAAACATGGATGAATGATTCATGTCCTCCTTTGTTTTGTCCAAACCTATTGAAACCTATTGACTACTGATGTACATTTTCTTTGATGTTTCACATAGCGACGAGCATCTTTGTCCTATCACACGGGAAGGCTATTACTCTCTCTGGTATCCACCATTGACAAGTGTCGTCCTGTGTCGTTCCCGTCCGTTTTATCCTTAGGCACTTCGATCTCATCTTCGCTGGTCGGCTGCTGCTGCATAGCTCGCATCTTCTCAAGCACCTTTGCCGCCTCCGCAGCGTACTTGCACTTCATCCTGATCTTCTCGCCGTACTTGTAGAAGAGAAAGGAAATGGCATGCAGGCCAGGGCCAAGAAGGCAGGGACTGAGCTCGCCCAGTGAATACCTAGGTTGCGATACATGTATGTTGTGAATAGAGGAAAAGCAGCTGCAAATAGCGAACGAAGGACTGCGTTCGCTGCAAGAACAGATGCGGCGTAAATAACGTCTAGAAGGTCAGTTAGTTCGGAGTCGTAGCCCACAATAAGATGGTTTGTAGCTTGCTTACATGAATCAATCAGATAGTTAAACAGGGAAAGCATAACCAGCACGATACCAGTTGCAAAGACTCCTGTTCCAACGATGGACACCGCCCAGTGAACGTCCTTGCCATTGCTCCACGCGAACCAAAACTGGCCCAGAGGCAGAAGAACCGATCCCAAAATCGCCGGTGGTAGACGCGCCTCTGGAGAAGCATTGCCGCCATTCTTATTCACCACTCTCTTATACCGCTTGTTGTCAAATATGCTGCCAACAGTGCTCACTGTCATGCCAATCGCAATGCCAGTGAAAGCAAGGCCACCCACGCCAGGGCTCCAGCCACGTTGCTGTTGGTAAACAATGGGGAATGCTGCAAAGCACATGAATAGTGTGCCATAAACGATTGCAGTGTATATTGAAATAACAAGCACAATGGGCTCCGTAAACAACAAAATCCACGGCCGAGACAGCGCGATTTTGAGCTGGCCGGAGAGAGTCTTGGCCGGCTGGCCAGTGTCCAGCTTCGATATATAGACCTTTCCTGTCTGTTTCGACAGCGCCTCAGCTCTCCTTCTCAAAAGGACCGGTGCATAGGTTTCTGGACAGACAAACGTGCCAATAATCCAGAAGATACCCGTGAATATCGCCATGAGGCCTTCTATCCACCGCCAACCAGCGGCTTCTCCAAGGAAACCACCAGCAATGGGTCCTGAGATCAGTTAGTACGAGCTACCATCATGCTGATGAGCGTCGGGTGAGGCTACATACCAATAGCAGGTCCCAGGAAAGGCGCTACCGAGAAGATACTGATAGCGATTCCTCGCTCAGACGCGTCAAAGAGATCAGCAATCACACCTCCAGCATTGGTCAGAGGCGACGATCCAAACGCACCCGCAAAGAAGCGAAGGACCGCCAGCGTCGTCATGCTGTTAGCACCCGCGGCGCCTGCATTGAACACCGTGAGGGCCATGTACGTGAGGAAGAACAGCCGCTGGCGACCGTGAAGCTCAGAAAACGGCGCCCAAAGCAGTGGTCCGATAGCGAAGCCTAGCACGAACAAGGACACGCCGAGGACGACGACTGTGCTGGGTGCCTCGAACTCTTTTGCGACTTCGGTGGCGCCTCCCGCATATGCCGCAGCGGTGAAGGAGACGGCCAGCGTGGCGATGGCTTGAGTGAGCACAATGGTCCATTTCTTGGTATTGGACCAAGCCATCGCGTTTCGAGGATCGCCGGGAAGATATTCCACCAGGTAAGGTGACTCGGTGGTTCCATCGCCCTCATACTTGTGCGCGAGCGTCTCCGGTGTGACGGCAGCCTGGTCCCAGAGAAGTCTTACATGCGTAAAATGAGAGCTCTTGCGCTGAGCTTCAACATCTGCCGCCGTTGGCATTGTTGGGGTTATTGACGGTTCAGACATTGCGCGTGTTCTGTGCTGGCTGGGTGCCGTTCTCGCCAAGTTATCCGCATGCGGATATGTTGGTATTCAGAGGACTCAGCTCAGAACCAATATCACAGCAAACCGAACCATTAATAGCAGTAAGCCAGCATCGACGTGTGGTTAGGCTGGGTTTAGATCAGGACATTGTGAACATAACTCCGCGAAGCCCGAGTTCGGCCTCAGCGCTCTCAGACGTCCAATGTTGGGGCTTTTCCTTCTTTTGGACACCAGGCTAAATCACCACGGCGTATAAACAGTCAACCGCATTGCCGCGGGTATCTCGGGCTTAGCCGGACTTAATCATGCACAAAACACACGAAAGCAGGCACGTTTGGTCCGGGAAAGCGGCCGGCCAAGCCTGCGCGATGTGCGCCTTTGAGGATGCGGAGGGGTTGTTCGCCAAGCGTAGTATTGATCTACCACCCTGGCCAGCATCGGTGACAGTCCATGCACGCACAGGCGACGTACGTTGCAGCTCGTCTCCGTCATCATGCGCCCAGCCGCATTGTCGTCACCATCCCAAGGTCGACGAGGTTTGACGGGTTGCGCTCCAAGTTACTGGGTGCTGTTGCTGCCTCTTAGCATGCGGGTGCTGTCACGATGCACCTTTTGGGCCGCGCTGCATTGCGTTGCCAGCCGCGTCTCATAATCGAATTCTCAGATTTCTCATAGTCGATCTGCAAGCGGGGAACTAATAGTCTAGCTTCCAATTCTCGGCAAGGATGTTGGATGGAATCAACCCGCGATCAATCTCGGGTCCTCAACGTTATGGGATATGTAATAGCAGTAACTACTAATTCTCAAATCCGTCCCACTCTTCGTCCTCCGCTTCGTCCGAATGGGAGCCCTTATTACCAATTGTCGTTTTGCTGTGTGCATGGGGTTTGTGCTCGTCGCCGTCGCTTTCGCTATCATCCTCGTCGTCTTCCTCTTCCTCTTCCTCTTCTTCTTCTCCCTCGTTGTCGCCAATGTCGTCATGTTCGCTTTCTCTTCCGTTCAGAGTAAACGGGACCCCAGTAGCTTTTTCAAGGGGCATCCCAAGTGCATCACGTATGATTCTCCCATCCTCGTCCCTTACATAAGGGCTCTCTTCCCTGTCATTTCCCGTAGTCTCGTCCTCCTCGCCAGATCTGACAAAACCGGCAACGAAGAATCCCATTACACCTCGCCCATCATCTTTGTATGAACGAATGCACCCATCCGCAATCGTTGTATCGCCGTTGCATGCTTCAGCCAGGCCTCGTACGGGCCACTCCTTCATACCACTGACCTGTTGTGGTCTTTCCAAAATGCGCCATCCCCTCGCCTTGGCAATGTCGGACTCAAGGGCTCGCATAACAACCCCTTCGTTCTCTTGATTGTGAACCGAACAGGTGGAATATGTCACCTTCTTCGCTGAAGGGAATTGAAACGCATGTAAGATGATGCTCAGCTGGAAAGAGGCCAATGCCTCAAGTCGCGCCGCCAAATCCTTCTCCGACTTGACGACAGTCTCATTTCCATCGTCGTCCACAAGGACATTTTCTTTCCCCTTCAACGTCATCCTGTTTCCTCTTGCGCTTCTTGGAGTTAGAGGAGCAGCTCGACCATTGCCGCGAGCTGCCGGAGGTTCGGGGAGGTGCAGGTCCGGCATCGAATCTCGGCCGACGATGCCGCTTCCTGAACAGCTAGGGTCAAGGAGCAGAGCTCCCACTTTCTTGAATTGTTCCGACTGAGGATTCACTTGAAGGAAATCCTGGCCAAATGCGATCCGAGTTGCGTCCTTGGACCCTGCGATCCTAACCATTTTTTCCAAAGTCTGCGCCCGTTTTGAATCCTTTTCAAATGCATAGATGATTTGTTTGGGCGTATCAAATTCGGGACGGTGGCTGTGGATGATGGAGGCCAAGTGAGTTGTCTTGTTACCCGGGGCGGCGCAAGCATCAACTATATCACCATCCTCAGCCTGAGGATCGAGAAGGTAGGCAGGGAAGCAAGATGCTTTATCTTGTAGGATGATTTTTCCAGACGTGTAGGCCTCTGTCTTGGTAAGGTCGGTTCCTTGAGTGATACCAACCAAGTTCGGAACATGAGGGTCGATGAAAGCTTTTTCCACCGCTGCCTATCACCTCTTGGATATTGCTGGCCCTTTCGAATTTGAGAAATGTCGTCTCCAACTGCTCTTCTATTGTGCTTTTGAGCGCGTTGATTCGAACCCAGCGGGGATAGTTTGCTTCCTCTCCTGCAGATGCCCGCTGGACTTGTTCTTTGAGAGCATCCAGTGATCCCGCCTTACGTCTTAACCTTGCCAGTGTAAGCTCAGATGATAAGCGGCCCTTGTGGCGCTCGATTGATGCTCGGAGACCATGGCTTTGCGGTAGAGCAATTCCTCCCCTAGAGATGAGAAGATCATGAACAAGGAGCAGTGACAACACTGGTGTAAGCTGATTGTACGGTCAGAAGCAGTTCCATAATTGTCATTTGCACTTGGGTTACCTTGCGTTCGAGGCTGAGAAGTTCAGATCTTTCAATGATCTCCTTCAACACAGAACTCCATTTGCAAGTCTCCAGAACTAGGGCATAAAGCTGATTCGGGTTCGACTTGAGATCCTTCTTGCGAAAGATACGCGACTTGAGACTCCCTCCATCTGCAGAAGATGTGGATAAAAATGTGGCTGCCTCGTGGTAGAGTGACATTTCAAAAGATCACTGCAAGCTCATGGCTTTTCTTCGAAAAGCTGCTGGATGGCACTAACATGCTAAGATCAGCGGTTGCAGATTCGTCAAGTCCTCAAACCCCACTGAAAACTTGAGCGCGGCGTGGATTAACCGTGGATAAGCCGCAGAGCATGGGCAGTCAATCACCCTGCAAGTCTGAGAAACGCGACCCAAGACCATGACAAGTAGCAACAATCTCATAGACAACGCGACTTACTTACACAATTCACTGAAACAATAATTCTTCTCACGAGGTTATATTCTGTTCATTCATGCATGCATTCATTCATTCATTCATAACAAAGCAATTCGCATTTCATGTTTCTAGCCGAACCGGTAAGGCACCCACCATGGGTATCTATAAATTTCAAGACCTTGAGAAAACTCGCTCAAGCGAGTGACCGAGGTGGCTAGCCATACGATGACCAGACAGACCTCAGTTACAAGAAGGGTAAGCTAAATCGCCTGAGAGAAAGATGTACAGCTTTGAGAATTGAAAGGTTCGAGTCGCACCCTTAACCAAGGGTTACGACGCATTCATGTGAAGATCCATCTCGTCACACAAGCCTGCTTCTGATTTTTTTCACGCCTGGCCAAATCGCCGCAGTCCTGAGCACCCTGCCCAGACCGTGATGCTCGATAATCCCGTCACAAATCCCATAAAGTATCACACAAAACGCTATGCCCAATATTGGCTACTAGACGTGTCTAGAAATCCAAAACTGAGGAGAAGATGGAAATCACAGCCAGCCACTTAGTGGTGGCGGCGGTGGCGGTGGACGTGGTTGCTGCGAGCCTTCTTCTGGAAGTAGGCATCGGCAGGGTTGGCGGGAGCAGTGGGCGCAGCCTCACCAGCGGTGACGGTAACGGTCTCGTAAACAGTGTGGACCTTGGCCTCACAGATAGAAGACGAAGCAGGGGCTGCTCAATGGGGTTGGTAGGCTTGGTAGGCTCCTCCTTGGGGGCTCCTCCTTGGGGGTCAACAACAGGAGCCTCGGTGGGAGGGGGGCAGGGGCCTCAGCGGCGCTGCTGGCAACCGGGTTCTCAATGACGGGCTGCTGAGACGGCTCAGGCTGAGCAGGCTCTTGGGGCTTCTCAGACTCCTGAGGCTTCTCGGGTTCCTGGGGCTGCTCGGGCTGCTCAGGCAGACCGTACGACCAACCCTGAAGAACGTTGCCGCCGGGAAGGGTGTCCATGACACCGTCAACCTGCTCGTCGACCTCAGAGGGGATGGTGCACTCGCCCTCGTTCAGGCCGTGGAAGAGACCAGGGCACTTGTCCATACCGGAGGTACCGGCATCGCAGGTGTCAATGATGTGCTGGAGCAGGTCCTCCTCCCAACCAGCGAAGAAATCAGCGTGGGAGCTGTAGCCAGTAGAATCGCCGTTGGACAGGACAAAGGGCTGCTGACCGTTGCCGGGGTCCAGCGGTCCTTGAAGGCGGGGTGTCCCAGTAGACCTCAATGAACAGGTGAGGAACGTGGATGTGACCCTCGGGACAGTCCTTGTTGCCATCACCAGTGTTCTTGGGCCAGACCATGTTCTCGTGGATCTTGTCGAGGCCGGCCTGGGGTTGTAGCAAGAGGGGAAGTGGATGTCAGCACGGAGAGGAGAGTACAGGCCATCGCAGTTCTGGCTAGGAAACCAACACCCTCGCCCTTGTTGATTGGGTCACCCATACCGGCAACGCTGCCGTCAGAGTCGGCGGGCCACGAAGGAGGGTTGTAGTTTCCGTCGAGACGGGGCAGGTCCACTTGATGGGCTGGATATCACCATCCTCAGGGTTGAGGACGGTCTTGCTGGTGGAGGGAGGAGTGCGGACGTCGGGGTCACCGCTGATCATCTTGAGACCGGCGGGGAAAGCCTTCAGGTCATCGTTGGTCTGCTCGAAGCTGTTGAAAGTCTGATTAGCAAGGCCGCTACTGATAAGGGAGCCAAGGACGCAGTCCCTGGGAATTTGCTGCGACTTACAAGTAGTAGGCGTTAACATAGTTGATGTTCACAGACTCGATGGAACCGTTGTTGGGGTCCTTGAAGTACACAGAGGGGAACCAGTAGTTGGAGTTATCGCCCTTAACGAGGGCGTTGCTGCACTCTGACTTTTGGAGATCTTCGGCGGTGGCGCTCATGCTGAATCCGCTACCACCCATGATGTTGTGAACGTGCTTGCTGGGCTTTCCGGGGCTGACGTTGGGATCCATGCGGCCCTTGGTGAGCTGCTTGCCAGTGAAGCGGAGGACGGCGAAGGTGCCCTTGGGGTGGGCGGCCATGGCACCGGCGGCAAAGGCCGCAACGGCGGTGACAGTGGTGAACTTCATGTTGAGTGTTGTAAAAATGTGTTGTCAAAAGGTTGATGTTCTTTGCTTATGTTCGGAGTTGTAATTTGTAGTCGGACGGTGATACCAGAGCACCTGAAAATGAACGACTGTGAATCACAGCGAGTCGATGAGAACACCAGGTTGAAAGGAAGGAAACAAACAGGATGAAGGAGAGGCCTGTTTGGGTTTGAAGACAAGGAGTGGACGTGCTCAGCAGCTTTCCGAGTGCGGGTTGAAAGGAGTGTGAAGGGAACAGGAAAAGAACGGTAAAGATCAAAGAGAGAGATATAAGAGAGGTGGAGGCGATGGGGTCGTATATACCGGTCCATCGTAGTCTGTTAGCCAAGGCACACAAAGCACACACAGCTGGTGATGGTGGTTGACAGGCCCCACCATGCCAGAGAAACCCTTGACCGGGGGCCAAGAGGCGGCCGGCCCCTGGCGCTAGAACAAGTACTGTACCTACAGGGCCAGCCCACCCCTAGCCTGGTTTGGGAGAAAAGTCGAAGAGGGGAAAGAGATTGCAGTACATAGTAGAGCAGGTGGATGAAGTTGGTGTGCATGGCCCACGGGTCTAAGCCCAAGTACCCGAGACGGCCTGTTTCTTACTGTGATGTGAGGCGAGGTGATTTGATGGACGCTCCCGCGTGGCTTTTGCTACGGCAAGGTACCGTAACACTAACATTGGTTAGCGGAATGACTTGGACAACCGACGTGTAGTATCCGCGGTAAGGGGGCGGCTGGGGCTCTTCGGGCAGGCAGGCTGGCCTGCTTTGCTTGCTTGCTTATTTTCTTCTCGAGAATATGTACTATACTTTCTTGGCTTCGTCGGGTCCGGTCAAGTTGAGGTTGGGGGCACAGCATGTGAAGTGATGGTGTTGTGCCGCTTTCTGTCCAGGGGCTGGACCATGATGATGTTAACGGCTCTCCCCTGGCCGGATCCAATCTACCCGTCCAATGTATCCATCCTCCAAGTACTGAATGGATGCAGGCACGCAAGGGCCCCAAGCATCTTGGAAGCTTAATCAAAGGGTGCCTGCGAGCCTGAGCATGGGACAGATTCTCCGCATTCTCTTACAAATGATTTTCACTTGACGGCAGGTAACTAGTCACTGTATCTTGCCTGCATCGGGATCTCGCCTCCAGCGGGTCGCTCGAGACTCTCGTGGGGCCTCGTCCTTGCTGGTGCCATTTTTCGGGACGTCCTCCTCAGTGTACATCGGGTAGGGGGCAGCGCCCGTCTAGACACGTCGACCAGCCGCCCTGCTATGACAAGGAGCGGCAAGCAAAACTCGCAAACACGCTGCGCGGGTTATGTCCAGATGCAAGGCGGGAAGCCGGCTCCTTGTACGCGCCCAGATAGTGTCGGGATTCGTCCAACCAGCGTATATGATGTGGACAGTGGGAAAACTGATATGCTACCCAAAAGTAGGTAGGTACCTTTCATGCAGGTCCAGCAACCTTGCGTGGGAAACAGGGGCGAGGTGCCCTGTTTCGAAAACAAGGATCAATCGGGATTATTCAGATGAACAGGGTCGGCCCTGAGCGCCGATCCTTTCATTCTCGAATGAATCTTATTGTGATGCAGGACTACAATCATCAGGTAAGGGTGCGGACGCTTCCAAGAGGAAGAGGCATCGTGCCAAGCGTTCGGTGCTGTGTTTTAGAATTCAAGAATAGATCGGAGACTGCCAGCGTGATGTCCTGGGCGACGTGGTGAATCCGGGACAAAGATAGCGTTGCACACAGCAGTGCTGCGCTGTTTTGACATCGTGGCACGAGATAACCTGGCACCAGAGATCTTGGTGGATACTGAAGGTGGATGCGGGAACAGGACGCCACGCCACGCGGCAGCAAATGATTCCCAGTTGTCTTTGTCGATGCCGACCTAACCATGCGTACGGGACCTTGCTCCGTGGGTTGTCGGATGGGAGGTCGATAGTCGTGCGAGATGGGTCCGCAGAACCGCCACTGGGCGCGTGAGGGCCGTCGCCGTCATCGACGTGCAACCAACCAGCAAGGGAGTGGGCACAAAACCAACGACCAGCTGCAACGAGTTCCCGATCCTTTCAATAATCAGACTACCGGAAACACCGGCGTCCAGGCTTCTGGATGAGGCAGGCGAATGACGAGAGAGGAACGAAGAGCAGGCCGGCGCAGGTCAAACCACGGCCGTGCACCCTCCCAAGTTAAAATGAGACGACGTCGTCAGGGCGTCAAGCGAGGTCACTAAGCAGCGTCCAAGCACAGTTGCAATTTTGCGTCGTGCTGGGACCAGGGCTGAAGGGCCGGCGAAAAGGGAAATAAACAGAGGAGAAGAGGAAAACGTTGTTTGCTCATCCCTGAACCAGGCTTTCCGAAAAGCACATGCTGAAACGCGCTAGCGAACCGCCCTGCAGGTACAGGCGGCGTACTGGTACCGGTACCTGCACCTACACCTGTACCTGCACCAGCACCAGCACCAGCACCAGCACCACCTGCAGCACTTGGACCAGCCCAGCCCAGCCCAGCCCGCTTCCTTCTTGCTTTCTCACTGCAGGACGAAAATGGACGAAAATGGACGGCAAAGGATGAGAAAAGAACGGCGCCGTCCATGCTGATTGGCCACTGAGCGAAGACTGCAGCCCGGTTTCTATTTCTTGACGATACGGATTGCAGCTTGGCGATATGGCGAGCAAGCAAGAGAGCCCGACACCCACGTGTGCGACACCCGTGCGTGATGCTGCTCAGATACCTGCCTGGGTAGGTAGGTAGTTGGAGTGGTGCCTTGATTTGGAAAAGAAACAATTTATTTAGGTTTGCTTTGATGCAATGCTATAGCTTGCAGTCGAGCTCTATTGAACTACAGCAACTTACTAGCAGGCTCCCTTAGTCCTGGGCATCCATGCGCCAACTGCTCGGAGCCGTAACGTAAAATGACATAATGAAACTAACGTATGCACAGTGTCGGTGCCAGTACTTTGTACTACCTCTGTTCAAGTGAACTACCGGTGCAGATGATATACAGTACACCTACAGCACTGTACTCCAGAATTGCCACCAACCCAGATTGTTGGCAGCTTGCAACTCTTCTGCTTGCTTACTTGCTTTGCCGCCTCCGAGCATCCGATTACCAGTATAGACCCCTTGATTAGCGCCAGCTCCTTTAGCGCCCTGCGAGTTTCAATAAAGCCCAGCTGAGGTGCCAACAGCAGGAGCAGGTTACACTGCAATGTTCGAACCCACAAATCATGTCGGGACAACATAGAACAGCCATCGGGTCCGTACGAGAAAAACAAAGACGTCCTCGAGCCTCGGGTATCACGAGAACGAATTCTCCGGTGACCCCCACTGAAGAGGCTCGTCATGTGTTGCCTTGGTTGTGCTGCGGCCCCTGGCCAAGATGCAAGGTACCCGCAGTTTGACAGGCATCTCGTCTGATGGGCTCGGGGAGCTGCTCCTACCGCTTGCACCAGGGGCCAAATTATGTCCAATGTTCTATTATTGGAACCACAATCGTCTGGCCCTTGCTTCTCTCCAAGCTCAACACCAACCTCATTGCCATACAGGACTGCACACATACAGGCACTTTGTTTCCAATTAATCAGTCTTAATCATCCCCAATCAACTTGGCGTGCAACCTTCCTCGCTCAGAAACGTCACTTCGCCAACGCCCGTTGCATCTCTCCTTCTGAAGTGGGTGGTAGGTAGGCAACGTGCTTCCGTTTCCGAACCCATCGTCCAGCCCAGGCCTCGTCAAAACGCCTCATGTCTCTAACCTCATCCTACAGTAAAGTATGAATAAATTCTTCTTCAAATTCAAATATCAATCCTCCCACTAGAAGACGCTCGCGGGACCCCTACATCACGGTGACGTATCCAACCACCATCAAACGTTTGATCATGTCTTTCCCTTCCTCCATTGACCCCATCAGCATGCGAGTCTTATGATAACGTGAAAATCACCGCAACAAAAAGTGGTTTTTCTGCTCTCGCCCACATTCGGAGGCCCATACCCATACCTCGACATGCTTCATTTTCGCCCCTTGTTATACAAAAGCCGTCACAATGACGGCCATGTACTGTAACACAGGCTTGAATCCCTCTGCGACCATCCGTCAGCACCCTGAATTTTCCGACGTCAAATTCCTTGTAAAAATTGCGGTTTCTTAGTGACACAAAATTTGCTGTCCCAAGCAGATCAGCAGCCAGCGTCTATTATAGGCACGGGTTGGGTGTGCAACGCTGGAGAGCGGGATGCAGGCTGTTTCACATGCTTTGAAGTTGACTCCTCTCACTTTCGATGGCCACCTTGCTTCAGTTTGCATGACGCGTATGAGACTTTGGGGGTAGCCTTTACGATCTAATGGCAGTGGTACGCGACCAACTTGTCATGGTTTGAGAGGGCAACGAAATGAGAGACTCCTATCATCACGCCGCTACACCTCCCACATACGTGTAGTGCAGTGGAAGTTTAAACTGACATTCCCAACCCCCGCCAGTGCTTTATCATTCTAAACACTCCCAGAGAGTCGTCGTACGATCATTATGTTATGATGTCGTGGTTTACATGAAGCTTGTTGTTTCCGGGTGTGTGAAATACCGGTTCACCAAGCAATAGTTACTGGCGTTACTGTGATAGCGTTAGCACAAACTTCATATCACAATGATTCTAGTGGGTCATTGATTGGAAGCCAGTCTAGCTTTGGGGAGTTAAAGCCATGTGAATAGGTATTGTTCATACTGCTGTGTAACAATGCAATGCTCAACCATGGCATCCTCTACAAACCGTTATTCCAAGATCTCTTCAGACCATAACCAGGTTCCCTTCAGATATATATATATATATACACATATAACACATGGATGATCAAAGAGCCTAGTAGGGAAACCGAGGTAAGGATCTATCACGGAGAAGTGGTAGAGATGTCTCCGACTCGATATCGCATCGAACTGAGCGAACATCAGAGACAAGCCCAAAGTGAACCATATGTACGTACTAACATATATCCATAATCGGTGTTTATTTGCAGTAAGCAAATGCGTTTAATTCTATCCAGTTGAGAACACTCAGTCGTAAGATGAGGCCATCCTGACATGACATCCAAATAGCCAGTGCAGTTGTTTCGTTTCTCAATACGGCATTGGTTAAAAGCAATCGCCTTAAGCATGTTACTATTTGCCTGCGTTTACGTTCCTGACGGTGTCCTGCTCTTCTTCTACGAGATGAACTACGCGAGACTGCGCTTTACGTTACTGATTAACGAATCTTGGCCAGCATCTTTGCTCTAGAGTTCTCTTGAACCACGAACGAATGCAAATATGGGTTCCTCGCAATATGACCTAATTTACAACGAGGATACATCCTTTGGTATTATCAGCCAATGTTTGATGCCAGCCAACTAAGTGAGTGCAGATAATCTCAGGTGCACTGGAATAAGCTCTATGAGCTCCCCTTCGATATAAAGATTCATTCCTACCGACTCATAGCTCGACGCGGCCGTTAGGCACGTGGAGCATCACCGAATGCAGCTCGTGTTCGGCATTCATGTAGTGGAGAGTAAGGTTTGAGACTATGAACAGGAGGTGAGGTGTGTCCCGTTACTAGTGCATCTAACAGAATGAAGCTACGAATGTCTTGAACAGCTGTTCCGGGTATCCACCATGAGCCGAAGTGGCATTCAGGGTCGGAGATGACGGGATGCGGACCCTGGACCTGTAGCGTTGCAGAGGCTACAGTTTTATTCGCAGATTTTTGCAAACACTCACTTCTAAATTGCTTCATATTGAACATGACAGCACTCGCCAGGAGACTTTATGTGAACAGCAGTAATTGATAGCGACTGAATCTACTTTCGTGGCTGGCTTCTACTACATCAACAATAAGGCTGTTTTCGTCGGCCGGTAGTGGAATACCCATATCTCGCAGAACGACGCCACCTCAGATCTCCCATCGCCTAGACCTGTCAAACTGAATAAATGACTGAGAAGTCGCATCATTATCTGGCTCATGGAGTCAAGTGCCGCGCCACTATGACATTGACTAAGGAGAATGCCAAAGATCCCCATCTCTTATACTTCCACCGTCCATTAGACCAGGTCGTTCCATAGACCAGAGCGTAGCCAATATCTGTAGTTCCGCCGGACGGACTTGGCTAGTCAACTCAAAATGGCGTCCTGCCGACTTGGTGAATAGAGAGCGGTTATCGTCGACAACGGTTTAGTTGAACTTTGTAGACGGACGCTAGACTCATCACTACACATGGCCGAGCCAAGCTAACCTTCAATGATTCAAGCATCACCACAATTTTATTAAAGAAACTTTACATCGAAGCCAGGACCCAGATCCGGGTGTGCCTTTTGTGGTTGATTATTGGTCCCGCACGTCATTCGCCCAGCATAGCGGCCAGCGCTTGTTGATGGCTTCGGTAGAGGCTCCATGGCTGGGTCCTTTGTAAATCCTAACGGGTCGGGACGTATGACATTATCATACCTCACCGTGTCGAAAGAAACCGGTTACTGAACACTGACATCCGTGGCCACGGGCGAATCGCCTTTGGCCCTGGACGGTGGCTTGGACAAGCTCCTACAAAGAACAGGCGCTGACCCTGTCTACGCCATATTTGAGGCTAGCAAGGCTGGCCTCCCTCACGCAAGACACATGACCTGAAGACCTCCGCGGCCCTTTTTTCTTTTCTTTCTCAATTCCTATCCAGCTCTCGCCGGAGGCAGTCGTAGCCAGCTTCACATCTCCGCGGAGGTGGCTACTCTTATCTTGTTGACCTCATACTTCATGCAAGACGGGAAGCAAAACTCTACAACAAACGATCGTCGACCGCCTCGCCCTTTCCAGGAATATAGCAGCAATCTGCGCGCGGTCGGGACCTTGAGCTGAGATCTTAATTCCAATAGCATTCCATAACCCCACTCATACATGCACACCACCCCCGTGCCACTCTTCAAGCGGGCGCCTCAAGCGGGAACCCGGCTCAGGCGATTCCCTTTTAATGACCTGTCAACTTTTCACGACGACGCACTTTGCTAGTCCATGGATGAGGCGTCCTCCCAGCCTTTAAAGTTCCCCGTCGTTGCAATGCATGATTCGGCACGCTACTGGTCCTATTGTGCAGGTCATGGGCATCTCGTGTATGCACATACGATTACCCGGCCGCACCATCAAGAGAGGCCCAGGAAGCGGTATTTTAGACATGTCTCAAAGATGCAGCCAGGGATCGGTCATGTCTGCTCATCGGTGCCCAAGTTTGCAAGACAATGGGGTATTCTTGGCCTTGGAAACGGCTTGTTCCCGGACATATCCTCCGCTCGCTAGCGACAAAGTGTGGGTTGGTGTCTCTGAGCTTGTTCCACAAACCAGGTAAGCCACATGACGAGCCTCTCCGTCTGGAGCGGGAAACGTGTCTCTCGCAAAGTCGGGGACAAGAGCGTTAGCAGCGTGTGGAAGAGATGGACGCGGCATCGGACTTGATCCAATTCGCTCGTCGCATCTCCCAAAGCACGCCACCCTGTAAGTGATACTGCCATGGCACATTCCGAGCCTATCATCAGATCGCTCCTCTTCTCTTTGGTCAGGCTTGCATTGAGCCTTGGCCAGTAAACACCTCCTCGCGGAGCTCTCAAGGAGGGTGGTGTTGCCTTGATGAGAGGGGAGGGGCACTCACCAACGATTCGGCCGGGTTTCTTGGAATCCACCCACGTAGGTGCAGTAAATGAATTCACTGTTTGACAATGTTTTAAAGAAGATTGATATGGATTCTTGCAGTACTATACAGTACAGTACAGCATACAGCAAGAAACCGTCAAACGTGGCCTTTGATCGAAAGTGACACAAAGGGATTACCTGCCAGTCGCTTGATATGACTCTCCCCATACGGATCGTCTCAGCCCCTGACAAGAATCACTGGTAGCGGGTCCTTCAAGCTGATCGGGTCGATGCAGCGCCGCATACCCTGGCGATCCCTGCACCGGTCCGCCCCGAATGCAGAGGGCTTGTTTCTGAATGGGCTGATGATGCCCTCGAGATCCTCACCGCCCACCAGGATCCCGCCAACAGTATATCACTGTCACTAGACGGGTCTTGGCTTTTCCCGGTTACCCCATCGTGCATGCCTCATCCCCATAGGCTCTAAATGTCACGACTTGGGAACGGTTTTGTGACATATCAGGAATTGCTAAGTCCTGTCCTGGGTCCAGGGTGTCCTGTTCAATGATTGCCATTTCATATAAACACGTCTTCATTACTAATGAAGACTTCTAAGTAACTTGCCCTCCCCGTCAATAGACGAGAAAAGAGAAAAGAAAAACGTTTGTAGAATTTGTCTCTGATTACAAGGGAGGAACAAGAAGGTTTCCCGCTCCCCAGGGTCCTCATCTATTCAGGCAAGCCGGTGACGCTGCACAATGCCCAGGTGTGTCAGATAAGGCAGATTAGCGAAATACGGTGTCCCCATGGTCTGTTCACTATCCGCCTGGGGAGATGTTATTCTCAGATCTAAATATAACTGGTGTATCCAAGTCACTTGGGTTGTGGAATGCTATTCCTAGTGTTGGTGTGTCAAGGCACACATATTAAATGGATTTTGTAGAGGATGATCCCATGGCTATTCTTCTCTATAGACATTGTGCACCATTGCGCAGTCTGTATAGGTCTTTAGGTGGCTACATTTGCCCAGCTGAGCTGTTGTGGTATATGAGTTCAGGCCCCAGCCGACCACCACCGCTTGGTTGATATCATTGTCTCAGAATAACTCTATTTCCCGAATTCACTTATGGAGGGTACATGAACTCCCATTCCCTCGACGGTCCACGCTTGCGAAACGCCGATTATTTTCAAACGTTGGCTCCATGATTTGCCTATTCCAGTTAAAGCCATTTGCCGCAGGCAGTCGATCGAATTCAATCCGCGTTGTTGTGGGCTGCAACTCATCATTGACGAGTTAATCGTCGCTTCCTCTTTCCTTGGGCCATTTCGGCATCGTCATCAATGTCATCAAGGTCGTCATCGGATAAATCTTGGATATCCTTCGGGCCTTTAGCCTTGTCATTCCCTTTCTTTAGTTGTAAGATGCAGCCTTGAGCCTTCAGGCTATGTGCCAACTGGGTACTTGCCACCATTCCGGGGAAATCCTTTGCGTTGTATACAGTGAACACGTCGCTCTGGACCTCGGTCAGAATCGGAAAGTGTCGGATGATCCCAGCCCGCGTTGGGTCGATCATAATGACACTGAACTTAAGGCGAAAGGACCCAGGTGTGCGGCAAGAGAGGTCTGCAAATGTAAAGAAACACCCTTCTTTACCATGTTCGTCCTTGCCCACGAAAGGAGTGCCCACCAGCGAACCCATCAGTCGACGTTGGTGCCGGTACTCCTCAGGCATATAAGATGCGTCTCGATTGCCGGACTCATCCCATATAGAACAACTCATTACATAGCTCTCGTAGCATCTGTATCTCCGAATCTCGTCTTCGGTCAAGGTAGGGCTTTCGATAATGAGCTCCACGATGGGTGGAGGGTCAATAACCCGTCGATCTCTCTCTCCAAACCCACACGATCGGGCCGCTTTGGGCTGTTGGCGTAGCTTCAGCCGGAATTTGATGTCTTTCAAAGCCTCCATCCTGCTCTCGCCAATGAGGTTCGGCATGTGTGTTTGACTAGATCGTCGTGCTGCACTTGGCACAGGAAGAGGGTTTACGGGCCGTTGACCAACTGTTGTAGAAGGTTGTAATGTATGATTTCCCACGTCCTGATATTCCAAACCTAATTCATTTCTTGGTTGTGGATGCTGTTCTGTCAATGAGGGTAGGCGACGGTGCAGCGAAACCGGTCCATGCGAGGGCTTCGTCATGCGCAAATCCGAGTAAGTTTCGATATTGGCTGGATTATGAGCAGAGCCAGGCAGGACTCTGCCTGGTTCGAGGAAGGGCTGTGCCGGTGGGTTTGTAAAGGAGGAGCGCCCCGATACTGGGGCGGTGGTAATGGAACTGAAGCAGACGGGGGTAGCAAGGGCGCCGGGCCATATGCGCTGTGATACACAGGAATAGCCCCAACAGACTGAAAATGATGCGGATGACTTGGTAGCCTATCGGTGCCAGGGGGCCAGGCATCATGCCCTCTGAGGTCGACAAGATCGATGGCGCACCAGTGTGGTCGATGAATCGATTACCGAAGTGCCGGTGAGCATTGGGGTCAGAGACCCAAGCATTATATGGGCGTGCCATCGTCGCTTCAGCGCACATTCCAAGGTGATGCACTATGGCGACTGAGAAGGGATCCCGGTCAGTCAATGAATTACAGGCAGGCCTTCCTGTCAACAGAGCCAAAACCGGGTGGTTACTCACGCAAGACCCTGAGATACGAGTTGGAATGAGCAGCATACAAAGATATGTATATTTAAAGAGATGAGGGCAGACTGACGCGACTCAGTACAGGTACATGAGTGAGTCTGTCCTCTGCGCGAGTCTCGCTAGGGCTGCGAGAAGCACTTTAATAGTGGAACGCAAAGGAAGTTGTGGTCCGGCGTAGGAACTGGTGATATGGCTCTGGTGGAGGTGGTAGATCGGTGGGGTGGAGGAGTGCGGAGGTAACGTGGTTGAGATCGGCAGGACAACCCAGATATGATATTAGACACACCCGTAGGACAAAGGGTGATCGAGCGTTGCGTGCGTGGGCGCAAGGAGGGAGGGTAGAGGGAGTGCGAGAGATTGGAAAGCACACAGTCAAGTGCCAGTTCTAAGGACGCAATGGACAGACAGTACGTAAGAAGCACGTACAGCAGCCCGGTATCCTGAGGCCAGGAAGCAGACGAAAGCAGGGCCAACCTTGCTCAGGTGGCGGCAACTAACCGCTCAGTGTAAACGGGGAAGCACACTCTGATGGAAGAATTCCGTTAGACTCTTCGGCAGGCAGTAGCGTCGGGGAAGTTCGAGTGCGTCGACTGAGACAAGACGAGTTGGTGGCTGCAAACGGGTGGGCGTAGTGGGAGCCGGCTCGGTGGCACAATTTACCTAAAGGTGAATCAAGGGCCAAGAGTCAAGCACGAAGAGGCAACGATGACGGGGCGATCCACCAGGGTAGAGGAAAAAGAAAAGAAACTTCGAGGCGCGGGAAAGGTGTAGACTTAGGAATGGTAGATGTTTATGGCCGGTGCTTTTGTATGTTCAGCCCGGAGTGTGGAGCATGCCAGCAAGAAACCCAGTCTGAGGCCAAGTCGGTCACCAGAAGCTTCAAGGGGGTGAATCCACTAGATCTAACCCACAGATGCCCGATCTAGGTGTTGGTGCTGTGTAGACATCGGCTGTCGAGGAAGAAGACAGGGCTGCCCAGTCGATGCTTTCCCAACGTATCATTAGATGCGGTACCGGATGTTGGTCGTCTGAGCAGAATCCGAGGCGCTGGAGCCTGCCGGTGCTCCCACACTATCGACGTTTCCTGGTACTTGGGTTGCCCCCAATCAGAGGATGCTGCAGTGACGTGGAGGCAGACCAGACTCAGTCTGACCGTAGGCCCATCTGCCGGGTTTTATGAGCCGAAATTATATGTGATGAAGTTGTCCCGTACTGTGCAACAAGACTGCATCTAGCATCTAGCGGGTAGAGCCTGCGGAGAAGTGTGTCGCATGGCCTGTGAGTACGGATGACCGCTTCGTATCGTGCCGTCACGCTCTGCACGTCGGTTTAAACGATGCGATGCGCTGGGTAGAACGAAACCAGCCCATCTGTATGAGATGGCTTGGCGGAATCCGAGCTGGGGACGACAGCCAGCCTCACTATCTCTACCGTCGAGGACTCCAGCACCATACCGTGAGCTCATCAAACAAAAACAAGACCCTAGCACAGCAACAGCAGCGAATCGCACCCTCAAATCCGTGGTAGGGCAACGATGCCATCGCCTATGACCGGGCAGGGCGTGCCAGGGTCGGGGACAAGGGTTGTCGGATAGACAGCAGAGGCTGTAAGTAGCACCGAATCCAGGGCGTCGTGCATGATACCATGAGAGAGCGGCCGCGGCGATTGGAATGCCATCCTAATTACGGGAACCCATCCGGTGCGGGTCCACGACCACATCCACGGGCAGGTCCATGGACGCCTACCAATGTTATCTGTAGCATCCAAGCCAGTTCTGCGGGGGTTGGGGCGAGAGGGTGTGTGGAAGTCGCACGCCGTAGGTCGCCGGCGATTTCTTTTCTTTTTCCACCTGGTCGCGTCCTCTCACGAGCCAAGGGACTATGGTGGAGGAGCCGTCGGTTGGGACCCTGTCGAGGCGGGAAGCTGGCCGGGACAAGGGTCCGGTTGCATCCCACCAATAAATGCCTGATGGGTGCGTCGTACTCTGAGCCGTCGGCATGTGCATCGTATGTGATACCGGCACCTTACGTACATGTTTTAGTACGTGCATGAGGGAAGAGATGGTGTTGAAGCGCAGCACACTGACCGGGAATTGGAGATGCCGTAGGACTGAGGTGCAGTGTTGGTTGCTGGGTGCTCGATCCGGGTCCGCCGTCGCGACAATATGGATGACAACGGACGAGAATGATGAGGATATGATGCGCATCTGCCAACATACAGCGAGCTTTGAGATGGTGAGAAGGGTGGTGTCTCGACGCAGCTCGTCTTTGCCAACCGGGGTTTAGCGCCCGAGGTTAATGGTGCCTGCCTCGTCGCCTTAACACTAGTGCCCGCACATGGCCGAGCCAGTGGGAAGCTCTTGCCCCGACTTCACCTTTGGGCTGTCTCATCTCTATCCTATCATATCTATCTAGGTACCTACCTACCTCCTAAACCCAAACTTTGCAGCCATATATTTTGCCCCGTCAGATAAGGCTAACGTAGATATTGTTTGTAGGGCAAGGTGCTCGTTCTCGTTGCAACATCAAGACGGCACTTGCGTATGGCATCAGACAGCATCTGCTCAACCTTCCCTTGGGGCGCCTTAACTGCCCAGAAACCCCACCTTCAGTACCTCCTCGTACCCGCGGGCGTGCTAAAACACCAGGTACCTAACCAGCACCCAGGTACTTGTTGCGAGTATCTTCATTTTCCTCACTCCAACGGTACCTACAGTACCTACCTACCTTACCTTACCTTACCACAGATCAATGACATCAACCTGACGTATTCCTCATTAAACTTTCCGATGCCAGATCTCAACATCAAGGGTGCCTTACCTAAGACTTCAGTTATATTTTGGCTTATTGCCTGCCACAACTATATCCAGCGTTTCCAGCACATCAACCAACCACAAATACTCAAAACGCCCTCTTCTACATCTCCCGGCTCCTGTTTAGACTGCTTCTCGGTACCCCAACTTGCCCTCGAGCTACATCTCGGTAACACTGTTTGCTGGAGGCCTCATAGTCAAGCCCTGCACTCGACAACACCATGCCCTGCATCCCTCTCAGAACTACGGGGGCGAGCCATGGTCACTCTTGCGCAGACTAGCGCGCATAGGATTGTAAGACACCGTTGGCGGCTTGGTTAGCAGCACTTGGAAGTAAACCGTGATGTTCCATTTTTGTGATGGTGCATTCACCGAGAATCAGAAGTCCCTCAGCCCTTCCTGGCTTTTGCTCAACCCTGACGTGTGCGTAGGAGTTGGCTCATCCAGCCGTGCGTACCGTGCACCTACACCGGTTCAAGTCCCGTTCCTCCGATCATCAACTGCTACGCTTGGAAGGCATGCGGTAATATGTCTCGGACGAAAACCCTAATGGAAAGAATCAACAGACAAGTTGAACGAAACTTGATTGCTGCATATGAAGGCACGTTGCCCGATTTTCCTTAGACCCACAGGGGACCATCATCCTACCGCCCACGCTTCAGCCGCATCTGGATGTCCTGAGCAAGGAATACGTCGTCCCTCACAGTTTGTGGACCGCGTTCTAGACTCATGCTCGGTCATGTATTACCATGGACCCGGGCTATGGGTTTGCCGTTCATCATAGTCCATCTCCGCTGGTTGAGTCGAAGGACTCCACAAACAAAACCAGGCCAGCCTCGCAAGCCTTCATGCTTTTAGGTGCCATGTTCAACTTTCAGCTGATCTGCTGCTGCCGATCATGTACTTCGTTCGGACCATTCATATCCCTGTCGCCTGAGCGCATGATACTTTGCAGCCCAAAAGACCTCGGTCTCGAAGCTGATCACCCACAGTGCTAAAAGCGATTACCATTCCACGGCTTGATGTGCAATATCATACAACGCTGTGTTACTCACCCACGGTGCGACAGGGTTACGAAGCCACGCGGGTATTTTGGCCCTCTCGGGCTGAAGACAGCCGAATAAGTCTCGTCGTACGGACTGTTAGCTGTCTGGGAAAAGAAAAGACAAAAAGAGTCTGCCAAGGAAAGGAGAGTTGCGTCTTGTTGGTCGCCCGACTTGACGAGGTAGGAAACCACTCATTACGAATCCAAAAGTCCTACCAGAAACTGTTGGTTTTTAATTGTTTTCTATTGTCAGAGCTGACAATGGTACTTAACCCAGTACATGGTGTGAGAAAGCTCTGGTAAGATCAACCAACCTATGCTACATTCAGGTAGGCAATATGCGAATACAACCCAGACAGGCTAAACGATTCAGCTAGGCATGGTTCACTCATGTTTTAGCACAATGAGTTGATGTTCGATATACCTGGATTCTTCCATTGCCTTAGGCGCGGATCCCATGCAGCTCCATGTCGAGATGTGTAGCTATCATACATAAGCGCCGCCTGGCCGGCCTAAGTGGGCGCAACTCTCAGATGGAGCTTCCCAAGACTGGCAATTCTTCCTCTTACAGTAACCGGGGACCGGAATCCCCGACTATTCCTATACACGTGGAATGCCAGCGGGCGCAAGTCGGTCAAGTGCGATGTGCTTACCGCTTTGCGTCGACGACTTTGTATTGACAAGGTCTATATAAGATTGGAAAGGCAACAGACATTAGTGCAGCAAGAAGTCTCTCCTGGCGAGGCAAATGCACAAAAATGTCAGGATCTACCGAGCAGGTGGACGTGAATGGCCACGACACGCCGCCTATCTAGATCACGTCAGTCTGGCTCATCATTCGCACTAGGTCCATCAGACGACATTGTAGGGTGAGAATTGTCCACTTATTGATTTCATTACACTATAACTTAGAGTGCTAGCCAGGAGCTTGTCTATCCTGTCCATAACAGTTCAAGTGACCCAGTTCGGGCGGACGGTGATGTTGCCCACATAAGGGCATACAAAACACCATTATCCGTCTCCATTCCTCAAATAGCCCTAGATGCGCCGTGCTTTTTCCCAGTGATTGGAGAGCAACTCCCGCCTTCCTATATTCATATGCAAGAGTATATACATGAATATTAACAAAGCAAAAAAAAAAACCGCTGTGGTATCCTCCGACGCGCCTAACAATGTTTCCCTGTCGAGCCCCAGCCTATGTAATCCCGTCCATGGGATAATAGGATGGCGTAGGCCGACATTATGTAAAATTGAGCAAATATGTGTGCAGAAAAGGTTGGTTTCTATATCGAAGCTAGCCGTGAGGCAATTTGAGATAGAAAGACATGATGCGAGTGTTCGCTGTGAATTCGAAGGCTTGCGATGTGGCGGTTCGAATGTGTAACATTAGGGTCAATGATTAGATGATGATGCTGATCATGGTACCAGCAAGGACACCGGCGAGAGTCATGAGAGAGGGCGACGAGAGTTTGAAACCAAACGAAGACTCAGGCGGAGGGAGCGTAGCATCGACGAAGCTCGGTCCACAGATGGTGTTGATCTGGCGGGCTGCATCTTCATACGTCTCGGCAATCAGCTGGCTTCGGTCGGCCGTAGCACTGTGGAAGATGCCCATTGTCTCGGCAACGCATTGGTTGCAGGAGGGTGTCGAGGAGCCCGGCAGGCGCAGGCCATAGGGCATGTAGTAGAGGTAGGTATCAGAAGGCATGGTGAGGTTGGTGACGGCCGTGGCAAAGCAGTACATGTCAACTTCGGGATCTTGGAGGCAGGTGGCTCTGTACATGGTGTTGTAAGACCGGAGACCGTTGTAGGCCTGCATCACAGGGCCATTGGCGGGAGTGTTCGGGTTGTCAAACTCCTCGCCACAGTTTTCACGGGCTTTGAGGTTCCTGGCAGCGTCGTTGAGGTAGTTGGTGCAAAATTCAAGATCGGCGTTGCAAGAGGCATCAAGCACGCGAACAATATCCAAAAGCTGCTTCTGAGCGTTGAAGAAAGAACGTGAGCTCTATTAAGGTGTTCATTAGCCATCTTGTGTATCGTCGCTTTGAAAAAAAGCGACTTACCTGCATCAGCATTGAAATGGGGTAGCATTTCTTGAAAGTGGCATCGGATAGGAGGTTGGCAATGAAGTCAGGGCACGAGTTGTCACCATTCTGGGTTTTGAAATCGGATGGCAAGGCGTCATCAAAGGGTACCGGCAGGGTTGAGGCGCCAGCCGTGGGAGTGCTGCTCGTAGCAGAGCTCGAGGTTCGGGAAGCAGGAGGTGTCAAGGTTGTTTTTGACTCTGCATCCGTGCTGGTTTGTTTCTTCTCGTCATTGGATGTTGTCTTGCGATCCCCTTCGTCTGAACCCGTGGTTCTGGCACTGCTCCTGAGGACGCCTCACTAGATGACTCCTCATCCTCCGCCTTGTTCCTCCGTAACAGCTCGTACTCGACAGCTGGAATGGCGTCACTGGATCGGTCATTTTGTGAAGGTACTGACGTGTCCAGGCTGATGGGAACATGAGAAAGGTCAAGGGAGGCGGGTGCGGTGATCTGCGGCGGGTATGCGATTCTGGCCGCGGAGACAGTCGAGGCGAGAGAAGCTAGTACCACGACAGCGGAGAAGAGGAGTCGACTTCGAGCCGGAACGCGGGTAGAGCGCGCTGAACCATTACACCGACGACACGACGTTGTCGTAGAGGAGTGAGGATGCGAAGACGCCATGTTTGGAAACAGGTATCGAGAGTTCCTTTATCGATTGAGAGACGAATGTGAAAGCCGTACTGCGTCGTCGAAGCAAGCAGTGACGCAGTGTCACACAGTTTGGTGCCGGGAGCGGGACGACAGTAATGGTAATATATGCGACGATCAAACCACAGTTGAGATATCGTCTACCTCTGTCCAGCTCGTTGGCTCAGCTGGCATAACGCGTAATCGAACAAAATGACAATTCGCCAGAGTCGTCTTGTTAGTCCCTTCAGAGCATTCCAGCCCAAGTCTGCCGAGTGGTTGCGGAAGGGCGAGCCAATGGGGATGAATGGGCGACGAGGCGGCAAGAAGGTAATCTCGGATCAAGCTGGCGTTGGGCGACCTTGGCCTGCGGTTGGCTGGGTATACAGGCTGGTGGATATGAAGGCGGATAATGCAGCTGCTGGAAGAGGTGGAGAGGCAACGACAGTGAAGTGCAGCCTCGAGCAGCTTTGGTCGACGATGTGAAGAGTCTTTGACGGACGGCGTCGAGGAAAGACTATCGTCGGTGCTCCGTGGGAGGATGGCGGATGCAGGATCTGCGATAGGGCTCCGTGACAAAGGAAGAAAGATCGGCCACCTTGTTTTTGGACTGGAGGCAGCGCCCGGGGCCTAGGAGAAGGATATGGCCTTCTAGACTGGGCAAGAAACCGGGGCGACGCAAGGAAGAGGTTCGGTCATGGGTGTTTAGTTACCATGACATGCCGGGCCAGGCAGGTAGAGCAGAGCTTGGCCCGATAACTAGCAAGCGGCGAGGCCCGGGGTTCACGGCCAAGGGAACAGGGGTGAAGGACAAGGAAGTGGGACAGGCGGCCTGTGATTTGCTGGGGCCGGCAAGATTGATTGGATTTTTATTGAACTGCATGCGCTGTTTTGCACAATAGTCCAGGGAAGCCAAGGCCTCGGCTTAGCCCAGCCAGAAGGGGAGGGAGGTTGACATGGGGACCCTGCCCTGGGGCCATGATTTATCGAGAAGGCGTGAGGCGGGCACCAGGGCCCGTTCGCCTTCTCCTCATGCTCCTCCTGGTACTATACCCCTCCATAAGAAAGGTGAGAGATGAGGATGGAGAGCCAGCCAGCCAGCCATAGGGGAGAGAGGAGGGAGAGGGGGAGGGAGGGGTGCGGTGTTGGTCGTGGAGTGGTGTGGTGTGGTTTGTAGGAGGAACAGAGCAGAATTGAACTGAACTGAACTGAACAGGTTTGGCGTTTGCATCTGGATGCCCATGAGCTGCCCGGCCACGCTGAGCTAAGCCCGATCTGATCAACCGTTGTGGGTACAAACCGTCGTGGCTTCGGTGCTGTACCTGACAGCCAGCCAGGTACGGACGTGCCGCACAGAGCATTGTACAGTTAGTAGGCAGGTACGCCTTTAGGGGACGCTTTATTAGCAGGCCTGGCTAAGCTCCTCGGGCTGCCAGACTTAGCGGTTTCAGTCGCAGTCGTAGCAGAGCGAAGGGGAACCTGCTGGGTCCCCGAAGGCTGAGGAGGAGGATGATCATCACTGATGCGTCATGCACAAGCAGAGATGCGCAGAAAGGCAAAGGCATACGCAGCACGGCAGCAGGCTCGGGTTGCTGTAAGTGACAGCATTTGTGGCTCCTCCCAGCAGTGACTGCATAACACTAATTCACAGGGTACAGTACATTACAGTACAGTAAAGGTACAGCACCAAGAGCACCTACCTTGGTAATTCCCACCCAAGAGTCGAGCCTTGGGACCGCGCGACGTTATTGGATATTTTACCCACTATGCACACCCACCCAGCGGAGAGAGCCAGGCCAAGCCAGGACAAAAGCCAGGACAAAGGCCAGGGGTACGTACTTGCCCCAAAGGTCCCACCACAGATGGCCAAGCCACGGACAGACTATTGAGCACCTGTGCATGGTAATGTCGTAGCAAATGGTGGTCAATGTGCAGCCCAGGGATTCGTCACCCACCTCACCTGGTCCGTTCATACAGCACTCTCACCGGACACGAGGCTCTGGAAGCAGCACCGCAATGCCCCGTCGCGACTGATTCTGCTTACTTGCCTGCTTACCCGGTCAACTGGTGGTTCTTCGTTCTGGCTTACACACGGTACATGCGTGGCCTGGCCTGACGAGAAAGACTCACGATGCCAGCTTGTGAGCCAGCAAAAGGGTGCCGGTTCTCGACCTCATTTCATTTCAATTCATTCCATTCCACGCGTGCATTGAAATGATGCACGCCCTCTCCCCTGGGTGGGCTTTAGCACTGACCAGTTCGCCGACCATGGTGGCCTGCATACGGGATGAATCAAATATTGCGTGCAAGGGGACAGACCCGGCGCCAAATAGCCACGATGCACCGAATCGACCAACCTTCTAGACTACCCTGACCCAGTAAGAAAAGTCTTAGTCGGTGGCGTCAAATCACATTCCTTGTTTTCTTGAAAGAGGCTCATCTGGTCATCTTGTAGCGCGTACTTTTGATCAGGCTCTCGGCTGATGGCGTCCAAAGGGGGCTGTTCCAACAAAGACGAAGAAGAAGAAAATGGATGATGACTACAAGACAACAAGCACAGACCAGGCAAAGACATGAGTTGGTTTGTTTAGACAACCAGCTGGGTTTCCTTTTTCGTGCCTTGGTACAATACCAATCATCAGCCTCTCACGCCTTTGCCGCCTCTAGTTGCCACGCATTGCGCTTTGCTGAGCTGTGCCATGCATGGTGTTGTTATTGCCTGTCCCGTATTCTTGATCCTTGAATCCGAGATACGTCGAATATTGGAATCCAAAAATCCAGTAACTAGCCTACGGATGCAATACGCGGCTACGCTCGACGACCGGCTCTAGTGCTCATTAACCTACGCACTTACAGGACCTACTACGGTATGCCGTTGGCTTACCTTGCCCTCTTTGACATGTGCCCACCTCGCTCTCCCCACGCCTGGGCCCCTTTCGCCCATCTCAGCTAATCAATGCTCGTCTTCCCCTGCCAAGACCTCTGTTAGTTCGCCTCCACACACTCCTGTACTGGACTGGATTGGACTGGACTGGACCGGACTGGACAATACCTATTCCAGTATTTGTCTCTCGTCTCTTCCAGTATCATTCATTCAACATGGCAGTGCTACAGTACCAGTATCATCTATGCTCCTCATACGCTCCCTCAATAATCGCGAGACCCAAAATGCCGTAGAGTACAGTAATATGACAGTCACCTAATCCACCTTCACCACCACCATTACCACAATCACTGTCCGTGCCCAAGGTATGCATCATGTCGTCCTGTCTTCCCTCGTCTGGCTTCTGTCTCTGCGCACGCGTGGCTTGTCATCGTCTCGTCTTTTTCTTGCTGCTACTCCAGCCCAACCGTGTCCGGCGCTCGTTAGCTCGATCGATCATCCCTCCTACCCATCGCCGTCTTCCCCACAGCCCACAGTTACCTGAAGCCACCTGAAGTGCGGGCCCTCACCAGTCTCCGAGACACGCTGAGCCTGCCCACTGGCATTCTCAGCCATCGTGCAATCATTCAGGGACTGGTATTGACTCTTGCAATGCATACTGCCTGAGCGGACCGGCTTTACTGTACTCTGTACACCCATCACATTACGAGACATTCAACACAGCCACACTCGTTTGATACATTGAATTCCAACTTCTACACGATTGTACGTATATTATAGAGATGTTCGACATGTAACATGCCCATTGCAAGATTGAGTGGCAGTTTTCTAGTCACCTCAGGCCACAAATGCGCGTGCCTATATACATGTCTCCCTAAACGCCAAATAAATCCCGATAGAGCACCGACTCGGTCGTTTCAAACGGTGGCCCTTTCCATGTAATTCGCTCCAAATGCATCTGAATGATTAAGAAATGACGAGGTGTACCTCATGTGGGCTGAGTTGGTCAATGGTAAACCATGCCAGCTGATGACGTGCTAAAGAAATACAAAGAAATATACGTGATGCAGTGGCTCGGTCTCTAATGACGACTCAGGCTCTGCAGGTTGACCAGCTCGGCATATCGGCCGTTCTTCTTCATGAGATCTGAGTGCGTTCCAGACTCTACGATTCGACCTTGGTCGAAAACGTAGATGACATCCGCCTTCTGGATCGTGCTCAGTCGGTGGGCAACAGCAATCGTCGTTCGACCCTTCGCGGCCTTGTCCAGCGCCGCCTGCACAACGTGTTCAGATTCTGAGTCAAGTGCTGAAGTAGCCTCGTCCAGCAATAGGATTTTAGGGTCTCGAATCAGAGCGCGGGCAATGGCAATGCGCTGTTTCTGGCCACCTGACAGCAGCGCTCCTCTGCTACCTACAATGGTGTTGAAGCCCTCGGGCAGCGACACAATGAAGTCGTAAATGTTTGCTTCCCGGCAGGCTAGCTCAATGGTCTCATCAGACACTTCTTCCTTCGGCGTGCCCAGCAAAATGTTCTCCTTGATTGTGCCCTGATACAATGTCGGCTCTTGGCTCACAAGCGCAATGTGCGATCTGTAATCGTTGATTTCCAAAGTGCTGATCTCTTTACCATCGACGTATACGCCGCCGGCGAGGGGTCGTAGAAGCGCTCCAGTAGTGCAATCGTTGTACTCTTGCCGCAACCTGAGGCGCCCACAAGCGCCACGTATTGTCCTGGACGAACAACAAGGTTAAGGCCACGAAGCACAGGCTGCTCTGGGCGAGTGGGATACCGGAAATGAACGTCTCGGAATTCGACAGTTCCTCTACGCTACCCAGGCGTTCTCCGTTCTCTCCCCATGTATCAATCAGTGGCTTCCGGTCAAATAGCGTCTTCAGCTCCTGCGCCGCATGATGGGCTTTGCCCATATCTGGGGCGAATGAGAAGATGGAACCCGCAGACTGTGCACCAAACACAACAGCCATAAAGCACAGGAAAAACTGGAACATGTTGTACTCGTACTTGCCGATGAGAGTACCACCATACCAGAAGCCAAGGGCCAGGCAGAAGAAAATGAGGGATTGCGAGGCTGCGTAAAGGGCGCTAGATTTGAGGACAGAGATGAGACTGCGCTTTTGCTGCGCAGCAAGAGAGTCGCTGTACAGCTTCAACACGTCATGTTCACGGGTCAGAGAAGCGACAGTGCGGACGGCTGAAATAGCTTCAGACGCAAACGTGGCGGATGAAGCATATGCGGCCTTAGAACGGCGCTGGAAATGAGCAAGCATCCAGAATCGGAAGAAGCCACATCCAAGCAATACCGGAATAGTAGCTGTGCAGACAAGGGCCAGCTTCCAGCCGATTGCGATAGACACAACAATAGCGGCAATGAGCGTGGTAGTAACCATGAGCAGTGTGCCAAGAGTTGTACCGCTCAAGCCAGCAACGTGCGTAGTCTCGGTGGCGAGGAAAGATGTCAAGGCTCCAGCAGTGTTCTCGTCCTTATCGAAAAAGGCAACATCCTGACGAAGCATGGTACGGAATGCCTTGTCACGGACACGGTGGATCAGACGCTCAGAGCACCGAGCAAAGATAACACCTTGAATGACAAACGAGAAAAACTGAACAAACGCCAGCATCAAGTACATCGCACTCCAGAAGTCGGATTTTTGCTTGACATCATGGCGGTTTTCTGGCGTAATGGGCACGGAAAGAGTGGTGATTTGCTTCGAGAAGAAAACTATGAGAGAAATGTGTCAGTTGGATATTAGAAGAAAGGACATGTGGCTGTATACGAACCTGCTGCCGTTGGGTTACCACCACCACAGATGATTGAAAAGAACAGACCAACAAGCATCAGTTTCCACTCGGGCGCATTAAAGGAGGCAATGAGCTTGACCAGTGTCCACAGGCTATACTTTCGCTCTTCCTCGTCCTTGCGCTTCTGCAGAGCAACGCTGGATGCAGATTTCTGGGTGGAAGTTCGGTCAAGCTTGGCGGCAATGTTATCATCTGGGTCTGCAGCGTATGCGGCGTCTCTGTCGGCCGTCTTTTGACGAATCAACATTTCTTCCTGCTCATCCAAAGCCGCTTCCTCCTCAGCCGTGAGCTGTTCAGCGGACGCAATGTTCTGAGCGGAAACCAGCTTGTAGTAAGCACCCTGCTTCTCCAAAAGTTCGTTGTGATTGCCTTGCTCCACGATCAAGCCGTCGGCCATGACAACAATGTTGTGGGCGTCCTTGATCGTCGACAAGCGGTGTGCAATGGTAATGGTAGTACGACCCTCGGCAGCATTTTCAAGGGCCGCTTGTACGATGCCTTCTGACTTGGTGTCCAGAGCCGAGGTAGCTTCGTCAAGAAGAAGAACTGGGATGAAGTCAGTAAGTCGTTTGAGATTTCGGGGCCAAAATCAATCCACTTACTCTTAGGGTCAGACACAATAGCTCGTGCAATGGCAATACGCTGCTTCTGGCCACCAGACAGAAGGAATCCACGTTCGCCCACATTAGTCTCGTAACCTTCGGGCAGAGAAGTAATAAAATCGTGCGCGTTCGCCTTCTTGGCAGCTTCAATGACGCGCTCGTGCTGCTTCTCGGCGCTCTCGTTCTCAATTGCGGTGCCAATCAAACCATGGCGAATGTTGTTGAAGATGGTCGTTCCAAAAGCGTAGGCTCCTGGCTGACCAATGCCATTTGTTGACGCAACCATCGGAGGTTCAGCTTGGTAATGTCATGGCCGTCCAGGTAGATGGTACCTTCCACAGGCTCGTAGAATCGCTCAACGAGTCCGACAATTGTACTCTTACCCGAGCCAGAGGCTCCAACCAGTGCCGTTGTCTTGCCAGCAGGAATATCGAGGCTCACACCCTTCATGACTGTAACTTCAGGTCGAGAAGGGTAAATGTGCTTGATATTCTCAAGGCGGATGTTGCCTTGGAGTTTCTCCAACTTCTCACCCTTATCATCAGTTGGGTCCAGAGGGAAACACGGTCAATGGTGTTGAAAATCTTGGCAGCAGCGGCGGCGGCAGTAAGGAAGGCCTGGAAATTGGGCGCAATGTTACCGAGACTAAAGGCACCAATCAAGACTGCCATCATAATGGTGAGAATCTTAGAAAGCGAAGTCTCGCCGTCGACGATGAACTTGCTTCCTTGCCAGAAAGCCAAACCATCTATTCAGATTAGTATTTATTACAACGCATGAATGGATACAACAGCACAGCAAGGAAGAACGTACAGCAGAGGAACAAAATCAGCATCATTCCGGAGACCATGACGCTCAGGGATGCCTTCATGCGAATGCCGAAGTATTCTGCCTTCTGCAGATGTGTATCATATTGGCGAGCCAGACGGTCCTGGGTGCCGAAAGCCACGGCATTACGGATCGAAGAAATAACCTCGTCGGCAACGCTACCTCCAGAGGCGTATGCGGCAAGCGACGCCTTGTTGTTCTTGAGCATAAAGTTGGAACCAGCACCCGAGTTCACAACCAAGGCCACGACAGCGCTGAACAGGATGAGAGTCAACTTCCAGTAATTGATAAAACCAATGATGAAAGCCGTGAAGAAGGTGGCGAAAGCGGCAAGAGTCAGTGAAACCTTCTCGGAGATACCGTCCTGAACGAGGTTGGTGTCGGAAGTGATGCGCGTGGTCACCTCACCGGCGCCAAGCTTGTCAAAGAAACCAATGTTCTGTCGCATGCAACTAGCCAGATAGTGCTCACGGATCTTGGCGCTAATATGCTCGCCAGTATAGATGAAGCCGACAGTACAAATGTAGGTGACGATAAACTCTCCGATGGCCAGGTAGACGAAGTATAGGACATATTTGGTTAGCTCATCGGTGAACTCGTCGTAGGACATTTCGCCAGGGTGGACAAAGTACGTCTGGAAAACTCGCTGGAGGTTGCCGAAGAGAACTGTCATGAGCGGCAAAGCAGCGCCAGAGGCAATGGCGCAAATGGAGGAGACGGCGATGATGATAAGGTCATTGCGGGAGGCGTATCGGTAGAGCATGCCAATGCCTTTCTTCGTCTCGGGGTGACAACCTGGCGCTTGAGGATCTCGGCATAGTGAGGTGGGACGTTTTGGTAAATATCGTCGATATCGTCAGCCTTTGGGGGATCTGGACCTTGGAGTCGGCCTTTTGAAGCTCAACCTTGGTTGCCGACTCCTTATGCGAAGGCTTCTCGTCAACTCCTCCATTCTCTCCGACGACGTGGGCAGAGCCGTCGTAACTGGGAGAGCGCCCTGAGGTCCCTTCGCTAGCAGCGACCTTTTCCATATCCTCGGCCGCCATAGTAGGCCGTGATGTGGAGAGAGGTAGCTCGAGTAATCAAAAGTTGGTGGTTTAAGATGGCGTGGGAAGGCGCCTCTTCTCTCGGTTGATCAAGACCCGTTCAGGAAAGTTGCATCACCGACTTGCCAATCTTAGTTGCCAGGTAACGGCGAGTGACTGGACAGGCTCGAGGTCGGAAGCTGGTCGGTTAGCACAGCAAGCAACTCGTTTGGCCAGGTGAGAGAGGAATGAGGCGAAAGGAAGGGAGTTAAAAGAAGTATACGGGAAGGTGGCCTAAAAGAAAGCTGGGGTCGCCAATTGTGATCAAGGCCGACGACACGGACTAAAAACGCGAGATGGTAATAAATGGAGCTTATGACAGTAGCAGCGGACTTTAGCTCCTTCCTTCCCTTTCCTGTCGCATATCGGGGTTGAACAGAATCCCGTGTGGCTCATTACGCCCAAGAGGTGGTGCCGAGGTACCAGCGCAGCTAACAGCATTACGTGCCACATCGAGGTACCGAGACTTTAGGTGGGCCTAGCGACCAGGGCCGCTTTGGGCGGCGTCGTGGCCAATCTCGGCCAACACCTCAACCAGGAAAGCCCCACGGGCCCTGTACCCAGTACACGGCCCAGTTAAGGGGCTGCAGACACGAATACAAGCTTCGCTGGTGGACGGATCAGACGGCATCGACCCCTCGGTGGACTTTTGCTGCTGATCTGACAAGGGTGGTTGCAATTTTACAAGTTCACAACATGCTTTATCGCTATGGCAGAAACGGCGTGAGTCAGAAGCAATGAGCAAGTCGGTCTGTTGGTTTGGGAAACGTCAGTCTGTCTCGTCTTGCTTCCGCAAATAAAACAATGTGATTGACTCATCACCAAAGCATCGATGTTTCGAGTTCATCATACCCCAGCGTCTTCAACAACTGGCCCTGGCAGGCATTTTCTTCGAAGGCTGACGGCTGCAGAGCCTCTTGCCACACGTGGCCCTTTTGGGTAACATTTACATAGTATTTAAACATTTATCGTTCTCACCTGCAAATAACCGTAAAGGAAACGAAAAAAGAAGAAAAAATGGTTCCACTGTAAATAACCCCTTGTCCAAAACCAACCATGTTCCAAAGCCATGCTGCTGCAACCTCGCATCTCGTCCCCGGCTGCCGGTCGCACGGAGTCAGCCGTGTCTTGGGTCGGATATGCGGTGGTCCCTGATCTGAGACTTGGTTTCGCACAGATAGAGGCTCTGCCCTACGAACCGTCTTGCTAGTGCGGGCCCGAAGTCCTGCGGAATGTTTTACTTGATGGTGGAGTGGATGGATCCGCCTCGCTCAAGCGAATACCGTAATTCCGCTCGAGTCCGAAGTCCGTTCACTAAACGGGTGGGGGTTTATTGGATACTGTTGGCCGGAGCCGAAGCGCGGGCCATGTATTCTTTATTAAGGGTAAGCCCATTAACACCATAGCTTATGTGCGCTGTGCTAGAGGAAACCGTTAATGTTACACCAGAGGAGAAGAAGCAAGGAAAGAGAAGAGAGAGAAAAAGAAGAAGAAGATAACCCCAATGAGGTCTTTGTTGAGAGGCGGAAGTTTACGTCCTATTATTCTGCACTGGTTACCCGACTTGGCTGACCAACAGTTTACCGAGGAGTTTGCTCCTCTAGCATATCAACGTTAGATGCTTCCTATATACTATATACTTCCGGTACGGCCCGATGTAAGCTGTGATGCAACGTCCGCCATAGTCAGTGCCTTTTCTATCGACAGATATGGATGCCTGGAAACCCCCAGGTATGCAACGGGATCACATCAGAGCCGGATTACGAACTCCGTGCTGAGGCGATGACCTATGATACCTGGGTGCCGAACAGACGTGTTTTTTTATGCACTTTGACAAATGATTATCCTGTTGCCTGTCTGACCACAGGTTGGGAATGCCTGCCTGGCTCCCCGGCATGGGGTTAATCCTCCTAGGGAGATCCATAAAGCTTGTTCTTGCGTATGCTTACATCCCCGTTCCTTACCCTTGGCTGTCGACTCGACCAGGCATTCCGCGAGATCCGTGGAGATGCCGGCTCGTTTTATTTGCCTACATCTCATGGGAGGCAATGTGGATGACATGTAGAAGCCCGCTGCTATATTTGCTTCGCATCCTTGTTAGAATACGACTTCGGCTGTTTGGTGGCGTCCCAACTTGGCTCAGCATGTGTCTGGATATTACATTGCACATTTCGCTGTGTTCGATGTATGGCTGTTATACGAACAGTTGACGTCAGCTGTTTCAACCCCCATGGGTAGGGCCTTACAGCGGTAGTGACCTGTCGCTCAGCTGAGTGTTGCGATCATTGCTCCCTATTATTCTGCTCGACTCACACACGTTTGTCACTTCTTACATAATCGCTATATTATGGACCTACCCGAAGTATGATAGAACAAAAGGAATCCGAGTGGTACTATCGACTGCAATGTTGTATCGAATGAGATTGAGGATGACATTCACTTTAGGAGAAAAAGTAGCTCCAGAATTTGTATTTGGTCCAGGGTAGGCCAACATCAAACAGCTGACGTAGGGTGACTTTAGTCACAACGCCACTGCACAACACAACAGGGTTGAATGATCCCCTCTAACCAATCACATGTCTAGGCATCCAAACTTGCCATCCATAGCTCCCTTTACCTTTCTAGGAGATCTTGAATTTGGCCACAAACGGGACACATTTGAGGACATCGTGTCCTCAGTCTTGAGCTTTGCATTCCTTTCAAGAGTCGAGTCGCTCCCCGAAACCGTACGTGTAAACAGCGAGCGAACCACCCACAGACCTCACATCACAACCAACGCCAGCCGTCGTGCGCGCCGCGGCGCAAACACCCATACCGACCATGCTCCCCAAATCATAGCCCTCGCACTGGCTCTGCCATCTCTCGTCGTTGCGGCCCGGCCGAAGAATGCTATACTTCTTTCCCAAGTTCAATCCATAACCCTCCGCGGCAAGGGCGCCAAGACGGCGCATCGCCGCGTTTCTGCCATACCTCAGCTCAAATGTATCTCACCGAAAGCCATCTGCAACTTGTACGAGATAGATGTTATGCGCTGTGTAAATCAAGGCTCTTCGTACGGTGGCGAGGATATCGAATGGAGCTGTTCTGCGTCTCTCCCCGAGGAGCTTAAGCTCGGCAGTACAGACGTCATATGTGAAGGCTACTCTTCCCTGATGACCCTTACGTCCTCAAGGGCAGCTGTGGTGTCGAGTACAGGCTGGCCCTCACAAGCAAAGGCGAACAAAGATATCCCGATATTGCGAAGGGCTCGTGGTTCGGTGAGAACCAGGGCTCTACGGATTGGTCTGGCTACTTGTTTGCCATTATTTTCATTGGCGTTCTTTTGTGGATTCTCTTCTCTGCATATTCTGCTCGCAACGGTCAAACACATCTAGGAGGAAGAGGTGGACCATATGGCGGAGGTGGAGGCGGCGGCGGTGGAGGAGGAGGAGGAGGATGGAACCCAGGTTGGGGTCCCGGTGATGATCCCTCCGCCCTATCCTGGAACGAAGCCTTATCAACCCCAACAACGCGGGTGGTCCCTGGATTCTGGAGTGGTCTTGCTGGTGGTGCTGCGGCTGGATATATGGCCGCGAATCGGAATCGCAATAGTGGACATCAACGTGACAGTGGAAGTGGTTGGAGGTCAGGGTCGTCTTACCAGACCACTTCGTCACCATCATCTGGCAGTTCATCACGTCACGAGAGCACAGGCTTTGGGTCGACACGGCGTAGGTAATTATTTTCACACTTCGACAAGAAGTTCTGACGCATACATGTCTCAATTCATGTCGATACATCCGGCTACTTAGATGGCTTTCGACTGATATCCAACTCCTACAACCACCAGTACTCTCCGGTCGCTGCAATGCACCACTGTGCCATCCTATACGTACACGTAGGGGCGAGACGTCACACAACCCCTCTCATAGTAGTACACGGGTGTAATGTCCAATCGATGTAGCCCTCGAACTTATCAGGGCCTTCTCGGCACTCCACCCTTCGACATCGGCGATGAAGGTGTCCCCGATGCTCTTGCGGTGATCATCATGATAACCCCTCCTCGCTGATCTTGAGCGCAGCAAAAGCCAGTCAGCTGTGGTAAAAATCCACCTACAAGGCTCGTCTGCCGACACAAAATAGTCTCATAGAACCTCAGTGATGCACAGGCATCACATCCATCTTGTCAAACGCGCGGGAGCAGGTTGGGCATTTGCGCATACGATTGCTGATTCGATCGTCGACGCATTTGTTGCAGAACAGGTGACCGCAAGTCTTCAAAGCTGTGTTTTTGAAGTTGTTGCGGCAGATGGTACACAAAGCAAATGTCTATACCAGGTTAGCCTTGCTGCTATACTTCTCCCCATACAATGAATAAACTTACTCGAAGCATTTCCTCCTCCTCCGAAGAGTTGCTTAATGCCTTGTGCTTCCAATTATCACGATCTTTCTGCATGTGCTCAATCCGCACCTTGAGCTTCTCCACTTCGGCTTCCTGCGTTGTGTTACGCTCCTCACTACAGCAGATGCGGAGTCCTTTGACTTGACCAAATTGGTGAGATCGGCGACTTGCTTGTTGAGGGATTCCACTCGGCGTACGGCTTCCTGACTAGTTGCCTCCATCTTCTTGTTCTCGGCTACCAGTGACGCATTCGCCTGCTTCAAATCCGCAAGTTGCTTTTCTAGATTGCCGAGCAAGGTGCGACTCTGTGTTTCGAGGTCCTTCAACTGGGCAATAATCTCAGCGCTCTTGCTATTCTGGTGTCGCAGAGCCCTGATCTCGTTATTCCTGGTGTCGGCGTCCTTTCGCGCAGCAAAATATTTCTGGTCCGCTTTGCTCTTCTCCGCGATGAGAACTGCCATCTTATCCTCCAATGCAGCGAAATCCATCACCTTCTTCTGAGCAAGGTCCTTCATTTTCTTGTAAGCCTTCTCTATGGATGGTAGCTCCTGGTTGATGGATCGAAAATCCTGCTCAAGCTTCCTGTATTTTTGGCGCAGCTCATCATGTGAAATATCTTGCGAATCATCCGAATCCGTCATTGCGTGATCGTCCGCAGGCTTAAGGCGCGTAATTTCAGACTCAAGAGCCGAGATACGATCGTCCTTTGCACCGACCAACTCCTTCATGTGCTCCAAAGCTGTCCTCTCCTGCTCCATGGTCGCTTTCCGTTGGGTATTCTCAGCCAAGATTTCATCGCGTGCCGAACGAACTCGCGTCAGGTCGGTGTCTCTGGAGACAATGTCCGCCTCTAGCTCTTGTATATTCTGGTTCGCGTCCGACTCTAGTTGTGTCCTGAAAGCTGTCCGCTCCGCCTGTAATTTTTCCGCCTCTTCACGTAATTGCCGGTTCGTGGCCTCCAGATTATTGATTCGTTTGATGAGATCTTCATTCTGGGCCTTGAATTGTTTGAAAACATCGGTTCGGACAAAATCTTCGTCGGTCAAAGCCTCTCGACGCGCCTTCAACGAAGAGTTCTCGTCCTGCAACGTTTTGATTTCTGCGAGGATATTGTCTAGTTGCTCCTTTTGCTTGGTCGCAGCGGCGGCTGTTTCTTCATACTTCAACAGAAGCTCGCTAGAGTTGCCATTGGTCTCTGGAGCGTCGGCGCCCGCTTCGCCAGAGGAGCCAGAGGTTTTCGTCGCATTAGCGAAGGCTTGTTGTTCTAGCTTTTGAACCTGTGAACTTTTGGCACGATCCAGTTTCTTCTCCGCTTTGAAATATCTGAGAGTGGCAGCGTTGAGCTGTTCCGAAAGTTGTTCTTTCTCAACGCTCAGTCGATCAAGTTTGAGAAGGTATTCCTTTTGCGAAGCAAGAAGACCAGTTATTTTCGATTCCAGGACCGCAGCATCAGGTGATAGCTTTCCCGCTGAGCGGCCAAGCGGTTCAGTAAAGCCTCTGCTCTCGCTTTGATTGTTTTGCCCTTATCCTGTAAATGTTTCTGGAAGTCGTGTAAATCCTTGAAACTGACGCCACTAAGATATGGCGGCTCTGGACCCCGTATTAGCAAACGTCTAGGAAGAATCGCGACATGGACATACCAGAAGTGCTCGAATCCATCTTTACTGTCGACTCGGCCAATAATTCCAACTCCTCAAGTATCTGATCCTGGTCAGCTTCCACCTTTATCAGCTCAACATGTTTTGTATGCTCACCTGGCGCCACCAGGCATCAATAATTCGTAAATGATCATCGTGATGCACCGATCGTTTATGCAACTCTTCTAATCGCGACTCCGCTGTTTGCGCTTTGCGACTATACTCCTGCATCTGTCGATATATGGCACCCTTTGTATATGCCTGAATACCCTCGAGTCAGCTCCTTATTCTCTTCGAATCAAGGTCGAAAGATTGTGTGTACGGGTGTGAATTATTTGGGCGAAGCGTGAAACATAAAGATGCATAGGCAAGCGAATATCCGAAGAAGCCGTTGGCTGCAGTCGCAGCGCAACTAGCATCATCACTGGCTTGGTGAGCACTAATGTCCAGCTACGACATCCATCGAGGCTGCATGCGACAAATGCATATGAAGGTCTCAAGGACGGGGCAGTGTACAAGTGGGTTCGACGTGTTACGCGCCCAGGTTCGCGAGGGGATGGGATGAGGAGCAGGAGGAGGCATGGTGTGACACTTACGTCGATCCAGGTCTCTTCCTTCATCTCGAGAGCGTCATCCTTGACTTTGGATCCATTAACGGCAACTCTCTTACTCGGGGAGCCAGATCATCGGTGCTGCCGATGGCAGGCCTCTTCCTGTCCTCCATCTTTGCGAGCGTGGATGGACGAGGAGAGTCAGAGGGGTCGTTGCTACAGGCATCAGAAAGCGCGTGCATCAAGCGCGCTGTTGCAGCGAGTATTGGAGTTAGAGCAAGGTAGATGAAGCGAGAAGGCTCTGAAGCCAAGTCTCGATCGAAATCAGGTCGTGTCGGCGGTCATTAAGGGTGTGGGAGGAGGTGGTGAGGAGGATGCGTGAAGCCAGGAGTTGAAATTTCGTAGTTGAGTCGCAAACCAAGAGCCATTGTTGTAGCCTCGAAGTGGCTTAGTCTGGAGCTAAACCATATGTGGCTAAGCTCTATCGTTGTGCATATCGGCTAAACTTCGCTCGTGTCGCGATGTCACTCACCAGGCTGCTTCTGATAGTTCCCGCTTTCTTTTTTTTCTGAACCTACTTGAATATTTGCTAGTACATCTGTTGTTGCGCCGCAATACCACGATGAACGATTGATCATTGTTACTTATACTTGGAAAAGTTCAGATATCTACCATGAGTTCCATGTTCAAAAGAAAGGAGGCTTGGCCTTCAAGCCGAAGATTCCTTCCGCCAGGCCTCGCGCCCCCGCCCCCGCAGCGCCGACGACCAAGCCTGTTGACGATCCAGTCACCGTTGACTCTTCGTTGAATGAGTCGGCCCAGCAAGCAAGGGAGAGGTCGGAGACAGCCGAGGCGATCGCTAACGTAGAGAGCGCGTCACAAACACCCGACACCCATTCCGTTGAACCCCAAATCGAGTTGTAACGCCTGCTGCAAGCGACCCTGCCATCGCTGATAAGGCGCCTTCACAACAGCCGTCGCAGCCACCACCGGCCAGGCTAAGTCATGTAGAAAAGAAAGCACAACGACTCAGCATCACGTTGCTGTCGATCCAAATCTCGCAGAAGTATCGACAGGGCCAAAACCACTACCACCATCAATCAAGCCGTTCCTACTACTGAGCCCGTCACACTCTTGGCAACTGCCAATACACAGATCACAGAATCTGCACCACATGAGAATACAACGCAAGCACCACCTGAACAAGTCGAGCGAACCCTCCCAGGGCTAGGAACCGAGCCTATGCCGACGCCCCTCCTTCAGGCAAGACTGCACCTGCGACGAAACCAAGAGCGAAACGACAGGCATCTGCTCCAGCAGGCTCCGGTGATGCTACTGATACTGCCAAGCCGAAAAAACGGCAGAGGAAGGCCGTGACGGAGAATGGGGACACACCACAACCTCGACCTCGGCAGCGAAGGAACAACTCCGATAACCCTGTCAAAGCAGGAGGGCCCGCTCCCTTACTCCCGAAGATGCTGAGAACCAAGTTGTTGATCTGCAAAAACTCAAGATGTCGGATCTCACCAAGGATCTACACATAGGAAAGAAGTTCAGTCGACATGACGAACTCCGGGAACGAGAGAGACAGGCCAAATTAAAGTCCAAGCTTGGCAGAGATAGTGCTCCGCCTGAAATAGAGGGTTCAAATAGCACGGATGATATTCGGGCCAAAAGTGGTACGCCTACCAATACAACAGAGTCAGGAGCGGCTCCAGCAGCAGGACCGCAGTTCCGTATTGTCGATGGTCAGATTATCGTTGATCAAAGCTCGCTTGTTATGGACAGGCATGCTCGTGCTGCTGCAGCCCGCGCTGGTGAAGATATTGAGACGATCGAGGAAAACGATTTCACTCGCTTGATCACCAGCAGCTCCTTCATGAACACTTCCAAACTGAGGGGCCCTAATATCTGGACCGATGAAGAGACGGAGCTTTTCTATCGTGCGCTTCGGATGTTTGGCACGGATTTCGAAATTATATCCAAAATGTTTCCTCACAAGCAACGCCGACATATCAAGCTCAAGTTCAATCGAGAGGAGCGGCATTGCCCACGGCGTATTGATGCTGCGCTTGTTGGACAGAAGACGATTAGGATGGACATTGATGAGTACAAGGCCGCCACCGGCAGCGAGTTTGAGGCTGTCGAAGATATCGAAGCAGAGCAGCGCAAGATTGCCGAGGACTTCGAAGCCGAACGCAAGCGCGTTGCGGATGAACAGGAGGAAATGATGCGCAAGAAGCGCGAGGAGCTGTTCGCAGACGACGACGAAGCGACCAGCAAGAAAAAGAAAGGCAAGAAGAAGGGAAGCAAGCGGTCTCTTATGGGCTCAACGGCGAGCCCATCTACACGGAGGCCTAGGCAGGAACTTAGGATTACGAATGCAACGTAGGAAGAAGGGGGAATATCAACCGTCTACAAATACGGATATGCGGCGCAACAGGAATTACGGATTGGGGACTATTCTTTTTGGCATGATACCCTATAAGATAAAACTCTTATATTTAGCGCCAGGTGGGACATGGGATTTTGCTGGAAAACTGGCAAACTATTGGTTTGAGATATGCAAGATAGATCACCGGCTGCATCTTTCACAAATGCTTGCACTTGCCGCAATACACATTATGTATATCAAAGACTTGTGCTTAAGACACGTAAGCAAGCACTCTAGCGAGGACCACTGAAGTCCCCATTGGATGTCTCTGAATCTCTGTCAATTAAAGACTAATCTCCTTCGCCTTTCAGTCTTGTCGCCGGTACGGATCCCCAAAGGTATCCCGAAGACGCGCTACATCCCAAGACTCAAATCATCACTGGCAAGGTTTCGCGCAGATCAACCCGGGAAAAGAATCTTGACGTCTGAGAAGAAAAAAGGGACATCTCCTACTCCTAGACTGAATCATCCAGTTGCCTTATGTAACTTGGGGCGCTCATAAGTGATGTTCTTTGCGCCCCTCTCAAATCACTGCCACCTTAATTGTTACCATTCATAATCGTAAGGGAGACGCCTGCACCGATTGCATTCATCAATTAAGCGTCTCATTGGTTCGCAGGAGAGTCGTCGTCCTCGGGTTGATCGAAGAGGAAGTTGGCAGCGAGCTCCTCGTTCTTGTCGCAAGCGAAGTAAGCCTGGATGGCCTGATCACGGTCAAAGCCGAGGCGACATAACTATCGAAAGAATCAAGTCAGTAACTATACGGCTTTCTAGCCAGGAACATGGGATGAACATACACGCTCGATGGCATCCCGTTCTTCCTCCGTGACGGAGATGGCCTGAGCGCCAGGGGCAGAGGTACGTCATCGTCGGCGTCTTCGCCGAGCAGTGCAAGGAACTGGTCAGGGTTGGAAGCAATTAGCTGAGCGAGCTGTGGGTTTCCAGCACCCAGCTGCTGGAGAATGGGCTCGAGCATCTGGGGCTGCTGCTGGACAACCTGACGCAGCTGCTGAAATTGGGGTTGTGTCGAAGGAAGTCGAGGTTACCCGAGTCACCAGCACCCTGGCTGGCGGCAGCAGCAGCGGCGGCGGCGGCGGCAGGATTGCTGCCTCCACCACTGCTTCGACCGGTGCCTCCGTGTTGCGCGGCGAGATCGAACAGGTTCACATTGCCGTCGTCATCACCACCCTGGGTAGGTGCGGAGCCCTGCTGAGGAACGGGTGTGGCAGCGGCAGCAGCTTGGCGCTGCTGCTGCTCTTGTTGAATGTTATCGGGATGCCCTGCCAACAGAGGTCAGTAGGTCGACAGGAATATATAGATTGGGCAGAGACCAACGTTCAAGAGGTATTCGACGGCACGGTCCGGGTTGTTAAAAGCGGCACGCATGGCGGCTTCGATCTGGCTCCTCTCGAAACCCATCGCCTCCATGTTGGCGATAGCTTCAGCACGCTCTGCGCCCATGGCGAGACCGGCCGAGTCACCACCACGAGCACCGGCCGATACATCTGCGCTACGTTGAGGAGTGGGAGTGGCGGGGAGCTGCCTGGCTTGAGGTAGACTGAGAGGGTGCCGCGGGAACGGCAGGAGTGCTGGCAACGGGCTGAGCTGGAGTCGCGGGAGGAGCAGCAGACGCAGACTCGGCGGCCGGAGCTGGGGCAGCTGGCTTCTCTTTGGGCTGGTGGATATGTCAGCGACAGAGCTTCGAATGTAAGCGGAGGAGGTCTAGGCAAAGCAAGAGCATACCTTGTTCACCATGCAGACTACGAAGCCCTTCTCCTCAATGTTATACGAGGCGACAGTCTCCTCATCCTTCAGAATCTTGCCTAGACGCAGTCGATCAGCCATGTTGGGCAAGCACCGAGTATTGGAAGGCCGAGCGAACCTGAGTAGATGAGCTTCTGGTGCTTAGCATCCCAGCCCTTCTCGGCAGAAATCTTCTCCTTGACGGAGGAGATCTATACATGTCCTTGTCAGCAAGGGAGTTTCGGGTTCGCAGACAGGAGAGTGCTCGGGTGGCGGCGGCGGGGAGCGACGCAGGTTGCTGGACAGCAGGCGGAACGTACAAGGTCTGTGGGTTCGACATCGAGAGTGAACTTTTGTTGCTTGAGATCCTGGAAGGCAAGTTAGACAGAGAGCCCAATAAGGCACGAGAGGAGATGCTGGTGGTGGAAGAACAAGGCGTTCGTTGCTGGCTGGGCTTGGGCCAAGCTGGCTGGCCACCTAGGCGGGGAGCTCGTGACGTACTCTGAAAGTGACCTTCATGGTGGGCAAAATCCGCAGCGAAGCGGCGGGGTGGAGGAGAGGAAGAATGAAATGAAGATTATTTTTTTGTACGGTCTGCGGGGAGAGTGGTTGGTAGGGGTGAAGATGATGCGAGGGCACGTCTTGTGGGATCGCAAGAAAGAGGCAAGGTGAGGTAAGGTAAGGTAAGGTAGGTGGTGGATGCGATTTTTCGGGCGAGGTGACGAGGGTCGGCTGCTTGCCTAGACTTTTGACGTCGATGGCAGCTGTTGATTGTGCTACGGGACAGTGGAAGGGCAAAAATTCCGCCTAGCTACCTGGGCCTAGGTAGACTAGACGTCCCGACGAATAATCAACAAAATATCTAAAAACAAACGATTAAGTACATAAGAAGTTTAGACAAATAAATTAAGCAGATCATAAATGCTTCTCAAGTTTTTCTTTTGATAAGCCCCTTCTTGCTACGAAGCTTTTGCCCTCTGACTCTAGGTACCTGGTTTGTACCTTAGGCGCTTGCTTTCTGTCAGTGTCAGGGTCTGTGTCTGTGTCTGCCTCGACCTGCGCAGCAAAAGGTGGGGTTGTTTTTTTTGTTATGGTCGTGGGACAGTGGACAAATTCGCCCGCCACCTTGCAGGTAGAGTAGCCCTTGGCTCAAGGCAACAGGAAGTGCGTACCCAAGGTACAGGTACATGGAGAACCCTTACTGTTTCCCCGCACCCTCGTCGTTCCATAACAAGAGCTTTTCAGGTCCTGTTGCCATGCACATGCCATGCCTATGCTCATCCATGCCTATGTCCATGCCTCGCATTGCCTTTGCCTTGCCATGGCAGCAAGTCCGATGACAACTAATCTCAGGCTGTACTGCTTCCTCCTTCTCATCGGACTTTAAACTACATAGGTATCTAAATAAGGTGCTGAGTTAATGCCAATTCGTACCGTTGCACCGGCTTCACAAGGGCTAATCAGGCACCAACTTGATTCTGCCGTTGCTACACCACGGCGTGCGGATCGTGACTTCATTCATATGGCTGCCTACAGAAATCTCCAACCTCTTCTCTACCTACCTATTTCGTACATCACATAAGGAAGCAGCCATCATCAGAAGCAACCTGTCCTTAGATTGGCAATGATTGTCCTTCCAACCTTCCTCTGCTTAGACTGCGAAGACAAAAGGTCGAATCATCTTGATTCACGTGCAGCATCAGGAACAGAAGTTGTTTAACTGATTTTTTTCTTTTAATTCATGTCTCTTCAGTACATGATATCCTGGCATGGGGTCATTGCCACGGCTTCATCGCCGCCTCCTCACAACAGTCATCTTCATCTTCCTCCTTTTCCCTTCCCTCATCGATCTGAACGCCATCCGAGCAGTCGCAGCGAGCTCAGCCTCTCGCAAGAGTAGAGGAGAGACAAACTGCATTAATCCATGCTCGTAGAAAGAAATCAAATGGTATCACCGCCCGAAACCAAGTCGCCTCCCCCAAGATCTAGTATATCCGACTCATTGTCTTCCATGATAATGGTCATTGATGATGCCAACCCTCGTCCAAAACCGTAGTCGCCAATCCTATCTAGAAAAAAACCCTCCATTTACACGTTTAATATTGACTTAAGAAAAGAAACATAGGGAATCGTAATATCGTCAAAGTCGGTGCTTCATCAGAGACAATTAGATGCTCTCTTCTGACTTGAGTTTCCGACTGTTGTAGTCAGTCAAGCTGTTGCGGCAGCCCGCAGTAAGGATCCATCCGGGAATGGGTGGTGGCAGCCCATCGTCCATCTCCTGAGGGGATTCTGTCGAACGCATCACTTCCTCTTCCTCCTCTTGGATCTCCTTGATTTCCTGGATGCTCATCTGCTCCTCCCGCGCCTTCTTCAAGTGAAAGTCATCCATGCTGTTCTGTCGGCTCAGTGGGCTAGGCGCGGTGGGAAGGCTTCCACTTCGCATGCGTCTCAGGTCTCGCACACTCTGTCGATGAGGAATCACTTGGCCGGCATTCGGTGCCGCCAACACAACGGTGCCGGGAGTCGCTAGAGGAGGTGGCGTCGGGGAATCGGAGCGGAAAAGAGGGTGGATGTGAAGTTCGCTGCTGGCGATGCTAGGGGTCGATGAGTTTCTCTCACGCACCCTGGCTACAGGGCTGTAGCTGCGGCTACGAGCCATGTGAGGCGGCTCGAAGTCAGATAGAGCAGGGCTCGAGCTGCGGCTCACATTTGTCGGGCTGGCGGGGATTGTCTCGAGGAACACAGGTCTGGGTAATGCGCACGAAGTATCAATCTGTTTGTCGAAAGAAGGGAATTCATCCAAGGAGTAGCTATCCTCGACGCTGGTTCGGTAAGACTCCAGCGATCCAGGTCGACGCTTCTCTCTTAGAGACAACAGCTTAGTCTTGGAGCTCATTGAACGAACTTCTTTGGAAGTGGATGAGCGAAGGGAGCTAGTAGCCCTGAAGTATGACTTCTCGGCGCTCGAGTAAGGACGGTCACCGGATGTCATGGAGTCGCCTCTGGCGAGTGACATGGTCGAGATAGGGCTGGTCTGGCTGTATCGAATCGTCTTGACGTATGAAGTAGTGGATTCATCGTCGTCGGTTTGAGTATCAACGCAGAGCCCAATAGGCTGCCCGGCGGCGCGAGAGGAAACGAAGTGGATGACCATGAACATGAGTTGAAATACGAAAGAAAGTCCCAGGGTGGCCGAAGCACCGATGAGGAAGCTCTGACGAGAAATGGTAGACTCGCTGGCTGCCTTGCGAGATGCCTTACTCAATGAGATGATGGTAGCGACAGAGGCTGCTGCCGCGAGTGTAGACGCGAACATTCCCACACCAAAGGGAGCGCCAGTGTGGCTACCAAACTTGCGTCTCATGAAAGCGGCCGTGTGCATCGAGTAAAGGTAGCCAAGTGTGATGAGCACCACTGCTTCCAGAGCCGTGGACAAAAGAGAGACAGCTCGAGTAGGGGCATGATGGAGGAGAACAGTAATGGTAACATGAATGGCAATAATGGCAGCGGTCGCCAGAATTGCCAAAGCGCCCGAAATAGCCAGCAGAAGTCGAGCCATTTCGCCAGTGATACCTTACAGGTTTCAATATCTTTGTTGGAAAAAGTGAGCGATGATGTGAAGAAGGAGCCGGCTTCGAGCAAGTCGTGGCCGAGTGTCGACTCCAAGGCTCAGTATCCAAGAGTGAGATGCCGACTCAGATCGTAAGCGTGTCACCAAATACGATCTCGGCGATTGATCAGTATGTTGTAAGCCAAATGATCTTGTGACGCGGATAGCACTGCTCTAGCTTATAGTCCATACAGGCTTGGATACTCGTTGAGTTTGGCTGATGTGCTGTGGGTGAGCCGAGATGCAAATGGTCGAAACAAAGACGGATAATGTACTCCACAACCAAGCACGAACTGCCTGAGAGTTTTCAAGACGGCTGAGTATGGAGGCTGAAGTTCAAGCTTGTCCGTTCGTAGTGTCTCGGACTTGAGTAACGGCTATGCGACAGCGGGCTGGGATCGAGTGAATGTAGTCACAGACCCAATGAAGCCGGTCAAGTGTACAGTCAAGAACCTGTAAGTTGCCGGGTGAAGGGACTTCCAATATCGATGAATGAGTGGATGAACAGAGCTGTGCTGTTTCTTAGACGTTGGATGCTGAAGAGCCGTGTTGTATGTGAACTACGGGGAAACCACACCAGGGAAGCGAAGGTCAGGAAAGAACGACAGGTTAGAGGCTGGGCCGTTGAATAACAGAACGGTTGAAAGAATAAACAAGAACAGGAAACATGGAGACCTAAAAGACAATATTGTGGACGCGTACCAAAAACCAGAACCAGTCATCGCGTGGAGACGGCAAGCAGGAAGGGAGGGGTGGGATGGGGCCTTCAGCTTACCGGCAGGACGGGGCACACAATCCCAAGTCTCATAAGCGACAAGGGCCTATCCGATGTGCGTGCGTCGGAGCCGGAGAGCGACGCCATTGCTACAAGATATTGAGGTCATGGAGGGCAGGGATTCGTATTGCTCGGGAGGGACTAGCCAGGGGTAAGTGGGATGGGATAGGCCAAGGCAATTTTTTCCTGCTTCCTTTTTCCTTCGTCTCACACAAGCACAAAACTCAAACACATCCTTGGTCTCTCTGACCTACGCCCTGGGGATGCGGATAGGGATGGATACAGTTAGAGGTCCCGAGCCATCAATTGTCTGTGGGTGGGCAGGGCAAAGGGAGGGAGGGCCAGGACAGGGGGTCGGACGTTAGCTTGCCTGCTTGCTTGGAAAAATGCCCTGGCCAGAGGACATTGTTCGTCGTGGGCAATGCGAGTAATGGTGATGGATCCCTGTCGTTTCGGGATATCCCTTGTGGGCTCCTTGATGCGTGGACTGGAGCCAGGACGCACTGACTGGACACCGAAGCAGCGGATGGGCCCTCTTGGGACCAGGGCTTCCAGGGCATATCCCTTCGTTGGAAATCTGGCCGTTGAGCCAAGGCAGTTAGCTGAACATAGCCGGGTCAAGAAAAACCAAGTTCTTGATTGAATGAATGAATGATTGATTGATGATGTTGATGCATGCGCCAGGCCCTGCCTCCCTGCGCATGGGCGCTAGAGGCTTTGACATCGTGCATATCCGGCCGCGCATTGCAGTACAGCACAGTGCCCATGCATGTTTGCATATGTATGTGCAATGGCGCTTGCCAATGGAGATGCCAGCATGAAATCACCTCATAATGTACTGTGCTCGGCCTGGCGTGCCTGTGCGATTCCAATCTCCGGCCGCAGGCTTTGTGCTTTATCCTGCTGACAAGAGTTGCAGGGAGCAGAGTCATTGCCTCGCAATAGCTACCAGAGTATTGTCGGCTCTTGGACCCCTCCACCCACTCCATGTGCCATACCCGGCTCCTTCTCACGAAGGCCTTCCTATGGGATCTGACGTGAGTCGCGTGCGTGGGATCTGCCGTGCAGTGGGATGAATCAATGTTTCCCGTTCTCGGGCGGCGACGACGGATGGTGTGGCAGCGTGAGAGATCCTACGGTACTGTGTAATACACGCTGTCAGGAAGTTATGCCGTGCAGTTGCACGAGCCGGGCTGTGCATTAGGCCCTGCAAAGAAGCAAACATTACTGGCAGAAGCGAGTGGGATATGCGGGACGAGGCGATGCTTTGGGATGGCTGTTGGAGAGGAGGGAGGGAGGGTTGTTGTCCACAGTGTGCTGTTGATGCGGTACATCCAAAGTCGTGTCAACACAGCGCCTTCTCCATGTACTTCTGCTGACAACATGTCGATTCTCTTTTCCCTCCTCTCTTTAACATCTCCATATATCCACTGCAATGGAGTACCTTAAGGCAGTCTACTGCAGTGTGATAGGTTTTCAATAAGTCTTATTCTTGAACTCCTCGGAGTCATACTTTTCCCTTTACCTGATTTTTCTTCCTATAGTTCTTTCTTTCTTTCTTTCTTCCCTTCATCCACGTCCACCCTTCGCTCAGCTCGCCGTGCGGTGCCTGACGGCGATCCCTTCCCTCCCCGCGATCCTACAATCTTGCGGAATCTTCGTCAGTGTTCCTGACCCAGCGCTACCCCTGTCGAGGTGAAGAGCAAATGCAAGGGGATCTTTGTTCCCGCGACCCACAGCGAAAATAGGCGAGGCCCCAACCAAGGCTACTGTGTACCGTGTGGGCAGGCATACGCAAGCATCGTGCGGGATCGATGGAGCAAGCCTGAGCCCATCGCTACCACTTTTGCCCTCGTGAGGGAATAAGGATGGCAGATCCGGTTATTCATAGCGCTCGATCCAGAGCTTGTTTCCCATGTGCGAGGAGACGAAGAGAGAAAAAATTTCTCTCATCCTAGTCATCTTCTTACACGTCTCCGTCTCCATACAAGCCTGCTTCTTCTCCCCACGTCCCACCTTTTTCTTGTCTCCAGAACCGGTGTCTCACCTACATGAGCCAGTGAGCTTATTGCTGCCAGACGGGTTGTCGCCGAGTGGTATGATTGGAAACCTGTTCTCTCCTCGATCCTTGCTGGGACCTGAAGGGGTTCCTTTTTCCACGGACAGTCTGCGACGGTTCCCTGTCAACACGGGCAGACAGGCTCGACCTTCACTTGTAAGATGTCCCATGCCTATATCATGTGAAGCTGATACCTCTGGTAATCATGGCTTTCCTGCAATCTTGGGGCCAGCCCAATCACCAAGACTCGGCCCCTAGCCCTTATGCCACCAGCCCTGCCACTACCTCATGCAGCCCTTTGGACCAATGCTCCTCTTAGGGGCCAGTCCGAGCGGCTGATTGGCTTGAGGCCCGTCCCTCCATGGTTCCGGGTCCGTTGAGTGTGCCATCCCGGGTGGATTAACGTTGGCATTTACTAGAAGCTGTTTGGCTGCTGCGAAAATTCGTTTTTCCGTCACCTCCCGCCCGTTTAGAGAACCGGTTCCCTCAGTGTCAGGTAATAATGGCTCTGCAACCTATAGTATAGTTCCTTGACGTGGGCCAATGTTCATGGAGCTAACTAGAACGCGCCGAACCTGCCAGAGTTGGAACCTCCGTCCGCTATAGCTCGGGAGTGGTTCCTCAGCTAATCCCGCACAGGGATGCCTTGAAGTCCAGCGACCCAGGTGAGCCCCTCTACGCCTGTTGCCTCGTGCGACGGTCTTTAGTGTTGTGTCTAGTTATAAACCGCCCCATCCGGCTTTTTGGGCGATGAAAACAATTGTGTTGTTGTGAGACGAATCGTCTCCAGATCGCTGATGATGAGAGTGAGGCGGCATGGCTTTTCTATGATCAATTCGGCACCGAAAAGCCCTACATTGAAATGTTGACGAGCAACAGTCATCATTATCATCAAACGATGGGCTCAAGTTGACTCGCCAATGACTCGTGAGGCGAGTCGTACTGAAACCGTAGCCCTCAGCTTCACGGCTCGCCAACAACAGAGTCCACCAGGCAACCCAAACTAGACAACTTTTCGACTGCAGGCGGAGTGCAGCAGAAAGAAGCCACTCCAACCTGGGCCCAACCCCATCGCGAACTCTGACCGTTGTCCGTGGGTATGTTTCACCCTGTCCGACCTACCGCTCCGCTCGACACTTCATCTAGTGGTAAGCTTGATGGTTCTAGATCCCAAGTTCGCTGGACCCTTGATTCTCGTCTACCTGAGCCAAGCCCGTGTGAGGAGCAGTGCGTTTGGCCTTTCGAATTTCTTTTATTCAACCTTTCAAGTTGCCCATGTGACAGTCAGTATGTTTGTTGTGGAGTCTACCGATGACAACTAAACAACAAGGCCATCCAATCACTTCAGCTAGACGTATGGGAGCAAAACAAACAAATCCCCTGCCACTACAGGATGACCACGACGAGGGTTATGCAGCTGCAAACCTGGCTTCAAGACATGACCTTGCCATGCACGTCGAAGCGCAAACACCAGGCTTTGCATCGTGTGGCAAAGTCAGCCTCGTAGCCACAACTGTGATCCCTTCCTAGTTAACCGTGCTCTTCTTCAGCCGCTGTGTATTCAGCATCCAACCTCAAGGGAGGGAAGCAGAGCGCGAAGTAAGCACGGATGGAACATTCCACTGACCCGACTTCAGGGTCTGGAATCAAAAAGAAAAGGCTTACCAACAGCAAGGCTCTGAAATGGTGATCTGCATTGTCTGTTGGCTATTCTGACTAAGGCCACATACTCGCACACATGGAAAGAATTGGGAAAATGGCCCTGGTGCATCTTCTAATGAGCTGACCTGTGAAGCAACCTATCCCTGGCCAACCAGCGCGAGGAACGCGAAAAGTTGACATTACTACAGAGTACACACTGCTTCTAATCTCGACGCGTCTGCTGGCCGCCATGGTTCCTACCCCGGTGCCTGCAGCAGCAGTGAACCAGGGCTGAATAAACATTCGATATCTGTCCTGTCAGATCGGGTTACAATTGACGGGCTTTGGAGCTCCCTAGCACGACATCAATAGTCTGTTGCGTGGATCCGTTCGTTCGGTGCTGACAGATCGTATTGGAGTTCACGGGCATAACCTTGCGTCCCATGGGAATGGGACAATCGGATTTCAGCCCCATGGTGTAGTTACACGTGTCTGACGTCAATGATATTTTGGCGTATTTGCTTGCCCATGTCCGCCAGATTAGCATCGTGGAAAGGATGGGGCTTGGGTTGGGAAGAGGAACAACTTCTCCGGGTACATGTTCGATCTGAGCCATGATGAAGCTAGAGTTTTCTCGTCCCCGAGCTATGCCATGCATGTCTTATGAAAACCCATGTCTCGGATGGCATTCTGTTCTTACGGGATCGGGTGTGAAAGCCGTTGTGGCTTGATCGATCTTATCTTGCCTGTGAAAATAGGCTAAGACACTTTCATCCTGACATCATGGACTTTTAGGAGCAGCATCCTTCGTTCCGGACCATGCGATAGGTGCAGCTCCAGACTCCACGGCTCCGGACAAAATAGATTAAGAGTCCGTAAGAATGACGAAGCCCCGAGTCATTTATTGGTTCCGAACCGACCTGCGCCTTCACGACTCACCCGCCCTCAAAGCGGCCCTGGACCTGGATCCGGCTGTTCTTTGGCCCATCTTCACATGGGATCCTCACTACGTGTATAGAGCGAGAGGTGGCTTGAACCGATGGCAGTTCTTGTGAGAGATCTCTCCATCGATTTGCCAAGGGAGTTAGCGCTGACCCGAATTATAGGCTTGATTGTCAGAATGATTTGTCTAGGTCCATTACGGCCTTGAATCCGAAATCCAAACTATTCGTGCTGAGAGAAGGACCCCAGACGCTTTTCCCAAAGCTGTTCAAAGCATGGAAGGTCACCCACCTCGTTTTCGAAAGGGATACGGATGCTTATGCCCGTGAAAGAGATGAGTTTGTTGTAAAGGCGGCTCTGGAAGCAGGTGTTGAGGTCATCACCCGCTACGGGAGAACGTTATGGGACAGCGATGAAATCGTCGTCAAACATCATGGTAAGCCCACAATGTCAATAACCCAGCTGCAGGCAGCCGGGGCCAAAATCGGACCTGTACCAAGGCCATTGCCAGCGCCAGATCACCTCCCAGATCCGGGAGAGATGCCGGTTGATTTCGATCAGGACAAGCCAGAGACGAAGCCTGATTTCAACGCTCCTCGCCGGACTGAGAATGATTCTGGGTATAAACATATTGCCGGACCAAATGGAGACTTTGCCATTGAGACCATGGAGGAACTAGGGTTCCCACTGGCCACAACGCCCCATCGTGGCGGAGAGACGCTGGCGTTGCAAAGGATGGATGAACTGGTTAAGAACAAGAAGTACACAGCGACATTCGAGAAGCCCAAGACTAGCCCTGCCATGTTCGAGCCACAGTCCACGACGTTGCTCTCTCCTTTCCTACATTTCGGTGCCCTTTCTGTCCGCCTATTTTATTGGCAAGCTCAAGACATCGTAGATGGCTATGGTAAGGGCGCTTCAAGCCCTCCGACAAGCCTAACTGGCCAGCTACTCTTTCGAGATATGTACTTTGCTGCCCAAGCAGCGCTGGGCCACGCATTTACCCAGACTGGAAACAATCCAGCTTGTCGGTTTATCCCCTGGCATCTGCCGTCCAAGATTGACCCGTCAACTGGGCGTGTCACGGGTGATTATCATGTAGACTCGGAGCAGGCCGATATATGGTTCAAGAGATGGAAAGAAGGAATAACTGGGTTCCCATGGATCGATGCTCTGATGCGTCAGCTCAAAAAGGAGGGTTGGATTCACCATCTCGGTCGCCATAGCGTTGCATGCTTCTTGACAAGAGGCGGTGCCTATATAGATTGGGAACGAGGAGCCGACGTCTTTGAGGAATGGCTTCTAGATCATGAGCCAGCATGTAACGCCGGTAACTGGCAATGGCTTGCCTGTGCAGCTTTCTTTAGCCAGTACTATCGGTGCTACAGCCCCGTGGCATTTGGGCAGAAGTGGGATAAGGAGGGACTCTTGATACGGAAGTACGTGCCGGAACTGAAGAGCATGGATTCCAAGTATATCTATGAGCCATGGAAGGCACCTCTCCAGGATCAAAAGAAGGCTGGGGTACGCATCACCGGCGATGGTCTGTCTGCCTCGGAGGGTGATGGGACCTATCCAAAACCAATGTTCGACTTCGCAGAGAGGAGGTCCGTCTGTATCGCTGCGATAAAGACAGCATACGAGGTGGGCTTACATGGCGACGATCCACGTGTGCTTGATGGCACGTGGAGAGAACTCTTCCCAGCAGATCGCGACGCCGAGATGCAAGCAAAGTTCCAGACCGGCGACGCTACTTCTCTAGATCAGGGGACACCGAGAACCCTGAACATAATGAGGCTCAACATGAAGGTGAAGGTGTCGAAGCTCAGGCTAGGAAGAAGAGGCATGCGAGCAATGGGAACTTGGGCAGTTGGTTGAAGAAGAAGAAGACATAATTCTATTTCTCGCGGGCGATGTCGAAAGGCTTTTATGCCAGTGTATCATCAAGCACCTTTGTGTGCCAGTTTTGAAAGGACCATTGGATCTTTTAATAGCTTGTTATATTACAGTCTCGCTTCGCTCGCTCTATCGCGCAGCTCAGCATTAATATACATCCCATAGTGAAACAAGAGGAATCCGAAAAGCTCCTCATTTGTGCCCTCTCCTTTGTCGACATGAAATGGTCAACTAGTTCATCATTCGCTTGTCAGCAAGCCTTGCCCACTCCATTGCCCAGAGTTTGTGCTCATTTCTCGCCTCCGCATTTCCAGCATTTGAAGCTCGCTCTAGTTCTATCTCTGCTAGATGGGTGAAGAGGCTCGGTCTCCCTTGCATGCAGCCTCGTACAACAACGCATGCGCTCTGTCTGGGTCACTAGAGCGGACCATAAGGCCTAGTTGCAATGTCCCATCAGGCAGCCCAGCTTCGTGAAGCTCCTCAAAGGTAGCTTTCGCCTCCTTCGTTCTCCCCAGCTCGGCGTAGGCCCTGGCGAGGCAGAGTTGGCAGATCAACTGCCATTGAAAGAATGGCGCATTCAACCGCAGAGCCTGCTCGAGGACCTGCATTGCTTTGATGTACTGCTTCTGAGCGAAGAATATCTCACCCTGGACGGTGAGTGCATTAGGATCTTTGCCCTTTGTGACTATCTCCTTGAAGCGCTTCTCCGTGCGTGAAAACCTTGCCCAAGCTCCGTATTGGCCTGAGAGGAATAGCTCTCTGGCAAGTGTCACAGTAGCGATTTCGAGGCCCATGTATGAGGCAGATGCCCACATTAAGGCCGGGTGGCAGCCCGGAGTAAATTTCACAACCCGACGAAGCAGGCAAGCAGATTCATGCAGCATTTCTGCGGTGTCTTATAGCGGTTGTCAGTACTGCGTTGCGTCCATGGTGGGAACTAAGGCATGTGCAATTGAGACAAGACTTACAGCCAGGAAGTTTGATGGCACAGGGGTCCTGACTCTTTCTCACGGCCGCGTCGAAAGATGCGACACAGTCGAAGTATTCTTGTGCAGAATGCTGCCATATATCACTGCCCTCGTTGCCCATGGCACGTTCCAGGTGTCCTAATGATATCGGCATCGATGTGTTTTCCTCGACCTTTGGCGCGGTAATCACCGAATTGGTGCTTTTCCGTACTGGGGCCTTGGGTGATAAATTACTGCTGAACTGCACACCACGAATTGGTGCTGTAAGAATGTGATGGCTGACAGGCAGGCGAGTGAGTGGTGAAGAGGATGGTGCTGTGGCGCGTCTCCAGCAGGCGCGGCTGGCCTGGTTGCGTATATTAAACGCCATCTGGTAAGTTTTGAGGCCTTCTTATTGAATTCAAATTGAGTCTGGTGGTCTGGAGCGAGTGGGTGTGTCGATTTCAGTTCCAATCTGAATTGTCCTCTATACGAAAATGAATAAAGTGGCCCTTTTCTCACGATCCGAGTCCGAATGAGCTGAAGAACCAAGGCTGGGTTGGGTGAGCCGATTTCAACTGGTCGCAATAATATTCATCAGAAGATCTGCAACTTTCTGTTCCAGAATTGATTGCCAACGCCTTAATTAAATGTCGATATACATGTGCATGAAGTTATCTCATCCAAGATGTGTCGTCTAGTTATCGAATGGTTGCCATATAGGGTAGGCCAGTTGCGCGTGGTGAACAACCAATCAGCAGATTGCAGGCTTTGGCGACTGATAACCATGGCCCACTAAAAATAATTTTCCAGATGTTGAATGTCAATCACATGTGCGAGTATCATGAGACATACACACTTAACAGAACGACTTCAAAGAACAGCAGGGTGCCTTTGTTAAGATCATATTCCTCTCAAACAACGCATTGAGAGTAGTGATTTATATAACTCACCATAAACCACCGGGACCAGGCCTGTGGCACAGCCAGCACAAAATCACCACACATATACCATGGCACCAGCCAAGACACGGAAGAGAAAGTCAGACCAGGCCCAGCCTGTAGATGTCCAGGTGGAGGCTCCAGAGGTCACCAAGGATTCCAAGCGTCAGAAGAAACTCCCCGTGAGGGCTAGAGATGAGGACAAGGCACAGCCCAAGGGCACCTTGATGGTGTTTGACGACGACGACACCACGGAGGCTGTCGTCAAGGCACCGTTATCCAAGAAACAGAATGACGTCCCTGTACCCGTGGAGGAAGACGCATCAGAGGAGGACGACAGTGATGACGAGGCACCAGAGGCCGTCTCGACACAGAAGGCGGCATCAGATGTCAAGAAGTCCGCACAGGCTGCTCAGCAGGCCGCCAAGGAGTAAGTTACAAAATCTTATTCACCAAGGCGAAATACGAGACTAATTGTGTTACAGGCAAGCAGTAGCTCAGAAGAGGAAACGCCAACAAAGGGATGCTATGCTGAAGCAGCAGGCAGAGGAGCGCAAGAAGACTGCTGCTGCCGAGCCCGAGTCCGAGTCTGAAGACGAGGCAGCACAGGACGAGGATGATTCCCAAGCAGAGGGCGAATCTCCGGAAGAAGGCGCCGAGCCGGAAGGTCGAGTAGCAAAGAGACGTTCGGAGAGACTCCTAGTGCCCAATCTTCTCCCCGAGGAGTTCCTCACGGATTCCTCGAGCGAGGACGAAGAAGATGATACCCCGGTGTCAAGACGCGACCCAAGAGGAGAAAGGTCGCAACCGCAGAGAAGAACCTGGCTCGTCTTGACAAGCCCACCAAGGACGTGGTTGCTGGATCTACAGTCTACAGGGTAGCGAAGAAGGTGGATGAGAGCATGGCACCCAAAGCTAGGAAGCACGCAAAGTCGTCGAGGAACCTTCTCCTCAAACGGAACCGCACCGCAGCCAAGCCACGGTCTGGATTCTTCGCTAGCAAGTAAGACGGAACTGTATTTTACTCGTTATAGACCTTGTCCTTGCTATTCAGCGGCGTTGCACCCATAGTTGGCAAGCCACTACTATGTGGCGGCGATTTAGCGTGGGCTATCTGGAGTCGGGTGACTGGGTTTGGCGCAGTCTCATTCTGATAGTCAGGCAGGGGCTGATACATCATCGATTCGCCATAGGCAATTTCGCAAGCGAGATTCTCACTCAGCACGAGCGAGGACTCTGTTGTACGGCTCATTGACCCTCCCGTGTCGTTCACCAAGCAAGCGGTTCCACAAGCGTTCTAGTATCGCATGTGGGTAGCAATAAAACAGGGACCGCAATCATAAGGATCGACAAATATAAGAATTATATTCGGATATAATAATATAATATTCCGAATAAATACATGATTATATTCTTATATTATTCTATCATCTATGGAATTTTCTTCTGTATTTTTACGATAAATATTCAATGAAGAGTCTACGGCCTGGAATATGCAGTCCTCCTTTTTTGCTCACCACTTGTATCGGTAGACAAAAGACTCACCTGAGCTAGGCGCGCCGGTATCTTTGGCGATGAACCTAGTGCGACTTAACACCAGCCATTATAGACACGGGTCTGAGGGCCTGCACTATACTGTGTGGTGCCGTAAATGTCGGATCCGTCTATCCTTGCCTCTCTGCGCAGCGAAACGACCCAGTCACGGAGATTACGGCCACAGTGCCTGCTTGTACCGTAACCGTGGTAGCACTATTCTCCGCTGTGCATCGTAACAACCGACAAACATGGTTTGTGGCAAGGGAGGGCAAGCCCAGATTTCATATTGATGAGGTGGAGGAAACGATGAGGAGTCGGCGAAACCCCCACGTCTCCACCTCTCAAGGACATGAAACGACTTTATGATGCCGGTAGAGTCTCCAGGACGAGCCTTCCTGGCGGGAGCAGCTCTCGCCCAGCTGCGAGAAGTACCGCTTCTGCATCTTGGGGCCCTGGAACCACTTTGCACACGTGCAGATTAAACGATGTGGGCTCGTAACACGTCCCGTTCGCCGCGTCGGGTCTTTTCCCCGTACACTAAAGCGAGTTAGTTGGATCCATGGGCCCTCCTGCTGGTTGTGCTCTAGCTCAGTAAACTACCGACAAGCTGCCTTTGACGTACAGGATCTTCGTCGATAGGTATTTGCCAAGCCGGCGGAGCCTCCACAAGACTGGCGTGAGCAGTTTGTAGTGCCCTTGTCGAGACCTGCGTTGCCATTTCCATGGTACACACCCTGGAGAGTGCATCGCAACGAAACAATCCCGGGATCAAGGAGTACGGTACCTAGGACACGGCCTGGATGGAGGGAGTTGCTGCAATGTCTTCAACACCATCGAACCACTCCTGGGTCCCGCGGAAGCAAATGTCGCTACCCGAATGATGTGCTTGGCTTGATCTTAGCCGGCATGTGTCCAGGAGGCTAGTCCTGCATTGGAGTTGACCATTCAATATCGATGTTGATAAATGCACGTCGGTTGTAGAGTACAGGGCTCAGCTGATAAAGGCCAATACTTGCTTGAACCGAGACGTAATTGCAACTTCGCCGAACAAGCTCACCAACCGACCCTTGAACAAACCCTGGCCGAACCTGTGACCCTGGCGGCTCGGTTTCTCCCCGTAGACTCGGTTCCTCCAACAAAAGTCCGACGATGTAACATACCGAGTCACCATTGGGACGATGATATTGAACATTGGTAGACATTTTGTAAAAAATAAATAAAAATAAAAATAAATAAAAAAATACATAGGCGTAATATTGATCAGCGTCGGCCCTTTTCACGTTGCAGAAGGAAGGGCTGGAGCCAGGCAATGATACAGCTGGTGACCATGTCATAATGCGTGGCCTCTCATCGAGTGATAGGTTAAGGCTCGATGTGTGGCTGAGAGTATTTGCTTTTTATCGTACGAGAACAACCATTTCCCAGCAACAGGGCGTGATACCGGCATCGGCCTGGACGTATGGAACCCTTGGTCTGCACTCAGCCGGTGCACATGTTTCGGAGAATTGATGTCTCGTGAGACCGGGGCAGAAACTCGGCAACTGGTTCTTACAAGGCTGGCCCTGGCTCCATTTCAAGCCTGGGAGGCTGGCAAAGAGGCACCATCATTGTGTGCTGAAGAAGAAAAAGAGCACAATCACTTCTCGGCTATACAGGACGCTGTCCTCGGGTGGCAATGCAGTCTAGCCCCGTGACACCCTCTTGATCGGACAGCTTGAGTCTGTTTGAGATTCGCCTACCGCAGTATAGCCACGCTCGTCATGCTTACGAGCAGCTGAGATAGGTGACCCGAGTAGCACCATTCAACGCTGCGCCGCTGAACTGCGCGCTGTCTGCACTGGACAGATGCAATGCCTAGGCATATGCGGAAGAACTTCTGCAAGCACCTTTGCTGGGATCTGAAGACATTCGTATCTTCTTGGTTCTGTGTTTTGGAGTCAGGCCTGTTGGCATCGTCCTGTGTGGCATCAAACCGCCGGCGGAAGTTCGCGGCGAAGCAGCCACGTTTTTCTGGTTGTCTCAGTGCAGGCTGTCATCCCGTCATTGGGCCTTGTGGCCATGTTCTACGGGTGGAGATGGAGAGTTTGCTTTTCTTCGGCAATCTTTGACAAGGCAGTTTAACGGTGAGCTGTTACGTGGCTGGCACGGTCATGGGGCCCCACGTATCAGACTATGGACATCCCCAAGTATTGCAATCTCCAGATGTAGGTCTTGCGTACTTTGGCTACGAGTTTCAGAACTTTCCTATCGTCGGTATTGCTCGTGCTGAATCACAATGGAGCCTGCTGCCTGCCCTCGACAACGACAAGGCGCCCGTATGTCACACAACAGATGGCACGCCACGGAATCTCCACGGAACTACAGGTATCGGACCCGAGCGGGCTCTCGAGGAAACACTGAATCGATCCACATGTGTAGAGATGCAGAGCGCTGAGTGAGGCCATGGCAACGGGGGTAGTCGTAAATAGCACGAAATGGTGCGCAACAAAGGGCAAATTGTGGCCCATGATCTGGCAGATGTCGTGCGCCTGGACAACCCGCAAGAACCCTCAGATTTGCTGTGGCGATTGTGGGTAGTGTAGAGCAGCACGTACATACTTGCCCCGATGGAATAGAGTAAGCCGACGTGGCGATGACTATGGATGATACATCGCACGCCCATCCTGTAACGCAGCTTGGGCATTTCTGTGGCCCGGGATTTTTATCTGGCGACTGAGTGGACGGCTGATGCTCTTTTCCGAAAAAGCAAAGATGGGGTGGCATGCATCGACTGAAGAAGACGCACAGGCGTGGTAACCGTACTGAAAGGGTAGCGGGCGCATCGCGTCCAAGATGGTGTGTCGCTCATAGGCTTCCTGCAGAAATCCTTGAACAAAGGATCGTCCTATGTGCTGGTCCCAGCCTCTGCTTGGTCACCATGGGTTTTCAGCTCTAGTAATGCCTCTGGTGCCCAGATCTCCACCTAGGACGAACTGACGGCAGCGGTCGATCACGGGGTAGCGGGAAGATCGCCGCCAGTACTCGGACGAGATGTAGGCTGGATGATGGAAAGCGTACGGATTACCGCAGGGTCTAATGGGCCATGTTGCGCCGTCAGCCCGTCAGCGTTACAAGTGCAAAGGGCTGGCTGTTTCTCCGAACCTTCCCCGAAGGCCTCGCCGTTGAGCCTGGGAGCGCCACATCGCATCGTGATCAGAGTTGGCGTACATATGCCTGCTGCATGCGATTGCAGTACAGCGGGGTAAGAGCTGGGTGTGAACAGCAAACCAGCGTCTGCAGGAAAACGTGAGTGCGACCGGGATTGGGTGAAGCCTCGGTGACCGATTGACATTGAAGCTTCTCTCGTCTTCGGTTTGCATATACGCCAGGGTAAACGAGCAGAGGACGGGCCTCTCTCAGTTCCCACGTGCTGGTCATCTGCGCGATCATAGCACGCCCGTGGCAAAAGACTGAGCCGGCTCCAAATTATTAGCGAGTGGACTAACGGCGTTTGTTGAACACGGCGAATGAAGCTGTCGAGCGATAATGCACCTCACTCCCACATGGTGGCAGGGGTTGAACAGGCAAGAAAGATGACACCAAGGATAGTGCAAGAGGCTTGCTTCAATGAGCAGGAGCATCATGTAAAGCAACAGCCTACTTTGAAGCCCACGGTGATCATGATACACTGTGGCGTCGTGGGGTGTGCCGACTTCAACGTCCAGTCGCAAGCCGTGGCCATGCCATCACCGATTTGTAGGGACGTTGTCTTGCACCTTCGCGACAGCATCACGACCTTGTCGAAAGCAGCCAGATGCCTCCAACCACTCACCAACGCTTCACCTTGCCAAGTCAGCGGTTTGATTGCATCTCACTCCTAGCCCCGGGTTTGCTTGCTAGATCCCGCTGACGACCACTAGGGCACGGCTCTTTTTCAGTTGCGGACCTCGCACGTCCTCCAAGCGCTGAATCCCATGTCGTAATTTGGTGAAGCTGCTGCATACAGGCATACAACGCACACTTTTGTCGGGGCACAGGAGGGGTTCCTAATACTACCACGCGTTCCCAAAGTCCTTTTGTCCCGTGTCGCATTCATCGTCTACCAACATGACGGGCGGATATTGGAGAGAGAGAGAACAGACCATCGTAGACCCACCTGCAAACCCACGATACAGCGCCAGGGCAAGGGTGTCTGGCTGCATCTGATTGTGGAAACATCTCTAAGGTGCGTCCGTGGTGTCAGGAATGGACCGCAGCAGGCGTCTCTTGATGCCGGGCCTCAGGGCTGGGTCTTTTGACCCTTTGCCATATGTGCGTTGGGGCCGCCACTTAATTCCACTCTCGCACGCCAAGCGTATGCCATCAGGGGCCTTGTCTGGACTGCGGCCGATCAGGACAGTTGGATGAAGAGGGGATAAGACTCAGAGAGGACGGCATTGCACTGACAAATGCTTCCGAGTGTAAAGGGGCGTTCCCTTGACGTCAAGGCCTGGTCGTCGTATGTGTGTGTGTGTGCGTGTGCGTGTGTACCTGACCTCGACTTGAGCCTTGGAACCTGCTCACCTGCATGCAAACACGATCCCTCAGCCATGCGCTTCTTCCTTGTCACCTCCATAACCATGCTGTGTCGATGCTACGGTACCTCCGAAGCGGGACTCTTCAATATAGCCACGTACCCTATCATCGTTATGGAGCCCTTCGGCCGACGCAGCGAAGCCATGTGCGCATGCGAGCTTGCGTCGCGCTTCGCTAGGCGCAGAACGCCGTCTCTCATTTGGGATGCAGGACAGCTTGATAGCCCATTTCCCTAGCTGTCGGCTTGGAAGGGGTCTAAACGTTGTAGGGTGTCTTGGTGGCCTGCCAAGTTGGTGACACACCTCGAGGCGCCACAGAGACATATTCGACCTTCTTTTACATCTTTTGTCTACAGTACAGAACGACGTACTGTACACGAGTGAGTTGTTATATAGACTTGTGCCAACTCACGGAGCTTCTTTGTCTAGTGTTTTATTTGTTAGGCCTTCGTTTGATCCTTTTGGCGCCTCTAAGATATGTGGTAAAGGCATCGAATTCCGTATTTTTAGGGTTTTTTACCATCAATGTTACGGCTGTATACGAACTACTCCATGGTGTGATTACTCCCTCTGTGCGAGTCTAGCTAGGCAAGGGGTAACTCTTACAACGAACGGGTCGTATGCTTCCACTGATGGGTGGAATCATGGGTACAGTCAAGACGGCGCTGAAAAAGATCATCCTCAGATGGATCCGCGCTGTCCTGATTCAGGGCTTGACTAGGGTATGGGAGATCACCGTCTGGCACCGCCGAAAGCCTGGGCCAGCGCAAGGCACCATCGGCCTTAGTTAGACCTGCTGCCACGTGCACTGGCAACGATTCCTGTCGGTGGTGCATTGACTTGCTTTTGGCTGAAGTTAGCTACAGATCAAGCACCATGCTACGGCCAACCCCGAGCTCCACAGACGTTGGGATCTAAGAATAAGGTGTACTCGGTCTTGTGCTTGCATCACATTTGGTGGCGTGCAGTCATGTCTGGTGAGCTGCCTTCGTTAACCAAGATGACGACGTAGGGAGGGTGCGAGAAAGAGGTGCAGTTTGTGAATATTCCAGGCTTGGGCCCAGCATCGCATTGGATGCCCGGATCTACCCTGCACTTGTTCAGAAACGCCGTGCTTAGTCCCTGGAACCATCGATCTCGCATATCTTGAGGCTTGCAGTATAGCAATCCTCCTTGGGATTACCATCCCGTAAAGTACAGCGCACGAAGGAGGCGGGGGCCATGCCTGAAATGTCAAACACGTTGGCGCGGCTCGTTGGCTGAGAGTGCTTTACGTCTTCTTCGCCCATTGCCCTTGAAACCATGTCATGCTTGCATCTTACTGGCGTTGGTTTGGCGAGTGGGTTGCATTGTCGTGTACAAGCCTGACAAGCTCCCTCCATTTCCTCGGGCTGTCGAAGGTGGGAGATTAACCTATGGGTTGGATTTTCCCTGTCAAGCCCAGCCCTGTCATGTCACTCCCATCCACCACATCTTCACCACAGAAGATGATGGTGTTAGCTACTCCAGAGAGACACATATCCATGGCTGCTTTCGCGTACTGACCTCCAGGACTCTATTTAACGCCCATTGGCTCTACCATCGTTCAAGTGTAGCAAAAGACCGCACCCTTATGAAAGGCCGTTACCGCCGAAGTACGGCATCGAAGATGTAAGGTGCCTCGTGTATAGAAATCCTGCCAGCGGCACGGACGGCGGGGTAAATGGACGGCGGAGAGTGCCGCCAGCGGACATGATCCTATCCCACGACGAGCTCTTGGAGAAACGGGCCTAGGGTTGCGTACAGTATGACGCAGGAAGAATCCTCATTCTTCGGAGCCCTCCAACCTCTGTCCTAACCAAGTCAGACTGCTTCGAGATCCACCTAGGTAGTCATGGGCTGCATGGAATATGTAGGTACCCTTCGTGGTGGCGTGTAGAGAAAGCAGATGTGTCCGGGCCACCTGCAATGGTTACATTTGTGGAATGCGCCAAACCCCTACAGCAGGGCATGGTATCGATGGCATTGATTTTCAGGCTTGTTCTGCGGCCCGTCAGCCACACAGAAGATCCCAGCTTCCACGACTGCTTCGAGATGAAGGTGCCGTTGGATGAGACAGGGCACAGGGCAGCGATGTGGGACCCATCTCGAGGGACTGGGATGAGGCACTGCCAGTTCAACCAGCCCACTCCTCGAGTCGATAGACTAATCTGGTGGTGGCCAAAATACTGTAGTAGGTTACTCGCCAGACAAAGTCCCCGACGCTTTCTTGATGATGTCGTCTGGGACGAATTCTCGACCCCGACGACAGAGCCGCCGCCGGAGGGCCTAACTCCCTTTCGCAGCGGCGCCTTGGCAGCAGAGCACCGGCCCAAGGGATTCATACACGACGCAAGCCGCAGCAGTGAGATCTGGGCCAAAAGCAGGTGCGTACCGGCGGCTGTGGTGGGTTTGGAAGGGTAAAAAACCTGGTCCAGTGAAGGAGCCCTGGTTTGATGGGGAGGATTTGGGAGGGGTGGCTGGAAGCCGTCCGTCCTTGCGACTATTCCAGGGGTCCCCACCAAAAGACAGCGATTGCGCCCTGACTTGCGAGCCGAGCCAGAAACGGACGGGATCTGTTCTGGGTGAGTGTGTCAGAGGACGAAGGACGAGGCCGGGGACAAGCGCTGGCCTAAATCTGCTGTACCGACCGCCCCCACATAAGAGTAGCGAGGACTGCAGTGTACCTGGGGAGACGCTCGATCACCCCTGTGCAAGGCGCTAGACAGGTACCGTGGCTTCATCTTCACGTACCTGCACCTGGATCCTCTCGTTCCGGTACTTGCGGGAGCACTCCACCTCAGGTACCTTCTGGACTCTGCAGCCTGTACTCTGTACTGTCCCATTGAGATTACTAGAGTCGCCTTAGTGGCCCAGGTCCAGGTCGTGCCTGCCTGCCATGTACCTTGCCTCGCGCTCTCAGATACGGATGCTACCCAGAGGATTGGCAACTGGACTGTACCTGCCTTGCCTTGTTGCCGCGAAGTTGATGTATCCGTGAGGCAGGGAACCGACTCTCCCACCCGTGCTGTTCGCTCCCATTCTTTTCCACCTCAAACATCTCTTTGCTTTAAAGTCCCGTTGACCCTCCACCCTGGTCCGTAAACCGTTCACATTTTCTCTCTTCCCCACCTTGGCTTCCGCGTTGGAGGGCGTGCGTGTTTTCGAGATCCTCCGCGACATCTCAGGAAGTCACAGCACGAACAGTAGCCTCCCGTGAACAACTAGACGGGGGACGAAGAGGAAAGAAGAAGAAGAAGAAAAAAAAGAAGAGAGAGAGAAGGGAAAAGAAAAACCAACCAACCAACTACAGTTCGACTACCGAGGCCAAGCGTGGCGCGCGCCGGGAAAAGAGACGGAAGAAGCAGCGTTGAAATAAAGTGGCTGGTGGTCGAAAGGATAATCTAATCCCTTAGCTGGACAAGGGGATCATCGCCTGGGACCGTTCCTCGCACTAGCCAACAGCGCTATTCGGACCTGGCTAAAGGGGAAGGGAAAAAGAAGGGTTACCAAAGCAAATTCTCCGGGACACCACCCCTTTTGCTTGCCATCATTACCATTCGACGAGTGTTCGTGTCTGCCAGCCCTGGCACAAGTTCACGGCCGCACGTCCTCTCAGCTCGCTCTAAGCCACATATCCGGCCTAGCTGCATCTCCAGCACCTCCTCACGGTCTCCCGCGATTCTTGCAACGCCGGACTCATTCTAAACGCTTCGCCCGTTACCATCCTGCATCACCTTCGATCCGGTCCCTTGGGTCCGCCGCCATGCGAAAACAGTCTCCGCTTTCTTCCCTACAGCATAATTGACACAGCCATCTGAAACAGCCTTCCACCATTGGAAATCGTCCCCAGCTACGACCTAGCCTGATTTCCAACAGCCATTGACTCACCTATTGAAGTTCGCCATCGCTACGGCGACTCATTCGCGAGCTCGCGCTACCACCATCGGCGCAGGCTAGTTCCGCCCACTATACCCTACTCGCGATCATCCATCCTCGATGTTCAGTCGGTCCCGCAGTAACCAAAGTCACGGCCTCGGAAACCTAGGCTTCCTAACCGACAGAACGAAAAACAATCGCGACTACTCCTCCTCCGACCGTTTGGACACAGGCTTGATCAACCCGCATCAGCTTAATCCTGGCACAGCACGATCGCGGCCCGGCACAGGATCTCGGTCTCTGACAGAGACGCCTCAGTTCCCCGAGAAGGGTACGTTTACCCGGCGAAAATCTCTAGCATTACCTACCTTTTTCCTTCGACGCTCGTCGGTCGCTCGTACCCCTACTTGGCAAAATCGTTCCAGGAGTGCTAACATCTCTTTCCCGCCCTGCAGGCCGTTCGCGAACGGCTGGGACTCTAGGCACTTCTGTCAAACGCTCCAGCTCGTCAGTTGGCTCCATTAGATCGGTTGTCAGCAGCAGTTCACGAAGAGTCAGGAGCATCGACAACAACGTTATGGCGAGCTCTGCGGATAGAAGCCGCACTCGGCGGGAGCGAACATTCGTTGGTAGCGAATGCGCTGTATGCGAGGAACCGTTGGAACACACACTTCGAGGCGAGCGCATCCTGCAATTTTCCTGCACCCACGTCTCTCACGAGGCGTGCTTTTATGAGTTTATCCGGGAGTTTGAATCCCAATACTGCCCGACATGCGATGCGCCTCTGCATTTAGACACCAGTCGCGGCGGCAATGTCATCGACATCGGTATGTGCACTCATCTTGTCAAGCAGGTAAACCGAGAGGCTGACCCGACATGCAGAGAAAATAAGCAACATAGTGCGCTCGGCTGGCACCGACTCTCGATCAATACAAACACCCACCCCATCGTGGGACAACCAAACCGTGCGACCCCTAGCCTCGAAGGCTCGCAGAAAAGGCACCCATCAGTTGGTGCGACTAGCGGTCGTGAAAGCGCTACCCGTGGCAGTTTCCGCGACAGTCGCGATGCTGCCTCTTCAGATCGTTATGGTGCCTCACGACACGCCCGGAGCGACAGCGAGGCGACGGGTGTTGCTTCATCTGGCGGATACCCCGAGACGACACAGAGCGGCCCCACGACGCCACGACTACGATGTTCAGGCAATGGAAAGTACACCCATGAGCCCGCAATCGATCACACGCAACCCTATACCTCCCCAATTGTCACTGTTCGATCTGAGTTCCCTACCATTAGCCGCTCTCGTCAACAGCAAACCTTGACCTGCCTCGTGACAATTGAGGTTCCAGACAACAAGTGGAAACCCGACCCCGAGGACTTGGGCTCACCTGCTCCGCAGGCGGCGCCTAGCATACGGAAGGATGATGGATCCATTCGTCATGCCTCTCCAGCACGAAGTGCACCACGATTCTACCCATATGAGAACCCCGAGGTCCTTGAGCAGATGACTGAGAACCTGCGTAACCGTGTCGATAACTGGCACGGTTTGGATTTCAGCAGGTAAGCATTTTGTATCTTCCACTACACTGGATTAGACAACTGACATTTCATAGATTCGGCAAGCTTAGGCTCTATGGTACCCTTCGTGTCGGCAAGGACAAAGTCTCTTGGCAGGAGTTGGAATGCTTTCTTTTCGCTGAGATGCTCATTTGTGTCAAGGAAAAGAAGCTTCCGCTGCCACCTGCTCAACAATGGGACGAGACAGGCGCGCCACGAAAAGCTACCCGCTGCACTCTGAAAGGCTCCATTCTCATCAAGAAGCACCTTAACGAGGTATCTGAGACCGGGACAATTGACGAGAATATCTTGACCCTGAGCTTATCCGTCGCCGAACTCCCCAATTTCATCTTCGTTTCGAGAACCGGAACCAACTCAAGCTATGGAACCAGGCCCTGCTCGATCTCAACGCGATCGAGACTTCTCCTGTCCGCAGCCCAGAGTTCGACCGCGGCGATATGTCGGAGACTGACGAGGAGCTTGACTGGCAGCGCTCGCGGCAACGCGTGTCGTCTGTTGCCTCTTCCTGGGGACACAAGTCTGTGACGACTGCCCCAACTGAATACACGAGTTTCGCTAAGAGCCCTCGTCTCCCCGGCACAGTTCATGTACCTATCGATGTCGTTGTCGTTGTTCCTATTTCTTCTTCTATGCAGGGCGTGAAGATTAACTTGGTTCGCGATGCCTTGAGATTTATGGTCAATACTCTTGGTGAACGTGATCGCATGGGTCTCGTCACCTTCGGATCTGGGGGCGGTGGTGTGCCCATTGTTGGAATGACCACCAAGGCTTGGCCCGGTTGGAGCGGCATTCTGGCATCCATCAAGCCTGTGGGACAGATGAGCCACCGCGCCGATGTTGTCGAAGGTGCGAATGTCGCGATGGATCTTCTCATGCAGCGGAAGCATAACAACCCGATTGCCACTATCATGCTGATCAGTGATGCCTCAACATCGGACGCTGACACCGTGGACTTTGTTGTATCCAGGGCGGAAGCCGCCAAGTAAGTTGTGCCACCCTCACTTGACTTTGTCCAGTCTGCTAACAGTTTATCAGGATTACCATCCATTCATTTGGTCTGGGCATGTCACACAAGCCAGACACAATGATTGAGCTCTCAACACGAACCAAGGCATCGTATACCTATGTCAAGGACTGGATGATGCTTCGGGAGTGCTTGGCCGGTTGTCTCGGTGCTATGCAGACCCTGTCTCACCAAAATGTCAAGGTCAAGCTCAAGTTGCCGGAAGGGTCGCCTGCCAAATTCCACAAGATCAGCGGTGCCCTTCAGATAACCAAGCGGGCCACGGGTCGTGATGCTGAAGCTTCACTGGGTGACCTTCGCTTTGGTGACAAGCGGGACATCCTAGTACAGTTGGTTATTTTGCCTGACACATCATCTCAAGACCAGCTACCTCAAGATCCTTGGGACAACATTGTCTCTGGCCTTGAAGCCCTTGGAGGGCCTCTTGATAACGACGGAGAAAGGACTCTGTCAATTGAGGAAGTGCCTCTCATTCAGGCAGACTTGAGCTGGGGCGATATCCTCCGTGAGGAACAGTGACACAAATGCATCGCCCATCATTACTTGCTATCACCATGCTACCAGCAAGTGGAAACCAGAAGAAATCATGGCAGAACTCGCCACCAATTCCGCCGCACCACAGCATTGTTCAGCGCCGTATGGAGCTGCTGACGTCCGACATGCTTACACGAGCTTTAACGCTGGTCAGTCGCGGACAGCATGACCGAGCCCATACTCTCCTGAACGAGACTCGCACTATTCTCAAGGGACTGGGCAAGGGTGGGTTGCCTCCAGTTCCGCCTCCAGGCGGAAAGTCAAACCCCTCAACACCACACCCGAGCAACGAACCATCGCATGGTCTATCAGGAACCCCTGACAGAAAGAACACTCCATCGCCTCCAGCGTCAGCCACCTCCTCTGGCAACCCTAACTTCCCATCCAACCAACTCGGACACAGCCGATCTAATGATGGTCTTGGCCTTAGCACAGGCATAGACCCCACCACCGTCGCCGCTCTGGACAACGAGCTTGAGAGCAGCCTCGAATGGATCAACCATCCCGCCGTTTTCGGTCGTGACAGTCGCAAAGCGGTGCTTCAAGCAATTGGTGTTATTAGCTCTCAGCGATCCTTTACTTTCCGAACTCCAATCGAGGGTTTGTGGGCCGGTCGTGTCGGCGGTATCAGGCGCCTGACAGAGAGGAGTCGTGAATGGCGCGAGGAGGGTGGTGCCCAGGGTGGCATCATGGAGGAGGCCTGATGAGCCATTTGCCTTATAAACCGAGGCTCTTGCGTATTCTTGTCTGATTTACGACTGTGGTCACAGCGAAGGCGTAGCGTGGCTTGGCTTGCTTTCACGACACAACTTCATCTTCTTTACTGGTGGTGGTTTTCACTGTTGTCTCTACAACATCTTCAGCATCTTCTGGCCTTCATCTGGGAATCACGGACTCTATCTTCGCAACACTAAAAGTTTTATTCTCTATCTTCTTCTCGATTCCCACGAGCGAGATCTCCGCTTCTTGCCGTTTCAACCTTCATACCCCTCTGCTGTTGCACACAGCGACGTACCGCACATGCTTTTCAACGTCATTCTTTCTTTCTTTCTTTTGTTATCTTGGTTTCTACGGGTTCATCAGAAATGTCTTATGACGCAATTTACGCCAATGGGAGGCAGGATATAGTGCTTGATTATGTTCATCGCGCGGAGACCCGGCCAACGTCATGTTTGTACACTTTGTCCATGATGGTTTGGAAAAGTAGCCAGGATAGGATGAATGAATGGTTATTTCTACTACTGTTTCAACCAACACATTTCAGCTGTGGACTCGTCGTTGTTTGTGTTGGAGACCATATTTCTTGTATAATAATATCCAGGGCTGTGAACCACGGCTCCTGTTCTTAGCGGAAGTGTTTTCTCTCTCGCAAAATGGACTTTCATCTTGATTCTTCGAAACCGGAAATGCCAGTTCCATAACTCTGTCACACAACCAACCGCCTGGTGTTTGTATTGTCAGCCTTGTCAGAGGCAAAGTGCCGAGGTTGGGATATAGAAGGACCGTGAAACGCTGACTAGCATGGGGCGGCCCCAAGTCCCAGCCCAGTTTTTCGGCCTTGCAATAATGAAGCGGGCGATACTATGTCCTTCTCACACATGAAACACTGTGGCGACCGACCACCTCGGATTGAGGGGCCGTTGTCGATCTATGTCAGAATTAGGCAATTTTTCTTTCTCTTTCATTTTGCCCTGGCTTGAAACCAAGAGGATTTACGGGACTCTACTATGTTGGACATCTTTGCCCGCTCAGTCTCACCCCTCCATCCTCATTGCCAAGGAGCAAAGGGAGGTGTCGTGTCTGATCTATTGTTCTCCGGTCGTCATCTTGATCATATCCCGTGAAAATGCGCCACCGCGACTTTTTTGCTGATTTTTACACCCCCTCATGGGATATCAAACAACTAGCCCCACCCCTAAGTCCAGCCCTCGGCGTGGTTCCCCTTTATTCCGTTTCTTAGACGGCGCCTTTACTTAGTCCTCATCCCAGTTCTAAGTGGTAGCACAAAGGAGTTAGTACGTAAGCTTGAGATGCGGCGCATGCCATTGCTGGCGTCAGGCTGCAGAGGGTATGGAAACGGATGTACTTACCGGGTTGGGGCCGGGAGGCTTAGGGCCGCCTGCTTGCCTTGCTACAATGATCTGATCAACAGATAGGACGGTACGAGCGGCTTCGGTGGCCAGCTTGATGGCCCACTGCTTGGATACCAACAGGTCGAGAATACCGTTCTCGGTAGCATCAATGACGCCGGTTCCATCGTTGTTCTGTGTGGGAGTCAGTTATTACCATTCCACTGTACATGTCAGAGCAGTGTAAAAGGGCTGTCTTACCTCGACGTCAACACCAGAGTCGCCGTCCTGGTTCTTGTGCTGGGCAGCATATAACCTGCTCAGGACCTCGGTGGCGTCCAGACCACAGCTCTCGGCGATGGTGCGTGGCACAACTTCAAACGCCTCACCGTACTTCTTGATGGCGTACTGGCTCAAGCCAGGTGTCTTCTCACCGTGAGCCTGGATTCTGGCGCTGAGCTGAACCTCAGTAGCACCCGCACCGGGCACCAGTCTGGGGTCCTTGGTGATAGCCTTCACGACGTTGACTCCATCGTCAACAGCTCGCTCAACATCGTCAAGGTGGTTCTGGGTGGCACCACGCAGGACCAGGGTGGCGGTCCTGGTAACCTCGTCTTCTTGCCTGAAAACAGTGACACGGTCACCACCAATCTCGAGCGTCTCCACGATATCGATGTTACCCATCTCGTCGGGCATGGGGGCACCAAGACGGGCCAGAGGGGTTGCGCCGACGACTCGGCAAACTCTACGCAGCTCGAACTTGCTGTAGATCTTGATGGCCAGGATGCCAAATCGGTTCAGGTAGTGCAGAGCGAGGTCGCCGATTCTGTCACCGGAGATGACGACACGGAGTCCAGAGTCGTGGAGCTCCTTGATAGCCGTCTCAAGCTGGCTCTCCTCGCCGGCGGTGAAGTCCATCATCTCCTTGGCGTTGTGCAGGAGCACGGTGCCCTTGGTCTCGGTCTGGCTGATGTCGATGGGGCAGGTGAAGACACCGACCTTGGCGCGGGTAGCCTTCTTGATAGCACCATCGGGCTCCTTGGGGAAGACCATGCCCTTGACGACCTGGCTCTGGTCGAGGCTGCCACCCATGATCTTGACGACGCGGATGTTGTCGACGTTGAAGTTTGCAGGGTTCTTGGGCAGGACGGCGAGAACAGCCTCAGAGACAAGGCTGGCGAGGAACTCCTCGTTGCCGTTCTGCTTGCTGGCAATGACGGTCTGGATGGCCTTGCTGAGCTCCTCCTTGTCGCGGATGTCCTCGACCTTGTCGACGGACAGCCTCTCGAGGGCACCGAGGGCGAAGTTCTGGGCCTTCTCGTAACCGATGACAATGTCGGAGGCCTTGAGACCCATGCGCAGAAGGTCCTCGGCCTTGCGCAGCAGCTCGCCGGCCAGGATGATGACGAGGTTGGTGGCGTCGCCCATCTCGGCCTCCTGCTGCTGACTGGCCATGACAAGGAGCTTGGCGGCAGGGTGGACAACGTCGAGCTCTCGGAGGATGGTGGCGGCGTCGGATGTGAGGATCATCTTCTGGAGATGGTTGATAACGACCTTGTTGCGGCCATAGGGGCCGAGGAAGTCTGGACGGTCGAGGCGATGGTTCGGCAGGCATCGATGTTCCGCAGGACGGCGCCATCTTCAGCATCGTAGCTAGAGAACGCAAGAGGCGGTCAGCCGAGCACAGGACAGGACAGGAGAGGCGGCCTCGTAGCAAGAAGGCGGGCCATGGTGGGGGTTACGGTTAGACGGGGGAGAAAGGGCTTTGGCAACTCACTTGTTGTAGCCCTGCTTGAAGAGCCCTGCGTTGGGGCTCCGGGGATGTTGAGAGACATGTTGGCTGGTGTGACCCGCTGCGAAGCTCTCCTCTGCACAGGTAGGGTAGAGGTTGAAGACTGGGGAGAGGGGCGGTCTTGCGTGAGGCTTGGTGTTTTGCAGCGAGCTCCCAAATGTTTGCTTGCTTGTAAAATAAATCTGATGGTGGGGTTACTGACCAATCAGCGGGGCTTAGGTACCTGCGTCGGTGTGCGTCCCTTGAATGGCCCGTAGCTGCATTTTCGAGCCCGCTGCCCGCTGTAGCAGCTGATGCCTACCTCTAGTACAGGTACCTATAATAGTAGGTAGGCTTGTTAGGAGGTACCTGTTACAGTGGCTGCTGGTGCCGCTGCCACCACCCACTCTGTCAGGAGGACTCTCGGTTAGGACTCTCTCTGGGTTAGTAGGCAGGGTCTTTTTCCTCACCAGCCCGCCAGCCAGCCAGCCAGCCAGCCAGCCTGGGCAGCCAAAGAGAGACTCTTAATCATTGGCCACCGGTGAGCCAATAGTCAGACACGGATCCTCAGCCTTGCCGTCCTCTGGACCTCTAACCAACCTTGTACCTGAGAAATGGTACCTGCAACCGCAACACCGAATTTCTAGGAGCAGCAATGCGCATGCGACTTCGAGGCTTCGGCAACTTCTCGCTCGAATCGCTTGTCCGCCCGTCATATCACGCGTCAACATTGTCTACCTGATCCCTCCACCTTGTCATCCATTGACCGTCAAGGCACCCTACCCGCCGAACCCATTCCTTCCCCAAAGCTCCGTGAAGCGCTGCTTCGTTTGCCGCAAATGGCACCCCAATCTGGTGAGTCTGAGTCTCGTCTCCCTTGCGTCCTCAAATTCTTCCGATACCACACTCCCCACGTTTACTTGCTCCTGCACCGAGCGAGATCGCGTCATCTGCCATTGCGCGATTCTACAACCGCATCATCCTTCCCCATCGACCCGTCGCCGAAAGCAAGCTACCGTCATCCTCGGTCGCCATAACGCACCAACGCACCATGCCTCCCAAGAGAAAGTTGTCAGACGCTGAACCCGGCCCTACAGTCCCCCTTCGCTGCCCCCATCCGTGGAAGAGGCCTACCGTCGCAAATGTGTCCAGCTCAAGAACAGAACCAACGAGGTCGAGGATGCCAACGACGCCGCCCGACTCCGCCTCGCGCGCATCAAGAGACAGGTCGAGAAGCTTCGCATCGAGCGCGCATTCCTGCTTGAACAACTTGCCAAGCGCACCAGCACCAACGTCGAAGACTCAGACGGCAGCCCCAGCCCTCCGCCCACGGTACGCCATCCTCTCTTTGTCTCTTGTGACTCTCTCTCTCTCTCTCTCTCTCTCTCTCTCTCTTCCTCTCTCTCTGCTTCCTTTCTGCCGCCCCCTTGTCGAGCGATCCGGTGCTTGGTACACCTTTCTGCCTCACCCTCTCTCGTGTTGCGATGTTGATACTGTGCGGTGGATAGGATAAAAGGATCGACGTCTCCGGTGATGTGGATGCTAACCCCGAAAGCCCAAGGAACGACCGCTACGCACAAAGAGGGGCCATAGGAAGCCATCTGCCGTAGGCGATGCCGCAGGCGATGCTGAGTCTTCCAAGGCACCCGCTGCCGATTCCAACCAGCCTGGCTCCCCAGGCTCCGAGAGTCAGGCTCCTCCCGCGGAGGGCCAGGCCAAGGACGATGCTGCCAGGGACACTGAGAATGGCGCGAACAGCCCCGCCAAGGCCCCAGCCAGCGCCTTCGAGCTCTACTGTGTAGAGGCTCGCCTCAAGGCTAAGGAGAAGGACGAGGAACCGCCGACCGAGGATGACCTGGCACAGAGCTGGAAGGAGCTGGGTGACGCCGAGCAGGCCGAGGTCAAGACGCGCTATGAACGCGAGTTTGCCGAAGCACCTGAAGACGAGGATCATCCTCAGCGGAAGAAGAAGGAGAAGCCAACGGTAGAAAAGTCCGAGACTCAGGACGAGGACGTGGAGATGGGCAACTACGATACCGAGGACCAAGAAGCACAAGCAGAGAAGGAGGCTGATGAGTAGTACAGTCATTCTCCGGCCATTTTTCTTTAGTTTCTCGGTTTCTTTGAGGCGTTACATGGTGGGTATAATTTCAGTTGTGGGATTGTATTACAAGGCCAGCTTTAGACATTGTACTTTACTGGAAGATGGAGAGCAATGGTGGGACAGAATATATGGTGATTTCCCGACCCAGCCCATCTATCTTATGCGGGATCTTGGTACTCTGGTAACGATAAAAGAAAGGGAAAAAAATTCGCTGTGAAGTTCACTTGTTCCTCCTCTGCAATGTAATGACAGGCTACCCAGCATCCTCGGCTTAGCGAATCCTGGTCAACTCCCAGACCTCGCAATACGTTCTACTATGCTACAGGTATCTCAGCCCTCTCCCGCGTACAAGTCAACAACGATATTGATAGCAGCCACTAGAATCTCCATTGCGATCAATACAATCACTGTAAAGAGCACGTATCAGCATAGTTCAGAATGGACGACGGCCTATCCTAGCTTTGAGGACTTACCAATCCACTCTAACTTCTCGCCATGGCCGTGACTAAGCTGGTCTTTAAGAACTGCGAGAAGATCGGCAATGACATCGAGACGTTCTGTGAGGAGGCCAACACGTTGGTCCATCTCAAGATAGCTTCTGACGGCTTGGTAGACGGGCTCGAGCTGAGGCTCGACCCAGAATAGTTCGGGGTGTCGAGAACTGAGCCGTTAAGATGAATGTTAATACGTAGGATAAAGAGCTCGCCAATCTGCATGTTGATCTGGGAGCGGCTGAGGGCGATTTTGCCCGTCAGTGCAATTTGTGTGGGAATGTCTTTACATGTCTCGACTGTGGACGCAATGAGCTCTTCGAAGAGTGACGTCTAAGATTGAATATTTGTTAGTAACTGTCGAGCATTTGATCTCGCCAAGTATAGGAACAAGACTCACCTTGACACTCTGTGCGAGGGCGTGCGATATCGCTAGTTTAGTCATATAGTTGTTCTTGTCCCGTAATGTGATAAAGTCGTTGTATATTCGCGCTTGGTACTCCCTGGTATAATAGAAATTGAAGCGTTCCACCTCAACATCGTCCGGCGCCAGCTTCTCGAGCTCGAACTTTGAAATGTCTTTGAGGAACTTGGCCTCTTGGCTCTCCGACATGCCCCATATTACAACGACGCCGTAATCAAAGAGAAAGACCTCTGGCGTGTGGACTTGAATATCAAAATCTGGCATACTGTCCGGCAAAGGCCCTTCATCAGTTACGCTAGCGCCCAAGAGATCTTCGCTGGAGATGTGGCCCAGATCAGCATCTGCGCCGGAGTGCCCATTGCCTCCGGTGGAACCATTTCCATATCTCGACTCTGACTCCGAATGATCATGCTGGGAAACGGACTCGACGGACTCATCACCGGTCGAGTGCTGTCGCTCAATGCCGTGGAGGTGGTCATGACGATGACGAGGTTTGACGTAGCTATAGGGAGTGTATATACACTCATCAATGAGCTTCGGCTGCGCTCCACGAGACTTTCCACGTCCCTTAAGAAATCGCATGAGTCCCTCCATCTCGTAGCGGTTCGCCGTGCAATATGCCGTTACTCGCGGTAATCGATCGCGGTCGGCTTTGCCCAGTCGCGCAGCGTCTCTGCGGGCCGTAGGGTCCTTGATCCGGGTATACTGAGAATAAACATCGCGTCCGCTCTCCTCGTCCTCGCCCTCGTCGGCGACCTCGGGGTTCGGAAGCAGCTTGAGCTTCTCGGTCTTCTTGGTGCTTCGCTGGGGGCCGATCTTGGGCCCGGCAGGCGATAGCGCAGTCGATGGCACCGCGCCATGGCTATTTCTTCGTCGCAGTTTGCTGTTCAGCGCCGCCAGCATGGGCGGACCGCTGCCGGCAGCACCCGCACTGCTTCCGATGCCCTGTGATGCAGGCCTATTTGCTGGTGTGTTGTAATCTGCCTCGGGGTCGAAGATTCTGGTGACGGGATTGGCACTGAACGTAACAGCACGCGAGCTCTTGGGTCGATTCTCCGAAGGTTGGAGGAGCGGAGTCGACTCGTTCGAGTCCGGCGGCGGCTGTGCGGTTTGCTCCATGGTGGACTTGTGGATGCGTGCGTTGACGAGGATGGGTTATCGCAGAGTTGGCTCACGAATTGGCCGGGGCGGCGGCACAGAAAGTTCAATTCGAACAGCACATATCTATCGTCTTGTCGCTGGACACGGCGTCAGAAGATTGCCGAGGCAAGAATGCCCACGCTCCGCTGCGAGTTGAAGGGTAGCCGTAGAGAAGAAAAACAGCGTGATAAGTCGAGAGGGAACCTTGGGCCGTGACAGAGTCGTAATGCCGGGTAATGGATTGCAACGGCAGAGGGAGCTAGCAGCATGTACTTTAGGTATGATGACGTCCCAGTAAAAAACCCACCTGCCTGTACTTGTGCTTGTTGCTTGTGCTCGTGCTCGCAGTGGGCCTGGCTCTCCATTGGTTGCCCGGCATCAACACGCTAGGCCAAGCTACAGGAACCGTGGAGACTGCAGGTATTGGACGTTACAGGTCTGGACTTGTAAACAAAATGTTGTTGGTCCTTCATATGGCTTGCACCAATTCACGTTCAATGCCAAACTTGTATTTATTTCTATTTTACTTCTGTTGCCTTATGTTTGACGCTAATATGCATAAAAATATGTATATTACGTTATTAGGCTTCTCTCCTCTCCTTTGAAGATCTTATAATCTATCATTTACGTTATTCCTACTTCCATATATATACCTACCTACTTAATGAGCGAGTATGGCCAAGCCAGTGCCATTGTACCAACCTTCAAGCTTACACTTCGAGCGTCTTGACGACAATGTTGAATCCAGCGGCGTCGGCTCGGTCAACGAAGCCTTGGCCCAAACATGCTGGTGTATAAACACCTCCGTCCAGGCCAAGATCATCCTCCAGAATGGTTAAAGCGGCCTGGGCAAGAAACAAGCCACTCACTGTGAAAAACACGTCAGCCCCTATTTTCTCTCCGTGATCGAAGACACTTACAGTAGTACATGCTGCCATCATACCATGCCCTGCAGAAAGCCCGCTGGTTTCCTGGCTTCACCGTGTCTGGCACCGCCACGGCTCGGAACTCGATGTTGTCCTTCTTCGCCAGCTTCAGCGACGGACCGAAGCCAGGCTTGTAGATGACCTTCCGAACTAGGGCCCTGATGGGGCAAAGGACAACCAGAAAAATCCGAGGATCAATCCCCAGTGAACTAGCACTGCGTGAAGCCAACCAAGTGCCCTAAAGTGCTCTGCATACCGAAAGTTTGGCCCATAGAACTCGTCTTTCCGGCGGGGCAGTTCGGAGAGTAGGCCCCAGCTACGCTCAACAACAGGTATGTTTGCCATCTCGGCCACCGAGGTGGTGACGTGACCAATTCCAGGGACCGTACGAGAACCAAACAGCCGCGCCATGAGACCTAATGACGGTCGTCCAGGCTTTGAATGAGGAACAGGAGACAGTGCATATGGTTTGCCCACTGCGAAGAGCTCACTCTTGGGGAAGTTCTCGAGAACCACCAAAGCAGTTTCAAGCGTACCACCAGATGGTGCGGATCTAGTTCACATGGGTTACTAGAAAGCTCTGAGAATTCTATAGGAGGGATCGCTTACCTTAGGGCATGGATCGACAGGTTCACATCCTTGGTATGGACGCCCATCGTCTCACGGATGTGTTGCGCTAAAGCCCAGGTACAGATATCCGCTGGAGCAGACTCTATGCCGGACTGGGGAAACATGAGAGCACCAGTTTCTTTGGCCTTGGCCTCATACTTCTTGATCATACGAGCGACCCACGGAATCTCGCCAGTCACGTCAATGTAGTGAGTGCCCGATTCAGCACAGGCTCGGAAGGCATTTTCGCCATAGAGAGTGTAGGGGCCCACAGTGGTGATGAGGATGAACGTCTTCTTGACAAGTTCGCTCAGCTGCTCATAGTTGTCGACGCTGGCAAGTTCGATTGCTAATGACAGAAAGAGCTCAGCATAGTCCCACCAACCGAGGCATAAAGACTCCGTATGAATGGCGGCGACAACATACCAGGAGGCAATCTGTCAGCGTTGGCCTTTTGGCACTCATCAACTATCCCCTTGAGCTTTGCCTCTGAGCGGCCAGCAACAGCCCACTTCAGATCAGTTGGTAGATGCTCGGCGATGTGGTAGGCTGTGAGGCGGCCGGTGTAGCCTGATACGGTTGTGAGCGACTACTATGTCCCTCTTACTGAGGCTAGGGGCATTTTCTTTACCTGTGGCTCCGAGCACGACCAAGTCATATTGAAAGTTATGCTTCTTAAAGGCCATGATGAGGTAACAGTAGATATCAAAAGGATCAGGAGCGCAGAGCCTGCTTCAACGAAAGGGCAGAGAAAGATCCCTCGGCAAGACGCAACAAGGGTGAGGCGACCAGGATGTTTCATACTATATGGACAGCTAAATGAGGTAACTGATCAAGGACAACCCCACCTCCATGATCCCCTCTCAACTCAGGCTTCAAGGTATTCGCCCCTCGGCATCCAAACTACATCGGCCTCGGGTCTTGGAAAAGCGAAAAGAGAGTAACAGGAGCGTCATTGTGTTGCTTTAGTGTCGAGCATGGCACGGGCTGATCCGACACGCATGTAAGTACATGCCTTGAACGAATGACCTCAGTAGCTAGCACGGCGCATCAGAAGCTAGCAGTAAACTCGGCCTAGGCGATGGACGTCTGAGCCAAGTCCATTGACGATTTGCTGACTAAGTCAGATTTGGAACTAGTATGACACAAGACTTTCTGGCTGCTTGAGTAAAATTGATCGAAAATGAACTTTATTCACGTGACTGTGCTTTTTGGGTGCCCACTCAGCTGCCACCTCTGCTGATTGGTTAAAAACCTGCCTTCTCTCCTAAGCCCGCCCTGTTCTTTCCCTCACGTGCGTGCCCTAAGGAAAATCACAATTCCAACTCATTTTTGGTGAACCAGTCTCCAACTTGTCGTCGATTATCGAACACATCTCGTCCTCCCCAACGAGCCGATTCACCACATAACCATTCAAGATGACCAAGCGCACAAAGAAGGTCGGCGTGACGTACGTATATGGATGCCGCAAAGGAATTAACATTACGAACCTCTGCTAACGGATTGTCACAGCGGTAAATATGGTACCCGGTAGGTCGCGAAATTCCGTCCTCAGTCCTCGGAGCACTATCCCCTTGGTCCTCGCGGTCACGACAATATCGAAGAGGCGTTCTGCATGGCGAGACTGTCAGCTTGTCTTGCCCGTTGCTGCCGAGCACTCGCGGGTTCGACACGACCAACACGATAATATTTGTCGAATTTCGATATTGTGGCTTGACCGTCGATCGACCTAGGGATCTGGATGGTTCTCGTGGCACATCACCAACGGGTAGAAGACTAACCAGACGCGAATAGTTACGGTGCCTCCTGCGTAAGCAGGTGAAGAAGATGGAAGTCACCCAGCACGCCAAGTACACCTGCACTTTCTGCGGCAAGGTCACCGTCCGCCGTCACTCCACCGGTATCTGGAACTGCAAGTCCTGCAAGCGCACTGTCGCCGGTGGTGCCTACGTTGTCTCGTGCGTGCGCCCCTACCTTTCTCCCAGGAACTGGTTCCTTGAAGAAGACGATTTTATTCGAAGCGGAAATACTAACGTGCTCATAGTACCGCCGCTGCCGCCGCCACCCGCTCGACCCTGCGACGTCTGAGGGAGATTGCTGAGGTTTAAGAAGGAACGGTGCATTGGGGAAAGGAGAAAATATTTCCGGCTCTGCTTTTCGGTCTGGTGTACGGGGACATGGTATTTCGTGCCTACACTACGAAGTTGACGAAGAGAACGTCGACGCTCGATCTGCGGTCCATAGAGGCCGGTCGATTAGCAATGAAAAATATTGCATGACTTCGATCTGGCTCCAGCGCTGTTTTTCGAATATGTCGTCCGTTGATCTGATTAAGTGACTCGCAACATTTAATCCTTGGCCCGAAAACGTCCGGTATCCGCAAAGGAGATGCCTAGTGTATCAAAATTATTTCTCTTCCACGTCACGTTCATCCCACTAGGGCGGCCTCGAGCGGGACGCCCTGCAAAACGAAGATCGGTCCGTGTCAAGTGGTTGGGCACCAGCTGTAACCTCCGAATGACCCTCTGTAGATGTGGATCCTACCTCAGCCTAGTTGATTGTGAAATGGCAATAGCCAAGTTCTGTCGTGGAGGGCACACCGCTCCCAATTCATAGCGCAGGTAGCTTGCCGAACGCGCACGCGACGCATCACATTGTTACGCAGGGCGAGGCATCTCGAAGTTCAGGTCTGTACATAGTATATTGGGCGGGGGCGGCATCATGTCTCTAGAAGGCAAAGCAGCGCATCGTTAAGCTCCGTGGGTTTAGTCTGGGGTTGACTGATGGGGAAATCTGAGCGCCAGCCGAAAATGGTCGGCATTCTGCACATAGCTGGCTACACGACCTCTTGGTTCCTGGTTGATGAACGTCTTGAGGAAATGCCTCAATCGAAGTGACGTAGAAAGCGAGATACCACGCTTTCCATATCATTGCTAGACATTTGGCGAAGCCCAGGCTGAATTTGAGTCTCATGGCATTGAGTTTAGCCTGGTGAGTTCCATCAATCATATAAGCTTGGGTTTGCTTTTTGAGAAACCCGATGCTCGCTGCCCACAAAGGTAGACTACCTTAGTAGGCAAGCTCAAAGCACGTATCCATGCATGCAATAATTCTGGTGAAGTTATTTATCGCACACATTCCAAGTCGTTGTAATTTTCCTCTCGGTCCCGGATCCCTTTAGCTTGAGGGTGCCAGGCCGGCATCGGTCCTTTAATAAAGATCATAATTGCACAACGTTGGCTCAAGCTTTGAATAGCAAGCAGCGAGGTTGGGGATTAATGGAACGTACACAGCACGGTTTGCAGTACGAGATGCATGAGTTGAAGCCTTGCAGGTCGATATCAATGACTTACCTGTGGTATCCACTTCCATGGTAATTCGGATGCAAGGTAGACAGACAGACAGACACCCTTGGCACCAGGTTCAGGCTGAGTGTCTGACAAGAGTAACGGTCCGTCAAGTGGCCGGCTGAGACATATGGATGTGGGCTTTTGTGAATACGCACGCCTATGATATGGACGTCTCGTCGCAACCCTGGCCAATAATTAGTCTACCATGGCATTCGGTTGGTTGTCCATCGACGCCGGCAACTAATTAGCCACGGCACGGCGGTTTCATTCCAAGATAAGATGCTACCCTGGGTACGGCGGATGGGATGGCCGTGTTTGTCAGGTCGAGAGATAGTGAGTCCTTGGCCCCCTCAGCTGATCAGGATGCAGGCACAAGAGGCACATGTGCATCCTCATCCTTATGCTTGGTGGGGCGGCGGCGGTCCATCCATCCATCCACCCATCCCGAGCATCGAGCCACGCACCACTACGCTCTTGTCCCCTACATGGGGCCGCAGCATGTCGCTTCGGATGCCGTTTTTCTCTCGTTTTCTCCGCCTTCCCATGTAGGTACGAGACCCGAGCAAGACCTCATCGTACGGCTTTGTCGAGAGCGTGCAAGAGAGCTCGGGGCGGAGAGGCGGCGGACAGATTCATGTTGACAATGGATGTCGATGTCGGATTTATCTCCACATGACGGAGGTGTTTGCTGCAGGCATGCATGCCTACGACAAGTACTCCGTACCTGCGTGCATTACCTTGAATTACTTTACATTACCTTCCATGTCGGTTCAACGGGCCTGTCTTTTGTCGTCTCCTGTCTTCTCCTGTCTCGTCGTGTCTCGCCTCAGATTCCCTGGAAGCCACATGTAGTTATTCGTCTTTCCCTCGGGCGGTTGCGCGCACCCACACACATACACACCCAGGCAGATTTCTCCCTTTGCCGCCTCGGTTTTATTAATATTAGGTGTTGTAGCTTAGGTAGCCGGAGATGCTGAGCCGCGACAGTGGTACGGCGAGTATCCACAGCTGGCTGGCTGGCTGGCTGGGAGAAGACTAGACTTTACCTTGCCGGTTACCTTAGTTCAAGTGTCTAAATCCCTGACCAACCCTTTATTGCATGCATTCCCAAGCGTCATAAAAAGACCATCCGATGATCAACGTAGTAGGTAGGTACGGTATCCTCCCGTTCGACAAGGAACAATGGGGTCCCCACTGCATGCGTTACCGTGTGCCATCGGGTTATGGGCTTTTATTTTCTCTCTCTCTCTCTAGTTAAAGAGAGAGAAGAAAAACAAAACAGATGGCTCTGCTTTTGTGAACTACCACCCATAGTACCCAAGCTAAAAGGGTACTGCTGTTAGTGCATTTGCCTTACATTATACGTACACATAATACAGAGTACTGTGCCGTTGTCCAAGGCAAAGTAACGACTTGGGCAAGCTCGCCACCGAACCCTCCTTTGGGACCGGGAGAGACGACCAAAGTCGCGTCAGCTAAGTGCCTACCAACCTTGCCTGGTCGCTCGGTGGGTGTGCCGTGCTAGCGTACCTTACCTTACCTACAAGTAAGCCAAGGTACTCCGTACTGCAGCAAATCCAGGTACCTCCTCGGCGAGTACTCGCGTACGGTGCCTGTCCTGTGCAAAGGTCTTGTCTCGGGTGCAGGCCCAGCGCCCAGCGCCCTGCCAGCCTGTCAGCCCCTCTGATTGGGCTTCCGAGTCGAGTGGACTGCGCTAATCGCGAATCCAACGAGCCAGCCACTCAACTCTGTTCCTTTTCCCATCGCCGGCTGTTCCTTATTATGACAAGGTACCTGCCTGCCTACCTGCCTGCCTGCCTACCACCCACCTTGGTACCTACCGCCTGCCTTACCTGCTAGCTAGCGCTGGTGCTGATGCTGGTGCTGGTGCTGGTGCCAGCGCTGCCTCTGGGCTTCTGACTCTTGATTCCCCATCGACCTCATCCACTAACACCCGACATCACCACTCATACACCACCAAAACCGCCTTTGGCCCAAGCATCACGTCTTCCACACTTTTTGCCTCCTTGTCTTACCTCGAACCTTATCCCTCTTACCTTGGCCTCTTTTACATGTTTCCATCAACTACACCTCTGGTACACCGCCGCCGACCACATCATGTCTGAACCAGACCAGTGCATCATATGCCTGGATCCTTTGCCGCGCCCTCGTCCACTGCCGTGACCGAGACTGACCCCAAGCTGGCACCATCCGCCGTTGCAGCTGCCATCCAGCCGGAAGCCGTCGAGGAGGACTCCAACTACCTCAACATCGTCGCTGCTTTGGATGGGTGCGACCACGTCATTCACGATGCATGCATTCGATCATGGGCTCAAAAGACTAACACCTGCCCCATCTGCCGGACTCCGTTCCATTCCGTGCGCGTCTACAACGGCCATGACGGTAATTCTCTCCACAGCGCCCTTGATGCAAACCTGTTGCCGGGCTTTTCTAACGATGCTTTTACAGGAACCGCCGTGTCGACTTACGATGTTCAAGACAAGAAACAAGTGGCCGAGTTCGATGTTCAGCAATGGCTAGGCGACAACCCGGACGTCGAGGAGGAACAAGGCAACCCATGCCCCATTTGCAACTCGGCCGACCGCGAGGATGTCCTCCTGCTCTGCGATAGCTGCGATGCCGCCTACCACACCCACTGCATTGGTTTGGAGCAGGTTCCCGAAGGCGACTGGTACTGCATGGAGTGTGCCCACCTCTTCCAGCTCACGCAAGATCCCGATATTCAGGGCGTTGCTGGCCCTCGACCCCAGCCAACACGACGGTCTGACTCGCGCTCCACTCGTGGCTTCAATGTCCGTACCCGGGCACGTCTGAGAAGAGCCCGGCGGCAGGCACGCAACGAAGAGTGGCAGGGCGTCTGGGGCCAGTTTTCTGGCCGATTCTATGAGATGACCGAGCTGGATCTTGACAACCACGATGATGAAGACGAAGACATGGAGCAGTTTCGACGCTTCCAGCTCCTGGACAGACGCGAGCTTCAGCGGTGGCAACAGCGTATGGATATCGCACACCGCCTTGGGGCGCGCGACGCCTTTGCAAACAACATACCACCCCAGATCAGTGAGCGACTTCAGCCGTCAGCCCCACCCGTCCAAGAAACGAGAGACGAAAGGCGGGCATGGGGCGCACTCGAGCGTGCGCGAGAGGTGGAGGCAACTCCTTCAAATACAAACAGTCGCAAGCGTAGGGTTCGCTCTGTGACCGCTTCCCCGGTAGAGCCAGTACAGGAGCCTGAGCGGAAGCTCAAGCGCCCTCGCACTCGACGTTTGCCGACCCAGGAGAAGCATCAAACGCAGCCTCGTCTCCGGCACCTGCAAGCGCTCCTAGCGCAGCTAGGCCCACCAACGGATTGCCGGTGAGAAACGGGCTTCCTGAGCGGGAGAACAACGAACCACCACTGGTGTCGTCACTTCTCAAAGAGCTGGAACCGAACGCTCCCTCAGAAGACGAGACGTCAGCAACACCGGGGTGGCGTCCGTTTCCTGACATGTCCTCGCCAGCCATATCCCCTTCACCGTCGGCTCATAGCAGTCCCAGGGCGCTGTCGTTGACTCCACCACCTTTACCAAGCGCAGGTGGGAGGCCAACTTCTCCGACTCTGTCGCTCAGCACCCATATTCAGCCACGATACCCCCAGCGAACTACTCGCCCAATAGGTACAGCAGTGACCATAGCGATTCAGACTCGAGGTCGCCTCGAGCGGAGCTGCGCTCGCCAGAGCTGCGCCAGCCACGGCCACGTCGGGCTCATCAGGTCCCACCACGGGCAGAAGAAGCTGCATCAGCAAAGCCCCCATGACCCAAGAAGAGAAAAAGAGTATCAACGACATTGTTAAGAACGCTCTGAGGCCGCATTGGCACGCCCAGAAGCTGACCACGGAACAATATGCCACGATCAACCGAGACATTTCGCGAAAACTTTACGATGAAGTGAAGGGGCGTCCTCACTCGATAACGAATCGCGACGACTATGGGAAAAAAGGGTTACGCAGGAGGTTGCACAGGCGGTTGCAGAACTTCAAGCTTGATCACGGAGGCACAGCTGTCATTGATTAAATCAGGGCGTTTCAGGACTCATCGGACGGGTTGCATGGCTTGATACCCAACAAATTTTTCTTTGTCCTCTTGAGAGCGATCGTATTATCTGGTTGGGAAAGGGCAGGCTAGCCTCAAGGAATTGCCCATGTTGCTTCGATCTTGGTTTTTTTCCTTCTTTTATTTCTTTCTCTCAGCGTTATGTATCTGTGCACAGAACGAGGCGTTTGGATTGATGTATCTCAAGGCGCTTCGAGCAAGCGGGGCATGTTTGTAGAATATATGATCGTCCTCGACGATGGCAAACGTACGGCTACAGAAATTCCTGGCCAATTTAGCAGACGGTCCCACAATTGGTGAACACAGCAGAATCAACCAGGGTAAGGTGGGCGCACGTCGTGCACGGCAAGAATTCACGAGCCATCTCGCGTGTCACAAGAGATTTTGCGCAAATTCGAAACCGAGCCACTGGCTTACGTTCGCAGCATCGACGGCCGTGGTCATTCTGAGTGCGTGAGCCGAGCGCCCCACTTAGCTAATAGCATTGTCACGATTGAGGAAATGGCATGTGGTTTTGACAGTATGTCAGCAGTATCTATCTAACAGAACCCGGTAGGAATAAAAGGAGAATCCTTTGCAGGTGCCGCTAGCGAAAAAGACTGCTCTGAGATTTCTCTCGGCACGCGTAAATGATCAGGACGTTCTGGAGGCGGAACAGGTCTTGACGATAAGGAAAATGGTGCCTTGAAAAAGAAAGAAAAGAAGAAGAAGAGGAAGAAGTGCGCAAGCTACGTGGGCAAATAAAGCAGTAGCTCGGGCTGGTGATGGCAGCCTCAGGCCAAAAGATACCCGTAGTGCCTGAGACCGTGTTGAATGCGTGACTAAGCTGAACCTTTGCCGGACCCCTGTCGAGGTACGTACCTGCACGACCTGCTCGTGCGACCAAAAAGTTCGAGACGCGAAGAGAAGCCATCGAGAAGCACATCCCCAGATATCCAGCTTCAGAACTCCGTAGAGCTTGCGGAGGCCACGAAGCGACCATGGCAGTCTCAAGTAGAGGTGGAAGAACCCTTCGGGATGTCATGACGGGTAAGCAGACCCGCCAATGCGTTTGATTGAGGACCCAAGCTAACCTCTAACCACCTCAACAGCGGCTCCCGCGCTGTGCTCAAGATGCGCAACGACCTCCGCCAGGACCACAGCCCGATTCTACTCCTCGGCCTCGCCTGCGGCCGCTGAGGCGTCTGCCACGGCTGCAGCACCTCCTCCGCCGGCGACCGCGCAGAAGCCGCTCGACTACGATGTCCGCTCTGGCATCATCCTCACCCGGCCGCCCCTTCTGACCCGGAAGCTGCACCCTTCGAGAACGCATACTTCTTCTACCAGAAGCGTCTGGAGGAGCGTCTTAACTCGCCCTTCGTCACGAGCATCTACTTCAAGCCCGACACGCCGCGACAGCTGGACTGGAACCTCAAGGTCAAGGAGCGTCAGGGCACCGTCGCCAAGGAGCTGGGCGTCTTCAACGGCAAGGGCGCCAAGGCCTGGGACGATGAGCTGCGGGTTGGCGACGAGCTGAGCAACCCGGAAAGCATGCTCAACAGCATTCTCAAGGACGCCGAGGCGCGCGTGAGCGACGACGCCGAGGTCATCGCCCCTGAAGAGGTGGTCCCTGTGCCGCGGCCGATGGAGCGCACCACCGAGGCCGACAAGAAGGGCGATGTGAAGCGGCTGGATCGTCAGCTGGAGCGGACGCTCTACCTGGTGGTCAAGGGCAAGGACGGCTGGGCTTTCCTGCCGACGTCATCCCCGAGATGAGAACCTCCACGAGGTATGTTTCACTATCCAACGAACTCTAGTCACACTAAGCTAACACTTCAAATCACAGGCCGCCAAGAGGGTCCTCGACCAGGCCGCCGGCGTCAACATGAACACCTGGATGGTCGGCCGTGTCCCCGTCGCCCACGTCGTCACCAAGCCCACCCTCGCCGCCGACGGCAGCATCCAGAAGAAGGGCTCCAAGACCTTCTTCCTCAAGGGCAGGATCATGGCCGGCCAGGCCGACCTCAAGGGCAACCCCTTCGGATACACCGACTTCAAGTGGCTGACGCGCGAGGAGCTGGAGCTGGAGCTCCCGGAGGAGTACTTCCGCGGCGTGCGAAACATGATGACGGATAGGTGAGCGTGTTCACCCACCCTCGTGGTGTGCTTGCTACGCTGGGGTTTTCGAACCTCTAACCAGATCCCCTACCTGTGTGTAAGATTATCATGTACAGAAGACTATAAACATTGGGTTCATTGTATCTCTTCTTTATGTAGTGGCGAGATCATTGTGGGGAAGCAATTCATTGGCGATGTATTTCAGATTAGGACACCTCCAAAGATTTCCTCCATATGCTATGATCTACGCGTACCGACAACGTCTCGCATAAGCAATAGCCACCGACCTCGTAGCGGGATTCATTGATCAGTTACACAGCTATCATGCCAATCGTGGCCGCCGCCCCCAAATTTCCATTGCCGACCCAACGCCAAAGCTCCGTCCCGAAATGCCACACATCCTCCAAAGCCCCTCCCTCTGCGGCTGTCCCCGTATAAAACAAGTTAGCTTCACTCACAACACAGCCGCCTCGCTTAGACGGGCTTGGCCTGTCCCTCGACGAAGTCCAGCGCGTCCTCGGTGCTGACGCAGTTTATGGAGCTGGTCTTATTTCGGAACGTGACTCCGTAGCACTTGTCTGCGACCTGGACGATTTCAGGTCGGAAGGTGGTGCAGATGAACTGCGTGCCGAACTCGTTCGAGATGGACTCTAGCAATGCTGCAACAGCCGTGCGGTACTGAGCGTCAAGGTTGGCATCGACCTCGTCAAAGATGACCATAGGGCTGCTCTCTGCTCGCTGAAGAGCAAAGATGAGACAAAGAGCGCAAAGACCTAGAACAATTAGTCTGACATTCGATTACCTGTTATGAAGTGAAGGGTGTACTTACTCTTCTGTCCACCACTGAGCTGCTGGATTCTCTGCTGCTCGTCCATGTGCTTAGAGTTGAAGGAGACGTTGATGCCCACACCAATGTAGTTCTCCACGCTGGTTCGAGCTTCCTCGTCTGATTCATCCGGCTCGTGGCGCTGGTCAGTTCTACGCTGAATGACGAGTCTGCCGTGGCCAGCTGGCACAAGCTTCTCGAAAATGGTTGCAAACTCCTTGGAGACTTGCTTGAAGGTACGGTCAATGGCTTGGTCTTTCCGCCTGTCCAGATGTTCGACAAGTTCTTCGATAGAAGCCCTCGAGGCGTCGAGTTCCTTTCGTCGCTTCATCAATTGCTCTTCTTGAGTTGTGAAGTTGTTGTACTGCTCGAACGCCTTCTTGTTGACATGCTTGTACTTCTTCAGTGCTTCGTTGACCCTCTTCAGTTTAGAAGTAATCTGCGTTGTCATTAGCGAGAGTCGTAGTACAAGACATTGAAAGAGCTGTACTTACGGTTTTGGCCTCCATGTGTTCATACTTTTCGAATGCCTCTTCGGGCAAGACTCCAAGATCTCGGATGTTCTTGGCGCACTCTGTAGCTTGAGCAGCCAACAAGGCCTTCCTTTGAAGTGTCTTCTCCATCCTCTTCTGTTGTTTCTCTATCCTTGTGGAGATCTCATTCTGAGCCTGCTCGAGCCTTGCTTTCTCGTCCATGGTCTTTTCCAACTTCTGGGATAGCTGCTCCATCTGAGTCTCAATCTCTTCTAAGCCAGTTTCAGCTGCCTGAAGGGCTTTCTGGGACTTCTTGAGCTCCCTCTGCACCTCCTTGAGCCCACCGGTAGCTGTGTCGGAATTGGAGTTCTCGAATGCCTGGCTGTTGAGCTGGTCTAGCTTCATTTGTAGATTCTGGCGCAGATCGCCTTCCAGGAGTTGCTTTCTCCTCTCGAGATCTCTTCGCGTGTTGCTGACCTCATTCCACTGTTTTCGCAGCTGCTGTACGCTTCGAGTAAGCTCTTCCAGTTGCGCCTCTTCAGCGGATGTCAGGCTTTTCTTAAAATCTGTGCCCACCTCCGCTTCGTGTGCTGCGATTTCTTCAATGAACCCGTTCATGTTCTTTTCTATCGTGTCCCGTCTCTTGATTGCCGAATCAAGGTGAAGCCTCTCATTTTCTAGATGCGCGGACTTATTACGCAGCTCGTGCTTCAGAGGTTCGAACCCATCTTCGGCTTGTCTTAGGCGCTGTTCGAGTCTTTGGACCTCAGACATGGCGTTGGTGATTTCTTGGTCCTTCAACTCAATCTGTCTCCGAATCTCGCGAGATTGCTCTACAAGTTTCTCGTAGTCATCCCGCCATTTGTTCGCAGTGTGTACGGCTTCCAGACGCGATTTTCGAGGGTCGATAAAGCCACCAGTCATTGCACCACGCTTGTTGGTAGTGTCGCCCTCAACTGTAATGCCGTCGACGCCATGGCTCCTGGCGTACTGAGCAGCAACTGTCAGGTTTGGACAGACTACCGTCTTTCCAAATACCTGCTGGAAAGCTTTTTCGTAAGCCGGGTCATAGGTGATCTTGCTGAGGAGAGGCACAGCATCGTTGGATCTCGGGAAATTGACTGGACGCGGGCGTAGCTGAGCAAGGGGCATGAATGTTACACGACCACCGTGTTGTCTATACAAGGTATCGGCGAGGTACGTGGCAGTGTCAGCGTTATCGACAACATAATGGAACAGACTGGCACCAGCAATCTGTTCGACAGGGAGCCGGTAGGCTTCGCTAACTTCCAGGAGATCTGCCAAGGTACCATAAGCACCTGGAATATTCTGCTCACGCTTCAGACGTCGGATAGTTGCAAGACCACGGGCTGTAGCTCCATCCATTGCATGGGCCAATTCTCTGTCGGCCGTGTCTTTTTCTTGGCGGGCATTTGCGATGACAGAGTTCAGCTTGTCATCTTCACGTCGAATGAGCTTCCGCTCATCATTCAACCTATCGAGGTTGTCGCGGGCCTTGGTAGCTTGTTCTGCAAGTTCAGCTCGGTCGCCACTCCAGTTGGCCAGTCGCGAGCGCAAGTCTGCTACCTCCTGTTCGATCTGAGCAATTGCTTGCTGAACTCTTGCAACTTCTTCATCGGCATCGATCTTGTTCGCTTTTTGGTTGCTGATTGTCAACTCCAACTCGCGAATCTCCTGTCTCAGCCATGCATCACGTTCGGTCTTGTTCCTAAAACGGGAGCCCCGGCTCTGCTTGGCAAAGAGACGGGCTCTGGAAGCTTCGGCAGTATCCAGCTGACGTCGAATGTCTGCTTCGTTTACCTTGGCCGTATTGTATTGGGGAAGGATTTCAGCCAGCTCTTTCTCCTTTGCTGCAATCTCTTTTGAACAGCCTTCAGCTCCGCCGCATGACGTGCCCGAGCTTGCTCTTCGGCTGACTGCCCTTCGGCAAGACCCTTTGCCTTCAGCTCGACCTTTGCCAATGCTTTAGCATTGTCGCGCCGATCCTCCTCGAGCTGACGGCGATCAATTTGGAGCAGTTCCATTTGCCTTTGGAGCTTATGGATTTCAGCGTCCAGTTGGCTGATTGCCTTCTCGCCTTGGAGAAGTTCAGAGCGGCTGGAATCAGTCGTGTCAAGGCCATCTTGCCTTGCCGCATCAATCTCTTCGAGTGCCTCCTGAACGGTGACCTGTTCTCTATGATGATACGCATACTCGAGACAGCGCCGCTCGCGGTCCTTTTCCTGGAAACCTCGCAGCTCTTCCTTTTCATCTTCCAGCTCACTCAACCTCTCTTTGATGTAGTCCAGCAACTCGTCAATCTTCTCCCGCTTGTTGTTGGTCTCATTCATGATTTTGAGGGATTCGGTACGGCGGGCTTCATAGACGTAGGTTCCAGCAACTTCTTTCAACAGGTTGAGTCTTTCGGATTCCTTCATATTTGTAAGGGCGGTGACGCGACCCTGTGGAACGATGTAGTACGGGTTTGATCTTGAAAACCCCGCGCCTTCAAGCAGCTGCATGACTTCGCTCTTGCTGACCATTTTGCGATTGACAGAGTATTCATCCTTCTTTAGTCCGATTGTACGGCGGAGGACGACCTCGGGGTGCCGGTGTTGAAGCGGTTGCCATCGTTGTCAAAGATAATCTCAACATAGGCCGACATCACGGCGGAGCCTGAGCCTTCGTGGAGCAGGCCCTGTCGCTCCTCGCGACCCATCTGCGTGTATGCATCGCTGAGGACAAATCGTATGGCGGCGAAGAAGTTGCTCTTGCCGGAACCATTGCGACCGACGACGACATTGGTTTTGGGCGAGAAGGGCTCAATAACGGTTTGGTCCTTGTAGCTGCGCGAGGAGTTAGTTGACGAGTTCAAGTTTGATGGTGGGGAGGTTGTCTACCTCTTGAAGCCCTGGATAATGATCTGTTTAATGTACATAGTGGGCTGCGCTGGCGCTGGAGCGCAACATGAGAGGGCAGCAGGAAGCTTGCAGTCTCGGCTCAATGTGCGCTTGAGCCTTTGGTGATGCGCTTTCTGGGTGTTAATTGCGACGCGTCTCCGGAACCGCGATCAGAAGGTGGACACCTGCGCGTCAGCCCGGTTGGTGTGTTGATGCCTAAGATATTAGTCACCATGCTCAGAGCTTCTCGGGAGGTGCCCACATAAGCTACTGACTTGGACGCCGCCAAAATACGCTAGTCAAGTTCCCGGGGAATTCATCACGCTGCAGGAGGCCCCATGAGTCTGAGCCCACGCACTTGGTCCGTCTGTGCTCCAGTATGTGCACACTCCAGGTTTGGATTCGTGATGGGTATATGAAGGAGCTGGTGATATATATATATATGCTCTTGGCCGTTTATTTGACGCCATCTTGTGCGCCAGGTCCTCTGTGGTGGTAATTCGTTGAAATGTGGACATGGCGGAGCTATGGACAGATCTACATTGCAGAGGTCTTTGAGTGCCCCGGTAAGCTACGGAAAGACATTCCCGATGATCTGGCGCATCGCAGAATATAGCGACACATGGTGCTGCGGGCCACACTGGCAGTGCGATGAGAGCTGTGAGACATTACTTCGCACCAGTTTGGCACGTTTCTTGCCTGTCAGACGCTGCTATCTTCACATCGAGCATGCCGTCTGAGGTGTGGTCGAGCTACGAGCTAGGTAATCCGGGCTTCCATACCTCTGGATAGGCTAAAGGCAATAGGACGGGAGTGGCCAAGAACAAAGTCTGAGCCGGTGGTTTGTGGCAGTGTGTGACTCAACGACTCATGAGAACACCGATGCATGTTTCTCCGGCTGCTCGAGCCCTCCGCTTCACGTCCTGTCTGTTATGAACCGGCCAATCGTAGTGAGATGTGGCGAGCACTGAACAACAAATTCTTGAAGCTGGACCTGGCGGAATAGGGTAGGTCAGGTAGGTTAGGGATGAACGCGACCACGGGCGTCAATGTTTCCGGTAGGGTACTCCCAAGCAATTTACCGTAGGTGAGCTATGCTAAGGTTTGGCCTGCCAAGCGTAGTGGGAAAGCTTCAGCAAAATCTTGGAACTACCGGACAAAGACGTAATGCCACATGGTGATGAGCTGCAGGCGGGAATTGAAAGCGACCCGAAAGCGGATAGCCAGCTGGAGCGTACCCCAGACAACATTGGGTGGGGAGGTGGTACGGCCAAGCAGCAGGCTCAAGTGTGCGCGCATACAGGCCATTGCAGAGATCTCATCTTGCTGGTCTGATGGTTGCTGAGACGATTTGCCAATGAGGATCCACTCGACAGTGGCTGATCCAAGGTCCCAGCACATCCTTTTGGGGCAGGCATGCAAGGATGTAATCGCCAGGGTGTGTAAGAGCCTTAAAATGGGACGCATCTCATCATCACGAACTGAGGAACTGGTGCCTGCTTCGCATGGCTTCTCAAGGGAGGCAACCGCCGCTGCCTGGGACGAGCACGAAGGGGCGTGCAAAAGCGAGGCTGGAGGAAATGTCGCACGGAGGAGACGAGGGTGTTTTTCGCAGTGAGGCGGACGACAGAATCAAGGCAAGCCAGAGCAAACCAGATGCGTGTTTCTGTTTACCAGGATAGTGGAGAGGGATAGAAGAAAAGGCAGATTAAAAAAAAAAAAGAGGTGATTTGAAGGTATTCGGGAAAGTACGTCCCATACCCGGCGCCACCTGCTGTCTGGCTGCCTACCTCTGCGCAGTACGATTCGCTGTTAAGGGTACAGTAAAATGCCATCACTTCCTATCTCTAACGATATTTTCCTACCCCATCAAAAAGCGAAATTGGTGAATGGGGGTTTTGACATTAAGGAAGAAGATCCCACGCGATCCGCCGTGTGAAACCTCGCAACAATCCGGGAGACACGGACAGATCATCAACCCAAAGAAGGAAAAAAATTATTAGCTTGCCCGTCTGTCAAGGGTCAAGCGTGGTCCCAGCCTCCGTCAGCGGTGGGTTGGATTGGAGCGAAATGACGCTAACAAGGTGAGGTACCTCAGAGCGGGCCATTAAGCGAGAGAGCAGCAAGGGCAGCCGTTGGCCCCTCGCTCTTTGGCTTCTGTGGCCCTTTAGCTCTTTGGGCCTTGGGCCGCGTGCGCCCCACCATGTATAAAAATACAGGCCTACTCATATGAATAGCCGGGCCTGCCCTCCACCCGAATTTTCCCAGTCAGTCAGTCCAGTCCAGCCCAGCCCAGCCCAGCCAGCCCACACTGCACTGGCACTGCTTTGCATTGCGCGCAGCAGCAGCGTGAGGACGTCCGTCGCGCACACTAAAAGGGAGCCATCTGCTGGCGGCTGCCTGCAACCTGGTCTGCCAGCTGCCAACTGCCAACCTGCCAGAGAGCGACCCTCCCTCGGTTCTGCAACGCAACGCAACGCAACACACAGCCAACATCCATTTCTGTCCGCGAAGACGCATCGCCACTAGACGCCATACATCCATATAAAAGCAACCACTCCCTTGTACCACGGCGCCTGTCGCATCATACTCGGCTAATAATCTTAATACTTCTACATCAACATACCTACCTTTCTTCACTCCTTCAGTCTAAACTATAGAGTCAGTCAAATTTCCTCTCCTTCAGTTTTACTTCATTTCATCTTTAGTTTTTATTTTGCTCTGCATTTCGCTGCATCTCTATCCTTACCATACACATCTTACCATTTGAACCTCCCACCACCCCATCATTTATTTTCCTGCAGTGCAGCGAAATACTTTCACGCCTTACACTTGCTCGTGTAAAAGCAGCGAGATTCTTGCACTGTCTCACGGCACTCGCTTGCACCCCCTGGCCTCCTACGCACACGGCGGGATCCCACACTATGCTGTAGATATAGTGATCAAAGCTTACTCTCGCTATGCTTTGATCCATCTCTGTAGCACGTCATACCACTCCTTCAGTCCCTCCATCACTCCACGCCGCTACATCGTCGTTTCCGACGATATCTTATTATTCCTGTGTTGCATCTCGGATAATATCCCGGCGGCACATGGTTCATGCGCCTGCGTCAATCACATCCTGCCCCTCCAGCGCATCCTCTTCATCCTTCTAGCTCACTACCCATCTCACGCGTTGCGCATCCCATCCTCTTCCATTTGCTGTCGCCACCCTACTCTTTCACCTCATCACATTCACATCCGCATCCGCATCCGCATCCATATCCATATCCATATCTTCGGGTCGGTACCGGGTCCTCTTTCCTCATCCACCCAACACGCGGAGCTTCAAGCCAATGAGCTTTGGCCAGTGCCTGTATGTGATGGTTTGATCTGCGTCACTCTATCCCGGCCATGCGCCTATCCGTCCCGTGGCCCCACCCTCGTCCTTGGTTGTGCTTGCACATCACGACAGAACGAGCTTCATCACATCGCGTCGTCATGCTGGTGCTCTTTCATCATCTCAACTCCACCCAAACTCCAATAATGCTGATGATTTACCTCCGATCATGCATTGCTAATGCTGTTTCTATTAGACAACGCACGATGTCATGAACTTCCAACCCATAGATCGTCCATCGCTTTACAACCATGGCCTCTAGGTAAGAGATTCCCATGTCTAACACATATATCGCGCTGAAGCTAACTCGCAGCAGACTTGATCGATTAGTCACGTATGTCACCTTCCTCTCGCGCTCCATTTATGCTAGCCTCTCCTACTTGCCCAGGGCTGTCTGTGGAGAGCCACTACCTCGGACTACCGCTCAGCGAGGTGGAGCAGGCTGTGTAACAACTGACAAGTATTTGGAACGCTGCTAACTGTTACAGCATCCTCGAAACGGGAGCACGAGGCTAATCCGAGACACCGCGGTCAACCAACTCGCTGATTGGCAGAAGCAACACCCAGATGAGCTTTTCAACCTTCTGTCAAGGGTAGTCCCTTATCTCCGCCACAAGGAATGGGAGACGCGAAGCACTGCGGCCAAAGCCATCGGCAAAATTGTTGAGAATGCGCCCCTTTATGATCCAAACTCTGAAGATGCACAGAGTGAACCAAAGAAGGAGGAGCCCTTCCCGAAAACGGCCTGATAAAAAGGAGGAAGAGAAGGACCTACCATTAACCGACGACTTGTTTCTCAAGTTGGGATCCTTGAATGTGGAGGATGTACTGCAATATGGCCGTGTGCTTCTTCGAGGCGGCGGTATAGAGTATGGCCTGGCCGGCCTGGACCCTCAAGCACGACACGAGCATCAGACAAAGACCCTGATCGGTCGTTTGGGCTTACTGGGAAGGAAATTCGAGGATGACGAGATACCAGTCATCGATACGCAAGCACCTCCCATGACACCACTCGAGCTAACAAACAGTAATGGCCAAGGCAAAGGCGACGCACTTCCCGCGCCAGGCCAGCCTGTTGACGAGTCACAGCTGAGCACACGGCAGCTCAACGTTTTGAAACGTAAACGCAAGAAGGAGGCAATGAAGGCATCCCAAGGCAAAGGTGGATTCGTCGACCTCTCTCTGAGACGATCAACTACCGGCTCTGAGAACCTCATGGACGAAACACCAACTGCCGACCCGGAATCAAAGAAGAACGGTAAAATGAACGACTATTTCAACCTTGATCGTCCTGCCGACCTCGACGAGGACACAAAGGTCGTCAGCGAGTTCAAGGGCCCTATACTACCAATCAAATCCGAGCTCGAGGCAGAGGAGTCTATAGAGGAGCAGAGTGGCCCTACGAGCGGTTGTGCGAGTATCTCAAGATTGATCTCTTTGACCCGTCGTGGGAGACCCGCCATGGTGCTGCCATGGGCCTTCGAGAGGTGATTCGTGTTCATGGAGGTGGTGCTGGCAGATTGCGCGGCAAGACGAGAGAAGAGAATGATGCGTTGAGTCGTAAATGAGCTTGACGACCTCGCATGTCGTCTGTGTTGTGTTCTCATGCTGGATCGCTTCACCGATTACAGCTCCGACACCTCAGTAGCCCCTATCCGAGAAACTATCGGCCAAACGCTTGGTTCTACACTGAAGCACGTCCCGGCCGCGTCTGTCTACGAGATATATCGCGTCCTATATCGGATGGTTATGCAGCAAGACTTGAATCTCGAGCGACCAATTTGGGCTGTTTGCCACGGCGGAATGGTTGGATTACGTTACGTGGTAGCGGTTCGCAAAGATTTGCTTCTCCAGGATGGAGACATGATTGACAGGGTTATTAGTGCCGTCATGAAGGGGCTTGGCGATTTGGACGATGATGTTCGTTCCGTCAGCGCTGCTACCCTGATACCCATGGCACAAGAATTTGTTACTATGCGCCCAGCGGCTCTTGACGGTCTTATCAATATCGTTTGGGAGAGTCTTTCAAATCTCGGTGATGATCTGAGCGCAAGTACTGGCCGGATCATGGACTTGCTGGCCACTCTCTGCAGTTTCCCGCAGGTCCTTGAGGCCATGAAGCTCTCCGCTGCGCAGGACGAAGAGCGCTCCTTTACGCTCCTTGTACCACGCCTGTATCCCTTTTGCGACACACAATTACTTCCGTGCGTTTGGCTGTCCTGAAGGCCCTTCTCACTTTCGCAAACCTTGGAGATGACACATCTCAAGGCTGGCTTAGCGGCAGAATCCTGCGGCTTGTTTTCCAGAACATCTTAGTAGAAAGAGATGCAGAAACCCTTGAGACGTGCCAGGAACTTTGGAAAGCCCTTGTCCGCACACTGGCAAAGAACCCTTCCATACTTGCCGACGAATTTGCTGCACACATAGATCCTCTGATGCAGCTCACTTTGCATCCCATCGGCGTTTCCCGGAACCCTATCCCCATGAATGTCACCTTATTCCAGAAACCATCTGGTGGGACGTATTCAATGCCCGGCTTCCAACCTGTGCAAAGAAAGATGTCGTCACCCGATGGTTCAGACAGGGCAGCCAAACGCCGTCGTAAGTCTACAAAGGTGGAGGAACCAACAACGACCACCCTGACTCACGATGTGGATGGTCATATGATGCAAGGCGACATCGACCTCGTTGGTGTCGAGACTCTCATTCGTTCGAGGGTATCTGCAGCCAAGGCCATGGGTTACATCATGTCGATGGTACCGTCATCCCAGCTCGATGAGTATGATGCTCTTCTGGTCCCGGGATTCACCTCCGCGTACTCCTCTACGCAGCTGACTGCCTGTCTCGTAATTGATGAATACGCCAAGAATTGTCAGACAGCAGGGACACATCTAGGTATACTGACCACATGCAACGCATTGTTGAGTCCGACCGACCATCATCGTACAGAGACCTTGTCAGCTTTGTACAGCGGGTCAGATCACAATGCCAACAGCTTATTCATCTTTTCCGGGACCACGGCAAGGTGTCTCATAACAAGTTGCCAATCCTCCCAGTGGTGGTTCAAGGAGAGGCAGAGGCAGGACCTAGCGCATTCTCCATCGCAACTGCGGAAAAGTGCATCGGTGATGATTACGAGAAGCTAAAGAAGGCAATGGCTCCGGGTCAGCGCTTGATTGCAAGCCAACAACTTGCTGAGGCTCGCGAAGTGACAAGGGTAGCTATAGAAGAGGCTAAGGCGATGAAGGACGGCCGTGACGCGCGCATCAAGGCTGGTGCAGCATGTGCCATGGTTGCTATGGCACTCCTACCCAAGAAGCCCAGCCCGCTCATCAAAGGTATCATGGATTCTGTCAAAACCGAAGAAAATCAACTGCTGCAATACCGCTCGTCGGAGACTATCGCAAAATTGGTTCGCCTCTTTGCCGAGAAGGGCAGACGAGGCCCTGCAGAAAAGGTCGTCGCTAACCTGGTTAAATTCTCCTGCGTCGAGGTTGCTGAGACTCCTGAATTCCCTGTTCACGCGAGCAAGTCCGACTGCATTTTGTCTATGCAAAAGGAAGAAGACAGGGTTGACCATGCCGATGCGGCGAAATGGGCCAGAGAAGCCAAGGCCGCCCGCATCACCCGCAGAGGTGCTAAGCAAGCTCTCGAGATCCTTTCCAAGACCTACGGAGCTACTCTACTTGAGGAAGTGCCCAGTTTGAAGAAGTTCATGACAGAACCTCTGGTTAAGGCCTTCAGCGGAGATCTACCTGCAGAGGCAAAGGATCCGGAGGACACATTTGGACAGGAGATTGTCGATGCCATGTCTGTAATAAGGACCATGACTCCGACCCTCGACAAGGCACTCCATCCTTTTGTCATGGAAATGGTGCCGCTGGTGATCAAAGCCATTCATTGCGAGCTGTCCGTCTTCCGATACATGGCGGCCAAGTGCATGGCCACTATCTGCAGCGTGATCACTGTCGAGGGCATGACAGCTCTGGTTGAGAAGATCCTTCCTCTGATCAACAATCCCGTTGATGTCAAGTTCCGTCAAGGTGCTATTGAGGTCATATACCACCTGATTGCGGTCATGGGCGACGCAATTCTGCCCTACGTGATTTTCCTCATTGTCCCTGTCCTTGGTCGGATGAGTGACTCCGACAATGAGATCCGACTGATCGCGACAACTTCCTTTGCAACGCTCGTGAAGCTGGTGCCGCTTGAAGCTGGCATTCCTGACCCACCTGGGCTGTCTGAAGAGCTCCTGAAGGGACGAGATCGAGAGAGAACTTTCATTGCTCAGCTGCTTGATCCCAAGAAGGTAGAGCCATTCCAAATTCCAGTGGCGATCAAGGCAGAGCTACGTTCGTACCAACAGGAGGGTGTCAACTGGCTTCATTTCCTTAACAAATATCATCTCCACGGCATTCTGTGTGATGACATGGGTCTCGGAAAGACATTGCAAACACTCTGTATTGTGGCCAGCGACCATCATCAGCGTGCTGAAGAATATGCCAAGACGCAGGCACCAGATGTCAGGCGTCTACCTTCACTAATTGTCTGCCCTCCTACATTATCGGGCCACTGGCAGCAGGAGATCAAGACATATGCGCCATTCCTCAGCGTCACAGCATACGTAGGTCCTCCAGCCGAACGTAAGGCGATGCGCGAAAAGCTTGGTAACACCGATATTGTTGTGACATCTTATGATGTCTGCCGCAATGACACGGACATTTTAGAAAAGCACAACTGGAACTACGTTGTCCTTGATGAGGGCCATCTTATCAAAAACCCGAGGGCCAAGATCTCTCAGGCAGTGAAAAGGTTAAGCAGCAACCACCGGCTGATCCTTACTGGCACACCTATTCAGAACAATGTTCTGGAGCTATGGTCTTTGTTCGACTTCTTGATGCCAGGCTTCCTTGGCGCGGAAAAGGTTTTCCTGGATCGGTTTGCGAAGCCCATTGCTGCCAGTCGCTTCAGCAAGGCATCGTCAAAAGAGCAAGAAGCAGGGGCACTGGCGATCGAGGCTCTTCACAAGCAAGTTCTTCCGTTCTTGCTTCGTCGCCTGAAGGAGGAAGTGCTCAACGATCTTCCACCAAAGATTTTACAAAACTATTATTGCGATCTCAGCGACCTGCAAAAGAAGCTCTTCGAGGACTTCACAAAGAAGCAGGGCAAGAAGATTCAGGATGAAGCTGGCCGCGACGACAAGGACGCGAAGCAGCACATCTTCCAGGCCCTACAGTATATGCGCAAGCTTTGCAATTCTCCAGCACTTGTAATGAAGCCTGGCAGCAACTTGTACGACGATACGCAGAAGATTCTGCAGAAGCAGGGGACTTCAATCGAGGACCCAGTGCATGCACCAAAGCTTACTGCACTTCGAGACCTCTTGGTGGACTGCGGCATCGGTGGTGATGAAGGGATTCCAACGATCCTCTGTACCAACCGATCAAACCACATCGTGCCCTTATCTTTTGCCAAATGAAGGAGATGCTGGATATGGTTCAAAACAAGGTCCTCAAGGATATGCTTCCGTCGGTCTCTCACCTTCGGCTTGATGGGTCAGTCGAAGCAAGCAAGCGCCAAGACATTGTCAATAAATTCAATAGCGATCCGTCGTACGATGTCCTACTTTTGACCACCAGCGTAGGTGGTCTCGGACTCAATCTTACGGGTGCGGATACTGTCATTTTTGTTGAGCATGACTGGAACCCTCAAAAGGATCTACAAGCCATGGACCGAGCTCACAGAATTGGCCAGAAGAAGGTGGTGAACGTGTACCGCCTAATCACTCGAGGAACGCTCGAGGAGAAGATCCTCAGCCTCCAACGTTTCAAGATCGACGTGGCATCAACAGTGGTCAACCAGCAAAATGCAGGATTGGCAACTATGGATACGGACCAGATCCTGGATCTATTTAGCCTTGGGGATTCTGGACCAAGCTTGATATCCGACCAGCCACAGCACAGCATGGAAGGCAGGGAAGAGGACATGGTGGACCTCGAGACGGGAGACGTGGTACGCCAGCCAGGGAAGAAGGCTTGGCTGGACGATTTGGGAGAACTGTGGGATAATAAACAATACGAGGAGAGCTTCGACCTCGACGATTTCATGAAGACGATGAGCTGATCGCTGGAGGTGGGAAAGTCGCGATAGGACGGAGGATACCGGGTTACTTGCTTAGAATCAAAGCTTGGCGGGTAATCAGATAGAAATGGGTTTGAAGTACCCCAAGGGGTCTTGAATGGTCTGTATAATAGCTCATCAGCGACGGAGTAGTCATATTTTAGGAAATGCCGAGTAGTTGGGTTGACAGGCGGCATGTGAATATTCAAGGTATTGGGCTGATTGACCATGAGAAACTGCTTGAACCGACCGAGTGGACGACTGATGTACATGTGACGGCTGACACTGACACTGACACTGAAACTGCCATACTGCCATGGATGGAATGAGGGTTTGGATATATGTCATTTTACTGCTTACGGAAGGCTGGCCGGTGGTGGTTGTTGAGAATGAGGCACATGCTTCACAATCATGGTGGGGTAAATGCACATACTAGGCAGGAAACCCCGCCATCAGGTAATAAATTCGCAGCTGCGTAGTAACGTTAGCATCAGTAACACGCCTCTTCTCTTGGGGTGCTGTGATCCAGAACATTCTACATCCAACCATCTGAACTCCTCCACGTCGCGCCATTTCATATCGAGGTACGGACGGCGTCGCAACTCTCGTGCACATTGTTTATCCTGCTCTTCCATCTGCGACCAAGTTGGCGCCTCTGCATCAAGCCCTAACAGAGCAATAGCCATTCGTCCAAGATGCCTGTCGACTACAGCAAATGGGTAGGTTACTCAGCGCCTGCAGAGCCTTGTGATTACCTCTCAGTTTGGTCACCTGTCTAATGCGGTTGTGAACTCTCTAGGACGCCCTGGAGCTCAGCGATGACTCCGACATTGAGGTCCACCCCAACGTCGACAAGCGATCCTTCATCCGAGCCAAGCAGAACCAGATTCACCAGGAGCGTCAGCAACGGAAACATGAAATCGAAACGCTCAAGTACGAGCGCATCATCAATGACGGCCTCCTGAAGCGCATCTCTAAGCTCCTGGCTTCCTCCGAGCGCATGCCTCCGAGGCTGCAACCCGCAACCCTGGCGAGCTGGCCTTCCAAGCCGTCATGGAGTCGGCTGGTAGCCCCCAGGATGATCGCCCGCCGCCACGACCCGAAGGTATACACAGCGAAGAGAAGGAGTTGCCGACCTACTCCAAGATGATGGCTACGCTGCTGGACCAGGTCAACAAGGCCTTGGACGAGAAGAAGCCGGACGATCGTTACACGGCCATGGTCGACGAGATTCAGGAACACGAGAACAAGGTCACCCAGCTGCAGAAGGACCTCCTGGCCAGGCTCGAGCAGCTCCAGAAGGAAGAGGGAAAGAAGATTACCAGTGAGGGTCTCCGCACAGGTTTCGACAGCTCGCACGTCAACAAGTCTGCGTCTACAGACAAAAAGGAAGACTCGAACAAGGTGGAATTGTTGAACCCCAACTTTTCTACAACGCAGACGCTGCCACCTCAGAGCGAATCCTCTGCAAGCGCCGGCCACGATGCGGATGATGATGATGATGCCGAGGTCGAGGCATCTCCCGCGGCCAAGAAGTTTGCCGCCATCCCAGCCAATGACTACAGTTCCAGCCTCCAGTTCCTGTCACAGAACCCACAAATATTGACGGAGCGCGAGACCGATGGGCTGCTGGTCATGGCTTTTGACGCAGCCCTCGAACGAAAGGACGATCTCTCACGCCAGTGCATCCACCAAGCGTTGCTCCTTCAGTACTGCCGCGCTCTTGGCAAGGACGGCGTCGGTCTTTTCTTCAAGCGAATCACGACAAAGGGTCACCAGGCACAGGAAGTCTTCTACAAGGATGTCCAGGACACTTACATGCGCATCAAGAACCGTGCCCGAGAGATCATCGCCGAGAGGGCCAAGGAGGCCGAGGCGGGAGGTGTGGAGCAGATCCAGCTGCACGCGGTCGAGCCCGGCACCGTCATCCAGATCACCATCCCCGGCCGACAGTGAAGACCCCCAGGTCAAGAGGGCACGGGAGATTTTTGAAGGATTCAAGCCCGACATGAAGAAGGCTCTCGAATCAGGAGATCTCGACAAAGTCAACGATGTCTTGGGTAAGATGAAGGTTGATGAGGCCGAAGAACTGGTCAACCTGTTCGGAGAGGTAAGCAATATTTGCAGTTACTTTGGAGTTTGTTAGCTAACATGGTGGTGACTAGGCCAACATCCTCAGCTTGGAGGAGCAGATCATCGATGCCACGACGGAGGAAGGACAGAAGCAGCTCAAGGAGATGGAGAAGGCGGCGGCGTCAGAGAACACTCTCGCCGATGATCCGGAGTAGCATGTTAGCTTCACAAGGATCAAGTGCATTACCGGCAAGTTATCGAGTGACGCGTCCCTGACCAGGGTCCTTAGTATGCCATGACTTGGGCGCCGTACATGAAATATTTGCGGAGATTACACTCTGCACCGGACTTGTGCTTACGGAGGTGTATGGGCTATCACTATGGAATTGTGGTCTGTACGGAGTGCTTGACTGCATGTGCTATTGGCAGACATGGCGGGTCCGTCGGGTTGTGGGATGGTAGAGGCACAACCGACTGAGCCTGTCTAACTGTAGGTGTATTTCTGCATCGGATGCCTTTATCGTATTAAATGTAATTAAAAATCATTAATATACGGCACACTAGGTTGAGAAGACCAATACTCTTTGGGGAGTTGTAGATGGAGCTACGCAGCGATCACATGGGTGATTGCCACCTTATCCGGTGTACTTACTCTACTAAGATATATCATGTAAACCATGGTAATTGTCGTAATTGCTACCTGACCTAGTAAAGTTATTCGAGAGTGAATCAGGATGAGCTTGTCTCGATCATGGCCTTCTCGAAACGAGACCATCTGGCTAGATTCAATAGGGAGGCATGGCCAAGCGGTTCTTAACCGGTTACCGCTATCCTGACATATAACGTTATTGTGGACGAACCAAACTTGCACCACTGGGTCGCTTCAGGTAAAGGCTTGGCTGAGACCGTTGCATGGTCAAACGACGATCGGGGAATTTATTTGGTTCCCAGGGAGCCAACCGCAAGGATCATCAAGGTTTAGCTCGAATTGCTGCCCTCCACAGCTGCGTACGTAGGTGATGGGATGGTCGCTACGAAGCACTTACGGCGATGCAGGACGCTCTCGACGCTCAAGGACCAGACGTTGCGTGCCAAGGCGTTGGCTTTAATACAAGAGAATATCAAAACCGTTAACGTCCAGGCCCTGCGTTATGCGATTTGCCGTGGCGTCAAGGGAAAGGGCAGCATCTGACACGCTCCGTGTCAGGGATGTCCCCACGGCTTCCCGGCTCCGTGGGCCAACCAAGGAGGGACGCCTTCTCGAAGCGCCCTTGGGTCCGGCCTGCTACAAGCCAAGCGCCTGGCCCGCGTTTGGGATGCAGTTTGATTGTTGTCGACGCTTCCGCTTGCAGCCGCTTGTTGTTGGTTTCAGGGGCGGCGCGCGGCCGGTCCACTCGCTGACGTTTCGACGGGGGCGCAGCAGCTTGATAGTGATGAGTTGCTCTCCTGGCTTGGCTAATACGAGCAGAGTCCGTGAGGCGGTGGCTCAGCCGGGACTTCGGCGGACTAGCATTTACGGCGTGGACGTAAGCCGTCGTTGTTCTTCTCAACTTCATGTTTTTATATTGTTTATTTCATACCGTTTTATATACATTGCAGTCTTTCCTATAGAGTCGAGATATTGCTTGTTTCCTTCATTATAGATTCCATCTTACTTTTCTCTTTTTCCTTTCTGTTGGTTTAGGAGAGCAGAACCATTACTTGGGACCGGAGGCTTACCTAGACGACGCTTGTATCGACTTGCAAACGACTCTCGAGCAGGAACCGTGAGGACCAAGAAGAATACGGGCATTAGTCACAAGAGTGGGAAATAGAAGGGCGGTCTACCATGTTTGCTTCGTTACGTTTCGTCGTTGCCGCAGCTCTGGTAGCTGTGGCCGGAGTTCACGGTCTCCCGCAGACGACGACGGTGACGAGTCCTGTTCCTACGCAAAACCCTAGCACGATAAAGGCGTGCAATAACTCGCCGACGCTGTGCTCCCGGAAGTACAACAGCATCTCTCACATTGGTGCTCACAACAGCGCTTTCCTCCGCGACGACTCGACCAACAACTCGCTGGCGGGCAACCAGTTCAAGAACGCAACCTTTGCTCTCGACGCCGGCCTGCGGCTTCTCCAGGCGCAGGTTCACCTATTCGAAGGCGGTCTCCGCCTGTGTCACACGTCGTGCAGCCTGTTGGATGCTGGCCCGTTGCAGACATGGCTCCAAGCCGTCAACGCTTGGGTGGAGAAGAACCCCAACGAAGTCGTAACCGTTCTCCTCGTCAACTCCGACTCACAGCCTGCAGCGACGTTCGACGCAGCGTTCCAGGGCGCGGGTCTCGCGAAGCACGGATACGTGCCGGCGGCGGCTGGACCCATGAGCGATTGGCCGACGCTGCAGTCCATGATCGATTCGGGCGGAAGAGTGGTGTCGTTTGTCACCAACATGGACTCCACGGTCCAGTACCCTTACCTCATACCGGAATTCAACTACGTCTTCGAGACGCAGTTCGAGGTCACGGACATCACCGGCTTTAACTGCTCGCTGCACCGGCCATCCAATATCGGCAGCGCCACTGAGGCTCTGGGCAAGGGCTACCTCAGCCTGGTCAACCACTTCAAGTACCAGCGCATCATCGGGCCCATCCTGGTGCCAGACGTCGATGCGTTGTCCGTGGTCAACAGCGCGGCGACGAGCGCCGTCGGCAACCTGGGACGGCACGTGGAGACGTGCCAGTCGGAGTGGTCGCGGGCGCCCAACTTCGTGCTGGTGGACTTTTGGAACCAGGAGGATCCCATCGCGGCCGTGGACAAGCTCAACGCCGTCACCGACTTGCAGGGCCGGCAGACGATTGCCACAACGCCGCCTCGCTCGGGGGCCGGGCGTCGGGGCGGGAGCTTGGAGCATGGTGCGCTGCTGGCGTTTATGGCTGTTGCACTTTTATTGATTTGAGTGACTTACATATACTGCAGTAGAAGGAGGATAAAGAGAAGAGTTGGTTAGATATGCCAGCCGAAAGTTCTCGGGTTGATTCATGATTACTGGCTTTCCATTTGTTATGCATAGCGAGGCGTTAGAAAAGGGCATTACAGTAGAAAAGGCTGAAGAATCTAGAATAAAGATATAGTGAATATTTAAATATATTAAAGATTTCTTAAAGATTTATTTTTATATGCAATTGTATGAGCGTGATGCGATGTTGTAGGATGGATGAGGAAAGTCGATGTTCCGTTCTCGAAGTACCGCATATATCCGGCGCCCGAGTGGGACTACGGTATTTGGTCTCGCCTTAAGCAAAGCATCACCCAAACTATGAACTCTCTACTGTTCTTCCGTGGACGAGCAACCTCCATTCTATCCGCCAGTCGAAGCACATTCTACAGAGCTAATTGGTGTAGAGCCCAATCCCAAACGCTTGCTTCCGCCACCGCCTCCAGAAAGTACCACCACGATACTGCCGCAATGGAGTACGACTACGCCGACATCCCAACACCTCCGGCCTGCTACGCTGACTTCTGCCTCATTCCCGTAAGCCACGGGCCTCCTCTCCGCAGCTTCTAATGAAGTGAAGTCCTCAATGCTGACCCGAACTAGGTTGGCACCGGTAGCGTTTCCGTGGCCGCCGAGGTCGCTGCGGTGCAGCGCGTGCTCCAGGCCAGCGGGCTCAAGTACACGATGCACTCAGCCGGGACCACTGTTGGTGCGTGATCCCATCCAGAACTCTTCATTTATGCAGTGCGTGTAACTAACATGTTCTCTCCCCTTCGCGCTACAGAGGGTCGATGGGACGATGTCATGACTGTTATCGGAAAGGCGCACGCTGTTGTCCACCAACGCGGTGTCGTGCGGGTTCAGTCTTCCATGCGAGTTGGCACTCGGTAAGCATGACATGCAATTTTGTTTCGAGCAACGTTTGGCTCATCCTGGATTACAGCACGGACAAGAAGCAGACTGCGGAGGACAAGGTCAAGAGGGTGACGGACCTGCTCGCCGAAGACGCAGCATGATTGGTGGACAAGCGCAGACGATGCTCTATTACAACATTGTTTTACTCCCAGGCAATCGAAATCATTCATGTCATCTTGTACAACCGCATTACAGTTGGGTCTATTATGCTACCTGCACAAAGATCAACACGTCTCTGCACATGTTGGTAGCCTGATGGCTCCCATCTTCAAAGTACAGACTACTCATACAGCGCCAAGCCTACATATAGACCTCCCATGTCCTCTCCTCCCATTTTCCTTCTCCACGACCGATCAGGCACGTGTGGTCATCTTCTTCTGAGACTTGCGCAGCTCCTTCTCCCTCTCCTTTTCGAGGTACTTCTTCTGAGCCTTAGCGTCCAGACCCTTAAGCTCGGCGTCACGCTTGGCCTTTCGGGCCTTCTCCCTCTCCGCGGCACGCTCCTCGTTCTTCTCATCCTCGGCGGCCTTCCTAAGCTGGGCGGAGAGCTGTTCACGAGTTTTCTGGAGCTTCTTCGTCACCTCAGGGCGGAAGTGGGCCGACTGGGCCAGCTTATCGGGAATCGTAAGGAAGTAAGAGAAGACAGGCAGGAGGCTTTCGTAGTTGTTGTCCGAGGGAAGCTGGTACTTGAGGAACAGGCGCTTGCGGGAGTTGGTCTCCTCGATCGTCTTGGGCTTGTCGATGGGCTGGTCGGTAACAATGAGGTAATCAAAAGCGTCGCCAGCCGCAACAACGGCGTCGATCAGCTCGCTGGTCAGCAGAAGATCAGTGATCTCGGCGTTCTCGCTCATGATGGTCAACCAGTCAGGCAGCTTGGAGTGGTCCTTGGTGGTGGTGATGGATACATCGTAGCGGTCATCGCGAAGCTTCTGCATGCGATCCTTGTTGACCAGGGCCCAGACAAAGTTATCGTAGGTGCTCTTGCCTTCCTTGGGGCGCGCGTCAGAAGAGATGGGAGCAGGGGCACCAGCAGCGTCTCCTTTCCGTCAAATGGGTAGATGGCAGCTTCCATGGTATCAATGGGGGCAGGGTAGGAATCCATGAAGAAGCCGAAAGCGCTCTCGATCAGGTTCAGAATAGGGTTGAAGCGCTTGGTCAAGGTGAGCTTGACATCGGTGAAGGCAACATTCTGTCTGCCGGTGGCATAGGTCGAGTATTCGAAGAGCGAGTTCTCCTTGATAATCCTATCCGCGTCGACCTCGGTGTTGACGGTAGGGGCGCCTCCAAAGCCCACGAGCGCAAACTCGTTGGTCAGCGCGGAGGCATGGGCGCGCGCCCACTTCTTGGCCTTGACGCGGTTGCGACGAGCTCCGACGATATGGAACAAGAAGATGATAGCAGCAATGGCAAGAACGGCACCCTCAGCCTTGAACTCGGAAAGCGAGTGGCGTTCGTGCACCCTCCACCATGCCGTGTAAGGTCGGCTGGTGGCCGCGGGAGCTGCGCCACCAAGGGTCGTAGTATCAGGAGCGGGCACGACCTCAGGCTCGGGCACCGGCTCAGGAGCGCTAGCGAAGTCGGCGAAGTCTATAGCAAGCGTTGAGCCATTGGTCAGCAACAATTGAATTGTTCGAGGAGGCATGCATCCGAGCGATCAAAGGGGGATGGAAGCGGGTTGCGGCAGGGTACGAGACAAGGGGAAGCAGAGAGCGGAAGACGGCAACAACATACCAGAGTCTGACTTCTCCACGACAGGCTGGTTGGGCTTGGAACCCCAAACAGGTTCTTCAGAAGGTCGGCCATGGTTGAGGGGTCGGTTGGAGAGGCCAGAGGAGGGGATGAGGAGGATGAGGAGGAGGTTGATGTTAACGTGAACCAGAAAATTGGGGAGCTTGAGCTGGCAACTTGCAGCTGAGGTAGGGGGTACTTGCGACGTGGGCCTAGAACATTGCTCTCTCAAGTACCCTGGACTACTCCAGTCTGGGGCATTTGCCCCAGACCCACTTTCGCAACGCCAGCGTTGACAGTCGTCCAACTTGACTAAACGGGGCACCGTCGCTGAAGAAGGCAGTAGATCGTGTATGCTCTACTACCTATGTACCTACTACTGTAGGTCTGCGAGCACTTGGAATGCACTGGCCGGTAGCTTAACAATTCCTTGTCGGAGCTTCTTCAACTGATCCGAGTAGACTTATGTGCTTGAGAGGCTCACCGCAGCCAGTCTCGTGACTTTAATTTACTCATTGGCAAGGACTCGGCGATGGAGAGTCATGTAAGCAGGGCAACGAAGTCTTCGGAACGGAAGAAAAGATAGTGGTGCTCATATCTTGGGTCTCCAAGCTCAGCAAATGGTTTCCTTTTGACTTTTCATGGGTTGCATTCTCATAAACTTGCATAACTAACATGTGTAACCGTGACATTGTGACATCAACCCCTAAGTGGATGCGTTGCCCCGCCAACGATAGTCACCAATGCCTTCAACCCAAAGCAAGATCTCATGTCAGAAATCTGGTCAAGTAGTTAGCTACCAGACGAGTGCTTAATCGTATGTATTCTTCAAAAACTAATCATGTCACGCGCTCCGGCCGTCCGTAAATATGGAAAGCAATCAAAGCGGTCCAAGGCCGAGCGCTTGTTCGCGGAACTCCTCAAAGTCCCGTTCGCAAGCCTCTCGACGTCGAACCTTTAGACGACTTGACCAAGCACCTGTCTACGATCAAAATTGAGGAGAAATCCACTCCTCCGCGGCGAATCTCACCTCGGAAGGTTCAAGCACCTGTCATCGAAGATGACTGCGTGCCAGAGCAAGAGGTGACAGCCCAGGACGGAGATGAGGCAGACTCCTTGGAGAAGGCTGCAAGTCCAGACACGGGCATTGAAGATTCGGAGAAAAATGTTGTTGAGGAAGATGGCTGCAAAGCTGAAGAAGAAAAAGAAACAAGCGTTGAAGAATTACAATGGCCCGATGATGACACATTGCGGGTCTTGACCTGGGATGAGGTGTCACCACCAGACGCCGGCATAGAGAAGATTGCAGAGGCATCCTACGCAGAGGTATACCGCGTCACGAATGAACGAGGCACCAGTATCATCAAAGTTATAAGACTGCCATCTCCCATAAAAGCTCAAACCAAGGCGCAGGTGCGGTCTGGCCTTGTGGATGAGGAGCCCCATTCCCAGAGGATGTCAAGGGCGAGCTGCAGATATCCGAATGGCTCGCCGACATTCCCGGCTTCGTTGTCTACAAAGAACGGTACATCGTGCAGGGCAAGACGACCCGGCAACTGCTCGAAACACACCAGTTATTCCAAAAGAAGATGAAGAAGCAGGACCCAGACAGAGCACAGTTTTATCCATCACCAAGCAGATACCTGGATGATACGAAATTCCTCGTGGTTGAGCTTGGCGATGCAGGAAAGGCCCTGGAAGATTGGGAGTTGACCAGCACGAGCCAGATTTGGGACATCTTCTTCCTCGAGGCTATAGCGCTGGCCCGGGCAGAGGATCTTGTCTTGTTTGAGGTGAGATGAAGTTGGGATAAACCATGGCACTACGTTTGGCTAACAGGTACAGCACCGCGATCTGCACGAAGGCAACATTTGCATTCGACGTGTCCGAGAACCTCTCGCAAAAAAGCTGATGCCGACGGTTTCTTTGGCTTTTCTGGGCTAGACATTACGATTTTGGACTATGGTCTGTCTCGGGCCGAGGATCTCTCAACGGATGATGGACAAGTTGTGGCCTTTGACCTAGAGAAAGACCTCAGTCTGTTTACGAGCACACATGCACCTCAATGCAAAGTCTACCGTCAGATGCGTTCGTTCTTGTTACGGGGCGACCGGAAGTGTCTTCCACCCGACGCTCATGACACACCATATGCCAAGGGCGTGGAGGGCCCGCTGAGCTGGGATGCGTATGCGCCATACACTAACGTGTTATGGCTCGCATACCTGTATGAGTACCTATTGGAGCACTTTTCAGGCGAGAAGAAGGAACTTACTGCATTCAAGAAGGAGACGCGGGAGCTGTGGAAATACCTGAACCCCGGCGCCAAGGACAACATCCCATGTTTTGGAGGGCAGCTGATGTCGTGTGCTTTGCGGTCGAGGCTGGCTGGATCGGCCAGGATCAATTGATTGGGCTTAATGGATCTATACTCGACCGGGAGGACAGCATCATTCTTTCACGAGACGAGGGTCTGGGAAACTGCATTGCGCAGATCCCCAGAAGGAACGAAGCTAGAATACTCGGATATTGCGATGCTTGGGGGCCATGTGTATGCATAGTGGGACGGAGTTCTGAGCCTGATTTGGATAAGGTCGGGGGAAGATTGATACCATGGCGTTTTTATAGAAGGATGGGTATTTCACTAGCGATACTGTAACAACAATTAGACAATCAATTTGGATAGAACACGAGAGAGAGCTGCTGGCACCTCTGTTGTCTTATGGATTAATCATTGGATGGTAGATAAATGGAGGTTGAGCAGATGAGGGTGATTGACTGCAATGCTGACTAACAACAATACAGGGTAGGCCCAAACCCAATCACGGATGGCTGGATGGCTGGCCCTCGGTCATTGGATCCCTGTTTAGGTAGCCCGAAGTTGGCCTTGTCCCCATCCTAGCGCATGAACCGATTCGTTGCCCCAGATGACCAGCTCCATCTAATCATCCTAGTCAGCAAGACAGTGCCGAGGCCCAGCTTCCTCCAGAGGCCGAATACGCAAAAATGTGTACCCACCGCAACTTGCTGTGTTAGCACGTTGGACCGTCCTCCCGAAGCACATGTCGTCCTGGCCCTTCACTTAGACCGCAGCGCCCGCCGAGACACGACAGTCTCACGCCAAACTCCGCCCCGTCTCGACCTGGGACGCTGCTCCTCGTTGCAACAACATCACCAGCTCTTTGGCAGCAGCTCGGTAGCTTCCCATCTCGACTGCACCTTGCCCGGCCCTCTCACCGCTCGGCATCGTCTACCATCGCCCGCCCACGGCCGACTCTCTCGACACCCGCTCATGCATTTACCGTAGTACGACCGTCGCCATGTCAGTCAACGGCTACTCTGCTGTGCTAAGGCCAACAGCGACAATGACCGCCTCTGGGACTCCCGCTCAGGACGTGCTGTCCTCCTCAATGTCCTCCTTCTCCTCCCCTGCCGGGCCGCGGCAGTCGTCCCACATATCCAAGACATACCGTCAAGCTTCCACGCTCTTCTTGACGCGTCGTCTGCCCGAGGCTCTGACTACGCTGGTGCCCCTCATCACGCCTCCCGCATCCGCCGACGACGGTGAGCCAGCACCTGTCACCAAGTCCTCGCGGACTACCAGAGTCAAGGTCTGGAGCCTGTACTTGACCATACTTAATGCCATTGTTGAATTGGAGCCTGAAGAGGGTAAGAATGCATTTGGCACGCAGGAATGGAGGGCACTGTGCAGCAAGGTGCGGGATGGAGAGGTCTGGGAGGATGTGGTCAGGAATGGATATCACGGAGTCGAAGGGATGTGGACCCGGACGTTGTTATCAACCTGTAAGATGAAACCCCTTCATCGCGTTTCGTTCAATTGCTAACCAAGACAGCGCGACACTGTTGTTGGCACATGCTCCGGATCAGGGCGTCAACCAGAAAAGACTCGAGGCTTACCTTGCAGCCTCCACAACACCAAATCTGGACTTGACAAGCAGGCTTGCTGAGGCTACCTCGCCAAGATCGCGCATGTCCTCCCGCCACCGGTCACCTGCCAAAGGAACAAGCGGCGCGAACACGCCCAGGGACCTCAACGCCAGGGTTAAGATTTTGGAGCTGTACACGCTACACGTCCTTCTTCGTAACAATGAATGGGACTATGCGCGCGAGTTCATCTGCGCTAGCTCTGTGTTAGACGAGGAGCGGCGCGAGGCTTTCCTACAAGCCCTTGAGAGCCTGCACGAGGACCAACAGGAGCAGGAACGACAGCAGGAAGAAGAGCGCCAGCAACAAGAGGAGAAGCTGCGCAAAGATGTAGAAGATGCTAGGAGGCTACGTGCTGAAAATGAGGAGAGAGAACGAAAACGCGTCGAGGAAGAGCGAGCACGCCGCGAAGGGAGTGAGGTTGACTATGGCATCGAAGAGACGCCTAGCGTCGCTGGGTCTAATCAAGGTCGGCACAAGCGTACTTCGTCAAGTGCAGTACAACCGCCACGATCTTCGGTCTCACGACCAAAGGGAAAAACAGCTGGGCCCTTGACTCTCACAGCTCGGGCAAGCCTCGTTATAACGCGTCTGCGTGCTCTCATCAACCAGCTCGGCACATCTCTCAACGGCAACCCCATGCTCCTCATGAGGTTCCTTGCGTTTGTTGCCGGCATGCTTCTGATGTTGGGACACAAGGGCATCAGGGAACGGGTCCAGCGTGTTCTCGGTGTCACGTGGGCCAAGGTCAAGGCAACGGCAGGGATGGGAACGAAGGTCAGCTATATTTAAGACTTGCTGACACTCATGACGCGACACGTTTGTATTATACTGGGCGATATTGCATGGGAGCTGGAGTTTTGGCTTCAAGTATATCACGTTAAGGGAGTTTTATGCGATTCGCTTGTTTATTGAATAGCAAATAGCTGTAATGACACCTGCGAATCCGCAGACTGTAATCATTCTTTGAATTTAAAAGACTGGCCCAAATCCATATGCCAGAAATATCCCTAGACTCAGCGATGGCTACTTATGTGAAGAACAGAGACGCCGTAACGCCACCTATGCATGCAAAACCGAACACCGCCCTCAACATGTGATAACCGCGGCATGGCCCAACCCAGGCCACTGTATGGCTAGTAATTCGCTTGCCGATTTGTTTTCTTTTGGTAGAATAACTGCGAGCAAAAGCGTGTTAGCACGTGGGAGAAGATGGAAAGGGCAAGATGAACGTACGTCTGTCCTGGAACTACCTAGGTTTATAATCTTGGGACATCCGTCGCGGTCCTTTTCCAAGCGAGTGCACTCGAAGCAGTAGAAAGCGTCGGAGATGCCTTCACCTCCGCAGACGACGCACTTGTTCTGGTAGTTGCCGAAGCTGCACTCGTCGCAGATACGGACGAGGGTGGTGGGGCGCACGTAGGAATCGCAGACGGGGCATTTGCCATCGCACTTGTCGCAGAGACGTCCGATGGCGATGCCGGACTGCTTGCGGCACATGACGAGATCGCTGGCGGAGTATGTTAGTAAATCGTGTATCGAGCTGTGGAACAGAGTTGGGAGTTACTCACGGGTGATGGCGCGACATTCTGGGTGAGGTTCTGGTGGCGGCGAGACGAATGCGACGATGTTGCGGGAGTGAGAATGACGGCTGGCAGTATATTATTTATCCAGCAGAATAATTGCCAGCGATTTCTCAGCCTTGCACAAGAGCTTCGATGGGTTTCGGGGCACAGGCCAATCAAATACCAGAAACGGCCAAAGTGGACACCCTCCATGGTGGGGCAGCTCTTCGACTTCCTGGACCCTCTGGGGATGGAGAAGCTACTTGCTCTGCAGCCTCGTGAGATATGCCTATCAGCAGCTCCCGGGCCGGTCGACGACAACAGGGGCTTTGGTCCGGCGCTATTCTCTACTTTGGTTCGTCTGGGTAGATAATGCGACAGAGTCTGTTCTTACTACATCGCTACGATGGCGACCACCGACGAGTAAGAAGCCCGTGAAGCTGTCGCTCGTTGATGCACTACTAACACTCGCGCAGCGCTTCCCACGCCGACCATGAAGTCGAAGTCACGGACCCGACAAGAATCGATGCTTCCATTGAAGAGGCTCCGAAAAGAAAGGCTTCATTCGATGCCGAGGACAGCGCTGCTAAACGCGCAAGACGCGACGATGAAGATATCGATGGTGCTGCCGAAGCTGCCAACAACCATCAGGCCAAGTCCGACGCTTCCGGCAACGCCGACGAGAGGCGCAAATCGGCAGTGCAGGAGGAGAAGAAGCGCAGCAAGCGCCTGTTCGGGGCTTGCTGAGCACGCTGAGCCAGACCACAGCTAACCCGCACCAGAAGCGACGCCAAGAGATTGAGCGACGGCAGCAGGAAAGACTGCAGCAGCAGAAGGCAGAAGATGAGCAGCAGCGGGCCGATAAATTTGCACGACTGCGCGGTGTTCGCATGACGCAGCAAATTATATGGGATGAGGAAGTAGTAAGTACAGGCGGGATAGGTAAAGTAGCTGGCAGAGGCTAACCACTGGCTTGTTTAGATGCGCAATAGGCATTCGAAGATGCTGGAACAAGCGCGATACCTCCAGACGAAGACGAAGCCCCAAATTGTACGCCATTTCGTTATTGCCCTTCGGTGGGATTTCCCACGCATTTTTGCTAACCTCCTGCTCTAGTACTACATGCCGTGGAAGCTGAGTGATGAGCAAAGAGACATCATCGAGGACCAGATACGGGACGCCAAAAGGATCGTTGAGAAGGAGTTGGCAGACTTTGAGGATCTAAGGCAACGCCATCATGAACGATATGCCTCCCGGAGACGATCGAGCGCAGTCACGGAGCCTCCCGCGAAATCTGTGACGCCCATGGATACCGCAGAGACCGGAGATCCCAAGGATGCTGCAAAGACAGAAGTAGACTTGCCAGCTGAGGCGGCGGCCGAGAAAGCTCCCGCGACAAGGAGTGAGGACCATCATCACCACCATGACGAATCTGGTGATGTGATGGTGGAGGCCGGCGAGGATATGGTGATATACTAACGCGAGCGAGGATTTTGGCTTCTCATTTCACGGGGTACTGTTATCGAGGATTGGTGGCAAAGAACGTGCTTGACTCTCGAGGAGACTGTCAGTTCGATATTATGCATCATGGATGGACCTACATTAGGCGGAGCATCGGCCGAAGTAGGCTTGGAGCCTTGTTATTCGCGCTGGGCAGTGTATTTCAAATTTGCAAGCTAATGACAAAGATACCATATGTACGTCTCTGGTCTTATTTACAAAGCCTGTAAACCTGTAGCGTAAAAAGCGTCGCTTGACTTGGTGATGGGCTTTGTGAGGGTTTGAGGAAGCGGTGTGTGTCGTCAACGTCCAGCTCACGCATCCACCCATGCGTCTAAGTGCATATGAGCTAGACATGCAGCTCATGACTCTTAATACAAAGACGATGCTTTTCCACAGTAGATGATGCGCCGTTCTATCAGGGATATGGGGTGCCGGCGTCTGGCACCTTGGAACATTAGTCTAGTATCTCCCTATTTGGCCGGACATGGGCTGAGAGACGAATCTCGCCACCGATATTGTAGGCGATTGTCGATTATAATTGCCTCGAAGGTTTCTAGAATATTGAAATGAGGGCATCAGTTAGCTGCCACTCGTAATACCAGCAGGAAATCAGAGGTGCCTAGGCATCTGCCTGTAGGATATAAAGCAGATTTATAATTGACCGAGGTGCTGTAGCTAACAACGACAAGTTCATAGCAAGGGCCATTGATATAGATCAACAAATCATAGTCTAAGATATTCTCAGAAGATCCCTTGGAGTTCACATAGTTCCAATCCTATCACAATTTGTACTTGGGAAGTTTCCTGTTTACGCCTTCAGGTAAATAAGAACGCACTTTGCACTATCTTCCGTCTTAAGAGCTCTGCCTTGTAAGACTGCTGGAGCTGAGCCCCGTGTCTACTTTGGAAGTTTCCTTAGGGAACCATTGCGCCCTGTCCGTAAGGAGCCTGAATATTGTATTGATCCATTGTCCAGGCGAGACGAGTCTATGACATCAAACTCCTTCATGGGAGATCAAATGATCTGACGGCAGTTGGCGGTCTCAAGACAACAAGCCGGCTGCGACGGCGGTTCCGGCCGAAGAGTCCACAAGTCTGCATATGCAGAGTGACAAGTCCCTGCGCTCATCAAGTCTCCTCAAAGTTGGTAAACAATGTCAACGAATATATTTAGAATAAAAGTAACAATACGACTATATGCTTGTTCTGATTTTATTAGATTTGTATTCCAATGTTTCAATCCCAACTCATGACAGCCCACGGTTTTAGGGGTTTTCACCGTCTTCTCTGTTAAATTGGGTCCAGTTATACTTGTGAGCAGATATGCAGTATACCATGAGCTCTTGAGCCTTTTTCCATTGAAGAAGCAAGATTATAAATTGGCTCATGGGGACCTCGGCTCGATTGGAGATGCACAATCGGGATTTGCCCTATCGATAATCCACCCCTAGCTGAGCGTAGTGAGTCGTCAGATGCCGAGCTCCATACGTCATTGCTCTTGGCCCTCTCATGGACATCATGGTGGAGAGAAGAAGCAGGACGGCATGAAATAGACTGAGCTCTAGGAGCGATATAATTTTGGACCATTAGTGCTCAATACGGCGCAAGAATATCTTCTAGGCGGTTAACCATCTTCTTGCACAGCGCCTTAATTTTATAAAACGCATGGCTCAACTCTGTGTTGTAGGTAGAACCACAACATCCCCACTGCGGGTCGCGGCCGAGTCTCGATGCCCGCTGTCACGGTACTTTCTAGGGGAGCTTACGTACCATTTTTGGAACGCGCTACGTGCAGTGAGTGAGTGAGTGAGTGCATTGAAAGGGGCCAAGACTCAGTCATATTAGCTGCATGGTCCAAGTCAAGTTAACCTCGCTTGCTCGCCTCTTCCACAACACGAGTGAAGCTAGGCCGTTGTGGAAGCAAACCTCGGCATCGAGCCCGCAAGCTTCCCCACTTGAGCTTCCTGAAGTATCTTTAGACCCCACCACCGGACCATGCGGTCTGCGGTCTGCCATGCCTTAAAGCCGCCTCGCCCTGGACCCTTGGACGTTGAACCTGGTCCCTTCTTCAATTCCTCCTCGGTGCAGTAGAAAACACACCGGGTTTTTGTCCCGTCTTTTGCCCATCATGTCTTCCAGCAAGTTGGTCCCCACGACTCCCGCGTGCGGTATGAAACCGCCGACGTCCGGGGCAAGAAGTACACTTACATCATCGGTGAGCCCAAGGGTTCTCCCATCGACACCATCTTTCTCTGCCACGGATGGCCCGACATCGCCTTTGGATGGCGCTACCAGATCCCCTTCCTGATGGACCAGGGCTACCGTGTCGTGGCTCCCAACATGCCCGGCTACTCTGGCACCGCCCGCCCTGACACCTTGGAGGGCTTCACCCATAAGAGCGTCTCTGACGACATCCGTGAGCTCGCCAGGCAGATCGTCGGCGAGGGCCAGATCATCCTCGGTGGCCACGACTGGGGTGGTGCCGTTGTCTGGCGCACTGCCATGTGGCACCCCGACCTGATCAAGGCCGTCTTCAGCGTCTGCACGCCCTTCTTCCCCGTCCAGCCCGATTGGTACTCCCTCGAGGACATCATTGCCAGCGGTCGTCTCCACAACTTCAAGTACCAGCTGGTCCTGGCCGGTCCCGATGTTGAGGCCCGCCTGCAGGGCCCGGAGGGCATCCGCCAGCTCCTCACTGCGCTCTACGGCGGTACCACCCCGGAGGGCAAGCCCGGCTTCAGCACTGACCAGGGTCCTCTCTTCGACAACCTGCCCAAGCTCGGCCCCTCGCCTCTCGTCAGCAACGAGGAGATGGACTACTACGTCGAGGAGTACATGCGCCAGGACGCGCCCCAGCTGCGCGGCCCCTCAACTGGTACCGCACCCGCAAGCTGAACTGGGAGCAGGAGCTGCCCCTGGCCAAGACGTTCAGCCAGCTCGAGATGCCCGCGCTCTTCATCTCTGCCACGCGGGACGTGGCACTGCCCCCGAGATGTCGGCCGGCACCGACAAGTACTTCAAGCAGCTTACCAGGGAGAGGTCAACGCCTCGCACTGGGCCTTGTGGCAGGCCGCTGATGGTGTGAACGACCAGCTGCTTAGCTGGTTGAAGAACGTGAACGGCGGAGCCAAGCTGTGAGGATATTTATAACGACTGAATGAGGAAATGGCTGTGGCGCGGTGCATGATACACGAATGGAGGTCATGTGTAGTAATAAAAATCATACTTCAGTGTCCTACCTTCAATTGCCGATGCGGAAGTCTACTGTACCCAAATGCTTTACAAGTTTGTGATATTTACTCGTAAAAACAACGCGTACCTAGTGATATTACAAGGAAGGTAGAGCACCCACCGATATTTGCCACACCTATATACCATACTCTTCAAATCCGAGGAGTAAGAAATGTACAAGCAACATGATCCTCTAATAATGCAGAGATATATGACAACTGCCGAGCCTTTACTGTGCCGTCGACCTGCTGCTGCACTGCCACGAACTCATTTCGGTTCTTCCACAAGACTTTACTGCCCTCACCGTGTCGCCGAAATGAAAGCCATTGGATGTCTTTGAAACAGCTTTTCTGCAATTGTTTCCGCCAGATGCCCTTGTCCATCCATGGGGATCTGTGCTGTAATGATGAGATAAAAGGCCAGAAAGGAGGCCCGGTCAGCCGTCGTGATTTATTTGGTGTGGCTCAACACTACATTGCCGTCAAGCCCGGGCGGCAGAGTAGAGCTCCATGTTGCATCCAGCTCATCTTGATTGTGTGGCGATGCTGGCCGACTCTGACCAAATCTTATGGTTGAGGGAAGCGGCTTGTGTTACACAAAGCTCGCTATTCTCAGGTACCAAAGCGACTCGAATTACTTCAGTGTGAACTTTTGTCCAACAACTACCGGGCCTGACGTTTTGGGCTTCTTGTTGGGCTTCCCACACATGGCGCATGCTGATCATCCTGTCAGCCATCGATCTTTGACAGGGTTGAGAGTCACCTACCGTCAGTTTGGTATGCGCACTTATGGCAAAGCGCGTGACCTTGCGCTGTCTTGGTTTTGCATTTGGTGCAAGCACTGACCAGTGGTGGTTAGCATGATGTGCGAATTCTGTTCAACAGGAGACTCACCTTGAGTACTGGGCGTATGGGTTCTTGGCAGACTTGGACAGGAGTTTACTCTGCAAGGTGCACAGTTAGCAAGAGTTTACAACTTGGTGGTAGGTAGCACAGGAAGATCCATACCTTTACAACACCGGTGTTGCCCAAAGTGGCTGACTTGGAGCCAGATGCTTTTGAGGTGGCTGGAGAGCCATAGTACATCTCGTTCTTCTTTTTGACATCAGGAGTGGCAAGGGTCGTGCCCTTCATGAGCTTCTGACACTTGGTGCAAACCATAGTTATGAAGAGTTATGCAGTGAACTTGATGAATGGTAGAATGAGGAGGTTTGGTGTTACAAGCCAACTTCGTTACGGCACTTGGGCAGTTGGTGATGTTGTAGGAGCCAAGGGATCCACCGTGTGCTGGATCAGTAAGATGGCGATACTGGGACGTTTTAAGTCATGTAAGCTAACGCTGTGCTCTGATTGGTTCCCATACTTTCACAACGGCATTGGCATGTCACTAGGTACCGGTAGGATCTTATCAAATCAATGTACTCTGCACGTGTTTCTGGAAAGCATTCCCATGAAGAGATCAGTGCGTGTTTCACTCGATATATGGCTCAAGAATCCTAAGGATCGTACTGCAGTTAGTTCAAGTCTTACCGAGCACAGTCCATGTTTATTATTGTCAGTTCGGATGGGTTGTCTCGGGAGACTTGGCCTCAGCAAGGTAGAGGTACTGTAAGATGGGGTGTCTTCCATGCATCTGGCGAGTCCCGTGATACCTGCTGTACATCACCTACCTGTACCTGGTAGGCAAGTTCGTATTAATTGCAAGGCGGGTAGGTTAGCAGGTAAGGTACTTAGCTACAGCGGCTGGGGAAAATCTTCATCGCTAATTTCGCAGCAGGGTACGTCAGCAAAGCACGTTTAGTATGCCTTGCTCGCCTCAGCCGTGGAGGGTGCGAGGTGGCTCTGCATCAGCCGCGAATAAGCAGACATGGCTGGCCCAGTGAGTTTCAGTGGCTAGAGCCAAAACAGACCCACTGCTGCGGCCACTCAACTACCTAGCCGCGTGTCTCTCGTACCAACGGGCCCCTTTCAAGCGGCTGGCGTCCTGTTAGACGTAGCCTGTGGAGACTTGTGCTTTGTCCAACCGGTACCTCGCCGAGCGCATACGCCACGGCCCTGCTCCAGGTACCTCTCGTCCCATGCCACCTGTCGTACCGTGTACCTTAGCTCTGCCCAGGGACCAAAACTTGGCTTGGCTGCTGATTGCTATGCTATCGAGGACACACATCACGGCAACGCACTTCCGTTCCACGAGCATTGAGCATCCGCCGCGCGGATTTTCTCGACCCAGGGACGAGAAGCCATTCACTACCTACGAAACCCTCGCGGTTCGTTCTTTTGAGTTTGCCCATCTCGGGCGCCGCCCTGACGAGATACTCCCCGTGCATCCTTTGATTGCTCCCATCTTGCGCGGAAAGGAGGCTGTGCACCAACATCGCCAACTCGATCCATTTGCAGGTCAGCAACACCATCAGCTGCGAGCGGCGTGCAGACTGGACACAACGACGAATAAACCCCTTTACTGTGCAGCACCTTTCCTCTAACCCCATTTTATATGCGCGGCCGCCAGTTCTTCTCGCTGCCTGCCTGCTCATCTCTGGTCCTCCAGCATGGCTGGACGACATCCCGGAGGTCCCTATGGGGGCCATCCAATAATCGCGACGACCTGTTACTAGATCTCGAAAATGAACAGCCTGTTTACAGCGCAGGCCAGCGCTCGGCTCTGAATGACGACGACCTGATGAGGAATTATGCCGACCAAGACCGGCAGGGTCGGCCATCCGTATCTTACGATGATTTCATGGGCGCCAGTGGCCCTTCATATGCGTCAGGTTCTCGGACGGGAAGAGGACCAGGTTCGGAGCTGCAGAGTCCTCAGACACCTTACGGCGACCGAAACCGACAGTTTGACCAATCGTCAGACCTGAACAACTACCAACGATATGCCGACGACTTCGACGACTACCCACAAGAAGCCGATTCGTACTACCAACATGGCGGAGCCCTCGATTCCGAGCCCTCACGATCCGCTCGAAACAATGCCCGCAATCGCAACAGTGTGCTTAATATGGGAGGCGGTTTCTTGGGAAAGGTCAAGAATCGACTGGGGATGGGACAGGGCTACTCAGAGATGGATCTGCCATTGACGGAACCAGGACGGGACAGAGGCGACTCGGTTGGGCAAACGCAGCAACCGCAACAGCCCAGCAAAAATTTGACATGGGCAATTTCAAGTTTGGGTTTGGGAGGAGCAAGGTCGATCCGTCAACACTGGGCCCGAGGGTGATTCATTTGAACAACCCGCCCGCAAACGCAGCGAACAAGTACGTCGACAACCATGTGTCGACGGCAAAGTACAACATTGCGACCTTTCTGCCAAAGTTTCTCTTCGAGCAGTTCTCCAAGTTTGCCAATGTTTTCTTCTTGTTCACCGCAGGCCTCCAGCAGATTCCAGGTCTCTCACCAACGAACCGTTATACTACCATTGGTCCCCTCTTGGTTGTGTTGGCCGCATCCGCCATCAAGGAGTTGCTGGAAGATTATAAGAGAAAGCAGGCGGATACTGCGCTCAACAGTTCGAAAGCGCATGTTCTCCGTGGATCGACCTTTACAGAAACGAAATGGATTAATGTGGCGGTGGGAGATATCGTGAGGGTAGAGTCGGAACACCCATTCCCCGCGGATTTGGTGCTTCTTGCGAGTTCGGAGCCTGAGGGTCTGTGTTATATCGAAACGGCAAACCTGGATGGCGAGACAAACTTGAAGATTAAGCAGGCTCTGCCTGAGACGTCCACCCTGGTTTCGCCCAGCGAGTTGAGCCGATTGGGAGGGCGCATCAAGTCGGAGCAGCCCAACAGCAGTCTTTACACATACGAAGCCACTATGACGATGCAGGCTGGGGGTGGAGAGAAGGAACTTCCTTGAACCCTGAGCAGTTGCTTCTTCGAGGTGCAACCCTGAGAAACACACCCTGGATTCACGGCGTGGTTGTTTTTACCGGCCACGAGACGAAGCTCATGCGAAACGCCACGGCAGCACCAATCAAGCGAACCAAGGTCGAAAGGCAACTCAACTGGCTTGTGCTGCTTCTCATCGGAATTCTGCTCGTCCTTAGCATTGTCTGCACCATTGGTGACCTGGTTCAGCGCAGCCTTAGTGGCCAATCGCTCGCGTATCTCTATTTGGAAAAGACGACTGACGTCGGAACGATAGCGAAGACGTTCGCCAAGGACATGGTCACGTACTGGGTTCTCTTCGCCTCTTTGGTTCCCATCTCCCTCTTCGTTACGGTCGAAATTGTCAAATCTTGGCATGGCCTACTCATCAACGACGACCTCGATATCTATTATGAAAAGACGGATACGCCAGCCACTTGCAGAACGTCAAGCTTGGTCGAAGAGCTGGGAATGGTCGAATATGTCTTCTCCGACAAGACCGGTACCCTTACTTGCAACATGATGGAGTTCAAGCAGTGCACAATTGCTGGTATTCAGTACGCAGACGATGTTCCGGAGGACCTGCGGGCAACAATCGAAGATGGCGTCGAGACAGGTATTCATGAGTTTAAGCGGTTGAGGGACAACCTTAAAAATGGCCATGAAACTGCTCCTGCCATTGATCACTTCCTCAGTCTCCTTGCTACCTGCCATACCGTTATTCCTGAGGTCACCGAAAAGGAGACATCAAATATCAAGCTGCTTCTCCAGATGAGGGTGCCCTTGTTGCTGGCGCTGTCGAGCTGGGATACAAATTCACTGCCCGAAAGCCCAGGTCTGTCATAATCGATGCCAATGGCCAGGAGCAGGAGTACGAGCTACTGGCTGTTTGCGAGTTCAACTCTACCAGGAAGAGAATGTCGACCATCTACCGATGCCCCGACGGCAAGATCCGATGTTACTGCAAGGGCGCCGATACTGTCATTCTCGAGCGACTAAACGATCAGAACCCCCATGTTGAGGCTACCTTGCGACACCTTGAGGAATATGCCTCAGAAGGTCTGCGTACTCTCTGTTTGGCCATGCGCGAGATTCCGGAGCACGAATACCAGGAATGGGCCCGAGTGTTTGAGAAGGCTTCTACGACAATTGGAGGTAGCCGTGCTGAGGAGCTCGACAAGGCCGCCGAAATCATCGAGCATGACTTCTACCTCCTAGGTGCGACTGCCATTGAGGATAGGCTCCAAGATGGTGTCCCTGAGACAATCCACACCCTTCAACAAGCCAACATCAAGGTGTGGGTCCTGACTGGTGACCGGCAAGAGACGGCTATCAACATCGGTATGAGTTGCAAGCTTCTCAGTGAGGACATGATGCTTTTGATTGTCAACGAGGAATCTGCTGCAGCAACGCGGGATAACATACAAAAGAAGCTTGATGCTATTCGGACTCAAGGTGACGGAACCATCGAAACAGAAACGCTTGCTCTTATTATCGACGGCAAGTCCTTAACCTACGCTCTCGAACCGGACCTGGAGAAGATGTTCCTCGACCTCGCCGTCATGTGCAAGGCTGTCATTTGCTGTCGAGTGTCGCCGCTGCAGAAGGCTCTGGTGGTCAAGTTGGTCAAGAAGTTCAAGAAGGAATCGATCTCTCTCGCTATTGGCGACGGAGCTAACGATGTCTCCATGATCCAGGCCGCCCACATTGGTGTTGGTATTAGTGGTGTTGAGGGTTTGCAAGCAGCACAGAGTGCCGACTTCGCCATCGCACAGTTCCGTTTTCTTCGCAAGCTCCTCCTGGTCCACGGTGCGTGGAGCTACCACCGTGTGAGCAAGACGATCCTGTACTCTTTCTACAAGAACATCACTCTGTACATGACACAGTTCTGGGTAAGTAACTGCATGGCCGTTCGAAGTTGTGATTCGTTCAAGCGCTGACTGCTTTCTTAGTATACGTTTTTCAACGTGTTCTCAGGACAGGTTCTCTTCGAATCTTGGACACTTTCCTTCTACAACGTCTTCTACACGGTACTGCCGCCTTTCGTCATCGGTGTCCTTGACCAGTTCATTTCGGCTCGTCTTCTTGACCGTTACCCACAGCTCTACATCATGGGTCAGCGAAATGAAGCTTTCAAAATGAAGATTTTTGCCCAGTGGATCGCCAACGCAGTTTACCACTCTGTTATTCTATACTTTTTCGCTTGCCTGATTTGGTTCGGTAGCCTGACCAAGGGCCAGGAGCTCATCCAGGGCGATGGCAAGATCGGTGGCCACTGGGTTTGGGGAACGGCCATGTATGGCGCTGTGCTCATGACTGTACTCGGAAAAGCAGCGCTCATCACGAACAACTGGACGAAATGGCACATACTCGGCATTCCAGGTAGCATGGCCATCTGGTGGGTGTTTGTTGCCGTATATGGAACTGTTGCCCCGAAATTGGGTGCCTCCAAGGAATACTACGGCGTCGTACCCAGACTCTACGAGAGCCCTGTCTTTTGGGTTCAAACAATTCTACTGGCCGTGGCATGTTTGCTTCGTGACGTGGTGTGGAAGTACGTCAAGCGAATGTACAGACCCCAGACGTACCATCACATCCAGGAGATCCAGAAGTATAATATTCAAGATTATCGACCAAGGTAAGCCATTCTCGAAGCACAAGCCTCGCCCCTCCCCGTACCTTGAACAATGAAGATGCTAACCTCTTTTAGAATGGAACAATTCCAGAAGGCGATCCGCAAGGTGCGACAAGTGCAGCGTATGCGCAAGCAACGCGGTTATGCCTTCTCACAGGCCGACGAAAGTCAGACACGCGTGCTCCAAGCCTACGATACCACGAAACATAGAGGAAGATACGGCGAGATGGAAAGCTCGAGGCCGATGGGTAGCTAGAGCAGTCTAGAACGAGCAGCGAAGGAAAACTGGGGTAACTGGGCAGTTGCCAGGGTTGAATGCCTTATTTTACCCCTTTGGAGTTGGGATGCAGTCTGACTTTAGTTTTGGTCTCTCGCCTTCGCCGAGAAGGCTATTGTACCACACATTGCCATTAACATTATGATTCCGCTGTGGTTTAGCCCAGCCCCCTTGGGTATTCTTACGGAGAGGCCGCAGGGCAGGCGTGTTGATTAAGTCTTTTGGGGGTTCTTGTTCTGTAAGGGGAATAAGGATAACCCAGTTTTTGTACAAAAGGGATGGGACGAGTAAGCGGCTCATACAATGTTATCGGAGTTTTTCTCGTGCTCCCTGCAGGGACGTAATCGCGTGTGACTGTTGACCGACAGAGTGGAATGACACCATGATGCTGCGAGGCGGAAGCTCACGCATCATGTCATTTAGTGAGACGGCAAGCCGGCGAGCTGGACAATGCGCGGCACATATGACATGGGCGTATGAGCACGATAACGGGCTGCGCCAACACGCCCTGAGCATGGAGAGTCACGCGATCAGGTCGAGGCTGAAAATAGAGTAGCCACGGCAGTTCCAGCAGTTCACGCCACGAACCCTCCCCTTGCTCAACCATCCCAGCCGTTGCGTCTTCCCCACGCCTTATCACGGCGTTGCGTCGAGATCTAGACCTCCCACTGACAACAACGACAAAGCGCCCCTTGCCAGAAAGAGCCGTTGCGGCGGTCCCCGAAGCTCACGCCCGTCAACTAACATGCCCGACAAAAACGAAAAGTCACGTTGCACAAGCCTCCCCACGCCCTCAATCTCGACCCAGCAGGGGCCGGGAACAGAGTTGCGGGACAGACCCTGGGAGACACAGGCGCCACTGACGCCCTGAACGCCATCGTGCTCGTTGTCCTTTCTCTCTTGGCTTCCTTCCCCCCTCCCCACACGCCCTCCTTCGCTTGGTTCAATCCAGCCCCTCTGCGCGCGTTAGCGAGGGCAGAATGATATATTGCACGGAGCTGACTGCATATCCCCGAAGGCAATAGGATTGGCACGTTCGGAGAAAGGCAAACGGGGACAGTAAGATTCGTGGGGGAGTGGTGAGTGGTGGGGAGGGACAGGCCCGTATGGGTTGCGGCGTTGGATCATGGTGTTGACGGGCATGAGTTGGGTGAGCTTTTGCCCAACGTAGGGCAGAGTGGCCATCTGGTGTTAGTTTTCCTCGCTTAACTTGCCGTTTTGTTTTGTTGCAACTTTCAGCCTATCCTTGCTCACATGACGCTTCTTGTTTACCCGAAATGGGGGTTGCAATTTGTTTCTCATGCTGAACTCATATCGTGCTCTAAAAAGGTGGGTGGCCAGTAAGCTAAGCCAATCTTCCATCGTCACCCTGCCCGCTAATGGCGTTTTTCGCTGCTCTGCGCGCTTGTCGACGACAAGTCAACTCAAGTGCCGTATCAATCATGACTTGTCCATCACACACGGTGCCCAACGTTGGTGCTAGGCGCCTCCGGCATCAGGCCTATGGGCGGCAACCTTAGACACATCGGCTTGTCTTGGAATGCGATACGTCACAGCCATGGCAACTACTTGGATGGAACAGGGGCGCAATCTTAGCTCTGATAAGGCACGTTTCCGAATGGAGGTGCTCCTTAATATGATCCTATCTTGCCATGTATGGTGGTATAAGTGATGCTGTACTAGTCATGAACAACAAAGAAAAAGCAGGGTGGCCAGCCCCGTTGAGACAAACTGGCCACCCACGTAGCTCTAGCATCGACGCCGAGAACACTTCGTATCAAGGGAGTGACGAAGAGGCAAAATAAGATCAAGAAATCTGATTCCCACAGGTGGACACGCCGATCCCCGATAACCCGCCAGTTGATGCCAAGTCCAGATATCCATCTATATGCCATTTGATATATGTTATGCCCATCCCATCATAAGTGTAGCGCCACACAACAAATAAACCAGAGAGACCCGTCCCCCGGGGCTCAACACGCGCTCGTAACTATTTCCTCCAGCGTCAACTATCTAGAATATTACCCAAATAAAACCTCTCTCCTGGTTGGCCAGAGACCCCGTCGTAAGAGAGTACTGTAAATAAGCGCAACTGAAAAGCCAAGGTGTAAAAGTAACAGGCCCGCCCACAAGAACCATGAACATAATAATGCTAGCCAATGCAAAGGAAGAATTTTGGACGCCGAACCTCAGAATAACCCAACAGAAAATAAAGGCAAAAGAAAAGAAAAAGAAGAGATAATTTCGCTGGAGCAGATGACGAGGAGCAACGTCACAATGTCATAACGTCACTTCTACCTCATAATAAGGCACAGTCCCACAGGGTCGAACTCCTCCATCGTTCACAACCCTTGGGCCCTGTGTGACGAAATATTCTGCTTTCGTCGTTCAAGAAAATAGCAAGTAAAATGCATCGGTCAAACTTTTCTCGGGACTTTCGTCTTCGACACATATGCTAGAACCTGTAGGCTCCTCGGTAACCGGGTTACCCAACCTCAGCTTAGCTACCCCCGCGCCAGAGCCCTGCAACCCCGCAAATTGCAATGAGCCAAGCGGCGGGTGCAGCCGAACCAGGCCATGTTCGGTCTCGCAAGGGGAAATTGGCCCAACAATGCCGCGGAGGAATCGAAGACGCCAGGCGGTCGGAATATGGCGCTGATGGAATGCGCCGCTTATGCTGTGGGAAGCTGGATGATGCGTGGGGAGTTGTGAGCGGGAGAGCACGAGGGCCACATGACCCAGCGCCCCGCTCTTTATTCCTCCGTTCTTGCGGCCACGATCTTAACGGCCCACCATGGGTGTGACGAGCTCAATGCTCTTGGGCCTGGCGTATCCGCCGGGGTGACGTGAGGGAGTGGCCTATCCATACCACCAGATCCCATGTCGTAGGTGTATGCACCACCAGCGTAGCCTACGTCGTAGGTAGACGAGAAGAAGCCGGATGGCGGTCGCACCAGGGACGTGCTGGGGCTGGTGGCAGCGCTCCGACTGAAGGGCCAAACCATGCCGCTGCTGCTTGCACTCGGCGACGGGGGCTCGGAGGCCGCACGTTCAGGGACCGGAGTGCTGAAATGGCCGAGGTGTGGTGCGGGTACGCGGATGTGCCGGGAGTTGCGGGAGGTGAATGGCTTAGGTGCATTGATGCGGGTCGCGACGGAGAAGCTCGTGGAACAATGTCCCTGGGTTCAGGGACGTTCGCTGCATAGAAGGGGTAGTTGCTGCCCGTTTGACTTTGAGCCGTCGTAGTGCGTGACGTAGAGTTCTGGTCAATACGGCGGCAGCTAAGATCTTAGTTAGCGACCCGAGATGCCGAAACAAAGCGATGAGATCAGGGTTTCTTGGCCGACGTACGCGTCTGAGCAATAGAGATGCATTTCATCTTGAGGTACGAATTGTTTTTCGCAGGTCATACTGTGGGGGAATGTCAGCAAAGAAGTTGTGTAACTAGGCGTCTGTTGGACGAAATGGAGCAGCGGCTCGACCTACCAGTATTGAGGAAGCTTTCCCGCTCGTCGTACCATGATTCATGCCATTCCCGCTCACGATCGCGGCTACTCCTGCCGAGCTTTTGAGAACTTGCCGGAGTGTGCCTCCGGGCCATAGAAGGGCGCTTGTGCCTGGACAGGTCCGAGACGGTGACAGTCCTGCGGACGTCGGTGGTCGAGCTGTTGGCGGAGCTGTGGCCCGACTTGCGACGTTGATGATTCATGTTGCTAGAGTATCGTGCGTCACCTAGTGGTGTCTGGAAGTAAAGGAAGTCGTGCAAGTGAAAGTTCGACCAGCCAGCGTTTGGTAGATGGAGAGCTGGTGCGACACTGACACAGAGGAAGAAATTCCGACGATGACGGTATATAAAGAAGGGTTGCTGTGGTACGCAAGGGCAAGGCGGCAGCGGCGGGAAACTGCGCCGCAATGGCCTAGTCTAGCACTGGTGCTCCCAGTGGTGGTAGAAGGATTCCGTCGTCTTTGCTTATTCTTCGTGCGTCCTTGGTGGGGGATTGAACGCAAGGCCAGTGCTCCCTGTAAAACGACCAGGAACAAGTCTGGGGAGAAAACAGGTTGAGAGCGACAGGGTACCTTGTAGCGGCAGAAGGGATAAGGGGGCCAGGGAGAGATGGGTTTTATAATGACGATGATGTAGGCGAGCGAGAAAAGTAGGAAAGAGGAGAAAAAGAGGGTGGAGGAGGAAGAGAGGAGGAAGGAGGTTAAAAAAAAGATGACCAGTTCGTATCTCCTTGATTTGCAGCTCTCGCTTGCTGTGTGTAGGTAAGGTAGGTGTGTATGTACGTATGTAGTTGTGTCCAAAAAGGAATCAGGGGTGTTTGAGTGGTGGTGGGAGTGGTGGTGGTGCTTGGTGGCAAAAGCGAGACAATTGCATCAACTCCTCATATGTGCGCAACGTCGCGACAACGACCAACTCTGGTCCCGAATGCAGACAGGGCGATCAACCGGGCACGAGACACAATGTGTGGCCTCTAGTGCGGTGACTGTCCAAGAGAAGGAGGGTGGTGATCGACAGGGCCGATTGGCGAGATCTCCGGGGCAGGCCTGGTGCAAACCTTGAAGTTTGTTGGCCTTTTTATCGTGGAGATGGGCCAAAGAAATAAATGGACCAAGACTGCTTAGTAGGAGAGAGAGAATCAGGTGGCAGTAGCTGAAAGTGTGCGTTGCAGTAGCGCTGATGTTGATGGTGGTGGTTAATGGGAATAAACATGTAGTGCACTGTAAGTCCCCGGTGTGTGTGAGTGTGAGCGTGAGTGTGAGTGCGGGTATGAGTGTGTGAGTGTGCGTGTGTAAGTTGGCCCAGGCTGGTTTGGTGGCAGACAGGTGCAGGAAGGGACGCTGCAGGTACGCTGATCCTTGGTGTGGAAAGGGAAAAGACGTTCGTATCGCAAGCGTTGCTGAAGACGGATGGTGAGGTGAGGCGAGGCGAGACGAGGCAAAGTGAGAGAGAGTGAGAAAAGGGAGAGGAAGAGGAAGAGTGGATGGGAAAGATTCAAAAGTGTGCTCAGATAATATGGAAGAAATTCACAAGCTCGATGTCCGATCTGATCTGACAGACAGTCAGTCTATGTATACTAGGCGGAGTCGGCACAAGACTTTTTGATTTATGCCGTGTCTGAACGTGTGACTGTCCTTGCTGTCGTGATTGACTGAGAGTTAGCCGAAAGCGGAGATGTGGTATCAGCTGGTGCGGGCCAGATGGAGCCGGTCCAGTCCAAGAGGAAGACGATTCCCCAGTTTCTTGGGAATGACCAAGTTGAGCTAAGCCCACCCGCTGACTTTTTTTTTTCTTTCCCGTCTTCTTTTGGCTGTGGATATTATTATTTTCTGGATTTTTTTTTCAAGGAGAAGTTTCTGTTGCGTTCACCCCTCCTCCCCTTGTCAACGCAGGACCCGCTTAACTGTAGGTATCTCCAACAAATGTCGTGCGCAGATACAGTACATACAGTGCTGTACCGTAACGTAAGACGCCCTGTGGTGGTGCGTATATGGTCGCCGGCGGTAATGCGGGCCCTGGCCTCACCGTCAGAGCAAAAAGGAAAAAAATAAGAACGACAAAGTTCTCGACCCTTGTCTGTGAAAGAAGAAAAAATTCATTCACGGGCGAGATCTGGGTCGAGGATGAGGTGATGCGGCCGCTCCTCGATCATGAAGGCATGTAAGGGACCGTACTTGCGGTAGCAGCGGGAGTGGAGGACAGGGCAGAAAGAAAAGAAATGGGCCAACCCGGATGTAGCGGTGTCTGCGCTCGATCGAAGGCCTAACTTAATGATCAATTGGAACAAATGCTGCACAAAAGGACAGGACAGGACAGGAAAGGAAAAGAGATGCAGCAGGCCTCAAGGCATCATCATGCAATCCAGTCTGCCCGCCTTGGGTCAAAGACGATGAGGTGCCCAGTGTCTTATATGGCGTGGATGACGCGAGCTCAAGGTACATACAGAATCACGGCAGAGGTGAAGAGAGTTGAAACGGCGGGGATCCAGCTGCAAGTATGCTACATGAAGCTTCGAATAATAGGGTTGGACTTACATAAAAACACACGCACACGCATACGCATACGCACCCGGCCCTGTACATACATAGTAGTAGGCGGATTTACGGGATCAGGGCTACCGCTGCAGCAAGGCCGAAGATGCCAGGCACCAGTCCCCTCGTGTATGTAGGTCAGACACCCGTGCCCTCAGGGTGGCATTCTTAGCTACATTGGTCCCAATTGAGGAAGCAGGCGGGTTGGTGGTGAAGGGATCTTGGGTACGACTAGTACGTAACACCGACGGACAAGGTACCTGGATGGGCTGTGTTGTGCGGTGCTGTGCTGTGTTGTGCCATGTCTCGCCATGCCATGATGCACTACAGTTCGTCGCTACATGCGCCATGTATGCTATGCCAACCGCGGTATGTATGCTGTGCCGTGCTGTGCCGTGCTCTGGTCTGGTTGGACGATCATGATTCGGAAGTCGGCTGCCAAAACACAAACAGCGACAGGCGCTCGTTCCAAAACACTTGAGCTTGTCACAGAGAACAAAAGACGGCCAGACGCTGTAACGACGCGCAAGCCCGAAACTCCCCGGCGGACCTCTCCAGGTACCCGTGAAGCTCGAAACAAGTGCCTGGGCGTGCAGCCTCGGCGCGACCACCGCACGGTGCGGGTTCTGGAATGGCATCGGCTACGCAACACCATGGTATCGAATCGCTACCCATGTGCCTGTACCGGGTGTGCCTGAGCCATGCCTGTGACCATGGCAAGTGCGCGAGATGGCGGCGGTGCTCGGTAGTGGTGTGGAGGGAGGACCCCTATGGCTTGACTAGCGAAGTATTATTCATCGTACACCTTGATCGATAAACTTCTGCTGTCATTGTCACCATTACGACAGCAAAGAGACGACGACTTTGTGGCTCGAGTGTGGTGTGGGGGTTGATTGGCGATTAGGCTCAAGGCTGCGTCTAAAAGCAGAAACCAGCAAAAGTCAAGATACGAATCCAGGTACCTTCTGCGTGTTCCTAAGCAGGGCAGGTACATTAACTCTCTTTACTGGATCCTGCCTCTCACAAAACCCTTTGAGCAAGTTTACCTACATAGTCCAGCCAGCCCGCCAGCCAGCCAACAGGGTACCTTGATGATGGATGCATGCGATCATGTACTGCAAGCAATTTTTACTCCTCCCCTTGTCTTTCACAATTTTTCACTTCCTTGCCCTATCCAATGTGCTCCATCTAGAACGATGAAATTGATTAACAAAATAAATAAAACCGAGACTACGTGAAGCCCTGTCGGCTTAGGAGAGAGCTTTGTCTCATCCACCCCTCCAAGCACGTTTTTGGTCCAGAGTCTGCCCTTGGTGAAATTTGGCCTGCAAATTCGTCATTCTGAAGTCCCAAACTAAATCAAGAGCCTCCCGGAAGAGGTCCCACTCCTCCAACAACTCCTCCTCCACCACTTCACACACCCCTCCCTCCCTCTCTCTCCCTCCTCCCTCCCTCCATCCCTCACCACAAAATTCTCATCCGTCAAACCACCACCAGTCAGCCAGCCAGCCAACCAACCACACCTCCGCTTTTAACCTAGTGCACAACGGGATGATGATCAAGGGACCAGTAAATCAAGCCATCTCCTTCAACCACATCCCTCGCACAAGCGCGCGTACCTGCTTTCGGCCATGGTTCGCCGCCACGATTGGACCCTTTCCTTGCTACACCAAGAGCCGCAGCTGCCACGCTACGCCTATCTCTCGCTTGCTTGGGCCCTAATAAAAACCAACCTTGATATCTTTTAACTAAAGCTCCCCGATGCAGCGCGATCGTGTCGATGCGCATCTTTTAGAACGCGCCAGCCGCTGACCGTCGGGTAATGCGGGCTCGGGCCTTGACAATTTATGCGATGTCTTCCTGGAGCTAAACAAAAGCACGATCGCACACAGCACCGTGAATCGGTTTCACGAAAGAAAATTCGATTGGATTTTTTTCTTCCTTCTCTTTGCCCCTTGATATAGCGCCTGAGTCAACGACACACCGGTCACCGGTGACCCATGCCATTAATGCCCATCTGCCTGCGCTAATCCTGGTGAATTGCCCACCAGGTGCTGGCCATCTCCATCGCTTCTTGCTCTCGGCTCAGTTCTCGTGCCGACATTATTGGCCCGCCAGGACGTTTCCGGCTCCGGATCCGTTGCTAGCTGCATCACGATAGCATCCTTGCCAGGGTTGCTGATAGTTATTCCCCGAGAACCATTGTGGTCCTGGCCAAAGGGCTTGCTGTCGCTAGCCAATGATCCAATCACGAGGAGACGTGCCCGCAGACCATTGCGGGGTCCTCTATCTGATGCCGCCCTACCTTAATACACCAGCTATCAAGCCCTGGAGCCGCCCGTGATATCTGACTCTCTCATAGGCTTCCCTTCCACCCACCCGAGTCAGGAACGGACATCCGCTGCAACTACGATATCTCTACCCGTGGCTTGCATCCGGCCCCTCTCACCCTCCCTTTCTTAGGGATCGGCTTGGTCTCGGCTCGTCAGCAAATCACCGAACGCCAAAGTTATCCTTTCCAGGATTCTGGACATTAAAACGGCGTGGGGGCCCTTTTCTTGCAGAGTCCAGATGTAACACTCCCGGTTATCACACAGGGTGCAAAGCTTTTGCACCCACCGACTGTCAATGGCGTCGGCTATAAACCACTATTCAATGATCCGATCCTGTTCGGTGGCGACGTGACCATGTCCGCCAGCGTGGCAATGAGCCAGCCATGCAGGCTTCGCCTAAGCGGTGATAGCCAGCTGTATATTGTGTTCCACACAACTGCGCGCCCATTTGTGGGCTCAGTATCCGCCGTTGCGTCTGTCATCCCACGCCCTCGAGTAACGAGGATGATGAACACCGAGCACAATCGCTGCAGTTACGGTCAAACATGCAATGGTCCTACGGAGCGGTGGCTCTGTGTCCACCTCTTCGCAAAGGTGTAAGATCCGTCGAGCTCTCCGCAGCACGTTGGTGGATCTACATCTCCATTCCATGCCTGTGGGGTGACAAGCCCTACCAGGTTAACAACTTTGGTCTCCGCGCTTGTGATATCCAGGTTCGTATCTCCTGAAGAAAATTTTCGACTTGGTTCTTAAGGTCAATGCGATGACCAGCCAGCCATAGTCAACTAACACGCTTGGCCATTGTCCAATCATTTCCCCACGCTTGAAGCTGAACCGGGTACTATCGGCCCTCGCTGGCGGCGTCCAGCTCTGCAACAATGGACGGTAGCCGACGTTGACACTTCATAATCAGACCCGCCAATGGCTCTGTATTTTTCTTCAGCTGCAATCCGACGCCTTCGCTCGGCCGAGCGTGGACCAAACAAGGCTCAAGATAAGGCCCGCCACTCAGGTGGTAGTGTCTGGGCTAACACACGCTCATTGCAGTTACAGGAGATTAACGACGCTAAAATTCATGTTAAACACCCCGCTGTGCCCGCTTAGTAGTCAAGATCTTCCTAAGAAATGTGCCGAAACAAGTTGGACCCGAGTCATGGTCTTACGACAGCTCAACGTTGAACTCGCCCAGGAATTAGACTGCTTTAGCCATTCTCTATCCCAGCCCGTCGTCCCCAGACGGGCCATTAGTGCAGAACTCCTGTGGCCCTGAAACCCATCAGTCCGGGGTCAACCATGGCAATAGTCTAGGCCTTCCTTCTACCCTCTCTGAGGGTCTTGGAAGATGCTGGTCGGGTAGCTTGCTCGGGGACATGTCCGACGAGAGTCCGTTCCCGTAGTTGCCAAGGGCATACGGCAACCGATAACCGCCGTTATAATGGATAATGACATGACGATATGGCGATATCGAAACTACAGTTTCTGTCAGATGTGATGATCCGTTGGATCGTGGTGACCTAGGATTGGCCACCTCTTGTCGGCCATGGCCCCCTCATTCTGAATACCAAGCATATCGCGTGTCATATTTCTTAATGCGTTGCATCTTCTTATGGCGAGATGCTAATCAGAGATTGCCATGTCACCATCATGCCATCCCTTCGAGAGGTCGTTACCGGCATTTTTGGCCTATCACGACATTCACAAACACACTCTTGGCAAACACGTCTGGATAGGTACTTCACATCGCGAGGTTCATGCAAGCGATACAGATCGTAGACTAACGTATGGAAGCCTTGCCGGCCGGCGTTGACTTTCCGTTCAGAGCCTTATGCATATACTTCTTACACCTGTACAACAGAAGCTACTCAACGGGACCTTCTGATCGTCAAGCTGTTCCCCGGCTCCCCGCCTCTCGGCTCTAGCGGCTCCATCTGTATAACAGGCTGCCACGCGACGAGCCAGAGGCAAGAATAGTGCCTATCCCGCCTGAAACGCTGCATCATCCTGCAGCTGGATAGCTCTTCATGCTTCCGTCTCCTACATACGCGCCCGTGGTGGATGGAGGGACCTCTCGTAAGAGTTCATGACGAGCACGGGATGGATGCACGCTCGCTTCCAATGTAACACGAAGACTGTCCTTGCCGGATATCTCTATCGGCATTTACTTTGTTCCAAAAATGCCTCTTAGCCAAGACGGCGGCTACTGATAAATGCTATACGTTCGCATTCTGTCGAAAGATAGGATGCGTTGTTCTGCCGCCACAGGACTATCACGACCTTGCCAATAGAACGAACCCGATGCAACCACCACGCCAAGCACGCCAGCTGTATCGCTACCAGCCATTACCTTCTTCCTTCGAAAAAGCCAATTACACAATATTATGCCGATCCCGAGACTCACGCCTGCATCGCGACGTTACGCCGTCATTCTCAGTGTTGTGGCGTTGCATTCCCAAGCACAGGCACTACTGGAAACTTTACCCGCCTTGCTTTCAAAGACCCCAGTGTTACCCCGGAGGTTCCTACCTGGAACGTCATGATCCTCGAAGGCTGCTCTGGTTGTAACCCTTCATGCATAAGATCCACCTGCCATTCCAGAGGTCCGACTGATACGGGGTCGCGAGCTATTTGCTGCACCTTCCTATCTCTTATCAGTGCTGATGATGCGTATGACGGTGGTAGTAGTAGGCTGGTTGCAGGGACACGCGCTGCTCCTCCGGCAGTCCTCTTATCATCTCGAACTCCATACCCCGAGGGGACCAGGCCGGGCTGCTGTATACATGCTCGGGCCGTGACTGGCCTGTGGGAAGAGGAGATAAGCTCTCGAATGAGTTCTCCGTCGGTGATCTTGCCGATCCTGGACCCTGCATTATACTCACCTGAGGCACCCAGGCGTTGCCGTGCACATCGTATTTGGGCTCTGTCGCCGACCCTGTCTCCGAGTACGGCGAAGGATGAGCCATCTCGTAGTGACCGTTGGCGTTATCCTCCGATGGCAGTTCCACCGGGGCCCTCCGTAAGGCTGCACCGTCTGCGGTCGTCGGATCGATGGTGACGCCGCGCTGGACGATGGCGACCGGGGATGCCACGAAAACGGATGCGGTGGGCCGCTGTGGGGGTAGCCTTGCGTGAGGGCCTGTTGCGAGCCCGGCTGTAGCGTCTTGCGCCTGTGGCGCCGGACCAGACAGAAGCACACCATCGCCAGAGCAATGAGCCCAGCAGCTCCACCCACAGCGATACCGGCGATGGCGGTTGTACTCAAGCTTCCCTTGTCGGCTTCGTGATGCGAATCATTCGGATCTTGAACTGATCTGGTTGCTGTTCTCTCGGCAACCGAGGCTGTCCGCGTGAGCAAGACGCCCAGGTCTCTGTGCATGAAGCCATCTGCTGGCGCCGTCTTAGTCGCACCGCCGTCCGGCGTTCCGCCTATCACCGATAAGATATCATCCGGCACGACATATTGCGTCTTATCTGGATCATACAAGGCCCATGGCGACTTATCCTCGTTCTGCTTGCCCATATCGAGGTTATGCATACCCCATTGGTCCTCAGAATCACATTTCTGCGTGCCAGGAAAGTAGCCGCCATGTATGAGCATCTGGGCATTATTTACGACGTTACAGCTTAGGCTGTGATGCGGAAAGTCGCCAGTAGTGTTGCTGTTGGCGGGATACATTCTGATCCATGTGAATGACGGGATACTGAGGACGTAGATGTCGTCGAAACCTAGGCTACCTTCTTCCTCGCCTGCGCCGCCGTAGAGGTATCTGAGAGTCTGTCAGCGAAGGGGCCTTTGATCTACCGAAGCAGAGAACGTACATGTTGTAAGATGATTGGTCTTCCACCCAAGTAGCGCCTGCGCAGAACTTGCGGCGGTGCTCCGGCACCCGGCCGGTGGCATTTTGTATATAGCTCTTCCCACTGAGCACGTCGAAGAGAATGATCTCCTCCATCGGTTGCGCCTCCCAGGTGCCGTTGTCTTGACCTCTGATACCTCCGAGATATACCATCATCCCGCCGTCGCCCGCGGGTATGTAAACCATTGCCCCTTCGGCTCGACCGATGTCATCTGGCCCTGTTTGGTTTGTCCACACATTCAAGTCCATGTCATACTGGAGCAGGAAAGAGCTGACATGCCCGGGATTGCTTCCCCAGTCCGCATCTGTTCCATTGTTCATCCAACCACCATAGTAGTATGCCTCGCCTCGGCTCGATATGGAGAGCCCAGCACCATAGCTTAGACCTCGCGTCTGTGAGGAGCCTGCTACATTGACCACGTCCCAGAAGTCATTGATAACGTCGTATGCATAGAGAGCAAATGGCCATGGCGTGCTATCGTAGAACTCGCCTCCGTAGAGATAGATACGCTTGTTGACCTTGTCTGGCCACAAGACTCCGCCGTGTACGCTGGGGATACTCGAGTTTTTGCTCAGATTGGCGTAGGGAGGAGGCATGCCGGAGTTGGAAACTGTGCTTAGATCATGATATATGAGGTAGGGGTCTAGCAACGCAGATGTCAGTACGTTAAACAAGTGCAAATATGAAATGGGCAACGAAAGAGGTGGCATGAGGAGATCGTTGTTCAGACTTACTGGTGTAGTTCTCCGGGAACTGTACCATGGGATTCCAGGTGATCATGCCTCCATCGATATACAGCTTGTCATCGACAATAGCAGATTGATGGCCCCATCGTCGGCAGAAGTTCCTAATCGGATCTCTTTGCTGGACTGCTCGGTCGACGAGAGCCAGAAACACCAACAACAACAAACCTCCGCGCCGCTGGCCTATCGACCACACAAACGAGAACATTATGGATCAGTAAACGAGTGTCCAGACATTCTCCTAGCTACGCACGAAGAACTCTCTGCGCGTCAGTCAACAACAGCGTTGAAGCAGTTGGAAAACCTTTGACCTTCACGATCGCCAGGTTATGGAGGAGTGAGAAAGAGGAGGTATGGCAGACATAACTCAGGTCGTAAATGCTGACTTGTGGTCTGAGAACCTGTCATCCCCGACCCGGGAACGTCGTTTACGCCCCGCTCCAGCCTTTCTCTTGATAGGCACATTCGAGACCTCGTAAACCACCGCCAGCGTGGCGCTCACTAAATTCTGTATCACATAGGTAGGGGGACTACAAGGCACTAACACAAGGCTCGGATGGCTAGCTGATGGGCAAGGATGGTCCCATAGTCTGGATGGTCCTACAGTATGGGTTGGACAGCAGAGGTATGTGCCCGATCTTTAGTTCATGACGGGGTCGGGTAGTGGCAGCATCACGGGATGTAAGACACGATTCGTCCATGGACAGAGTAAGCTGAATGCAAATCAGGCATTCGCCAAGGAGGAGGTAGCCTAGTGGCGTCCGTTCCGAGCTGCGAAGCCATCGCGACTGGCTCTGCCGTGTCTCACCGTGGCTCACAGGGCTGAAGGGCTGCACGTCCACAGCAGTCGACTATCAACAGGCTGCGTGCGGCTTGTGATTGGTGTTGGATATCGGGATGTGGTGAAAGCTGTCTCCTCGCTCGAAGGTGGTTGGCTCGTCACAGAACACCTCGGGGAATGCCGTGCAAGTTATAGGCCTAGATCCTACACCGACATGTTGGGAGCACCAAGACTTGCATTAGTGGTTTTGCACATTTGCTAGTTCTTTCTACAGAGTCTATGGGGTTTATCCGTCTACACGGGCCGCATTCTTCAGGCCCTTGACATGGATTTTGCCTTTGCTAACCATTCTCCGAGTGGTGACTCCAGCGCAGTTTTGAGGATTGATGGATCGGCGTCCATCAAGGCTTGCTTCGATATTATTTCCGGTTCTTCCTCAGCTCTATGCTCATGGGTTCACCTTCCGGGGCTCATGGCGTGGTAATCATGGGTGACACAGTCTTCTAGGTCCATGTCTTGCCGTACCTCATTCTGCTCAAATGTTGAAGCCCGAGTGGACGCCGCTTGAAAGGCTGCGAGGAACGAGTTGGCAATGTCGTCGCCTTGGATTTGCCCGTCCTTGCTGTCATTTTGTCTCAATCTCTCTAATATCACGGGTGCTGACACCCGCCATTCCTTCCATAGCGTACACAAGGCCCCGAGATGTCCCAGCATCATAATGTACGACGTATAGACATCCAGGGCTTGAACGTCGGGTATGTCTGTGTCACCTTCCTGATACGCCATTACGAGAGACCTAAAGGACTCGGTATCTAGTTGCAAATCCTCGTCGAGGCCTGTAATAAGTTGCAGAAGCTTCTGGCGATCAACATTTTCTCCGAGAACTGTGCGACAGGGCTTCAAGGTCAAGAGGAAGGTGTAAGCCTCCAAAGCTGACAGAATGTCGTGTGAAGCCTCCGGCCCCGCTTTCCATATGTTGTCGAGGTTGCCGTTGGATAGATATTGATAGGATGCGTCGACGGCACCTAGTTGCGCCGAGACGACGAGACCAAGTCCCTGTAGAGGTGCGCTGAGTCTGAGATTGTATTTGGCTAGCCGCGCAGAGAGATTACCAATCATCTTTGAGGCTTCGAGCCAACACGTCATGTCTTGATCGTTCTCGCTCAGGAGCCGCACGCATTTCTTACGGAGCTGTTGCGCAGAATCCGTCGGAGCCATGTGCCCAAATATGGTGATATCCATGCCTAGATCAAGGCATTGGAAGACGAGTCGACGAAGGCTGCGCACGGAGTCAACTAACGCCAGAGCTTCGCTGAATTGTTCCATTGTTGGTGGAGCTTCCCATGCTTGTCTTTCCATTCAAGAAGGCTCTCATGCCGTAACAACATCCATTTCAGCAACCGCTCATCGTCTTTAATGGCATGAGGTGGAATGCCATTGGCGGGGGCGAGGACCTCTGCGAGAGGCTGACGCCTAGCAGTTGAATTGGCTGCTGTAGAAATTTCATCTGGGTTAGATCCCATTTCTGATAGCATCCTCGAGGTTCCACGAAAGGCTGTAGCCAAGATGTCATGCGAAGTCAAACGTGATGTGCTGGTCGTTTGAGTTAGGATCTCAGCCCTCCGGCGCCTGATGTCTGCCAAGCAGTCTTGGAGTTGGCGAACACGCGTCCTGTTAGCTTCCTGGGCAGGTTTCGCTGCCCAAAGTGCAGAAAGTCGCTCCTCATCCTCAGATGTGAAAGGCCGCACAGCTCGGCATCCCTCAGCATCCAGGTCCAGCAACAGGCTAGAGACCTCAAAGATGTCGCTAGACCACATGGATGGCGGAGTTTTCGGCGGAGTGGGCTTTTTCGATATGTAGTATAGGCGGTCTTGCTCATCCTGGGCGACCTCATCGCGTTCTTCGAAGATACGCTTGAACACCTTGTGCCGCCGTTGCTGGTGCCACGCTTGTAACTGTAGGGGCTGGCAACGGGCCGCCGCCACACGGGAGGTGGAATCGTCATGTCAGGCAGACGCTGTGGTAAAGAAACATGCTAGGGGGCAGATGGCAGGATGAGCAGGCGAGCAGGATAGTGTGAGGGAGCTGGGAGGGCGGAGGCGAAGTCGCGGAGATGAAATGCGAAAGGGAGGGTGAAGGCACCAGAAGACGCAGGCCAACAAGCAGGGGAGGCGAGGGCACCTCCACGGCCCCTTCCACCTGGATGCACACATATGGCTATGGCTGAGCTTGCTGCACACGCGACAGCGCCAGTGCCCTGGTCAGTGATGGTCGCTGCAAGGAGCCTGAAGAGCAGCAGCTATGGGGCAATAATTGGGGGATCGTACGCTAGACCGCGGGAGGGCCAGGGCCCCAAGCACTCCTATGCCCCTAAAGCTTTAGCGGGCCCCGCTGTCAACTGCCCTGTATCAAAATAGACACGGGAGTTCTACAAGCTCGCGTCAAGGGAAATAAACAAAAAGTGCAGGTATGTCGCAGAAGATTGGCAGTAACTACTGTAGTTCTTACACACAGTTCAATTGAGTTTTTAGTGGTATGAAAACCACAATTATGAGACGAAGGGCTCGACAGTTGTTCAGGGTTCACGCCGCCTCCCCATAAGTTCAGGGCAATAAAAGGCAGATTGCGGGAAGTGGGACTGCCTCTCCAGCCACAGGCAGCAAAGTCTAATATCGACCTCCTAGGTATGGAGTATGGCTGGTGTGTGGCGGTGCAACCAAACGCGGGCTCGCAATCACGTATCTCCGGTCCATCGTCAATCTAAGTCCCACCAAGGTAATGCAGCCACTTGAACATCCAAGCGTGCGACACAGACGTCACTCGTCCCTCATCTTTTAAGACCACGAAACACGCGGCGACGATTCAAATCACCTAGCAAACTTCAGTATGGCGCCCCTGAGCAAGAGACGTCGTACCGACAAGGCCGCTGCCGATGAGGAGCAGGACGCGGAGCCTCAGGTCGAGCAGAAATCCGAGCCTCAATCGACCGAAGACAGCAACACACAGCAAGTGGAAGAACCAACAACCTCAGAACCCGCGGCCCAGCCCGAAAGCGAAAAGGTCGCTTCAGATCAGGATCCCGCTGCCAAGGCTAAAGACCGCATGGCACGGTTCAAGGCACTGCAGGCACGCGCCAAGAACTCCTCTGAGACGAACCTCAAGGAGGCTACTCGTGAATCTCAAAGGCTCGCTACCGATCCCAGCCAGCTGACTGCTTTGCACCGCAAGCACGCCATTGCATCACACAAGCTTCTCAAAGCCGACGTAGAGGATGCGGGCGAAGACTTTGAGCGCAAACGTGCCTGGGACTGGACTATAGACGAGAGCGAGAAGTGGGACAAGCGGATGAAGAAGAAGGCGGCGCACCGCGACAACACCGCTTTCGCAGATTACACTCAGGAGAGCAACAAGGTCTACAAGACGCAGCTGCGCAATATCAATCCTGACATGGAACGATATGAGAAGGACAGGATGGCCGCCATTGAGAAGGCCGCGGCGACGGGAGGACTCGACATCGTGGAGACGGAAGATGGTGAGCTCATCGCCATCGACAAGGACGGATCTTTCTATTCGTCCGCCGACAGCACCACATTCGCACAAAACAAGCCCGACAAAGCTGCGGTTGACCGCCTGGTGGCCGACATTCGGCGGGCGGAGGAGCAGAGGCTCAAGAAGCGAAAGGAGAGGATGGCAAGAAACGGCGACGAAGGCGATGTTACATACATCAACGAGAAGAACAAGCAGTTTAACCAGAAGCTGGCACGCTTCTACGACAAGTATACTGCGGAGATCCGAGATAGCTTTGAGAGAGGTACTATGATATAATGGGGCGGGTGTTATAGAAACAAATTTTGCGGGTATTGGATTGGCCCTCGCGGGTAGTTTTGTTACAATTAGCGCTGCATACTTTAAGTGTTGTACAGACAGAATAATGAAACAGGATGCTACAGCATAGTCTTCCTCCATCCCTTGGTTGCGAGCTCTTCCAACTCTGGTGTCTCAACAGGTCCCTTAATGGATTCGTCGCTCAGCGCCTCGACAATGGCCTCGGCGACCATCTCGACCTTGACTGGCTTTGCTACAGCAGCGCCCAGGACGTTCTTGAAAACATTGCCGGTGATTGTGTTGAACAGGCTACCAGCGCCGGCGCCGGCGGCCATGGCCATGGTGAAGGGACGGGAGCTGTCGTACATGAACGGAGGTCGGGCGAAGAAGGACCGCATTCCAGGGAACCTGGACTCGAGGATAGCCTCGGCCTCCCGCTTGGTTGTGATGTACCGCTGGGGCAGGATGGGAGCACCTGCGGCAGCGGAGACGTAGCAGAAGGCGCTGACCTTTTCGGCAGCGGCGTGCTCGGCGAGGACCACGGCACTGTCACGGTTCATGATCTCGTAGGAGAAAGCCTCAGCAGGGTTGACGTGCTCCTCGTCGAGGTTCTTGACGCCACGGTCATTGACTGGGGCAAAGGCCTTGCGTAGACCGGCGATGGGCGACTCCTTGCCGGAGACGACGCCCTTGTAGTCAGCCTCGAGGAGGATACCCATGCTGTGGACTACGTAGTCTGCGCCCTTGAGCAGTGGCGCGTACGTAGCAGGGCGCAAGATATCGCCACGCTCCCAGCTGACCTGATGCGACCAAGAGGGGCTGCTGGCGAGGAGGTGACGGTGTCCCATCGGGGCTCGCCGGAACGACTGGAGGGGTGTCAATATTTGAGCAGCTCGAGTATGTTACGCAGGATGGCGTGGCCTTACCTGATTGAAGTCACATCCCATCCTCGAGCTACAGCATATTTACAGACGCGGGATCCAAGGAATCCGTTGCCGCCGCAAACGACCAGTCGCTTGGCTGCCGACATGGTTGGTATGAAAAGTTATTGTGAGGCGGACGGCGATGGTCTGCTTGTGTTCCAGTGTCCTTCACCTCCAGCCTGAGCTCGTTACGCTTGTGAAGAACCGAGCAAAAGAGCAAACACCGGCTCAATGTAATTGACGTACTGAGTTGAGCTTCAGTAGAGTTGGTCACTGAGCTTCGAGTATGAATCAGATATTCTTCGTCTCAAGGTGAGCTAATGCTTGTGCAGTCTTACGATGCCCCACACAAGCTTAAGCTTCCCTGTGTAATTGAGATGAGGTCAAGGGTTGAATAAACCTTGGTTCTCTGCGAGAAAGAATCAATCAACAAGCATGGGTCTTGTCGGTGAGAATCTTTGAAGGGTCGAGACACGACGCGGAACTTGGCCTGTAAAGAATAGATTCCAGGGAATATGCTCGACGTGCTAAGGGTGGAACGATCGCAGCAAAGCTCGATTTCTCGCCTGGATCTTGACGCAACCGCAAATCAAGACACTGTCGGGACCAAAGGTACACCGCAGTACCTGTCAAATGCTATCCATCTCCATGACCCACACCATGATCCAGACGACCCGGAAGTACTGCAAAGTATAGCTTTAGTGCACAACCAACCACTAAATGCCCACTGATTGGTGCTCCTGAGCTCAGCGTCCTGCAAGGCTGACAAGGTCCGTCACTTTTTCCCCAACCTTGAGAAACTTCGACCTTGAACAAAGTCGACTCGACTCCATTGCGCAGGTGGCCACGCGCCTCTACACTCCTTTCACGCACACTCTTCCGACTTCCTCCACTCCTTTATTCGCGAGCGCGCTCTCCCGCCATGGCACCACCAAACCAGCTCGGCAAGCGCGTCAAGTTGACGCAGGTCCGCCGGCCCTTCGTCGTTGGCAGCACCGCTCTGCCCTTCTCCGATGCCAACCCGCGACCTGCTGGTGTTCCCGACAACCACACACACTCCTGGCAGGTTTTCGTCAAGGGCCTCGACGACACCGACATAACCTACTGGCTGAGGCGCGTGCAATTTAAGCTTCACGAATCGATCCCAAATTACGTGCGGAGTACGTCTACCTTCTCTGTTCACCTGCCTATCCGCTCTTGGTTGCGCAAATCTCGCTAACATCGTCGCAGTGATCGAAGGTGAACCAGGCAAGCCCTTTGTGGTCAACGAAACAGGCTGGGGTGAGTTTGACATCACTGTGAAGCTCTACTATGTCAACGACTCGGGAGAGAAGCCTCAGACACTCTACCACTACCTCCGCCTCCATCCCTTCGGCCGCACCGAGGAAGAGAAGCAAGCCATGATCACCGAAAATGGTGAGGTTCGTTCCTGGAGCTACGAGGAACAACTCTTCAACGAGCCTTACGAAGCATTCTACCAGCTGCTCACCACCGGAGCTGTGCCCAAGGGCTGGAAGCCGACCAACTCCGCTAGCGGAGGCAAGGGCAAGGGCAAGGGCAAGAACAGGCCTCCGCCCCTTTGCCTGCCTCGGATAGCGGCGAGGTTTGGGAGCGCACTGCCATGATCCCGAGCCACAACCGCCCCGGCCAGCCCTTCAGCCGCGAAACCGAGGCCGCCGAGATCAAGAAGCTGCAGGAGGCCCAGCGCAAGACGGAGGATATGTGCAAGCAGGTGCTCGCCGAGCTTAAGGACAAGGAGGAACAGCTTGCCAAGCTCAAGGCAGAGAACGCCGCTGCTGCCGCCGCCGCGAAGCCCGCTTAGGGAGTGACATCGCAGCGCCGTGCACAGCAGCAGAAACAACTAAAGCAGCAGCAGCCACAGGAGAACTATATTCAGACGAGAACCATGGCACGGAGAAGAAGACAAGCTTAGACCGACCAGTTGCCATGTTCTGCTCGGCATCGGAGTAATTGCCGTCTTCTTGTCCGTAGGCGATAGCCGAAGGACCATGTATCGGAGGGTATCTGCTGCGTACTTAACCGTACCAATGCTGACGCGCCGAAGATGGCCCAAGTAGTCCTTGGAATATGGACGGCTGCGACGGCACCCTCATAAGCAGCAAGTGAAGTTAGTCTCCTGTAGGAGTTATCCCAACCAAGTACAAGTCGGCCATCTACCAGCAAATAAGCCAAATATCGAGCATCAATCCGGTGGACTAAGGCACCGTCAGGGTATGCCGGGTCATGGGACACTTGGGGCGGTATTATTATTATCTTTCTCTAGTGAGACAATGGCAACCAAAGACTGCAAGACCTCAATCATGATGGCGCCCCGGAGATTAAGACTCTAGTTAGGAGGGTTAACGAAGCGATAAATTTGATGAGATGGCATATTACTTGGCCTTTGGATTGTTAAACCAAAGAAATGCCAGAAAATAGAGTTGGCTTAGAGTAATGGAACATGGGAATATGAGTTGCTTCTACAAGTTATCATCTCTGCGAACTAGGTGATCATGCACTTGTTACGTATTGTTGGAAACACCATGGTGAAATGAAGATATCAAGTCTCTTTACACAACTTGGGTGGATACAATGGCTAGCATTTCACCTCTGTACAATCAGCTCTAGGGGACAAAGTCTTGAATTTAGAAATACTAGACTAATAGTACAGGTATCTCCATGAAGGAAACCCCACACTTGACTATAGGAAACGCGATGCAGAAGCCCATTGCTACAGAGGTTCATTGTGGGAACGGCGCTCCTGGATCCGTTGCAGCGCATTTAGATGACCACGCAGTTGAGCGAGCGGATTGTCTGCTCAATGGTGGTCTCGTTCTTCGACCAGTGGCCGTTGTTGTGTTCGCAATACTCGTCACTGTTTCCATTGATAAGCATGTGCATGAATGGTTCACGACGCGAAACATTGCTTACATATAGGCTGCGCATGCGGCAAAGGTTTCCGCAGGGACACGGAAAGACTTGGGCCTTTGATGTTCTGTTAGCATGTATGCAACGAGAAACTAGGAGCGAGATGCTTTACTTGAAGTCAAGGGTAACGCAGCCCTTGTTGAAAGCGACCTTCTGGACAGTTCCGCCGTAGTTCTCCTCGGCGAAAACCTCGGCCTGGTGAAGTCAATGGTGAGTATATGTTTCGAGGCAAGCTGCCAACCCGTTCGGGCTTACCTTGCCGTGATCCTTCGCGGCCACGAGGCCGGCGAGGAGGAAGGGAACAATTCGATAGGCGATCATTTTGAGATTTTGGTGATTGATATTAGTGTGATAGGGCAGAAGGTAGCTGTGATGGGTAGTTGATAGTGAAAGATGCTTGATGGGATTGTGATAGTCAAAAGGAGACAGACAGGATGGGAGTGACGGACCTTTATACACACGACCGCTAGCATTCTCGTATTTCTATGAGACAGTATTACGTCTATATTCTACGTATTCATAATGCTCAACAAAAGATAGTGTTGTTTTGTCGCAGTCAACTAAGGCCTTCCATCCATCGTGTTAGCTTCAGTCATCAGGGTGAAGCACCATATGACAACTAGTCAAGACACAGTAGTCCAATTAGGATTCATGAAGCATTTTAGATGTCGGTTAGAGCCGGGCCAGTTTCGGGCCATCGCATGTGGGATCTTTGAAGGAGTTATCGCTGGCTTTACAGAATGCTTACACCACGATCCGTATTACCTGCTATCACTTCACGTTCTTCCCTCACAGCAGCCGTTCCTGCAATATGCCGCAATTGCCAGCGTACATTCAACTAAAATTTCATCTCAATCACATGTGTATAGGCTAGAATGGTCGGTTCTATTCAACCCGGCTGAGGGGCCTGACATGATGACTTGAATAGGGAGTTGAAGCTCCATCCGAGACATAAGCCATGTTTTACGCATTCAATCCAGGCATGGGCACAGGCGCACTACCGAGATCCTGGGTCAAATAATGCTCGCTCGGCCTATTTATTCTACCGACGATCCGTTCCAAACAGGTATGCTGCATGGGGTGGTTCATAATTCGGCATGTCTCCCTTAGATGGTACCCCAGAGTACAGCTTAAGACACATGCGGCCGTATAGCAAGTCATAAATCCAAATAAAAGATACGGCCTCAAAGAATTTATAAGCAAATAATGCATCATTTTCCTGCTTTTCTTGTTACAATGTTTGGTAATGTATTAGTTTTGACTGAGATACCATTGTCCAAGTGGCATTTGCGTCACTTTGTATCATGAATAACGCAGCCGAAACTTGGTCCCTGTTCCGCCCCAACACATCTTGGGCCTCCTTGGTGTTAATTGGCCGCATTCAAGGTATGAATTATTTAGACGCTTTTGATCAACTATACCAGAGACCTACCCAGTGGTGGGCGAAATAAGGTGGGCTTAGATCATAGACCTTACATCTCTTTACGAAAACATGGCCTCTCCGGACGTAACATTGGCGTCACTGTCTAGATTGGTGGTTATAATCTTACCGAACGGTCGAGGCAATGTTAGTCACTGCTCGGTGGTTTACAAAACTTGTCCAACTGTCTTTACTGATGATACCCGTCGGCATGGAACAAGTTGCGATGGATTAGATACACTTCAGCCCGGAACACCTGTCTCGTAATACTCTTAATATTATCCAAGGTGGTCGTTGCATAAGACCCGCACTAATGGCAATAGAACTTTCGTGTTGCAATCACACGGCACATGAGAGATGCTGAATATCTTTGAACCATATAGATTGGAGTTGTCTTTCTCGCGACACGCTAAACCCGCGCACATCGCAGCGGGAGCCTAAGGATATATCCATAATCCTACACATATACCCCGCTAGTATAATCTCAAGAACCATCTCTAACATTCCAACGCCAGTCCCGCTTCAAATTGATCGTGTTTTGTTCCCCTTACTTTTGATACATCCTTCTTCCCACGCACGCACTAGCATCCTCCCGGGACTGGCGGCAACCAAGACAAAAGAAAAAAAGTGTAGTAAGTGAGGCAAGCTGCTCGCAGCAACCAGGCCGGGGCGGTAACTCCTTTTAACACCAGATATAAAGCATGTTCATCGAGTCATCCGCCCAGTCCAGCTGCTGGTCGTTCAAGCTTGCCTCCGTCAATGATCAAACAAGCGCCATTTTGTAGATACATTATCAATATCGGCTATGCCGCGGTGTATCCAAGGAAATCGAAGTAATGAAAACGCCAGGTTAACATGGGCGCGATAACAAAAGAAAATGGAGCAGCGGCTGTTCCCCGTGTTATTATATACAGGCCGCGAGATGTTAATACAGTCTTGACTTAGTGTGTAGCAGCTTCGTAAGCCGGGGGCGGCGGAATGCTGTCGGGCTCATCCCATGCATGTGGGTGGGCATTCTTCTCGTCGTACACGCGACGGGCGATTTCATCGGCCATCTTGTGAATCCACGCCTGCTCGTGGATCTCTGAGGATGTGTCTGAGCTGGAGCTAGTCTGCTCATGACTGATAACGCCTTGCTTTTCAAAGCGGGCGACCGACTTAGCTACAGCCTCACGCAGTGTGAGAGGCGAAATCTCCTGGGGAGATTTGGCTGAGGGTTGTGCGGGCTCTTGGTAGAGGTCGGCTCTCAGCGGTGGTCGCATGGGCGCGGCAGCTTTTTCGCTAGGCCTGAAACGCACCCTACTAGCTGTCAACTCTCCAACCGCCGCGACCTCAGCTTCTGGCTCCTCTGGGATAGAGTCGGACAGGATAGGCTCGGAGAATGGAACATTAACTGAGGCGGAATCTGAGCTAACTTCGGAGGCGCCGTCCACAGAACCTGCTTCTGACTTCGATCGTCGTAGATTGACAACACGGTGCTTCTTCTTGCGACCAGGTCGAGAGCGGTTTCCTGCGCCAAGCGCAAGCCCAGTCGTAGCCGAGTTCAAGCTGACGAGCGACGGCCGGGAAGGCAGATGACCGTGTGTGACACTTCCAGATTCGGAGAATGTGTAGGTTGTGCTGGCGCTAGGCGGCACTGATAGAGTTCTCGTTAGGCTGGGGGTAGAAGGAACTGGAGTCGCGCTCTCGGATCGATCGCCATAACCAGACCAAGCGCGGAATATCACGTCATGAATGCCTGGCGTGAAAGAGAGAAGGTTCGATGAGAGTCGTTCAAGGCAGCGAGCGAAAGCAGATTCTTCTGCGAGAACAGTGACTGCGTCTCTCCGCCATTGAGGCTCAATTCGGACACGACGTTGGGATCCAGCAAGTTCCCATTGGCATCCACAGGATCGAGCGGAGGGCTCGCGAAGGGGTCCACTCCTTCTCGTCGGAGTCCTCGGGTTGAGTTTCGGTACCCTTGTTAGCCTGGTCTGGGCACCACAACTGGAGGGACAATTTGTGGATGATGGCAGGCAGCTCATCCATCATGAGGTTACGTAATTGCTGCTCAATGGTCCTCTGCAAATAATCGCGGACGAACTGAATTGAGTCAAAGGTCGACGAGACCTTGAGTGACTCAAGTGGGTCATTTCGAAAGACAAGGGTGAGGCCCTTTTGTTTGGAAAAGACGAGGATGATGAAGGCCGATAGTTTGATTTCCGACAGTGTGATCGAAAGGGGATGGTGAGGCCCGAAGCAGCTGCAAGCGGTTGTGGAGACGTAAAGGATGGCTTTGAGTAGAGATAGGTGTTTAGAGGATTGGCCTGTTGTTTTGATATTAGCACCGCTATAGACCAAGCTCATCCCTGCGCGACGGCATTGACAATACCGTCCGGGGTCGACGGAAAAGGAGGGAAGATGGAGAATCGCAATCTCGGGAGAATATGCATCGCGTCCGGGGTCTGTAAACAACAGACCATGGCGTTTGGGATGCTTTTCTGGAAAGGAAAAAATAGGTGGTGCTGTGGTGGCTTCACCATTGAGTGTGGTAGAAACCCCTCTTCGCAGCGGCGCGGTGGCGCCGACGGAAGATGGGCACCAACGACACAAGATCAGACACTTGACTGATAGGGAACGCAGTAAATGTGCATTGGCTTATGCATAGCAAGAAAAACAATGTGTTTTGTGCTGAGTGAACGCGTGATATCTCGGTGATAACGGGTGATTCGGATGATGTCGGAGGTGACGATGATTGTGCCGGGGTAGCTGATGACGCCCACAGGAGAATGACAACAACATACCTGGACTCTAGTTTTGAGCGTCAAAAAGGCATCGCCAGAATAACACATCTTAAAAATGCCACGGAACCTGTCCTCGGCAAGGTCACCAATTTCGAGAATCTCCAGGTCTGGGGGCACGGTGCCCAGGTTGAACTCGCTGACAAGAATGTCGTCAACGATGATCGGCGGCTTGGGCGACTTGTTCAGGGCCGTCGTGAGCAGGTCGCGAGCTTTCTTGTAGAACTCGGCGTCCGCCGTGAGCGGCGACCAGTTGAAATTGAAGGCCATGTTGAAATGGCGATTATTGTATCGCAACCATGGGGAACGGGGTTGTGTGCCGTTGGGAACCGGTAGCGGCGCGCAGCGCGATGAGGGCGAAAACGAATTGTCGCCGGGGCGAGCTGTTGGCCGAGGCCTTTTTTCTTGCTGCAAGGGATCGAAGGACGGATGCGCGATAAAGGAAGGGAGGCGGAGATGCGCAAGCAAAGACACAGGCGAGGCGCCGCGGTGGAGATGGAGATGGAGGTTGATGTTGAAGTCGCGGCGATGATTAAGGTCCAGCAGGATGGATTGAAAGGAAAAATTGAAAGCTCTGTCCAGGTACTTTTACTTAGGGCGCGGTGCGTGGTATGATCAAAGAAAAATCCAGGAGATGGATGACGCTAGGGAGACTAGTAAGGATGAACCCGCTATTCTGCTTGGAGGTTCGTCGGGTCTGGCAAGAAACACGCACGGAGCAAAGGCAGGCGTCTCACCCGTGGAGTTACAGTGCACGGAGCTCCGAAAAAACACATGGGCACTGTGCCATAGGAGCGTCCCGGGAATGCGCGTCAGACGAGCAGAGAAGCTTCCAGGGGCCTCTGCTGAAGAGCTCCGCGTATGACCCACCCATATGCACTATAGCATAATACATGCGGGCGACCCGAGGTCTTTTCCCCACACCAAGAGCAGGACTGGCTGACACGATCATCCGAGCATTGAGTCGTCGTGTGACGCATAGCATCGGACCATGGGTTAGGAAGACGGACCTGCAGGCCTCCCAGGTCTGTCTGGCCACTATTCATGCTGCGATGTTTTGAGGCTCTAAGCGGCCTCTGCTCCTCAAGCACAGCAATGCCGAGGCCTTTTCCCTTTGTTTCCACTGCTCGCTGGGAGGCATGACTTGACTAGACAGGGTCCATTCAGCGTCATGTAGTTCATGCAGTGGGCAAAAGGGTGGGACTCACAACCCTAGATCGAATGCTTGGGTTTGTCCTATGAGATCCAGGCCTCTGGCGAAACAGACCCAAAGTCTCTAGACCTCATGTGCTGAAGCCCATAGTTTACTACTGCGCTATCATGTAGTTACATGGGATGCTTCATAGTCCTGCCAGCTAGGTGCATTCATTGTTCTAAAGCTAAAGTGTTGGATAGAAGCTTGTTGGCTTTAAAAAGAGACAGTCATGTTTATATATATATATATATATATATATGCATGTATGTATGTAACCCACAGGTGTACCTCTCCAGATTGAAGCTACCGTGACACAATATGTCAGGTTGCCTGTCTAGGTACGATGGCTTCATATTTCAACAAAACGCACTTGCTGGTTGAAACGTCATGTAGGCAGAGGGCACATATCTAATCTCCCTGTTTTGCATCATCCGACGTACACATTCGTCATACATTGCAAACTCTTCAAGAGTTGCCATAAGTTCGATCGCCAAATATGTGGTTTTGAACACTACGTTATTTACAACTTGGTCTCAAAGCCACGTCTAGTCTATAACCAAGCGCTCATGGTATGACTACTTTGTTCTATACAGTATTGTTATCGTGACGCAGGTACACAATGAAAAGCTACCAATCGATCTTGTAATGCTTCGTCTACGATGATGTATTAATGAATTGGCATAACTAGTATATATGACGCTATGACTTTCCTCTGGCATTTCTTGAATTCGTGGCTTTCGAGTCAATCTTACTTCAATAATTTTCCTAGGCTATCTCTCTCATAAATTGCGAATATGATGTCGCTGTTTAACTTCATGGTTGCTGTCTCTCTTGCGAGTGAATATTACGCTATTGGTTCAGGCAAGGAAGCCAGTTGACAAGAGATTCCGTTCGCTGAGGTGATCATGGTTCCTGGGGTATTTGGAACAAGATACCTCTATATCGGAACAATTTTTAAACGAAAACAGTATTCTTATTTCTGCCTCTTGCTGCCAAGGCTAAAAGCTTTTGGATCTGAAGGTTCGCATCGGCTCCGATGATCATACTAATAGAGGTACCTTGGTGCCAGTTACGCGAGTAAAAGTGCATCCGAGTTGGGATATCACCACTTTTGAGTCCAACTTCCGTATTTTGAAGGCCAATATGGTTCAATCACAAACCGGCTTGGTTAGGTGGCCTTGTTGCCTAATGATGGTATTCTTGCCGAGAACAAACCCATTCGAGCCGTGGGATGGGGACAGACAGATCCAAAGATTGCCATGTTTCCTAAGCAACTACAGACAGGCAAGTACCGTGTAGTACTGTAGTTATAGGGAATGTCAACAGTAATGGCTAGATGAAATTATTGATACAAAAATTTGTATGCAGCCAGCTGAAGAAGCCAAAGAAACCATCTCTACTTGCTCTGGATACGAAGGAGGGCCAGTACTCAATATTGTTGATGGAACTATTATATGTGTTCTAACCCTTGTAGACGACTGTTCGACACAGAAACTCATTCTGGCAGGCGATGCCTCTTTGGTGGTAGATTAGGTCGATAAAATTACGTCTTAAAAACAAAGAAACTGCACAATTTCTTCGCATTGGAGCCATTATGGATGAGTTTAAATGTTCAAATCTCACCTCCAATAAGAATGATTCATCCAATTGCACAGTGCCTTGCCCAGTAACCAGACAGGTAGCAATGGTCCCTTGTTGCTGGAATGTATGTAGGACAGAGGAATTGGTAGATCTTTGGTTACTACCAATGTATGTATCCTGAAAGAAGTTGAAGAATCCAGGTAGGAAATCTCATCAACAACGCACCTTGTCGCATTTCTTTGGTTCGAGGATGACTCGATCTCCCGCTCATCTGCTAGTAAGCACGCAACTGCAGGGTCTACTCACGTCAAATGAGCCAATACAGTTGCTATCAGTGTAGTGACAGAACTTGATAGTGATTTCCGTCATTTCTTTGGTGGGTCTAACGAGGTTTGGGTTCACGGGCTCATCAGCAACTACAATCGTGGGATTATGCTACAGGGTCCGCAACATAAACAAGGTCGGAAAGTAGGGGATCACCACTCGTATACAACTCGAAGCACATATTTCCCCACGTGATAGACAACCTCGAACGAGTTTCGGGAGATGTTACGTCTACCAACCTCCGTTCCGGGTTGATAAGAGAAATGCGAACCGCTCGAGACGGGGAACAGCCGATGCGTTATCTGGAGGGCATGGGCGGGGAGGTGAACCAAGCCTAGCACAGTCCAGGGCAGCACATCAGTCCTGAAGTCAACAACTACGGGACAGGACTTCCTGAGCCAGGGTTATGTCCCCTTCAGGTACAACCGGGCGAGCGTCCCCGTATAGCACACGATTACATCCTTGGCCTGTGTAGCAGGCAACTTCTACCGGCGGTGTATAGAATTGAACAAGTAATGCGATGCAATGTGCGCAGAAAAGCCGAGGGAAAAAGGGATGGAAAAAATTGAACCTTGCCGGAGTATCCTTTCTGTTCTTTCACTGGGCGTAGCGAGCCCAATTATACATGTAGCACGAATAGTAGACAAGGCTGAGCATATATTGCTCAATATGTATAAGGGCATGGACCTCCGTGCCTGTGCGGCATCAGGCGAGGTTAAAAACGGGATCTTTTACCTATCATTGGCTGCATCTCGAATACGAGAACAATTCTGGAAACAAAGGTAAGCAAGATTTGATAGGTGACGGGCCTATTGCGTGCCTTTGCTTCTTGGTCCTCCTTTTCTGGGACCATGACTGCATGATCATATCATGATCAGGAGCAAAGACAACGGCGTTATGATCGGCAGTTATGTAGTTGCAGATTTCTTGGTTGAGGGTGGGAATGGACGGGAAAGGGTGACGTGCAACTTGACAACATGGCCCACCACTCAGGCGTAGCGAGCCTGCTATTTGTCGTTGTTGCGATGGACAATGGCCAACAGCATCGTCAAGATTTGCATGCATCATTGCGATGGTAAAAGGCAGTTTGCCATTTGCTGCCCTGCCCTGCCCTACCTTTATTTCTGCCTGCCGCAGTCATGCTTACACGATTCAACATGCCATTTGTTAATCACTCTTCATACATGCCTTTTTGGTTGATGGAGCTGAAGCCCGCGGCCTGCCCGAGCACATGCAATCATGGCCCACGGTCGGCCGTCACTCAGCTCCCCGGGGTAGGCCTTCGCTTCTTACCATGTGCGCGTTTCGGGACATCATTACCGCTTCCAGGCTTCACAGCCCGTCTAAGTGACATCACCTCGTGGGCTCATTGGAGACGCGGCCGTTGGGGACCCCTGCGCCCCAAAAGAGCCCATGGAGGCCAGGGCGGTACTGTCTGGCTTTCCCAAGATTCGGGCTGCAGCTGAGGATTTGCAAGGTGGTCGAGCAGGGGAGCCGAGGGGGTTAAGGGCTCAGGGATGGCGGGATTGGGTAGGGCGCCCGGCTGATTGGCCGAGCGGTTTGGAGGCCGACGTCGTTTGAGCATTCGTGGAGGGCCCTGCACGAGGAACCCTGTTCTGGTCGAGGTGCAGGATGCGGAATCTTGCTCCCATCGGTTCGTTCGCGCCAAAGCCGCCAGTTTTTGCGGGAAAAAGCAAACAAAGACACTGGTCGAGGGGGCCAAGCCAGGATAGCCGCGTTTCGACCCGAGAAAACATTCAACGCACGCGGTCGTGGCTGGCCATAGCTCGCTGGCTTGCAGACATGGCACAGGCCTCGAAGTGAAGCCGGCCAGGCCCACACACACCCTCTCCTCCCAAGAAGCTTTCCCAATTCCCATAGTCGTCCATGGAGCACGGTATGGATGCGCCCCAAATAGAGGTAAGCGATGACAGGTAACCAGGCCAGGGAAAGGGTGTGGTAAGAGGGGAAAATGACGAGTCTCTTGGTGGCCGTGTTTCTGATATCGTGGCCCGCCGAGGCCGGGCCAGGTTGACGGACATCAAACATGGACGCATGTGCCTTGCCAACGGGACGAGAGGTACGGTAGCACGGCAGCAGGTAGCGCCAGCGCCAGCGCCAGCGCCAGTGGATAATGAGGTATCAGCAAAGTTGTACTTGCGGGGAGGGTTGGGTAGGGTAGGGTTGGGGTGGTGGTGGAGGAGGACGAGGAGAGATAGTGTGGTGATGCTCACGTACATAGTAAGGTACCTGGTATCTGGGCACCTGTCATAATGTACGAACCCGGCCTGTTGCGCATCGTTTCCGCCACTAGTGCCGGGCGAAAAAAAGGGAAAGGGAAGAAAAAGGAAGTGTTGGTTGGTTCGAGTTGGAGGGTTCATCCATATGGCCTATTCAGGTACGTTGGGTCGTCAGCCGCCATCCATCATCAAATAGTTCGGCCGGAATGACCCTGCTCCTCCGGGATGCCATGCCATGCCATGCCATACCATGCCTGGGTGGTTCCAGCTGGTGTAGGTACCTGGCTCTTTTTGCTTTTTGGTTTTTGCTCTTTTTTTTCTTTCCCTTCGCTCCGGCTAGTTATACCCTTGCCCGTCATCGTCGTTTCTGAACAGAAGCCGTTCGGCCGGGCATGTTGCTTCACTCTATTTGACCTTGCTTGCATCGTCACATTCTTGCCCCCTCATTCTCCCGTCTCTCCGCTTTGGTGGTGGCGCAGGAGAGCATATGAGAGGAAAAAGAAAAGAAAGGAAAAAAGAGAGGAAAGGGAAAGGAGAAAAAGCAGGCATCTGTGTTCTCCGCGTCCGCTGATAAGGGAGGCCATTCGCACATGACGCCAGGCGACTCGTTTACTTACTTTTACAACCCGTCCGCCTACCTGGGATCTCTGCCTGCCTGGCTGTCTGTCTGTCTGTCTATCCGTCCATCCACTTCGTCTTTCTCCCTCTCCTGCTCCTGCTCTTACTCTTGGTTGCCTTGGCTCGCCTTGCATTTACTTGGGCTTGCTTGGTTTCCAACTTTTGTTCTTCTCTTTTCCTCGACAGCCCTGCCTTTCATTTTAACGGACAAAGTCGCTATTCTTCAGGATCTGGTAAGCACCATTTTCGGTTCATTCTCCGTCACTCTTTCCCTCTTTTATTATGATTATGTTTTATTTCTTATCTCTACTTCATTTTTCTTGTTTCTCGTTTCTTCTTCCTCTCCATGTCTGTCTTTCTGCCTGTCCGTTCATTTGCTCGATTCCCCCTCTTAGCCTCTCTCGCTAAGAGACGCTCTCGTCCCGTCCGTCTCCCTTCACGAATCGCAGGCAATGCCTCCATCGTGACCCTCCTTTATTAGTCGCGTCTGCTTCTCCACCCGCATCTCTCGCTTCACTTTAGCTCCCATTCTTTTGCTCTCGGGCTTATTTTGCTTGTCTCCACTACCTTACTTTACCTCCCTTGTCCCGATGGGCGCGAACCCGTGGGCACCCTCTCTTACATCCTCTGCCGCTTCATCCTCATCCTCATCTTCATCTCGTCCCGGATGAGGAGTACGGCGTTGTCAAAAGCTTGACAGTCACGGCCTCTCGCTCCTCGGCTGGCCTTACTCGAGATATCTCCGGTGTTACCCTGCGTGCCCGCTCCCCAGAGATCTTGCAGCATCTCCCGTGCCCACCCAGTCCAGCGCAGTGCAGTGTGCCTTGCATCAGCCTGCAGCACCCCGCCTCCAATCATGGCCTCCCAAGCCTCACCACCCCAGCCCAGCCAGGGCCCTCGTACAAATGCGAATCGCCGCTCACCACCATTACCAGATTCCTCTGCTCACGACTACTCGTGGGTTCCTCCCAACGACATGGCTCTGCTTCGCGAGATCGACGCACCCTCTGGCCATGTCGCGAATGGCTCGCAATACCAGCATAGCCTCAAGGTCCTCCCCAAGGGCACCAGGCCCGTCAAGTTTATCGGCGAAGGCAGCGCCAACGCCGTCTTTGAGGTCAAGGTCCCTGAGACGAGTCGCCATGCCTCCCTCTTTAAGGGTATGTCTTCCTGCTGCATCGCAGACCAACTCAACCACCGTCACCACCAGCATCATCATCAACCCTCTGCACTATTTATCAGCTTCTCACAACAACCCTTTGTCATAAGCATTCATCTCATGGTTCATTAGGTCTCTTACTCCGAGTGGCAAAAGTTTCTTCCCTTGGCCACGCCCCGACCTATGACTATCTCCGCCAGCAAAAATTCTTCCAGTCAGTCATTCAGCCCGTTCTCGGCGACTACACTGTCCGCCAGGAACTCGTCATTCTCTATAATTCCGACATCATCAATCACCTGAACAAATTTCTGCGCTCAGTGGAGCATCTACGAAAAGACAAGTTCAAGGGCACCTGGGTTGGCCAAAGTGACTGGGGCTTGCTAGTCGAGGATATGCGTCCCCAAGGTGAGTTCATCTCCCGCAAGTCACATTACCCTAACTTAAGACTAATACTTGCTCTTGCCAGAACACAACAGCTGTTTGTTTTTCGAGTTCAAGCCCAAGTGGCTCCTTCAATCTCCCAGTGCACCTAAAAACGCCATCAGGTGCAGGCAATGTGCCATGGAACTCTATCACATGGTCACAAAACCGGCCTCTCAGAAATGTCTGCCGAAGGACAAGCCATGCCCATTGGCTCTCAGCAACGAGCACGCCCACCCCAGGGTCAGCTCACCACTTCGAATTGCCTGGGAAGTCCACGCTAAGCAATTCGATGAGCCCATCAAGGAAGCCCTCGCTCGAGCAGCAAACCACACCGCCATTTCAGAGTTGCGGAAGCTCCAAGCCCGCCTGGACCACACTGGACCTTTAAAGGTATCATCTGACAACTCAGATTTCAACCTCGCCATGACGCTTAGGGATTGTACTTGTTTCGTCCAGATTGGTGATGGCCAATCAACAACGAACCCCTACCCAGATCTCAAGGTCAGGTTGAGTGACTTTGATTGGAAAGATCCCGGTGTCAAAGCCGACCGCTGGCGCCGCGCCGAGGAGGAACTCATCAAAGGCGGTTACTACACGGCAGAGTGGATTCTCTGCGGCGGCCAACTCTACCATCCTCCAACTCTTTGTCTGCTAGAATGGAAGCAGCGGAGACGAGTTGACGAGATGGAAGTCATCTGCCTTCAAGACGAAGGCTCAACCATATGCCTTGAAGCAATTCATACGGAAGGCGCTGGACAGCTCCCACCCAACACCAAGATATATCATCATTCGACAGACCTCAAGATTTTGCATAAAAACTACGCGCATATAAAAAGGAGCCATCAGGAGCGCCTTTAGATTCTCTAATTAATCCTTACAGAACTGATCCTTTTCGCATGGTTTGATTCGTGGCATTGTTTTTTTTCTCCTGTCTTATTTGTTTACTCTTTCCTCGATTCCAAAACTTGTTTTCGTTCATTGCATGATTCTTCTTTGTACGGCCTGGTGAGCATTGGTTACGGGATACAACATACTGGCTTGTGGTCGTGGGCGTCTAAGGTGCTGGAAGGGTCCTTAATTAGCATTCTACGCGGCATGTCTTACGATGGCTGATGGGATAAACTGCCCGGTGCATGATTTATGGAGTATTGATAATACGTGGCTACTAGTAATCAAGATTCTATTGCTGTTATCTGTGAAGAGCGTCGCCCGCAGACCCAAAACGCCGGTACTATGTCCAATATCTGAGTTGAATCAAACTCCAGAAACAGTGAAGCTAAGCAAACTACCCGACGCCAGACCAAGAACAAGACAGAGGCTCATAAAGCCGCCTGCTGCCTCACGTTCGCCCTCATCCACCCACTGCCCAATGGCCATCATGCAGCTGGAGCCCAGCCATCCATTGGTAAGACCAAACAGTCCCTGAACGATGAAGAGGTAAAAGAAATCACTGTTAACTACGGCGCCTCGACCACCAATATTGCAGAGAAAGTAAAGGGGAAGAAGCCCCACGCGGGCAACAGAAAGGAGGAACAGCACCAGTGGCCGGTTCCTAGAGAGAAGGGAAGGGCCGTTGCCATCCTGCCACCGAGATCGCCCAGGTTCCAGAAGAAGAAGCCAAGAGGGATGAAGGCTTCCGGACGGAAAAGACCACCGGCGTCCGGACGCACTGAGACGATCTTGGCGGTGAGTACGGGGAAGAACATTGTTACACTGAAGGTGACAGCAACACCAGCAGCGAGCCAGTGCAGCTTCTTGAAGAGACGCCACAAAGATGTGACCTTGCGGGCGGCACGCTCCGCCTCCTCGATGCTGTTCATAGATTCGGCCATCTGCTCGACCATACGGTTCTCGACAATGTGATTGTGCCGCCGGACCAACGGCACAAAGGCTATGAGAGTAGCAGCAGAGACAATAACAGCAGCAAGGAAGTAGATGAAAGCAGCCGTCTGGCTCTTTCCAGTAGGTTCATCACTGCCAGACGCCTCGTCCGCGTTAGGTGGGAATATCATGACCGTGACAACTTGAGCCACAGCCGGTGACACGCCAGAGATGGCCTGGCCTACCATGAGAGCCTGCATATACTCCGGGCGGCGGAAGCTGCCTGCAAAGGCAAAGGCGCCATTCTGGATGAGTCCCGTGGCCCAGGACGAGCAGGCAACGACGGCGAGCAGGAAGGCGAGATAAGAGCCAGGCGAGGCGTTAAGGAAGACGGTAGTGGAGAAGGTGAGGATGGCAAACAGTCCGACGTTGACGCTGAGGGCGAGGTTGATGCGGAACGGGTACGAAGCAGCATACTGCAAGTGGGAGAGGACAAAGAGCGAGGCAAGGTTGGTGACGGTAGAGACAGTAAGGATAGCGGATTGAAAGTTGGCCTGGGCCCAGGCATCGCCGGCTAGGCGGGAGGAGAAGTAAGGTGCAGCGGCGAGGAACATGTTCCAGGCCCAGAGCATGGCAACACCGAGCAGGGTGAAGATGCCATACTCAGTCCACGAGAAGGGCACTTCGTCCTGTCCTTCGAGTACGGTGGAGCCTTCCAGCGCGGTGGGCTCCTCGGAAGCGTTCAGAGGCTCGTACTCAGACTCGGCAGGCGCCGGTTGGGCGAAGAATCTCCGTACACGATCCATGGCTATGGTTATGTGCAGGTAGGCGATGATGTACAAGTCGGAGGTAGTCTGGTAACCACGCAATGAATGGCCGGACAAGCAAGCAGCCCGCTCAAATGCTTCCGTCTGTGTAAACTGGTGTGAATTGGTCCGCGTCTATGCTCGAAGCAGGAATGGTCCTCCCGGCCCTGTGCGAGGTCGTTCCAGACGCCCAGCGCTTGGGGTCCTACGCCATGCGGCCGCGCTGCGGTTGTGGTTCAGCCTCGCGCTTTCGGCGATCGGTTCACGTGTGCGCGTTGGGCGGCTAACGAGACTTCTTGGGTCGCCAGCGGAGCCACCTTTGTGTCGTATGGCGGCGGAGGGCAGGCTGCCGTCTTGGTTGTGCGCGTGTGACGGGCTGATGGTGTCAGGTGTAGAGCTCACGTTGGTGTTGCAGGCATCAGGCGGGCCCGATCGGGAGTCCGTGTCATGGCTTATCGTAGATAGAGGGTCAGGTACTGTACCTCGGGGAATAAGTGGGGCGGACACGGTGGGGATCCGAGACTGGCCGACCCCCACCGTTCAATTGCTTGACTTGGAAATAGAGACACCTCCTCACCCAACTAGGATGGAATCAAGTGAGGAAGATGTTGTCCCTTACGAGCCAATACCTGCGACGCATATCCAACCGGCACGATGACCAGTGAATAGGAGGAGCACGTGTCTCTTGAAACTGTATGTTTAACTACCGAAACCTCGGAATGATAAGTCAGATGTAGGCTTACACACCACTTTGCTTCCTCGGCAAGTGGTGGGCAAAGAAATGAGGATTGCAGATTGCACGCCTTAGACGTTTCTTAGAATATCATGCGCAAAACCGTAGAAGAAAATTCGAAAATTAATACAAAAATATGAGGATATATTTATGTATTTATTCAAACTATGTACTGATTTTATCCGAAGATAAATCTAGTATTTATCGATCCTTGTTCTTACTTTATCAGTGCCTGCGGTCCTTATTTTATTGCTACCCACTTGCCCGGCTTCCACACTGAGCATCTGCACTTGGTTGATTTCGGTCTTGAACAAGCGGATGTGCATACCTGCTATCTGCTCCCTTCAATCGACTGTTGATTCCAATTCGTTAAATACCATTCTGAGAAATCCTATTCGTCTAACAGCCGTTATCTCAGAATGTGACCTTGCACCCTGAAAGAGGCTGCGTGTGGATTGCACACTCCCTACTCCGCTCAGCTTCCATTCGTCACAGTGACAGGCCTCGCTATCATCGTGCTTAGAATAAATCCCCTCCCTTGGGTATTTCTCTCGTGCGTGTCTTTCAACCCTGGCTTTGCCCTAACAAGCGAGCAAGCTTAGGCGGCCCGTTATGCGACCGCCTGAACACGTGAAGCAGACCCAATGCATGCAGATATGTCGTGCAGTGTTGGTGAATCTCAAATCTCAGTGTATATGCCCGGTGATAGGGGTCCCTCCGTTGGTTTTTCTTCACGACAAGCGAGGGGTTACTAGGTATCCCACGTATCAAGCGGTATAGGTGAGATACGAGTATAAGCGGTCAGTGAGACCTGTATCTTTAACTCAAATATATACAAGTAGAAGTCCTGCAATAATAGCCAATAAATCACAAAATCACCATACACTACCCTGAAATAGCCCTCATTACTCATCAACGGGGAATCGATCCGTAAACTTGAAAGTCGCCAGACCGTCCTTGAAGTCCTTGACAATAGCTTTGACGTCCTTGGCAAAGTACACACCAGGGCCCTTGGGGACACCAGGAACTGGGCTGTTACCCTGACCAAGGAAGCCCAAAGGCTTGCCCCAGCGGTAGCCATCAGTCACGATCTGGGCTGGGCGACCGGTAGGGTACAGGGTCGATCCCTTGCTGCCCTCGACGAGAGACTTGGCACCCTGAGTTACAATGATACCATCGAAACCGACGGCTCCCGCTGCAGAGTAGGTCTGGTCCACGCCTTCGGACAGCTTCTCACCGACGATGATGACGGTGACCTTGTCAGCCGCAAAGGCCTCCTTGATAGCCTTGGCCTGGGAGAGGGAGTCCTTGGAGTTGACAGAGGCAAGCACACCAACGCGGAGGGTGGCAATAGTGGGCAACTTCTCACCGAAGATGCTGATATCAGCAGTCTTGTTGTCGTGGTAGTAGGTAGGGTCTGCAGCAGGAGCCTGAAGTCCCAGCGCGTCGCCCACGCGGGCGGCAATATCGTGACTGATCTTGTTAAGCTGCTTGAGCACATTCTTCTGAATGTCCGAGCTAAGATGGCTCGTCTCGAAGCGGATAGCGTTGATGAGGAACTGCTGCTCCACCTTGGTCAAAGAGTTATAGAACAAGCGAGGCTGGCTCCAGTGGTCAGCAAAGCTCGACGCACGCTTTCTGTTCAGGAAACCCGAGATCTTGCGGCCAGGAGCAGTGAAGAAGCCGCGGCCGTTGGCCTGGTCCGCCTGTTTCGGGAAGCCCTTGTTCAGCGAGTTTGGTGTGTCTAGCAATTTGTCAATATACATAATTAAACCTTATTAGGGTATATACTCACAAGGAGCAGTGTTCTTGTGGATAAAATTCTGTCCAGCACCGTCACGATTGTTGTTGTGAATAGGCACATGGGGTCTGTTGATTGGGAGCTGCTCGAAGTTCGGGCCACCATGTCGGTTCAACTGAGTGTCAAGGTAGGAAAAGATTCTGCCCTGAAGCAGCGGGTCTTCGGAGAAATCAACACCGCGAACGATGTGGCCGGGTTGGAACTAGGCAAGTAAGTAAGTCAGTGTGCCCGTCAACCCGAGAGTAAAGATATACTGACCATGATCTGCTCCGTTTCCGCAAAGTAGTTAACAGGGTTCGCATCAAGTCGCAAAACACCGAGAGGCTGCAGAGGAGCCAGTTCAACTGGAATGATCTTGGTAGGGTCCATAACATCAAACCCGAAGGCGAGCGCCTGGTCCTCGTCAATGACTTGGACATTCAGCTCCCACTCGGGAAAATTGCCTGACTCGATTGCGTCCCAGAGATCCTGTCGGTGAAAATCTGCGTTCAGGCCAGCAGTTTGCTGGGCTTCCTCCCATACAAGACTGGCTCTGCCCTGCTTTGACTTCCAATGCCACTTGACCAACTTACTCTTACCCTCGTCCGTAACCAAACGGAAAGTGTGAACACCGAAACCGTCCTATACATCGTTAGTTGCAAGATATAGAGTTATAGAAAGCCTCTACAACCGTATGGCGATAACTTCTAGGGATTCCGTTGCCAGCCATTGCCCAGAACAGGGTATGAAGTGTCGTAGTTTGAAGAGAGAAGAAGTCCCAGGCTGAATCGTGCGCCGTTGCGGCCTGTGGCAGTTCGTTGTCCGGACTGGGCTTCACGGAGTGAACCAGGTCAGGAACTGGATGGCATCCTGGATGAAGAACACAGGCACGTTGTTCCCAACGATATCGAAGTTGCCTTCATCTGTGTACCTTCATCGTGTCAGCTTCTGTTCGAAACAAGGCTCAGTAGTCGATTAAGAAACTCACAGTCGAGTAGCAAAACCGTGAACATCTCGAGCCGTATCGGCACTACCCTGGAGCCGGCAACGGTGGAGAAACGTACAAAGGCGGTTGTCTCCTTGCCCTTGGCTTTCAAGAAGGATGCCGCAGTAAGGTTACTGAAGTCTCCATAACTAGTGAAAGTTCCATAAGCTCCAGCGCCTCTTGCATGGACGGCTCGCTCGGGAACCTCAACGCACTATGTTAGTTTCCATATACAGTATATGTTGCAGGGAGGGACACATACCCTCTCATGGTCAAAATGAGTAATCTTCTGACGGAATATGAAGTCCTCGAGTAGTGTAGGGCCTCGTTCACCGGCCTTGAGACTTTCCTGGTCCGCGAAAGGGCCTCCAACATCAGATGTCAGGTAGCCTTTAGAGTCATCAACATCAAACTCAGAAACATATTGCCGCGAGCCTTCATCATCTGCTCTAGCACTGAGCTTGGAGGGATCAGCGTAGGGGCATTGGGCTTGTACAAGGCTTGCAACGCCAATAAAGGCGGCAAGCACTGATGAGCGAACCATGGTGTATGATAACACAAAAAGGAGGCGGGAAACACTGGTTACTCCAATCCGAACTGTGAGACAGTTTGACCACGGATTTGAGGAGAAAAGAAGGAGCTGGGGAGAAAACTCTGTTTATATATCTAACACGGCGAGCTTGGGAGGGATAAGCAAGTCACGATTTGTCCCAGAAAAGCAATTACCAAAGCCTCGCCCAAGCTTTGGATCAAATACTTGGCGTGATTTGAGTACAACCTGGTACTTACCGTCCCGTCTGTGGCGCTACTAGTCGATCCATGCCCATAAAGATTGAGATGGGGATAGTGTTGTGCGACGGAACGGCTTGTCCATCATGGGTGGTTATGCTGCCTTGTCTTGAATCACAAAGACCCCTGCACACGGGAGGCCGTGGAAGAAGCTAGTTGCACGTTGTCTGTTAGTCTCCTTCCTTGGACAAATCAAGCAGGTCCTAATAAATCCGATCAATCGGCGCGATTCCAGAGGGTCAACGTGTGAAGAAACAAAAGTTGGGCCCAACATTAATCGGACCCATTGTACCCCATTGTCCGGGGGCAAGTCATGCGATGATGTATGCTTCTCTCAAGGGTGATCCACCAGGAAACCGGTGCTCAATGGGGTCGTTGCCGAGATTGAGATCCGAGAAGCAAGATTGCTCGAAGGGGCTGTGATAAGCCGCCATGCTCAGAGCCTGGTGCCCGGGGTGGGTTGAATACACGCGTGTTGTTAGATGTCGTGCAAAGTTGATAAGTGCTTACAGAATTGGGCACATGAGCCTGTACGGAATGCGGTGGTCAGAAATGCCCTGTTGTGAACATCCGGAACATTTGCTTCACATCGCACGCCATATGCTGTGATGGGCCGTGTGTGCTTCTCTCGGTGGATCCGATTTAGCTCGGAATTCCCACCAATGGAGCTGCCACAGTGACCATGCTTGAGAAACTGGGTCGCATCAAGGTGAAGTTGTGCGAGGACGGAGGAGATTATGGTGATGGGGACGACCATTGCTTGGCCGGCGCTTCCGCCTCGGACGTCGATTGGCAGGAGAGAATAGCAACAGACGTCGGATCCCAGACAGGTAGCAATGCCGAGAAAGGGAGGACCCTGCCGGCAGACCAAGTGGCCGAAGCTGCAGCTACGTGACGACGACGTCCCATCTGCGCGCATGCATATTCGCCTTGCTTGCTCGACAGGGGTGGGTTCCTTTTGCCTGGGCCGCGTTACATGGGCAATACCTCATACTGTATGTACTGTGATGGATTGCTATGTCGGCCCACCAGCATGGGAGCGCAGCTTGCGCAGGATGGGTGATCGACCAGAAGAGGCATTGGCTGCGCTGGCCGTCGTGGGGATGCGGTCGAGATTGGGGGTGGACGCATGGAGCTCCCCGTCAGGCAAACTCATCCCAGGCCCTGGTACTGTGGCAATTGGTTTTATTTGCTTAACGGTACTTGTGATTAGCTTTAGGTCCTCCGGTATCCGTCTGTTCGGGATGGTTAAGCGCCGGCTGGTTGAGGAAGCTGTGTCTAGATGGATAGCCAGCTTGCTCATGTGGGCCAAGGCAAACCAGCGTGCCTGAGACTAGCGAGAAGCTAAAGCATTGGCACAGACCTTTGACAGAAGGAATATGACATGTTTCGGCACGTACAGTACAACGTACAGCCAGCATGTTGCGGTGTGTCTAGACCTTGACGTCTGAGTACGATGGGATTGGAGGCTGGCTGATGAGTGACGCTGACGGTCTCGGTCTCGAGGGCTTAGCGTGTTCAGCGAACCAGTCTTCCACAGCTTATGTTCGGTGAGACGGCTTGGGCGCATGGGGGACGTTTGGTAAGAAAGAGAGCAAGTGACCCTCTATGGGATGGGGATGGGGTTGTGGATTGTGGCCAAGACGATGAGGTGAGGTGAGGCTCCCAAATATCTCACCACTCACCACGCGACGCACATGGCAGTTAGTGATATCGTCACCCACCCCGGTCTGCCGAGTTCCTTGGGTGACTTTTTCAAGCTAATGATGTGCATTATTAAGAAAGGTCTAACCTATTTTCTGACTGGGATTACGACGCTTTCTCTTGGTCAAGTTTTTGTTGGCTCTGCAGCTGTGTCTCTGGCACTACTCTGTATGCTATTCTCTCTTTGCATGGACATGGTCTAAACAATAAGCTTCCCTATGCCCAGTTTTTTCGCTTGAAACATCCGAACTTGCCATGTGGATCTCAGACCAACAATTAGTAACCCGGTCTTCTGGTCCGGGACATTGGTCGACGAGAATTAACGGTCTGCAGCTTGGCGTTCTGGGCCCCGACACCGGTCTCGTCCACTTACAGCCGTTTGCCGATATTGGATCGGCCTTTGAAGGAGGTTTTCGACCGGCGATGGGGGGCCATTCTTTGTTGAGCGCTTCGAAGGCTCGGAATGAGATCAATATGGCACGGAAAATTGGTTCATGGTTGCACTGCACTGTCGCTCACATCTCCAGTCTGGGACATGATTGGCAACCCACTCTCGTGGCGAGAGTTGAGCAACAATGCCGAATCGGCGAGCAATTAACTTATATCTTGGGTTTTCATACTAGGTAGTTTTACTCCGATTTTCATTCCAGCTTTATTCTAGTCTTGTTCTAATTGTATTCTAGCTATATCTTGATTGTGTTCTAATTGCATCCCAACAACCGCAATGGTTCACAGAAGTGACAGGTAAAATCCAATAGAACCCAGTATACAGTGCTGCATAATTGAGTTTGACATTGGTTATTTTTAAAACCAAGCCGCTGATAAGAAAGAAAAAGGTGTTGCTGGGGTCATATGCAGTTTCCTGCTCTATTTTAAGCTGCTGTACTGCTACGTTGCGTGCAGCGCGTGTTATTTATCTGCCGCTGGGCAAGTTTTCTCTCGCCTCCACACAGCATCGCGTTTTTGTTTTTTTCCCCTTTTCTCCGTGCTTTTGTTCCGGGATAAAACTTCAACAGACCATTCATGAACCCTTGTTCTTTGTGACAGAGGAGCATGCTTGCTGCATCGCTGCTCCGAGTATCCTGCGTGGAGCCTTTGAGCAAACCCACTTGCGATGTGACTCAACGTGGGCAGCCCCAGCCAAATATCTCCGGTTATGAGACTCGGTAATTCAATGGAACACAGTAGTCACCCCTTTCAAAGACCAGGAACCACGAGCATCTTTCTATTAGCTAAATCAAACGAACCTCCCAATCGATCTCAGGTATCTTCATACACCAAACCCATCTCACATCGGTATACAATCCCATCCCAAGCCTACAAAGAACAACTAATATCACACTTCGATCGCCGCCTCGAGCATCTCGATCGTTCCCGCCCTCTCTCCCCAACACTCCGGATCTCCACTCCCAACCGGCGTACCCATCTACAGTCCCCTGATCCAGAAGATCCTCCATTTTCTTGGTAAATCGTAAGTTTTGTTTCCTTGGCACAAGTCTAGCCGAGGAGAATGGGTATGTTGTCTTGCGCGTGGGTATCCCACGCTTTCTGCAAGATATGACCCATGCCCCTCCGGTAAGCAACCTCACCGATCCTCTCAATCCATAGTACATTGACAATGTGGATGGCCTCGGCCCCATCCATGTTCTCCTCAAAGCGCTCCGGGTTGAATACGTAAGATCCTCTCCGCTCAGTAGCTGTAGATATCGCAATAAATTCAAGCTTCTCGTCGCCGTCGTAATTGGAAGACTGAATGCCCAGCCACCCATCATGCGCTCTGAATTCTCCAACCCACTTGTTGGTCTTGCTCCAGATGTTCCCCACGGCAATCCCTGGGTTTAGTCTGTCCTTTGGAGCCAATGTAAGAGCGAAATCAACCTCAAAATAAGCTCCCTGGGTCACAAATGAAAGGTATGGGCCCGGAAAAGCCATCTCTCCAGGCGGCGGTTCATATTCGCCAGCCTCGGGCGGGTCTTCTACAGGAACAGGGTATTTGAAGATTGCCGCATCGTCACTGTCGTGTTTGAAATGCGGTCCAGCTTTTGACCACCCTGCAGGCAGAGCGGCACTCGAGGTTCTCCGAGAACGCAAGTCTCGGAACTGAAAGCCTGTATTAGCCACCGGTACCGTCGCCGCCCGGTCCGTCAGATGCCAGGTGACCGTCGGTTTGATCTTGAATAAATGCGTTGGCTGAAACCGCTTCGAGGCCTGCCCTCGCTTCGCGATTTTTGTGTCCTCCACATAATCAGCCGATGCTTTCCAGAGCACCAAATCAACCGGAATTCCATCGAACCACCACCCCATCCAGGACCAAGATGGGAGAAACGGAGGACGGGTAACTACTCGTCGGCGGATCGCTGCAGAGGGTCGCCAAAGCAATGCGACATCCAAAAACATGAGCGGCATCCCATAGACGAAACCTCCCGGAAAGACCTTGGACAGCATCTGTGTGACACCCGAGAAAGCCCTGAGTGTATCTTCAACAAAGGTTACGCGCCTGGAGCTGTAATCGGAGGCGATGCGCGCGTACTCGTCCAGATCAGGCCACGGCGCATGGTGAAACCCAAAGGCACTCGACGCGATCCTGTTTGTACAAGTGTGGCGATTGCCTCGCAGCGACTTCATCACACCCGTCGGGCTCCCTGCCAGAGCTCACAGTGGCACTCCCAAGTGATGGTATCCTCGAAGAAGAAAACGGCTCTTCGGGAATACAGCAACTCTTGCATTGTCCAACCCCGTGTGTTCCATCTAGATTGCACTAATAGATCATTGTGGTCACGGCTGGCGGGCTTCGGACCTCGTGTTGGGCGTCGCGGAGAGAGCGCCAACAGTCCAGTGTGGACATCGCCATAGGCCGCGACAATGGTGAAATATGCATTGAGTAAATAAACGGCATGCGCCGAATGTGAGTGTTGAATTCCTCCTCGTCATCCTGGACAATGCATAATCGGTCAACCCAGAGATATCGCAGGCCCAGCTTCTTAGACAGCCACATGGCATCCAAGACAGTCTGGGAACTCCGGAATCCGGGAGGCTCAGCTGGAAAGCGTCTACATTGCTTCGAAGCAGCTGCGCCGGGGCATCCGGAGTGTTGCGCCGTGGTCCAGTACCCCAGACGTAACTGAGAGCGAGATATCTATCCGTAGGCTTCGCTCTCACGAGGATGCGCTCAACCGAATCGATGAGCCAAACTGGGCGCCAAGTCGCCGCGTCAGCCTCGTCCGCTCCACTGCAGTGGTGGTCATGTTGGCTATTGCAGGTGTCTAACCACTCTCTGATACGAGATACAGGACTCGCAGTGTTGGCAGAAGAAGCGCGCCTCTGGATGGAAGCTGTTGTGTCACTGCGCGCCTGCTTCAAGCCGCCAAACAGACGATCCGTGATGCTATTCCGCTTACTAGGCGGGTCGCGATCGCGCGGCCAACCTGTCTCAGGCATTGCTTCGTCTGGCGACTGAAGTCGCGACTGTGTCGCTGCAGAATCTTCAGGTGCTGCCGCGAAGTCGGCGCAATGGCCATCGTACACAAACTGGCCGATCCCAGGTGGTTTAAGTGGTGCCAGACGACCAGGACATGGGACCGGCGTTGTTTATTGTGATGTGATGGCTAGGAAGGCTGCGGCCCCTCCGTCAGCCCAGCATCAGCATCCCTGATTGGCCAGCGTGAAACGCAGGCAAGATGGCAGTGTTGGTCATTTGTGTTTGATAATTGATTGTCATATGGAATTTGAAGCTCCAAACCGTCCGGTTGTGTTGTCGAGTTGTAAATACCTATAGATATAGTACAAAGAACTTATATGCGTTCAACAAGACAGCGCCCAAGTGATACATGCTTTATCCATGTATTCTACCTAGGTGGGTTGGAGCAGGGGCTACTTAGAACAGTAAGAGATGTTTAATAGGTACCTCCTACTGAGCCAATGCAGGGGTGGGTGGGTGAAGGGGAAAAGAAAGGGCCTACCTGGCAGGTAGGCAGTGTTATGCGAAGTTTGGTAGCGAGATGCGCAAAAAAATTACGGGATGCGAGGATCGAACTCGCGACCTCACCGGGTTTACGATCGGTCATTGCCGAATGTGAACGGTGCGTGATCTGAATGTTTATTAGCTCAGTTGCAGGTTGCTAGTGTTAGGTAGGAACTTACAGCCACTACACCAATCCCGCTTCTGTTGTGGTAAGTCGGGAAATTTTGAGTCCTATATTGGTGATGCAATCTTTTCCGCTTTGGTTATGGTGATTTTGCTGTGTACCTGGAATATCCCATTCCTCGAATTCCGATTGCAGGCAACATCGACTCTGTATTTTATCATTCCCGGTTGTAAGTGTTTTATCCCGCATTACACATGGATGATATTGTGAACGAGTATCGTCATCCAAACCGCTAGTCATTGCGATCTCTTTGGGTAGGTTGGTAGCACGGAAGACACTGTTCAACAAAACACAATATTGAGGACTACAGAAGCAACCACACACAATATCCCAGGATAAACCTGTATTTAAATCGACCAACAAGTAGATCAAAGCTCTACATGAACTCCTCACCAGTAAAGCTACGCTGGTAGAATGATGCTAAACACCAAGTGACGCTTTGAATTTCCGTAGACACCACCCGAGGTATAGGGTATGTGCAGCTCATGCCACCCGCCTGTGCCATTAAGTCCGTTTGGTAATATGCAAGTCTCCATAGGTATGGGAGACGCAATGAGAAAGCTGATAAGCCAGAGAAGGAGGACTGCATATTAACCATGTCTTGGATGGATTTACGAATATTATTCGTTAAATACAAGAGAAACAATACAATATCAGCAGAAAAACGTGCGAATATACTTACACAATTCTTCGGATTATATACGGTATCGTTCCGAATAAAATCCCGAGATTTGTCGAATTTAATTCTCATTTATCGATGCCTACAATTCCTGTTCTCAACTTCATCACAATATGGGCCTCATACATGCAGCTTACCAAGTCCACTTTCTTCGATTCAGCTCGCATATGCACACCATGGATGCCTTAACTAATGTAAGTCCTCTATGACATGCTTGATCCCAGGAGCCATCGGGAACTAAGTTTCCTTTACATGCGGGTTTGCTTCGTATGCGCTGATCTCCGCCCACGACCAGCCAATAAGTGCATGCAGCTCCAAAACCATGCATCAGCCCAGTGGACTGCTGCCATGGCGACTTGGTCACAGGCCCTGTCCAGGAGGCTTCGCCAGCGCGGGGTACTGCCTGCAAGCGCCCAAGCAGCGCACTCTGCCAGGAGCGAGGGGCTGCTGACAAGGTAGGTACTTTGCCGTTTTGGCCGTTTCCAGGGCAACGTCCCTCCAACATCCGACACTCTGTTTGTTTTCCCACGGCCAATCACGGCACTGCAGCTGAGTACAGCCACTGCTTCCTTAAACACCAGGCCGGCACCGAAACGGCCCTCCTCTCGACTATTCTCCTTGACAGGCACATCGCTGCTATCTTTGTTTAGTTCAGCGACGCTCTCCTTGCGAGCCGAGCCGCCGTCTGCCCTTCTCTTCTTTCGTCATCCGTTATTGAAATTGCAGTGTCTTATTGTTTTTGGATTACAAGATCCAAAGTGCCCAACTCGCCTCGCCTGTCTCTTGGTTGCGCCGTCGCCAGACTAGTGACATTCCATCGCTTCATTTCCCTGCTACACCTTGAGTCGCGTGCCGATGAGTGCCCGGCTGGCATAATACCTATCCATCAACTCCAGCGCCCGCTCAGCATGGCATCTGAACCGGTATGTTGGCGCCAGTCCCCACGCCCCAGGTTCCTTTCTCGCTGACATTCTGGATCGCAGGTCCATCCTTTGCGAATCGCAAAGAATAACCCAGTCCTCTCACCCACCAAAATGGCCAGTGGCGTGCCCCGCCCACTGTCTGAGATTCCACCGACGGAGAAGAGGCGCAACTCGCCCAGTTGGAACCAAGCATCTCCAAAGGTTGGTGGAATGTTGTCTGCGGCGTGCTTTTCTCGCTAACCCTCCTCTCTAGAAGATGACCATCAACACAGACTCATCACCTTTCCAGTCATCGCCCGTCGAGTCCGTCACCTCTCCTCGTATGTTTTGGCAGAACCGCAATTCGGAGAACTCGCTCTATGGCGGGCGCACTGGCTCGCCATCCCCGAACCGTCGCTCCTCCATCGAACGCCTGCAGAAGGCCTCCCGGGTCAAGAACAGCAATATCCTGGCGCTCGAACAGAAGCAGGAATATGATCCAACTCGGCTCCCACAGATCGAAAGACCCCTTGCTAAGGTGCAGGGAAATGCCTTTGGCGCCTCTAACAACCTGGGTCTACGCTCGCCCGACGCTGAGCTCTCGGCTTCCGATGTGTTTGGCAGCGACAGCAAGAACAACAGCTTCACAATGAGCCTGACAAAGTCTCCTCCACTGCCTGCTCCTGGAACACCACGCACTCCAAGCAGGGACCAGGTCTCCCCAACCAAATCTTCTCTATCGCCCTCCAAGTTCAAGAGCAGCTTCGACCCAGAGACTGGAATCTGGTCTGCTGAGACGTCCATGGTCGAACATGAACTCCCTAGCGGTCATTCCCTCCACCGCCATGCGAAAAGTGTCACATTTGATAACGCCCCGCCACAAATCAACGAATACGAAATGGCGACCCCGATCTTTCATCTATCGGCACAAACTCCCGTGAAGGTAGTTATGAGTCAATGGATGATGAAGACGATGAAGACAGTATGCTGTACGATCCTGCGCGGATAGACCCCCAAGACGATAGCTTCGATGCTTCGCTTGAAGATACAGACAAAACCCCGTAGTTGGCCCTGATGACTGGAGAGAGAAAGTCCCTTCATCCACCAACAACGGCAGACGCCAGAGTATGAAAGAAGCCCTATGCCGGAGGCTGCTCCGTCAGTTGCCAACTCTGGAAGGCCCTCCCACAACCGCACTGATTCAACAAACTCGAATGGCGAGCACCGCCCCTTCCTCCTCTCCCAGGCGTTGGTCTCACGCGTAGCCAATCCAACAGCTCATCACGGGCATCCCTGGTCTGTCTGCAACTGCAGAGCGCATGCTCGGCTCTCACCGTAGTCTGCCCTCGCCTCCACCTGCTTCAGCGAGCAAGTCAGACATCCAGAATATTGGAAACGGCAAGATGTCGCTCGAAGAGCGGCTGAGGCTGATGATGCTGTCTGATGAGCACAATGGAAAGACAGCCGCGGAACAGCAGCGCGAGCGTCGACTCCGACGTGCCGTTGGCAAGGACAGGTTCTCAAGCCCTGTTTCCGAGCCGGAGTCGACCATGAGCCTCAATGAGGCTCATGAGGAAGACGACACAGTTGGGGATATCTCGGGACTCGAAGACTATCAGTTGCCGGCCCGAATCTCTCGTGAGTCTATCATGCGTCGCGTTAATGGCAACAAGGGTCTTGACTCCGAAGCGGATTACAACTTCTCTTCCCCACCCCCGAGCTCAAGCCCTCAACGGGGTATGACGCGAAGCCCCGAACGACTTCTCCCGCTTGACCCAGATATTCCAATTCCCTCCACTGAGGATTCCATTCTGGATGACATCAACGAGGAGGACGAAGATGATAACGAAGGCAGTGTCATTATCAGAAGGAATATCCATTACGACTCTGATTCGGAGGATGATGTTCTTGATATGTACCAAGACTCTGAGGCAGGTATTGATGACCTTGACTCCAAGGAACATCATGACGATGATGATGGCAGCCACTACTCTGAGACTGAAGCTCGTCAAGAAGTGGCTGAGACCAAGGAACCATCCCAGGAGCAGATCACGACACCACGTGCTGCCTCTCCCGTTCAGGCCGAAGGTCTGAACAACGCTCTACCGAGCTTCGCACAGACGTCGAAGGAGTCTTTGCTTTCTACTGAACTAGAGTCCTACATGGTCTCAGAGTCCGAGGAAACCCCAGTAGCTACGGAAACTGCAAAGGTGGAAGCAGAGGCCCCTAAAGTAACGGACGCGCCAACCTATCTCCGAAGACCTGTCACACCCGAACAGCCAATGTCCAAGCCTGAGTATGATGGGTCAGGCTGGGGTGAACCAGACGAGGAAGAGGAAGAGGAAGATGAGCCAGGAACGCCTGAATCAGTCATCCACCATCCTCTCCCGGCGGAAGAGGAGCCCAGAGAGTCTCCAGCTATCCCAGAGCGACTTGCCACCATCAAAGCGTCAGGCTCTAAGCTCAAGACACGTGTGTCCAACACTCCTTCAGATCTAGCTGCCATGAGAGAGGCGCGTAGACAAGTCAGCTACGAGGTCCCTGATGTGCCTCCCATTCCGGACAGGCACCGCAACCGCCTGTCGCGAGACATGAGCGTTGAGAAAGACACTTCTGGCGGTGACTTTTTGGAGCGCCACCCTAGTTTCAAGAACCGCAGTCTGACACTTGACCTCGACTTGGGTCTTAGCCTTGACCAGGATTTCGATCGGGTCATTGAAGCACAGAAGGTTAGTTACAATTCCAGCCCCTGTTGCGCCCCAGTGTCATCAAAGGCATTGAGGGTGTTCTATTACATCATATGCAAATCGACTCTAACACAATCTCTTATAGCGTGGGTACCTCATGAGACAGAACACGAAGCTTGTTGCAGCCAGCGATAAGGACGCGGACGACTACTGGAAGGCGCGTTCGGCAGGTAACTCACCCGTCAAGAAGGATCGACCTCAGTCGTGGACCGTAGAGCCGTGGAATCCGCAGCCGAGACAGCGCAGCATTCGGAAGCGCCCAGTGGGCGGACCTGTTCCGCCTTTGCCTGGCCACGAGAGCAACGCTACTGCCCTTAACCAGGTGGTTGAAGAGGATATCAGTGCTGAAATTGCTACTCCTGATAGTGGTGAGAGGGGCCGTCTCTTTGTCAAGGTTATGGGTGTCAAGGACCTCGATCTGCCGATTCCCAAGAGTAAGTGATAATCCATTCATTCTGCAGTATCTGGGCCTCGCTGACAGTAAACAGACGAGCGTAGCTGGTTCAGCCTGACTCTCGACAACGGTGTACACTGCGTAACTACGGCTTGGTTAGAGCTAGCACGCAATGCACCAATCGGTCAAGAATTCGAGCTCGTGGTACCCAACGACTTGGAGTTCCAGCTCACACTCAACGTCAAGATGGAGAAGCCCCTCCTGTGCGGTTACCGGCATCTACTGCTAAGGTGAGCAAGCCAAAGACATCCACCTTCAGCCGGCTCCTTGCGTCACCCAAGAAGCGCAAGGAGATGGAGTTGCGCCAGAAGGAGGAAGAGGAGCGCTTCGTTCAGCAGCAGAAGGATGCTTTGGCACGACAACGCAAGGCAGCGCCTACCGCGTACGACCTCTTCTCCCCGCTCGCAGCCGAGGACGGCAGCTTCGCTCGTGCGTATGTCTGCCTGAAGGAGCACGAGAGCCGCTGCTTCGGCCGACCTTACATGACCGAGGTTGCATGCTTCAACGAGTGGGCCACTGAAGAAGCCAGCTTTGCATCAAGCGTGAAGAGCAAGCGTGGAAACACTGCGGTGGTGAGACGTGCTCCTTACCACATCGGCAAGCTCGAGTTGCAGCTGCTGTTCGTTCCACGCCCGAAGAACGCAACAGATGACGACATGCCCAAGAGCATGAACTCGTGCATCCGAGAGCTAAAGGCTGCTGAGGAGAGACTCGCCCGCATGTGGGAGGGCCACCTGAGCCAGCAGGGCGGAGATTGCCCAGTAAGTAAACCCTTCTGAATAAACGAGTTGCTTCAATGCTAACAAATGGCCTTAGTACTGGCGCCGCCGATACTTCAAGCTGGTGGGTACCAAGTTGACTGCCTATCATGAGGCTACCCGTCAACCCCGAGCTACCATTAATCTCTCGAACTGCAAACGGCTGATCGATGACCGTCGGGCATTGACGGAGAAGGAGACGACCGGTAAGGGTGGCAAACGTCGCCGGTCTGCCTTTGCAGAGGAGGAAGAGGGGTACATGTTTGTTGAGGAGGGATTCCGCATCCGCTTCAACAACGGAGAGGTGATTGACTTCTACGCCGACACAGCCGAAGACAAGGAAGGCTGGATGAAGGTGCTCTCCGAGATCATCGGCCGTGGCGATAGCGGTAGCGACGACGAGAGCAGCGGTCCTCGATCAAGAGCCAAGTGGTGCGAGCTCGTTCTGAAGTCAGAGGAGCAGCTTCGTCGCCGCGCAGAGGGCCGCCGGGTTCACTCACGAACTAAGAGCATGTACATGTAAGCCCGGGTGGAAGCTCTGGGGAGTGAAAGGGCTTTGATGATGAAGGCGATTTGAAAAGTTACGCGAAGATGAGGGTCATTCTGCGACCAGGCCTGGAGCTTGATACAAGGACGGTACACACCACTTCCTACGCAGAGGTTCTTTCTTCTCTGAAGGAGCTGGGCCGGCATTACCTGTTTATGGTGTTTTGACAATGTTGGCATACGAGACACGGGACAAGATAAGGCGAGGAGGGACACATGATAATGGCTGCACTTTTTGTCGGCGTAACATTGGTTTGCAGCTTCTTTCGAGTCAGGACTGGACAAGGAGTTTTAGGGTGTACATGTGTCTGTTTGTATGAAGTACAGGGAATCATAATGAAATGGCATGCACTTGACTTGACTTGACTTGACGGGCTGGTGGTGGGTGGGTGGGCAGTCTGCTGCGTTGATGGCGTACGTGATTGATAGACAACAAGCAACCTTTGGTGTCGTACCTTAGCAGTAGCTTGGACAATGATTGGTGGCAAGGGAGGCATCGTTGGGTGCCTACGCCGTGCCGTGACGGCAATGCCTCCTTTTTGCCTTTTGACTTGGAATGGAGTTGCATGCATGCATTGATGGATGGGATGGCAGTGGTAAGTTAGCAGTACTTAGTGGTGGTGGTGGGGGAAGCTGGCGAGGCGCAGCTGGAGGTTTGCCGTTTCAGACCGCCTCCAATGTGCCCTGTAAACAGCTATGGCTCGTAGCGCTACCTCCGCCTGCGGGCGCCCTCGGTACCTCATCCGCCGACCGTGGCTCCGCTGGTACCTCGCCCCTTAGTCCAGGTACATGCACCCCAGACAGTTCGCAACAACTGCAGCAATTCCTCGAACTGAACTACAAGCGACAGCCCATCTTCACCTTGTCATCTCGTGATCACGAGCACGCCTGGCTCATAGAATCTGGTCACATCTCCTCGCATAGGCCATTGCCTCCCCACCTATTTCTATCCCTCCGCCATATCCCTCCGTATCCTTACCCATCCGTCATCATGGCTGGCCGCTTCGTCCGGGCCTCCAAGTACCGTAGGCACATGTCGCAGCCGCTTCCGTTGACCCTCAAGCCTGACCATCCCCTTCGCTTCTAGGACACGTCTTCGGGAAGCCCACTAGAAAGGAGTTCTGCTACGACAACCTGCACATCAGTCGCAATGCCTGGGACACCAACCTGGTCAAGGTGCGCCGCCCTCGAATCTCCGTTTGCCGCGTCTCCTGTCGACGCCACTGGCCGCGCTTTTGCTGACGAGGCCATTTCCTTAGGTCAACCCCGAGTATCTGTCGGTCAATTGGGACGCCTCTGGCGGCGGCGCATTCGCCGTCATTCCCCTGAACGAGAGGGCAAGCTTCCCGACCAGATCCCGCTGTTTCGAGGTCACACTGCCGCCGTGCTCGATACCGATTGGTACCGCGAACCGAACCCCCTGACTCGACATGGCAGCTTGGCTAACATGGCTGGAGGAACCCTTTCAACGATCGCATCGTCGCCTCCGCTTCCGAGGACGGAAAGGTCTTCGTCTGGGAGGTCCCTGAGGGCTTCACCCTTTACACAGACGCTGAAGAAGTCCCGCACGTGTCGCCTGTTAGCAGACTTGGTGGACACTCAAGGTAATCCCCACGCCTTGGAGTTTCCATTTCCATATCCACGTCCTCACGCGCGGTACTGATATCCCCTAAAGGAAGGTCGGACAGGTTCTATTCAACCCCGCGGCCGAAAACATCCTCGCTTCTGCCTCTGGCGACTTCACCATCAAGCTCTGGGACGTGAGCACCGGACAGTCGCCCCTCACCCTCAAGCACAGCGACATCGTCCAGAGCTTGACATGGAACGCCAGCGGCAGCATGCTCGCGACCACCTCGCGAGATAAGAAGATTCGTGTCTGGGATGTGCGACAGGAGAAGCCGGTCCACGAGGCCCCTGGCCACGCTGGAGCCAAGAACAGCAGGGCTGTTTGGATGGGCGAGCACAACCGTTTCGCAACCACCGGTTTCTCCAAGATGAGCGAGCGACAAATAGCTCTGTGGGAGCCCGGCAGGACTGAGCCTATCGGTGGTTTCACTATGCTAGATTCCATCTCTGGTGTCTGCATGCCTTTCTGGGGTGGGTGCACCATGGCTTATATCAATTGTTCATCACACATGTGCTAACCATTTCTCTACAGATGATGGATCCAACTGTCTCTACCTGGCAGGCAAGGGGTATGGGAGACTCCTGTTTTTGAAAGAGCTCTTTGTGTCTAACAGTTTGCAGTGATGGTAACATCCGGTACTACGAGTACGAGAACGACAAGTTCGAGTACCTCAGCGAGCACAAGTCGGCTGAACCTCAGCGCGGCATCGCCTTCCTGCCGCGTCGCGGTATCAACGTAAGACATGCTGTTCGTGGTGCCTGCAGGGAATACAAGCTTACAATATCAGGTCCACGAAAACGAGGTGATGAGGGCTTACAAGACGATCAACGACTCTTACATTGAGCCCATCTCGTTTACTGTCCCTCGACGAGCTGAGTCCTTCCAGGCCGATATCTTCCCACCTGCCATGGGCGTCAAGCCCGCTGTGAGCGCACAGGAGTGGCTGGAGGGCAAGACCGGCATTCCTCACAAGATTGACCTCGAGAGTATCTACGAGGGCAATGCCCCTAAGGAGGTTGCCTCTGACTACAAGCCACCGGCTCAGGTTACACCTACCCCAGCTGCTAAGCCTGCGCCCAAGCCTGAGGAGCCCAAGGAGGAGCCTAAGCCAGCTGTGGTCAGGTCGCCTCCCCTTCTATCAACGATCAGAAGGGCTCCATTGCCGCCATGGCCAACAGGTACCAGGACAAGGAGGAAGATGAGGAAAAGGAGGAGAACGATGATGATGGATCCAGCTTTGAGGAGATTGGACGACCAACTCCTCGCAGCGCTGCGCCCATCCGATCGGAGCCGAAGCCAGTCTCGGCCCCTGCTCCTACTCCTGCTCCTGCTCCTGCTCCTGCTCCCGTTTCCGCTCCCGCTCCCGCTGCTGCTCCGTCGCCGCCAAGTCGCCAGTTACCACATCGGCACCCGCTCCTCGAGTCTCTGCTGCTCCGGCTTCATCTGGCAGCGACTCAGCAACCCTGGATGAGATCAAGCAGCTCATCGAAAACCAAACCAAGATCATCAGCCTGCAGAACGAAAAGATTGGACAGCTTGCCTCGGAAGTCGAGTCGCTGAAGAGGAAGGTCGGCACTGGAACTCAGGACCAGAGCGAGCGTATCCGGGAGCTTGAGCTCGAGCTCGAAGAGCTGAGGTCCTAATCTGATAGAAGGGAAAATGCCATGTCGTGACAAGGGGGTGTGTATGTTGCAGCAATTGTGTAGCTTGGGAGAGGTTGGAAAAAGAAGAAAAAGAAAAGTGATGCGCCAGCATGAGGGGCGGACAAGCTTTTCGATGATGCCTTTTGCAAAGCAAGTTTGTTTTCCATGCAAAAGATACACAGGGGCCGCAAGCTAGTCCTTGGTCTCGTCGCTTCGTTCAATCCTAAACTGTTTCTACCCACGGCCGACTGGGTTACCCTGTGTTCACTACTTTGTCTCAAGTTAGGATAACGGGTGCGGCAGCCCGGGCTCGTCTGTAGCAGATGCTATGCAGTTGATTGTCGTTCATCTCCTCCAAGCCGACGCGGTGGCGCAAGCCATATCGTTTGGTGGCCTCAGCTCTGTCCAAGAGGCGAAGCTAGGCTTTCTTCGTAGGCATGTTACCTCCATTACGCTCATTCGACGTTACCTGGGAAGATGCTGGGGTTTCACAAGGCTCATGTGTGATGTAACCAATTCCCAATTCTTGTCGGATGTCCAGCTATGACTTGTGATACCACTCAGAGCGGTCTGTCAGCTAAGGCGGACGGGTTGAGCTCGTGCGGTCCTTGACGTGGAAAGGCAGAGTTGATTTCACATGTTGATAGGTTGTCACATGTCGTCAACATTCACACGGTTGTGTAATTAGTTGTCGGATATGACCCATCTACTCCTCCCTAATACTTCTCTCGTATCGAAATGCCTTGTGCCGTAGCCGACATTACCTTTACCGAATATATGCCCACTATATCAATAACCAACTTGATATTTGCATGAGAAATTTCCTCCATACCCTTGGCCAGCTCCGAACTATCTATCAGTAGTCTCGATGGGGAGATTTGCTCTCATCTCGGTCCTCATCTCGTTTCTCTCCTACCCTATCTCAACTATCCTTACCACTTGTCGATCCGTTTGCTGGCGATGGGGCTTGATGCTTGCGTTACCCTATAACTGCCATGTTAAGGACTAAAACATTTCTCAACAATAATACCGGTCATTATACAGTATATGCACAGGGTAGGGACCGAGCAGGCCATGTCAGAAGACTCGTATGGGTCGTTCTAAACCGCATACAGCAACCCTACCTAGCGCATCAAGGATTATGCAGCGGACAATGGGGAATAGCCAAGAACCCGTTGGACGCGCTCGAGAACGGAACCCGTGGTTCGCTGTGGAGCCTGTTATGAGCTGGTGGCTAACACCATGGAGACCGGGACTGCAGATGTGTCCACCAGAGCCCACGGTAGTTGCTAGACAGACCTCGATCATTAAGGTAGGACGAATTAATACCGAATCCCACAGAGATGAAGCATTGCGGACTTACGTACTAGCGATTCTCTTCTATGTCCACACCTTGCTCCAGTCCAAGGAAAAAGTAAGATGACACTAAGCCTCACGAAATCCCTACTGTGTCGGTATTTGGGGATCTGGTCCACAGCTCCCAATTGAGTGCGTGCAGGAAACAGCCGGGCGAGGGTCCCGAGTCGACTATCCCATTTTCCCAGAGCTTCCACTGGAGAAGACTACCGCTGGGGTAGCCCAGAACAACCCGTCCTTACTCGCGTGACAACCCACTCTATGTTTTGCCCCAAGCCAAGATATCTCAAACATGGCGGGCCCCTCATCGACTCCTCTCCCGGGTGGTAGGGGACGAAGAGACTTCGGAGAATTCATGCTCTCCAGCTCGGATCTTATCACAAAGTGCAGAGGCAGCTCCACAAGGGCAGCTCATAAGCGAGTGTTCTCCACGCACCAAATCCCGGGAAGGACGAGCACGGAGTAACAATCGCCCTGTGATGATGGGTCAGCACCCACCGGCATTATGCCGCCTTCAAGGGCCGCTTCCGTAGAGCATCTCGCCGGGATGAGGCATGACAATACGAGTCAGCCATCACGGCCCCTGGGAAGCGCGGGAACCGGGCCTAGGTGTTTGAGAAGCAAGGCGGGAGCAAATCGTACGTGAAGAAACATGGGAACCTTGCATCAGTAGGCGGTTTCAGAAATTAGACTGCCGGGCCGTGCTGGGCATGGCTCCATGCATTCGAGGGGACCCTAAAGCCACAGACACAGAGCAGGATCCAGAGAAGCTGAGTATGTAGGCTTGAACGGACCATCAGAAGACCTGGAATGATTTTCTATCTTGTCCAAAGTAGGAACCGAACCCCGGGACTAAAAACCTGAATAGGCAGGCGTAAGATGAGCACCCAGATTCGGAATATTTCGAACTGAATAGATGGCATAGGTGGATAGAGCAGTTCGAAAGAGAAGAACGATGTGCTCACACCATGATTGTGAACTCCAATATAGCGGACAACGGCGTTTGTATCATCCTAATTGCGATGCTGAACCGTGAGCTGTGGCATTGCGCCTATCCTAACCGATACCAACTAGTGGATACGAAAAGAGTACCCAGGAGCCAGCAATAGCGGGATGTTGGCCAGGAGAGCAGGTGGCTGAAAGTCGAATTCGGAGCTTACCAACTCGAGGCCAGGGCACTCGCCCGTGGCGTCCATGAGTGGATATCGACCTACAGCGGGTTGCTCGACGAGAATGCTGGGGCAAATGCACAGATGCACAGTCGTCACCAACGAATACGGAAGCGCAAGTCCAATATTAGCATATGGTATGGCATGGCATGACGGACTACGGTCCAATGTGGTTGCTTCAAGTCCTTCCAGAAGTGCCTGAGACAACCGAACCCGTGTCTCATGTGCCTCGCATGCATGAGATGGTAGTTTCGGCTTTCTTCTCAGTTCAAGCGGGAACCTTCCGGTAGGCAGGTAAGTGGCTGGTCACACGAAACTCACCGGCGCGGACGTCGCTTGACCAGAAAAGGATCAAGGCATCTGCATGTGCCCAGCGGCGATCGTTTCTGAGACAGCTCATGCAAGGCACCTGATCCATTTGCACGGCCCAAGCTGCAAGTTGGCTCGTGTGCATGTTGACGGCCTCGGTCACTGCAGAGGAGCAGAGGCAATCCGAAAGAATCGAGGGTGTTTCAGGTCATCCAAACCGATCAAAGTCCACATTGAGAAGATCTTTGCGGGTTCCGCAGACAAATATCTGGCGAGCTTGCTAAAAACGGCAAGATGTGGACTACGCACGGAAGCAGGTAGGTGATAGATATGGCATTAACGCAAAAGATATGGACAAGGTCTTTGCCCTGGTACGGTGGGATGCAGACCGGTTGCCTCAACGGAGTATATCGAGGCGGTAGATGCGATGCCATGATAGGGTTTCTTAGTTGAGCAAGGCAGCGGCGCTGTCAACGACGTGTGACAGCTGACTTGAAGGTCTTGAGACGTAGACTAACGGATGCGGTGTGGGCTCGTTGACTCGCGCTCGCTCGCTGCCTGTCAAATCAGGTCCCCGAAACTACGCGGTTACTATTTCCAGCTGCGAGGCCGAGAAGCATCCGTTGGCGCCCAGGTTGCCCCAATGAGTATCAGAGACGGCACAGGTTGCGCAGACGGACATGTCGACTTACGGCCGAACACTTTGCTTGTCTGTACCGTGTTGCTATTCCTGGGTGCAACAAGCCCAGACTTGACGGAAGCGGCAAATGTGGTCGGAAGAGGGCTTGCAAGGGACAACCTGAGGAGGCCAATCAGCGGAAGAGCGTACCTGCAACTCGGTCCCGCAGGAGTCAGGTAAGCCCGTGATTGGTTGTGACGAGATCTTGCCCTGGACTGAAACACCCTTGTTCCTGGCTGCTGAAACCGTGCCGTTGCATTGGCGAGCGGGCTAGATTCGACGTTGAACCTGCTGTCTCGCTTGCCCACTCTCCTCCGCACTCCGAGGTGGTGTCTCGCGCTGTGGCTACCGTACTTGCTCTGCGATCGAGCGGACGATGATCTGGCGTTGCAGATGACCTGTGACCTGTGCTGCTGAAGATTGGTGGGCGATACGCCATTTCCTTAACGAGGCTTACAGACAAGTTAGTTAGCATAGCACAGCACAGACAGGAAGATCGTGCCCACACTCATTAGAAGAAGAGAGCCACACCGCGATGGAAACGGTGCTGCCGGCGACCTTCCGTCGTAGTGCGTGCCCTAATCTTGTGGCCAGCTTGCGGCTGGTGAGGTGTCGAGAGTCATTTTTCTCCCTAGCACAGTATGCATGCTTTTTGTCATTGTTCCCGTGGTGGATGCACCGCACGGCAGATGTCATTCTTCCCCACGTGACGCGATGGAGACGTAATTTTAAAATGCGCAAGGATGTCACTTGCTCTTCCCAGTTAGCATCGTGATGGGACCTGCAGTAGCCTCCATCAATCCTTCAGAGGTCGAGTGCTTTTGTGCAATGACCTGTAGCTTACAGCCTCTTGCATGTCCAGATTCGCTGTCAGATTGTCTTGACTGCTAGTGCAGCGTCCGTGTGTCATGCACAGCTGCAGCACAGAACAGCAAAGGCGGGCCTAGGGTCCCGCGCACCGTAGAGGACAGACACTGCAATGTCCTGGTGCCATCAAGAGGGGGCATCTTCACCGGGAGCGGGACGATCAGGTACGCAGAACGTTGCTGTTTCAGAGGGATGGGCCCTGGTTTGGGTAACAACCAAACGAAGTGCTGCTGATGCCATGCGTGGGACGGGGTGGTGCTCAGCGTCATCGCATCCCAGATCTTGCTTCGAGGCCAACACAAAAGTGAGCAGAAACAGGGGGTCGGTCTCCGCCAGCCTTGGTCGTCAGGCACCAGCTGACATGCACTGAACGATTTACCCGTTATGGTTATTTTGGGTGCACAGCCTGCGAGTATCGGCCTCTCTCTCACCAAGATGTGACGGGGAAGACCTTGGGAAAAGGGGCTTCCATGCATACAGCTCAGTAATAATCGTGGCCAAGGTTGCAACGATAAACAGCCACATGCGGAGGAAAATGAGCTGGCGCAGCTTGACTAGCAACGGATGCTCATTTGCCAAATGAAGCCGGCGCCTTCTGGTTGACTTTAGCCCCCATAGTCGCTTGCAGAAGCAGATGACCTTCCATACCGCCGCGAGGGACGTGCGATTGACGAGTCGGCGAGCCTGGCGTGTACGGAGTCACGAGTCGTCGACATTGGTCTTTGCAGAAGGCCATGGCTATTTTTGACGACAATGCAACAGCGGCAGCACGGCTGGCGAGTAAACCACCGGCGCAAAACAAAAGCCGTTGTCGCCCAATCGATTTCGAGAACCAGCGCTTACACGGCCTGCTTGCCTCACGACATCATTCATAGGTCAGCCGTGTTGATTCAATGCGCCTTCGAAATATGGACTAGCCCAGAGCTGATCCTCATGCAGGGGTATGCGACACCTGTGTTGTTAGTGCCAAACCTGGCGCAAGAATGTGCTGCTCTGAAGCAGCGTCCCAGGAACGTTTCATCTCCGGTATCCTGACCAGGGTTCCGTGAGTAACCAGCCATGATGAGCTTGGTCTTTGGTGCTCTTTCTGCCACTTTGGCCTTTGAAATGCATGGACATGCCAGCGTGCCCCGACCATCACTTAGCCTCAAGGGGTGTATGTATTCCTGCCATCTATAGGCAAGTCGTAGGTTTGCTTCAAGAAGCGTCGACGAGAACCGAGGGTATGTCTGGAGCGGCGCCAGCTTTCTGCAAGCAACCGAAGTCTAAAGCTCATGTTCCAGATTGAGACTGAACTGCTAGAACATTGGCCTGATAAGATGAAGCACTCTGAGCAACAAGCAACGGATGACTCGCAGACGTCCAAAGGCAACAATTCGCCATTTGCCTGTGCGTGCCGTTCTGTGGAGTGTTTCAAATGGGCAGAGAGCAACGAGAAGGTGGATCTCAGCGCAGGATGCAGCCCGTATACTCCGGTCTTGTGGTCCGTTGAGATCTCGAAGCCCCGTCTATGGGGGCTTTGGCCCGTAGCTAGATGATGAACAGGCATAACATGGCTTGAATGCTTTCGGTATCTATCCACCCTGCCTCGGTGCTTCAACAGGATCCAGTTGTTGGCACTGTCGGTGGTGCTGCTTTACCATGATGCCATACCTTTAGACCCCGGCCAGCTTTGTAAGTCTTTGTGATCACCAGGGCCTTGACTACTTGGCAGGATTCATGGACTTTGCCTCCGGCAGCCTGGTCATGCTGACAGGTTCTGAATACACGAAATGAACACTACGTCAAGCTAGAAAGGGCAATGGGAATTGATCTTGACGTGATGCAGGCCTTTGACCTGACCCCACAACTACGCAAGGCTAGCTTTCATATCTGAATCTAGAAATAGATGCTGCGATGGCCTTTACGTAGCGTGGAACAGCTCAGTAAAAACACGACAAGAGGGTAGCTTTTTCAACCCCACTGTGAGTCGGTGGGTGGTTTTGCAGCAAGGGAACATTGGGGCCACTGAAAGAGAGGCCGATGTAAAGTCCGACTGGACTCAGTAGACACAAACCGATTCTTGGTGGGCAGCGAAATCATGGGCGCCTGCAGGGTGCATGAGGGAACAATGCCCTGAACCGCCCGATGGCGAGCAAGCGGCTACTCTGGGCTGGTTGCGGACAAGGGGTGCCTTGCTCAGAGCATTTCCCGTTTGCTGTGGGCTTCTCTGATGACTTCTCGTTCGAACGAGGCCTATGCGCCAGGCTTCTAGCCGAGTCGAGTCCAAGCGGCTTCCATCCGCAGACTCTTTGGGAGGGAGGGAGGCTCGTTCCCTGGCGCCCAAGCCTCGATCCTGTGGCAGATTCAGAATGACGGCAGCGCCCAATCAGCAGCCTGATACAGGCGACCACTAGGATGTCTCAAGAACCGCCAAGCGCCGTGACAATGTATATTTGTGGAATGCATTTTTGCTGGCACCTTGCTTGAGGAAGTGTACCGGCATTGACACATACTTAGCCGGCAGACTTAGGTGCCTACCCTGCCAAGGCGAAAGACGATATGGAGAAGGTTATTGACAAGGCCCATAACAGTTCCTGCAGAGGGGCCGACGCGATGCGATGCGGATAGGCAAGCTGGGGGAAGGGCACACAGTGGTACAGTAAACGGCGCCCTTGCTCATGAAAGTGACGATAGGGTCTGGCCTGCGCCGCGCGTGGGAGTGCCCATACCACAGACCATGTCGAAAAGGGGAAAAGGGGAAGATCAAGACGGGCACGGAAGTGGCAGTGAGGGACAAGAAAGGTTCATCAACCAGCAAGTTGGCTCAAGCGAGCTGTTGAAGGCAATCTCCAGGACGTGTCCTGATCGCCACAGAAGCCGATCGATCTGTCTGTGCCATTAATGAGATGTCAATGACCGTGGCTAGTGAGGTCGCTCAGGCGGCGTATCGTTGACCAGACATGGAGCGGACGACAAGTAGCGCGAGGGATGGAGACGAGGCTCCACGGGCACGCACAACACTTGGGGTGTCCCTGGATTGTTGCGGCACCCTCCAGCACAGTACAGTACTCAGTGGTGCTTGGTTTGGTTAGGCAATGGCTAGGAATACCCAGAGGCATGAAGGCGCTCGGAGCCCATGATCCCAGGCTGGTGGGTGAGCCGCCCCAATTTTTTTCACGGCCAGGGTGGTGGATTGATTTCTCACCATCCATATCCACATTCTGGCTGTCGGTCAGATAATCAATCTTGGGGATGCATGGAGGCTGCATGGGTTGCGTGCAAGAGCGAGGCAAAGCGAATTAGCAGCGAGGGCGCGGGCAGCAAACGGAGTGCGCACGGCCAATCCGTTGCCGCCGCCTGCGAGAGAGGTTCAACACAAAGCGTCGACGATGACGATGGATGCAGGTTACGCGTGCAGCCAGGCGTGAGCAGTGGCAATGGCAATAACAACAACAACCACCACCACGTAGACGACGCTTCTGGGCTGTGTTGTCTCTGCGTGTCGGCGGTGTGTGAGCCACCAGAACAAGCGGAACCAGACAAGAAAACTAGCGACGAGTTTTGGGGATAGCTGGGGACCTATTGCCGTACCTGTACCTAGCCTAGCCTACAGCACAGTCCTGCTGCTGCTGTATTACGCTGTGTGGCCGCCACAACGGCTCAGGCCAGGGACCGGTACCGTGTGCCTGCGCCGACCTTACTGCTAATAGAGGTAGACCCGAAGCGGGCGACGAGTGACCTTGACTCTCCTACGCGCCTTGGCCCACCCTCGAGGTACCCTCGAGGTCGCCTTCTAGTGGCTCTCGACGCGCCTCTCTGCGCATGTAACCGTCACCCACCCTCCCTGGCCACGAATGGTTGCGCTGTACTGGAGCGGGCTGCACAGGTAGGGCAGGTACCTTTTCCTCTGGACGGGATGGTACCTTATGCCCTCCCTCACAAGCCTCCCTCCCTCTTCTTCTTCGTCTTCATCCACCTCATCCACCTCCCTTGTCTGCTTCTCACCCACCCCACCCACACATACGCCCACCCTGCATCCACTTCCAACCTGGCCTGACCTGGGTCTCTTCTTCGACTCTCATTAAACCCCTGAGGTGTCCATCTCCCGTCCTCCCCAGAAGCTCTTTAGAAATCTCCTCCCTCCCTCTCCCCTTGAGCCCTGCCTTTTGTCGTTCCCTTTCTTTTCCAGGCCACCCCTGATCCGAGAGCCCCCCGCCAGCAAACCCTGCTCTCCAGCTCTCGCTCCTCTCTCTTCGTTTCTTTACCACCCCCTCGTCCATCCCCCGACCCAGCCCCCTTCAACCCGTGTCTCTGACACTTATTGTCGCACGCTCTTAGTTCGTCGTTATCTTACCGCCAGGCTTTGACGCGCAAAGACTCCCGGGCACTGTTGTCTTCTCCCTTCCCATTTCTTCTTCAAGAGGGCTGTTTCTCCGTTTTCTTAAAACGTTTAATCCAATTCGATCCCTTGTTGTTGTTTCCTTCGAAACAACTGGGCTTCGACCTGCTCTCCTCTCTGCCCAGTCGCAGTTGCAGTCGCCGTTGACGGTCATCTCCAACTGACCAGGCATCACGCTCGCCCTTCGCTCGCTTGAAGCTGTCGTCGGGTCCTACTACACTGCGTGCAGAGGCTTCATCTTCTCGGGCTGGTCTCGACATCATTCTTTATTCCATCATTACCGCCAACCGATCACTCTCGCTCGAAAGCAGGCTGCGCCTCGACACTCTCACACCTTCTCGGCCACCGCCACCCTTTTCCTCGTGTCAACTCTTCAGTTCTTCCCTCGAAAGAGCGGATCTATTTCATCTTTATTGTTGATTCAACCGCCGACGCGTGTTACTCACGCACACTTTCGTCCATTCCACGGACCTTGACGCGATCGCATAGCTTCGGTTAAGTCAGGCCCTCACTGGGTTTTTGCCCATCATGTATTCCCAACACGCCAACATGGCACCCCAAAAGCCAGAGACCTTCATGCTGAGCACGGAGGCTCAGCAGGCCTTGCCACACGACGCTCAGGTTGCGCTGCAGCAGGTTGACAACCGTAAGTTGAGTCCTATGGTCCACGGACTTGCTCGGTATGCGCGTCCAGTTCTAACAATCGTGTAGTCAAGTACTTCCTCATCTCCGCCCCTGTCGACTGGCAGGCCGACCAGTACATCCGACGCTTTCTCCTGCCGACCGGCGAGTACGTGTCGTGTGTTCTCTGGTAAGTGAAGCGCAGACGTGCGATGGTCCAAAATGGGGCTCTGAACTAATCGCTCTCCAGGAACAACCTCTTCCACATCTCTGGTACCGACATTGTGCGATGCCTTTCCTTCAGATTCCAGGCCTTCGGACGGCCAGTCAAGAACTCCAAGAAGTTCGAGGAGGGAATCTTCTCAGATCTCCGAAATCTGAAGTCGGGTACCGACGCCTCCCTTGAGGAGCCCAAGAGCGCATTCCTGGACTTTCTCTACAAGAACAACTGCATCCGAACCCAGAAGAAGCAGAAGGTGTTCTACTGGTACAGTGTACCCCACGACAGGCTGTTCCTTGACGCTCTTGAGCGTGACCTGAAGCGTGAGAAGATGGGCCAGGAGGCCACCACCGTCGCCGTCAGCGAGCCAGCTCTGTCGTTCCAGTACGACTCGTCCCAGTCCCTCTACGAGCAGCTCACCAAGGCCCAGCAAGCCAACTCGTCCTCCTTCAACGCCCAGCAGCCCTCCTTCTCGCAGAGCCAGTCCACCTCCCCGTCATGCGGGCAATGGACTCGATGCCCCTCCCAACATGATTCCTCAGTCGATGGCCCCTTTAGCGGAGGGCATGGACACGATGGTGCCTTACGGAACGATGGCTATGGCCCCGACCGTTAACCCCCATGTCGCTTCTGTCAAGCGGGAGCCTGACTACACCCGTGTCCAGTACAACCAGAACGGCGTCCCCATCACCCACGGCCACCAGCGACATGCTTCCATGCCTGCTTACGGTCTGGAGTACTCGCCCGCCCTGTCTTTCGTCTCTTCGCAGTACGAGGACTACAGCAACCGGGGTATCTCGTTCGAGCCCATCACCCCTCCCCAGCAGGCCCTGGGCATGGCTGGAGAGCCCGCCTACATTGCCAACGAGGAGACCGGCCTGTACTCTGCCATTCCCGACCACATGGCCACTATGAACGGTCTCAATGGCGTTGTCCACCTGCCTCCTGCGAACATGGCTGGCTCTCAGTTCACTCGCTCTTACGGTGCCAACAACGTGTACTCGGTAATTGAGGGCTCACCCACATACAAGCAGAGGAGACGTCGCTCTTCGATCCCTCCCTCTATGTCCGCAATTGCTGCTGCCACCGCCACCGCTCAGGCTGCTGGAACCGCCACCCACACCCACAGGCCTTCGGATCTGCGACGATCCGTCTCCGTTTCTGTTGGACCTGTCCCTGAGGGTGAGGAGTCTGCTACCAACTCTCCCCGGCTTGGCTTATAGCAACAACGGCATGCCTTTGTCCAACCACCAGCACAAGGACGTTGTGGACATGTCCCGACATGGAACTCCCTTTCCACTGTTGAGGGCAGCCCTGCCATGAACTCCATGGGCCTCCAGCACGACTATTCTCACGGTGGTGATGATTCTGTCGATGGCTCCATCCATGAGCACAGGGGCTCCTCGGGCCCCAGCGGTATCATCCGCCGGGCTCGTTCAGCTACCGTCATGGAACTCGGCCCCTACCCTCAGAAGTCTCACTCCTGCCCCATCCCTACCTGCGGACGTCTCTTCAAGCGTCTCGAGCACCTCAAGCGGTAAGAACCATGTCTTATTTTCCTTTGTCAACATATACACCTACCGCGGTGAATCTGACGCAAGCCTTAGACACGTGAGAACACACACCCAAGAAAAGCCCTACATCTGCCCTCATTGTAGCAAAGCATTCTCCAGATCGGACAACCTTGCACAGTACGAGTTACCATTTCCTTCATGTCTTTTCCTTTGTCAGATAACGCCTCCCTCTTGCTATCTCAAACTCACCCCTCCGTCGTCGCCTCCCTCGAGCTATCTTTGACCATCCATATTCGCAACCGCCAACCATGATCTTATTTCATCTTCAACGACTAACGTTTTCTTTTCTACAGACACAAGCGCACCCACAGCCGCGAGGATGGCGGTGAAGGTGCCTTCCCACTTTCTGGTGAAGAAGATGAAGAGTTCTCTGGCGAGGACCACCTTGGTTCTCTCGAAGAAGCATCCCCAACATCCGAGTCAGCTTACGTTACCGGCTCGCTCAACTCGGTCATCAGGGATCCCACGTCATCACACGGCGTGGGAGTGCCAGGCGGTATGGCGCCTAACCAGCAGTACAACAGCCTGCACACCTTGAGCATGCCTATGACCATCAGCCAGCCAACGGCAATCAATGCCAGTGGAATGATGTAATGAAGTTGAAAAGCGGGAAACTGATGGTGGAATTCATTTTTTAACGTGGGTTATGACATCGGGGTGTAGGGTTTGAGTATGGGAATTGCGTCTTGGTTTCTTCAGTCCACTTTTGGCGCAGTGGATGATTACCCCTTTAGTGCTATTTGTTTTATTGGTTCTTTTCTTCATTGTCAACCAGCGTTATTGCAACGATGGGAGGAAGGCACACCTCTATAGACTTGTTATTTGGAGGATGGGGAATATCTTGTCAAGGTAGGCTATGGCAATAGCTACTACGCAAGATATTCTGTAGCAGGATACCTGGCATTTACCGAGCCTGAAGTTAAAGTATCTGTATATATAGCTGCTCTTTATAAAAAGATGAAGGCTTCATTGAGGATACTAGGATGGAAGCGCTTTTTCGACAGTTGGAAAAAAGAATGAGAGCTTGTCGACTCTTTTTTTTTAGCAAATACTATTAAAATACTCCGTGTTTCCATGGGTCGCATGCATTCTCCTAGTTGCTACTTAAAATCATGTCCATGCCGAAGCTATTGCCTTCTATTTATCTTCGCCCTCTTCTACCGAAGGTATCCCTAGTCCCCTCTATGCTCTTGATATCTCGCTCACTCAGCTTGAGACTGGCTCCGGTGAGTCTACCCACGCCAGGTCTATCAACGCCGGGATCTCTTCGCCTATCTCGCTTGCTCTTCTTGGGAGCCTCTCTCTCCAGGATAACACCATTCTCCTTGGCTTCACGCCTGCGCTTAGCCTCTCGAGCCGTTGCCGCGGCTGTGATGCCCTTGCGAATATGCATAGGCATCTTCTCCTGCTTCAGAATGGAGGTTTTGGACCCTAAGGCTTGAATGCGCATGTCCGTGGCCTTCTGGCGGGTGCGGCCGGCGGCAAAGGCCTTGGGCTCGGCTGAAGATGGGGAGGCGAAGGAGCCGTTCAGCGCGGAAAGAAGATGGGATTCGGAAAGGAGGCGGCGAAGTTCGAGGTCTTGGGCGAGGAGTGAGGGTGCGTCTTCGGGGAGGGCGGTGGAGGATGCGTTGTCGCGGGTGGTGGGCTTGGAATCTTTGGTGAGGGATGTCTGATCTGGGGGCGCGATGACTGTAACTGAGATTCAGTAGATGCGCAATCAGGATCCAGCCTGGCGGCACATACCATGAATGCTTTTAGCTCTCGCTTCGACATGGTTGTCGGTTTTGAAGGTTGTGACGAAGAGTGGTCAACTACCTCAATTACCTGTTGCTCTGCGCCCACGCTGTCAGTGACGAGCCTACAGAAGATGTTTTCCCAATTGTAACATACCTGTCTCCTCTGCTTCCGCCTCGTCCTCCGATAAGCCTCCCCATTCTGAGTCTTCCTCATCGTCCTCGTCGTGAGCATCTGGTGTGGCACCCAACTTCGCAGTCTCCTCGGCAGGCAAGGGCTTGAATCGGGCTTCGAAGTGGCGGCGAAAGATCTCCTCGGCGTCTTCCGTGGACGGCGATTGCTCGGAGGCCTTGCGCTTCCCTAGGACTGCCATTTTTTCTGGTCGTGGGTATATGTTGTTGGAGGGTTTGCGCTGGGAGGCGCTGCTCTGATGGTTATCGGTAATCTATTTTTTTACTGGGGACACACTCAGCCTTATTTAGATAGTGGGATGCTGTGGCTGCCCCGCCAGTGCCTACCTCGCTGATAACTATAACTGCTAGGGATCTCGACTCTGTGGCGCTTGTTACTTGATGATGGATAAAAGGATAATACAAGTGGTTTGATGTTCTCTGCGGTTTGGCTCAACTTTGGACAATATTGATATTCACTGTCCGTTAAGCCGAGCCTACTGTGAGGCCATCACAACTGTGGTCAAGAGTGCTATGAATGCATTCTTTATCCATATTTCAACATAGCATTCCTAATTGCGTCAGGGATTCTCAAGAAACCCCCAATGCAATCGAATTATCCATTTCCATAAACGCCGCCTGATGGTATCTAACCCTAACGCCATAAATCACTACGCCCTGCACACACCTTATGCTCGACCACCTAACCGGACCCTTCTGGCTTCGCCTTCGATCCTGGCCTCGCTCCTCGCCAAGAAGTCCTGTCGAGCACTATATGACTCCTTTGACTTGCCGGCCAGCTCCAGCTCGTCCTTGATGCCCTCCTTGTCCACGTACCCGGCCCAGTCCATGCGACTCTTCTCCACTGTGTTGAGCTTCTTGGCTTGGGCTTCCCGTCCGGCCTTCATGCGAGCGGCCATTCCGAGGTTGAGGTCTGCGCGCTGGGGTAGCGGGTCCGTCATGGGCTCGAATGCCGAGCGGAACGCCTTCTTGGTCGTGCGCTTCGTCGGGAGCGCGTCTGTATCGCCGTTCTGGTCTTGCGAGGCAAGGAAGAGCTTGGCCTCGGCAGAATCGCGCGCCACGAGCTTCTCTTCGGTATGGACCCGGCCGGCGAAGTTGTAGGTGCGCTTTATTCGTATCATGTTCGAGTCATCGGCATTCGACGAAGCCTGGACAGTGGATGAGACGTCACCAGTGCTAGCTTGTTGAGCGTCGTCTGTCTCTGGACCTGCCTCGTCCGTTACGTTCGCGGTAGCAGCTTGTTGAGAGGTTGTTGATGTGCCGGCAAGCATTTGCGCCCAGATCGCATCCACGTCCACCGTAACGGGACCTGTATTGGCGGCATACTTGCGCTCTTCTTTCCTAGATAAAATGAGCTTCTGTCGCTCTAGAATGACCGGAAACGCTCTTACTCTGCTGCGCGCTGACGTCTAGTCTTGATCAGCCCACCTTCTCCTCCTTCATCATCTTGAGGCTCATTCGCCGCACTCTTGCTTTTCCGTTGTCGTTTCTTCCCTCGATCAATGATTGCCTCATCGCCAGAATTGTTGTATCCTGCATCTTCGGCTTCTACCTCGCCGTCGCGTGATCGCTTCTTTTGGGTTGAGATGCATCGTCCTCAGAGTCAGACTGGTCTGATGCAGGCTCAGCAGCAGCGTCGGGGGCGAAGTCTGAGTCTTGGGAAGAGTCGTACTGCTCATCATCATCTGAAGGAGCGTCGGGCGGCATGGTGGAATGTGAAGGACCAGCTATGGCAAGCCGTTGAGTAGGTCGTGCTAAGAATTCTTGATATACGCGTTAACGCAAAGCTACCTAGGTACTAATTCAAGGATCTCGGTGAAGGAAGTGGATGCTCGGTATGTGGCCAATCAGCGTCAACTTCACATCAACTTCCAACATGTGCTCCATCTCTCACAGACAACAGCCGAATCCACCTGCAACATTCTGAACACAGCATATAATTGGTTTCATGTTTTAGTAGGAAGCCAGCAAGATTGCCAACCGGGTTAGATACCGGAAATATGGCCTTGATTGCACTATACTATGCAGCTGATCAGAGTAGCATTTAACCGGGCATTGCCTCCTTAGGCGCCAGCCACTGCCTAAATAGATACTGCCTACCAGTTCCCCATAGACGCGGAATTTTAAGTCCGATATAATACACCATTGTCCAATGGCTGCGTAGATTCACATTTAGAGAGCCGGCCATGGCTCTCACCGAGACTAATGCAAGCAGCAGATGACCGCATCAGATGAGGGGCTTGCGTCGATAACTCAGTGAAAGCGCGCCTTTATAAGTACATCGTTCTTATTATTTAACAGCGAGGCGTCGAATCAAGGTAATACTGGGCAGACTCCTATAATTCACCACTATTTCTTGGCAACGACCCTGGAATAGGAATTGATACAGGGCATAAGTTCATCAGCATTGCAAACATGGCATCACCACCAGCACCACTTACCTCTGAGCAAAAGGAGCATTTCCTCAACAATGGATTCATTCACCTCAAAAACTGCTTCACGCGCGAGCAAGCTGAGGCAATAGTCAAAGGCGTATGGACACGCCTCGGCATGGACCCTTCGAACAAGTCTACCTGGAATGCATCGTGGACCAACATGCCCCACCATAACACCTTCGACGCCGCCGAGTTTGCGCCAAAGGCTTGGGCTGCCATTTGCGAGCTCTGCGGTGGAGAGGATCGGGTAGACCCTGCGAGCAGAGAATGGCGGGACGGCCTGATTGTCAATCTCAGGACCCCGAGTTTGACGGCAAAGACGTTCATCCCCACGAACTTGACCGATGGCACGTTGACGGCGACTTCTTTGTCCATTACCTCGACAGCCCCGAGCAGGGACTGCTTGTCGTTCCTCTCTTCACTGACATTGTTCCTGGCGGCGGCGGCACAGGCATATGCCCTGAGGCTATTCCCAAGATTGCCAAGCATCTTCATGACAACCCGGCCGGTGTGTCACCTCAAATGGTCCCGCGAGGTCAGCCTGGGTTTGAAGCCGAGGAGGACTGGTGTGGTTCAATCAGGTAGCGCAGAGCTGTAGCGACTTCCTTGAAGTAACAGGCGATTGTGGTGATGTGTTTCTCCTGCACCCCTCATGCTCCACTGCGCAACCACCAATCCGCGACGGGCCTTGCGCATCATCACCAACCCCCTATATTCCTCAAGGAACCCTTCGTCTTCGACCGGCCAGACAAGAGTTACAGCCTCGTCGAACAGAAGACGTTGAGAGCGCTCGGAAAGGACGAACTGCCTGGGTGGAAAATCACAGCGCCTAGAGAGGGACGCGTGCCCGCTAGATTGAAGCAACAGGCCAAGTGGAAGGAGGAAGAGATCAGGAGACTTGCGGAGGCACAGAAACTCGGTGTAACGGTGGCGTGACGGGAGTGAGTTGTTGCAAGGCTTGGACGGTAGCAATGCCTGCCAAGCAGCGACGTGTAGAGCATCACCATCCATCTGACTCACCAACGAGTTGTACGAAACATGACATCTTTCTTCTAGTAGCTCCACTTTGCAATCTCCCATGCGACAATCGTGGTAGTGTTGTAGTGTCTCACAAATATAGCTGGCTCATCAGAAAATGATGTCGAAGATCCAGGAGAAGGCAGCTAGCCCAAGGCAACGTCGAAACCATGCCACGAAATCAAAGTAAGCCGCAAGAAAACGCCAGGGACCTGTGACATGACTGGCTCCCAACGATTCTTGTTCGGCATGGTGCTGGATATGTAGGTAGACGGTCAAGAAGAAGCGAGGTGGTTTGGCGCCAGCACATCAGGCCGCTAATAAGACCCCTACAAGCGCACGTTTCTAAGTGGCGTCTCTGTATCATCAATCACCTGCCAGCTCGCCTTGCCTTGCCTTGCCTTGACTGACTTTATTAATCCCGACCTTCCCCTCCCCACCGCCTTTGTTATTTTCCTCCAGCACACCATTTCCCAGGCCCGCTTCAATCCTCGACAATGAGCAGCGACGATGAGTACGAAGTCGAGGGCCCCGACCTGGCCGAGGACGACCCCATGAGGGCCTTTCTGCCAACGGCATTTGGAAAGAAATCCAAGGAAGCCGATATTGCGGCCCAGATTGACCGAAGCCGGAGACAAGTAGACACCACCGCAACAGCCGGCAAGGATTCCACGCAAACGCAGGAGCCTCGCAAATCTCGTGCGTCTAGCGATGACGACAGCGACAGCGACAGCGATAGTGACGACTCTGATGATTCCGACCCTGGGGACCAATATCCAATATCACACGAACTTGTTCTAAAAACCCACGATCGCACCGTCTCTACAGTTTCGTTAGACCCTGCTGGTGGTCGCCTTGCGACCGCATCTTTGGACTGCACAATCAAGCTCCATGACTTTACCTCAATGACACCATCGACATTGCGAGCTTTCAGATCAGTCGACCCTTTCGAGGCAAAGTCCTCCGCTGCCAACGCCGAGTCGCATCCAATCAACCATGTGCAGTTCAGCCCGTTGGCCGGAAGCGTGTTCCTGTGTGTATCCGCCCATCCACAGGCCAAAATTATCTCTCGAGATGGCGACATCGTCACAGAGTTTGTGAAGGGCGACATGTATCTTCGGGACATGCACAACACTAAGGGTCACATTTCAGAAATCACGACTGGAACTTGGCACCCCACGGACAAGAATCTGTGCATCACGGCGGGAACCGACAGCACCCTTCGCATTTGGGACATTAACAACAAGCGCTCCCAAAAAGAAGTGATTGTATTCAAGTCCAAGACAGCAGGCTCAGCGGGCCGTACCAAGATGACAGCCGTGGCATGGGCAGGCTCCAGCTCAGGGACGGGTAACGTCCTCATCGGTGCTGCCCTCGATGGAAGCTTGGTGATGTATGGCGGCAATGGACCCTTTACTCGTCCAGCAGCCGAAATAAGAGACGCTCATAAGCCTCAAACGTGGACCGGAGGATTGGACATTTCGTCTGACGGCCGTATGGTGGTCACGAGAGGTGGTGACGACTTGATCAAGCTCTGGGACACACGAAAATTCAACAAACCTCTCGTTAGCGTGACACACCCGTCCACATCGGATCATTATCCCACGACGAACATCCGCTACGCGCCTAATTCAACGAGCATCATCACAGGCTCAGCTACGGGTCATCTTCATATACTCAACCCCGGCAATCTACGAGCCGAACACGTCACGCCAATCACACTGGGATCGCCCTTGATCACCGTGGAATGGCACTCAAAGATTAATCAAATCGTCACAGGTTCGGCCAATGCAGAAACCCACGTCCTGTACAATCCGGATAAGTCCACGCGAGGCGCAGTGGACGTCATGTCCAGAGCACCAAAGAAACGACATGTCGACGATAACCCAGAGTTTACGACTGACCAGTCTCTTGGACTTTCGGGAGATTCGATCGTGACACCCGGAGCCATGGCAGGCTCTAGAAAGGCCGGCGTAACTGGAACCGGCAGATCCAAGGATCCACGCAGGCCACACATTCCTCAACAGACACCTTTCCAGAAGTCTCAACCCGATGAAAAACAAATTGCCGAGAACATACCCCTTGCCCGCATGCTGCACGAAGATCCGCGCGAGGCTCTTTTGAAATATGCTGACAAGGCCCAGAGCGATCCGATGTTTACCAAGGCTTGGAGCAAGACGCAGCCTCAAACACAATACGCGGAGCTCAGCGACGACGAGGAAGAGGAGGGCCCGAACAAGAAGAAGGTAAAAAGATGAAGAGGTTTTCCAGTGCGGATCTTGCAGAGTCCCTCTTTCATGTCACCCTCACAGCAACTGCGACGATATACCCCATGATTTGGTACTTGACAGGATGCGCCCATAGTAGATTTGGGTCCTCTGGGTCAACGAAGGCACGATGGTCGCCTCCCATCCAACGACAGCTGCGTCAGATTGACTCGCACACTCCCACCCAGTAGCGAGCTCTTAAGCTCACATCGACCATCGTAATAATTGAGCAATGGTCCAGCTAGTATATCATAGTGATGATTGAGTAGCGATAGCTCACGGCACACGTGACTGCTGGAGCATGTACTCCGGTACCTGTTCGCTTGTATCTTTTCGCCCTCCATGACAGTGAGAGGCTCCGCCTAATAAGACCCACATTTTGCTCCCAGAGTGGACTTTTGCCTAGAACTTTTTCTGGCCTCAGGCGCAGGCAGAATGCTGCGCTGGGGCCGTGCTGAAATTTACCATGGGGGCTGTACGTACACTGCACCAACCATCACGCTGAATCTTGTCAGTTGTGTCTTCACCACTCCCCATCATCAACCGGCGAGCGCGCGCATCCCAAAAAATCGCCCGGTCCCGTCTGATAGCATCGAATCCCATCTCCAATCCTCGCCAACTTCGAGTTCCACGCGATTTGCACGCCGCCACCCTCGGCGCTACCTCTCCGACGCGCCCCAACACCTCTTTCACGCATTTTTCCACCAGCCGCGAACCCCTTGGCCTGGTTTTTGCAAATCCCACGCCTGACAAGCCAAGATACAGGCGTCCTATGCGGCTCAACCTCTAAGTCGCTCCCGAAAGACGCGCCTCCACGACGTGTCACCTACCCGAGCTGACTAGCAGACTTGCACACCATCGTCGCCGCACTCGACACGTTCCGCATTCGCTTTTCTCTTCACTTCTCGGCATTCTTTTTCGTGTTTTTGCCCTTGCTGCCGTTTCGCCAACTCGCGCCGCGGTCATCGACTCTTTGCGCGACAAGCCCCGACATCACGCTGCCACTCGACATGCACAATATATAGACAAGACCAGCACGGGGTAATTACTGGGGTGTCAATTGTTGAGGCATCATCACAAAGCACCACCATCATGGCGTCGGTACAACCTGCACCTGCGGTTCACCACCCAGGTGTGCCCATGTCTGCGGGCGTCACCAAGCAGCAGGCTGAGGAAGTCTTGAATGTACGTGTACCGCGTGGATCTCGACGCGTAATTGATTTTAGAGAACCCGGCTGACCTTTTGCGCGCAGAAACTTAAGCAGATGAAGGAACAGGGCGTTCCTCAAACGGACCCCGAGTTCATCAGGGCCACGCAGTTTCTCGTTAATATCCAGGCACAGCATAACATGCGCCGGAATCAGCAGCAGTTCATGCAGGCCCAACAACAACAGCAGCAACAGATGCAGCTTCAGCAGGGACAAAATGGCGCCGTTAATGGCGTTCCCGCTGGCCGCCCACAACAGGGTACGCCACAAGCTTCGCAACCTGCGGCGCCTCCATTGGCAGCATCTGCTCTGCCTAGCCAGAACGCATCCGGAGCTGGTGTATCACCATCAACTGGTTCTTCGAGTCATTTCACGCAACAGCAGCTGGGTTTGCTGCGCCAACAAATCCACGCGTTTAAGATGCTTGGAAAGAATAACGGCGTTCCGCTGCAGCTGCAACAGGCCATCTTCAACCAGCGTCAGCGTCGACAGGCAACCATGTCCGAGTCGTCGCAGGCAAGTCTGACCAAGACAGCTCAACCTAGCCAGGGCGCTGGAAAGAGTGCTTCCAATGAACCCGAGTCGGCCACACAAGACGAATCCACCTCCCACCCGAAGCCGCATACCTACAAGACTGTTAAATCCCCTACGGAACGAGCATGATTCGACCGACTATCAAATACTTTGACCACGCTCAACGGAAGAACAGGTGGTTTATCCCTGGCGTCTTCCCTACTGGCATCGACTTCGACCACCTTCGCTACGAGAGGGAAGTTGTTGTGTTCAACCGCATGAGCCAGCGATACGCCGAGTTGAAGAACCTGCCCGCCAATCTCGCACACTGGGATACAACCAAGGAGAACCTCGAGGCGGATGATACGCTGAAGAGGAAGGCTATCATTGAGATGAAGAGTCTTGCACTGTACGCGAAGCAGCGCGCACTGCGCGAAAAGATTGCCCGCCAAATGATGCACTACGATAACCTGGCTATGACCACTAATCGTACCAACTACCGGCGCATGAAGAAGCAGAATGTTCGTGAAGCACGCATCACTGAGAAGCTCGAGAAGCAGCAGCGCGACGCACGCGAGAATCGCGAGAAGAAGAAGCACACCGATTTCTTGCGTGCTATTCACAACCACCGCGCTCAAATCCAGGAGTCGGCATCTGCTCAAAGGAACAAGTCTCATAAACTCAGCCGCCTTATGTTCTCTCAGCACTTCAACATTGAGAAGGAGGAGCAGAAGCGTATTGAGCGAACGGCCAAGCAGCGTCTGCAGGCTCTTAAGGCCAACGATGAAGAGGCCTACCTCAAACTGCTCGACCAGGCCAAGGATACCCGTATTACTCATTTGCTTAGACAGACCGATGGTTTCCTGCACCAATTGGCTTCCTCTGTCAAGGCGCAACAGCGTCATGCTGCCGAGCATTACGGCGGTGATATCCAAGACCTCCCTGAGGAGGAAGACGAGAGCGATGGGGATAACGAGGAGGGTGGTGCCAAAAGATCGACTACTATGCTGTCGCTCACCGTATCCGTGAGGAGGTCACCGAGCAGGCCAGCATTCTTGTTGGTGGCACTCTTAAGGAATACCAGATCAAGGGTTTGCAGTGGATGATTTCGCTGTACAACAACAACCTCAACGGTATCCTTGCCGACGAAATGGGTCTTGGTAAGACTATTCAAACAATCAGTCTGATCACGTACCTCATTGAGCGCAAGCAGCAAAGTGGTCCATACCTTGTTATTGTTCCCTGAGTACACTTACGAACTGGAATCTCGAGTTCGAGAAGTGGGCTCCTTCTGTGTCTCGTATCGTTTACAAGGGCCCTCCCAACGCTCGTAAACAACAGCAGGAGAAGATTCGTCAGGGCAAATTCCAGGTGCTCCTGACGACTTACGAGTACATTATCAAGGATCGACCCATCCTCAGCAAGATCAAGTGGTTCCACATGATCATCGACGAAGGTCATCGTATGAAGAATTCCAACTCCAAGCTTACTGTTACAATTCAGCAATACTACACTACTCGTTTCCGTCTCATTCTCACTGGTACTCCTCTCCAGAACAACCTTGCCGAGCTTTGGGCCATGCTCAACTTCGTTTTGCCGAATATTTTCAAATCTGCTACAACGTTTGACGAATGGTTCAATACTCCTTTGCCAACACTGGTGGTCAGGACAAGATGGAGCTCACTGAAGAAGAGCAAATTCTCGTCATTCGTCGTTTGCACAAGGTGCTGAGACCCTTCTTGCTCCGACGTCTGAAGAAGGATGTCGAGAAGGATCTTCCTGACAAGACCGAGAAGGTCATCAAGTGCAAATTCTCTGCCCTCCAGTCTCGACTGTACAAGCAGATGGTTACCCACAACAAACTTGTTGTTAGTGACGGCAAGGGTGGCAAGACTGGTGCACGTGGTTTGAGCAACATGATCATGCAGCTCAGGAAGCTTTGCAACCATCCATTCGTCTTTGACGTGGTTGAAAACGTTATGAATCCTATGAGCATCAGCAATGATTTGCTCTGGAGAACGGCCGGCAAGTTTGAATTGCTTGATCGAATCCTACCTAAATATCAGGCTACCGGACATCGAGTCTTGATGTTCTTCCAAATGACGGCTATTATGGACATTATGGAGGATTATCTCCGATACCGCAAGGTCGAATATCTTCGTCTGGACGGTACGACCAAGTCAGACGAACGATCTGACCTGCTGCGAGAGTTCAACCAGCCCAACTCCAAGTACTTCATGTTCTTGCTGTCCACTCGTGCTGGTGGTTTGGGACTCAACTTGCAGACTGCCGACACTGTCATTATCTACGATTCTGATTGGAACCCTCACCAAGATTTGCAGGCACAAGATCGTGCGCATCGTATCGGTCAGAAGAACGAGGTGCGAATTCTGCGACTCATTAGTTCCAACTCAGTTGAAGAGAAGATTCTTGAACGTGCTCGCTTTAAGCTTGACATGGACGGCAAAGTTATCCAGGCCGGTCGCTTCGATAACAAGTCTTCTGAAACTGACCGTGATGCCATGCTTCGAACTTTGCTAGAAACGGCTGATATGGCTGAATCAGGTGAACAAGATGAGATGGAGGATGATGAGCTTAACATGATCCTGGCACGTAGCGACGAAGAGATCGAAGTCTTCCAGAAGATTGACGAAGAGCGTTCGAAGGATCCCTCTATGGATCGCGTGCAGGAAGTAAAGCTAAGCCTCGTCTCATGGGCGAGGATGAGCTTCCTGAGATTTATCTGAGCGACGGTAATCCCATCTCCGATGAGACCGAAGAGACTGTTCTTGGACGTGGTGCTCGTGAGCGTACTAAGGTCCGCTACGACGACGGTCTGACAGAAGAACAATGGTTGATGGCTGTGGATGACGACGATGACTCGCCTGAAGCGGCGGCAGCCCGTAAGCAGGCTCGAAAGGATAAGCGTGAGGCAAACCGTGTCAAGAGAATTGGCCCTGGAAATTCCATGGACAACTCCCCGCCGCTAGCCGAGCTAGCACTGAAGAGATAGAGACGCCCAAGAAGCGCGGTCGCAAGCCTGGTAGCAAGAACGACAAGCGAAAGGCCGAAGACGGCGACGAGGAGCCTCCTGCCAAGAAGCGTCGTGGACCTCAAGGCAGACCGAGCAAGGTTGCAGTCAACGGCAATGATTCTAAGGTGCCACCACAGCAACGAGAGGTTTTGCAAAAGAGCTTGCGAGCCTTGTATGACGCCTTGATGACTTTGGAAGTTGACGATATCGAGCCCCTGCCGAAGATGACGAGTCTGACGCAGGTAAACGTCTCATCATCGGCCCCTTCATCAAACTCCCACCCAAGCGCGAATATGCAGATTACTACCTGATCATCCACAATCCCATCTGCATGAACCAGATCCAGACTCGAATCAAGAAGGAGGAGTACAACAGCCTGAGCGACTTGCGGAAGGATTTCGAGTTGATGATCAGCAACTGTCAAACGTACAACGAGGATGGCAGCATTCTGTATCAAGATGCTAAGACAATGAAGGTAAGCGAGACATGCGGTACCGCGAATAGGTGAAACAGATGGCTAATTGACGTTTAGGAATTCTTTGATCAAAAGTATCAAGAGGAGTTGTCTGCGCATCCTGAGCTGCAAGAGCTCGAGGAAGGAGGCAAGACTGAATCCGCAGCCCCTCAGCCAGCGGAGGCACCCCACAACCGAGTGGGACGCGCATCCGGTTGATATCCAGTGGTTCGCGCGAACCCAACGGCGGCAGCACAGCAGCGCAAAGTGATGAAGAATGAGATGAGCTCGGGAATGCTTAGCAGCGTCGACCAAAGACGGCTGCGGTGACCCGGTGCTGAGGATTAGCGAGATGTCCACCTCGAGTGGCGTTGTTTGAACATATAAGTCTCAGGCGTTTGGAACGGATGGGGTTTTGATACATGTGTATCTCAAGGATGCGGCCGGGCGTCGAGATTCGAATACCATATTTATACAAAGAAAGGGGTGGGTGTTTTATGAAAAAGCCGGCGGAGGCTTAGCGAAACATGGGATACTGCTGCTGCGAGAGAGGCGGAGGGTGAGGCAAGCTGTGCCATGGCCAAGCATGCGCTGGCTCTCACCCATCTGGCATTGTTGCCAGATATCCCTGTATGCATGTCTAGATAGCACGTAAAATGTATTCTAATAGACGTTGATAACCAAGAATGGAGCTTCTCAACAAGATCACTTTGGCTACTGGCGTGACTGCATGCGTTGTCAGAGGTAGGGTGACGTGTATGGCTCTACAATCTAGATGCTGTGGGAAGATGACAAGGAAGTATTCTTTGTTGCGCTCGTAGATTGCGTAAATGTGCAAAGAAAAGAAATATGAGGCAGTAGACGCCATCACCATGACACAGTGAAATGCAGCAAGTAAGTGAGCCAACTGACCTACTAGGTAGGCAGTTAGTTGTAGTGGGGCAGGTGGTGTTCAGTTCAGGTGTACTTACTGTGCATCACAGGCTCCGAGTCGCCACATATCAGCATGTTGATTCCCCATCTACAACCACAGTAGACGCATATCAGATCAGCAGCACACATCGTTTCCAAGACTCGTTCGGTTGAAAACTCTCATTTTGAATATTCGAGACACGGGGCGCGCGTGGAAAGCATGAAGAAGACGTTGATCCTTTGCTTCATCCATGGCTTCAAGGTATGTGGAGCTCGTGACCATATTCTTTTCCTGCTCATTTGGGATGGAAAGCCGCTAACGCCGGGATATAGGGAGGAGAATCCACGTTTGGTGACAAGTACCAGTTCACAGAGGACTTGCGGAATCGCGTTGCGCGCGAGCTGCCCAAGGTGGATGTAAAGGTGCTCGTGTATCCCAAGTACGAGACGAGAGGAGATCTGGGAGAATGCGTAAGCCGATTTCGTAGCTGGTGAGTTGAGCACCATTTGGAATTTCACTGCATCAGGTCCTTTATGGAGTTGCTAATTTTCATCTGTACCAGGTTGGAGGAGAAGGTCATCGACATGGAGGTAGCAGCCGCTACGCCGTCTCCGACCGTGGATCCCTCGGTGAGGACTATTCTCATCGGCCATTCTATGGGAGGAATCGTGGCCGCAGAGCTTGCGATAGGATTGAGTTCAGAGAAGCCCATCTACTCTGAGGACGGGATTGAGAAAACCGACAGGCCAATCTTTAACAGCCTGATGTTCCCGTATATCCAAGGAGTGCTGGCATTTGACACACCTTACCTCGGGATTTCGCCTGGAGTCGTGGCGCATAGCGCGGAGAGCCATTACCAGAACGCAGCGACTGCTATTTCGCAACTCAGCGGGCTCGGCGCTCTATGGGGCGCCGGGAATGCCACATCTGCCAAAACGAAACCATCGGCTGGCGCCTTGCCCGCGCCGCCAGCTTCGGCACCACAGTCTGGCGGAAGCGCATGGCAGAAGTGGGGTCGTGTCGCCATGTATGCCGGGGCTGCTGGGGCTGTTGCGGCCGGTGGCGCGGCCGCCTGGCTGAATCGTGACCAGATCACGGAGGGCTGGACATGGGTGTCGTCCCACCTGGAGTTCGTCGGGTGCCTGGCCCGAGCAGAGGAGCTCAAGAAACGGGTGGCGTATATGGTCAAGATAAATCAAGAGCTTGATGTCGGCTTCGCCAATCTTTACACGCGGCTGGGCAAGGCAGCGCCATCCAAGCAAGTCAGCATGGTAGGCACAGTGCTTGGCCATGACAGGACGTTTTGTAACCTGCCGAACAAGCTGGCGGCAGGTGTATGGAAGGAGGCTATCAATGATAAAGCTACGGACGAGACGTTGGCACATATGAGTAGGTCTTCCCAATAATGCTTGCTGGCAGTATCTGAAAGATGGACAATACATTAACATTCTGACTACGCAGGCATGTTTGAGGCCAAGGAGAACCCTGGCTACAACAAGTTGGCTGAGGATGCTACGAGTTTCATCCGAGGTTGGGTGCAGAATGAATGGTACGAGACGAGCGCTGAGCCGAAGCCTATGCTTGAGTATGAAGCGGCGTAAACGCATTTAAGAGCCGGAAATGGCGTATGGCGTCACAAGAGCAGTCTCTTAGGGTGAGACGACTGACATGACGTATCTTAATGTTACAATGGACTAGCCATATATGTGTATTAAATATTAGAGTATGCCTTCCATCATCTCTATACAAGTTCGTCAACGTGCTGTACAGTATGAGAAGTCTATAATATAAGACAGTCCTGGCACATGCTATATAGGTTGTGGGCCTTAGCGAGAGGCTTTCTCATCCTTGGCCTTGAGGTCTCGCATGACCTTCTTTCTCTGGGCAATCATGTAGGTGTAAAGCACATACGAACCTAGTAGATGTTAGCATTAACGCAGCCAAAGCAGAGATTAAGCCACAGAGAATCTTACCAGGGACATAGATGGCAAGAATAGCATAGAGAGCATAGGGCGCAAGCTCGTGGATCTGGCTGGCAGGGCCGGTGGCATTCCAGACCATGGCACACTCGCTCAGGATGCCGATGGGGTACAGGATGTAGAAGGTGTTGTAGCGCAACCAGGTCAGGAGACGAGGCTGCCAGCCGGACAGGCTGAGAGCGAAGTAAGAGTAGCGGATGACCTCGGTCACGGACCAGGCAATGAGCATGGACGAGTAGAAGGGCAGCTGGGCGAGGTAGGGGAACGGGTGGACGATACCCCAGACGAGGAGGAAGCGGGACGAGACCTGCATGATGGTGGTGAAGAGAGGAGCGCGAACGATGCCTGAAGAAAAAAACAAAGTGGTTAGCGAGCTTGATTTCGAGCAAAGAACCCGACGGAGAGGCTAGATTCGAGGGTGCTTCAGCTCTTACCGAACAGCGAGTGCAGAACCTCCATGCCAGCCAGAGTCTGCGTCCACTTGGTCCAGTCACCGACGGCAATGTGGGTGAAGAGCGGCCCACGGAGCGCCAGGACGGAGAGGGTGCGGCCAAGCACGACGCTCCATGCGACGGCCGAGACGAAGTTGTAGAGAATGAGGTACGCCGTCTTGGCCGCCGAGGGCTGCTGGGGAGCCTTTGCCGCCTTGTTCGCCATGGCTGTCGGAGTATTTGGGGAAGGGAACGGGGTTTGGTTCGGTGATTGGAAGCTGTATCAGTGCCGGTGCGTGCCGATTGAACGTGCGGAAGGCGAGTTGACGGGGAGGGAAGCTCGGAATGGCGGAGGAGGATGGTGGGTTTTTGTTGAGGCTTCGGCTGGAGAATGACGATGGTGGTTTTGCGGCGTGAATGTTTGGTAGTGCCAGGTCGGTACGTACCTTTTTCCGTTTTGGTCCATTCCATCCTCCCCACCATGGCCTTTGCCTCAAACTCACTGAGTCCTACATACATGAATAACTAAAGACATCGCATGTAATACCCGCTTGTGAAGCATCGTTGACAAACCCGCTTCCTATTTATTTAAATTCTTCTTCTTCTTTTCTTTTCTTCTTCTTTCATTACTGCACACACCACACACATACACACACAAAAATGACTCGCTTTCGGCCGTGTATAGACCTGCACGCCGGCCAGGTCAAGCAGATTGTCGGCGGCACCCTGGATAGCTCCTCGGCAGCCCTGCAGACGAACCATGTATCGCAGCACCCCCGGCGTACTTTGCCAAGCTGTACAAGGACAACTCGCTGGCCGGTGCCCATGTCATCATGCTTGGGCCCGGGAACGACGTTGCTGCGAAAGAGGCTCTGCGGGAGTGGCCGAACGGGCTCCAGGTCGGGGGCGGTATTAATGACAAGAACGCAAAGGAGTGGTTAGATGCCGGTGCCGAAAAGGTATGAAAAGGGAACGAGATGTGTGATACCAGTGTTTGTTATATGAAAACTGATCATTGGTCCCTAGGTTATCGTCACCTCGTTCCTGTTTCCCAATGGCAAATTCAGCCAAGAAAAGCTAGACGCCGTCCTAGCAGCCCTCGGAAACGACAAGAACAAGCTTGTCATTGACCTGAGCTGCCGCCGCGTCGACAGCAGCTGGTACGTCGCCATGAACAAGTGGCAAACCATCACGGACATGGAAGTCACACAAGGTAAGCAGCCCCCATCCATCCCCTAACCCCAAACCAGTGGAAACACAGAGCTCACAACATCACAACCCAGCCTCCATCAAGGCCCTGGAGCCATACTGCTCCGAGTTCCTCATCCACGCGGCTGATAACGAGGGCCTGCAGAAGGGTGTTGATGAGACGCTCGTCGAGAAGCTCGCGGAGTGGTGCTCGATACCGGTGACCTATGCCGGAGGCGGCAGACACCTCGAAGACTTGGAGCTCGTCAAGCGTCTCAGCAATGGGAAGGTGGATCTCACGATAGGAAGCGCCCTGGACTGCTTCGGAGGCTCGGGTGTCAAGTTTGATGACTGTGTAGAATGGAACAAAAAGCAATAATAAAATCTGATATGTGTCATGGTATACAGCGTGTGCCTGAGTCCCTCCCGCACTGATATGAACACAAGAAATAAGAAAATAAAGAAGAAAAAGAAGAAAAAGAAACATGCGGAGCAGTATCAGCTCACACTGCTACTCGCCACGCTTGTAATCTTGGAAACATCATGCCCGTCTGTCCTCGCTGCTGGCTGCTTGTGCCAGAGATTGCCTACCTTTACAAATAACCCTCCCACTGCTAGCCAGACATTCCTCAACCATGATACCCACGTCTTCCTCTTGACGTTCCGACCAAAATATGTGTCCAGACCATCGTCGGCTTGCAAGAACATATGCAATTTACATATATCCATATCGTCTTGACCCGTTTCAACTAGTCGATCGATTCGGCCATTCTCAAAAGCCAGTCCTCGCCAGAGCAGTATGCCCAGCCTCCGTGCCATCCTGACATCCTTGAGCTGGGCTTTGTCATATAACTTATATCTAGAGTATTCCATGAACTTCCTCCAAAAGAGCTGCCGGAGTTCATCATGCTCTGTGTAGTACCGGAATTCTTTGTCGGATATTTCTTCACCTAGAAGCTCCTCAAGACCGTATAAACCAACGCCAAATGGAAGCCATTCCCCTTCTGCCCAATCGATGAGTCCTGTCAGTCTACCGGTCTTAGGATCAACCATGACATTCGCTGGAACCATGTCACCATGTGTCAAGCACCACGGCAGTTTTTCAATATGTGGCAATGCTTGCTGTACCTGAATGACGTGACGGCCCACCCTTTCGCTTCCAGACCTCTGAGCAACTCCAATCGCCAGTCGAGTGAACTTCCCACATAGCCCTTTGAGAATGCAACCCTCGAATTGTTCTGACCATGAGCTTGAGCCGAGCTACGACCTTGAATGAATGCAATGGCAAAGGTCCGAGCGACATCTTCGATGAGCCGCCTCCGACATATTCGGGTTTCCTTTGTGGACGCATATCTCATCCTCTCGCGGAAGGCAGCTAATGGTATCCCCGGTATCCTGTCTTGCAGATACACATGAAGAATGGTGCTCTCTTCGTTACTGCCACTAGGAATAGCTGAAATACCACGGACTGTTCCGACATGGCTGATCTTAGGTACCAGGTCTCCATAGACTGATCTTGCTTGATCCGAGGTACTCAGGTCTAATTGAAAATTCACCGGACGGAACTGCAACATATGCGCTTTCTCAATATCCAATGTGTAGGAACAGTAGCCTTGCGGTTGGACTACTGTGATCTTGCATTCGGGGAATTGCTGGCGAGCAAATTGATCGCATATTTCTAACGTGCAAGCATCATATCCATTTCTACGGAAGAATGCGGCTGCCTCCTCGGGTTCATGGCCCGTCCTCTGGGTTTCCTCGTGGTCGTCTTGTTCCTTAGTATGTGATTCAGACCCGACAATCAATGGAAGTCTTTGACCAAAAGCGTTTGACGCCATGTTAATTCAAACGGTTGTTGGCATATCGTCGGATAATGACCCAAACTGCCACCTGTGAGCGATTGAGCATGTGTATGGGTGATAAACCCGATGGAAGAAGCGCTGACCCGGTGCTGCGTTCGGATGCTCACGGGGTCAGCCCAACCCCACGCTCGAATCCAGCGACGAGCATACGGATGTGCAGTGATGAGCATACGTTAGATCCAGCGAACAATCACCAACCCTCTTCTGCTATTGCCGGATGGTCGCCCACTATCCGATGTTCCATCCTGGGCAGCTAAAGGTGGCGCGCTCTACGGGTCAGCACAAATTGACTAGTCGCCTGGATAATGCTGGGCTGAAGCTTGTTGGCCGACACATGCTAGCGAGGGTGTACGTTATTGGAAGTTACTGTGCGCTGACCAGGATTGAAAAGGTGAGGCTGCGCAGGCCATGCTCCCCAATGTCAAATATGATAAATTCGTCGCAATGAAGGCACAAAGGTTGAGGGAATGTTGGGTCGCCCTTGTCATCAGCCTACACGTATTTCAACTAATAGAATCAGATACCCAACATGCGAGTTCATTCTTGGTAGACTAGATTAGTGAGTATTTCCAAAAAGAGGCATTAGAGGAGCCTCAGTATGTCGCGGCCAATCGTTGAACCAGGTAATCACCACTATTGATGCCTTCATATTTCTTGTCCTTTTCCGACTCATACGTCCCTGGGATGACATCGATGTAGCTCTTGTTGTTCGGATTGCAGAAGTATCTGTAGGGTGTTTGTGGTAAGCAACATACCAATAACTGCAGGCAGGCAGGAAGGGGACTCACGCAATGCTATATCTCGGTGGGTATGCAACATCCTCCTTACGAGGTGGTTCTACAACACGATGAACCGTGCTTTTGATGGTGTCATTGCTCCACCGAGCGAGGAGATCTCCGGCGTTGACTACAATGGTGCCCTCAATAGGTGTGGCATCCACAAACTGTCCCGTCGGGCTCCTCACTTGAAGCCCTCCTCTATTGTCTTGAAAGAGGAGTGTAATAGAGCCATAATCCTACTCATGGTCAGCTAGGGATGGGATCAATGGAACATGGTACCAACACTGTGTTCTCCCGCTCTCACTTGTCCTGGGTTGATCTTAAACACATCTGCCTTAACTTCGGGGTAGTGCAACAGGCGCAGCGTGTTGTCTCCAACATCGACGAACCCATCGAAGTAAGTGTCATCTATACCCATGCCAACAGCAATCGCCCGCATAACCTCAACATGCATTTCTTTGCATGACTCGAAAAAGGCCTTCATATCGTCCTTGAAGCCAGTCAAGCTGCCACTTTCTTTGGGCCACATGTTTGGGTGGCCAGGGTCACCTTCACGTCCAATCTCGAAGCTCTCTTTAGATCAGGCGCTGCGGCACGCACTTTTCAACGTCGTTGATGTCGATCAACTGGCTGACCTTTTCGCGGCCAGGCGCAGAGTAGCCACGGTTTGCTTCTGGGGTGGTCCAGCAAACGGACATTTTGTCGTCTTTTGACAAGTCGAAGAAGCGAGCAGACATGGAGAAGATGTGCTTCAACTTGTCTGCTGGAATCGGGTGGTTTTTGAGATAGATGAAACCAGCATTTTGAAAGCCCTCCAATATAGAATTCGCAGTTTCTTTGCGCTCATCTGAAGTGCCGTCCAGGAACTTGGAAAAATCAATAAGCTGGAGGATGTATTAGCCTGAGGAAACGAGAGACGGTTGGAGGACATACCGGGATGACGAGCCCCTCCTTACTGACAGCAGTGTCGGTAGCAGCCATGGTGTTTTACACAGAGATGGATGGGTTAGCCACAAGGTATGAATTGGTTGTAGAAGAAACGAAGCGCCCGGACAGTGTTATCGCAGCGAAAGAGAAGGGAAAAAGGAGGCAACGTCGAAGGAAGGAATTGGAATGGTGGATATGCCAGCGCAGCTTTCTGAGGGGCCAGACGCCTCATTGTGTCGCGTGTACAGAGGAAGGTTCGATAGAGAAGCCAACCAATGATGAGAGACGCAGCGTCAATGTGAGGTACCGCTACAACCCGTCCAGGACCGATGCAGCAGGAGGTTGCAGGTATAGATTGGTACTGCCTGATAAGAGCAGGCACGGCTGGCACCTGCATGACCGGGTCGTCTGGCAACTACTCCAAGTAAAAGCGTCGGTTCAACAGTATAAAGAGAAGCCAAGTCTGATATTTCTAGTACGAATACCTACCCACCTAGGCAATACCTTGTGCTAGCACCAATCTTGGACCTTGGGCGTATTGCTAGGCGGTCATCACCGTCACCTACGCCTTCGTCGAACAATGGGTGGTTTCAATCATATAATGCGAGTCGGGACATCGTTCTCCATCCGTCAGACCCCTGTCTTCGGCTTCAACCTCCAGCATCGTCAGCCAATATCAGATAGATATCGAATCAATACAGTACCGCGGACGTACAGTAAGTTAGCCTATAATTTAGTGGCCCCACGTGCTGGGGAGCCTGGTCTAGTCCAAATCTCCCTGCATAATTTAGTTTACTTTCCTTGGTCATTTCTCTTTGCCGCGTATCTTGATCGGTCTGCCCATATCTTTCGATATTCTGAATCATCATGTGGTTGGAAACCGATCGGATTACGGGTCATCTCCCGGAAATACCCAAAGTTGCGAGAAGAACAAGGTGGCTAAACACCGCCCCGCTCAATAATAACTGTCTATACGCAACAGTCCAACTGCGGCTCCCCGCTGGCTTGCGAACAAATCTGCCGTGCTTAAACACGAAAGACATGGTGGTGTCTGGTATACATCTGGAGCTATAACCTCTCTTTAGAGGCAGCCACGTATGGAGCTAGACCCTGAATGAATTACCTTCTGCTGAAGAAGAAAAGAAGCAAAAACCTGGGCGGGATGGGCTTGAGGCTTCAACCCCTTGGGATCTGGAAGCACCTGTTTGTCTTTCACTTTGCCACTGGCTTTGTTGCCGGGACAAGGAGAAGGGATGATTGTTGAAGAGGCCGCTACAAATATGCTATTACGTAGAGAAGCAACACGCCGTGTACCCGTGGACGCTAGGAAGGGACAACTTTTAAAAGCATATAACTTTCTATCGAGCATATCATCACTAACATAGAGTCTCCAGACTTCCTCTCCTAACAATGCCACCCAACAAGCCTAGCAGCATATGGGTTGTTCTTCAAAGGCATTTCGAAGCTAAATTCAAAGGCCGTCTGAATTAGCGGTACTTTGCAATCAACTCCGTGTGCTATTGGCTCCAGTCCTCCATCTCCCACATATCCGATTGCTTCGGTTTCCTTACTCCCGGATCTCCTTATCACCAAGCACACCAAGGAGGCGCCATACTTGCTTTCAGTCTTCTCCTTTTGGCCTAGGGTTCACTCTCGATGCACTCTTGATATACTTGTTCGTCCCTATGGAAATCGCTACACCACCTCAAGAATATTGTGTGTTCCTGCCAGCTGTGTATTTACTCTTCTTGGAATATATAGAAGCTACATCCAGTTAAAATGCCCTGAAACGGGTTACACTTAGTAACATGGCCCTGCTGTTTTCTCTCTTGTTCTACATCGAAGCCAGTGACCATGCTCATACTTTGTTCACACACTCCCCGCTCTTGGGTGAATGGTGCCAAGTAAAATCATAGGCATCTGAAAGCTCAAAGTACTATCCAATCTCCATGATGACTAGATGAGCGCTGAAATAGTGGTCATATTGGTAGTGACTGGCGAATAGCCTTTGTCGTGTGTCTTCTTTATGCTTCATTCTCGTTTCCTAATCCTTCATAACTCTACCAACTTACAACACTTGCGGAGTACACTTTCTCAACTTTATCATATCTCTGCTCCCACGCCCCACGCAAGCGTGAGAGCGGGGTGGTGGGACCCTAATGTGCTCCAGTCTGTTTCGTACACAGGCATAGCATGCTTCCTATCTACCTACCAATGTAAGTTAAAGATCAGGCCAATCTTGCCGTATAACCCATGCCTATGCCCAGCGCGGGGCTTGGAGATAGCCACCATGCATGCTTGCCTTCAGGCATCGCGGCAAGACTCGGCCCAGTCACAAAGATTGTATCAGGCTGTCCCTAGCTACCCCGCCTCCATGCCACCCATTGATAAGAAAGACGCTGTGTGGTGGATACGACAAACAATCTGAAGAGACTTGCCATCGATTGGAGGATCCGTCATTGGCATGTAACTCCGAAACAGGCGTTTGTGTCGTGGGACAGTGCTCCTCTTTCAAAGCTCCTGCCTTCCTAGCCCGTCGTTGACGACAGGTATGAGAAACGTCGTGGTTTGACACTTACTACGTCTGCCTCGAAAGAAGATTGAGATTCAGCATCTTGTCAACTATCACTCTATCTGCACAGTTTGGGTTCGCGCGAGCATTGAGCACTTGAACATGGCCTCAGCCGAGAAACGTGTTGTGGACATCCACACTCATATGTACCCGCCCTCCTATATCAAGATTCTTGAATCTCGCTCGACGATCCCGGTGGTGCGAACGTTCCCTCAAACACCTGATCCGCGTCTCATCCTCCTCGAGGCAGAGGTCAGCTCTTTAGAAGCGGCCAGCAAAGACCCTACGGCAAAGCCGCCAGGACGACCACTCACATCTCATTATGCATCACTCGCACAGAAGATTCATTTCATGGATACACATCATATTGATATCTCAGTTATATCTCTAGCCAACCCTTGGTTGGATTTCCTGGACAGATCCGAGTCTGGTGGAATTGCCAAGTCCGTCAACAATGAATTCTCCAGCATGTGCGCTCAGCACCGGGACGGCTGTTTTTCTTTGCAACTCTCCCCTAACCGCACCTCTTGAAGAAATTGTCGCGTCTATAACCCACGCCAGCGGTCTCAAGTACTGCAGGGAGTGATTCTCGGAACGTCGGGTTTGGGCAAGGGTCTGGACGACCCTGATCTCCTCCCCATCTTGGAGGCTATAGCAGCTGCTCGACTGACTATTTTCCTGCACCCTCACTACGGGCTGCCCAACGAAGTCTGGGGTCCAAGAGCCAGTGCAGAGTATGGCCATGTGCTCCCATTGGCACTCGGCTTTCCTATGGAAACGACGATTGCTGTAACGCGAATGTATCTCGCGGGCGTGTTCGACCAGGTCAGAGACCTGAGGATGATCCTGGCCCACAGTGGTGGTACATTACCGTTCCTAGCAGGAAGAATAGAGAGTTGCATCTTCCATGACGGGCAGCTAGTCCGAGAGGGAAAAGTTGGAAAGGGTCGACGGTCCGTTTGGGATGTACTGAAAGAACAGATCTATCTAGATGCTGTGATCTACTCTGAGGTTGGCTTGAAGGCGGCCGTACACGCGAGCGGCGCTGACAGACTCATGTTTGGTACGGACCATCCATTCTTCCCGCCTCTTGAGACCGATGAGCAGGGCGAGTGGGAGAGCGTGAGTCTGAACGCCGAGGCGGTGGCGCGGGCGGTTGGGAAAGAATCCCCAGACGCAGACGCCATCATGGGTTCGAATGCTATTCGGATCCTCCGACTGGATGAGTCGGCATGAATAGGAAAATGGCGAATTGTAACTCATTCGATCAACTCGTCTTCATAGCACGGTAGCTTCCGCTTGAAATTTCACCTCTGCTTCTTGAATCCTCCTCCTGGCCTCCTGCACCCCCGTTCAGCTTCAAGTAATTCATCACCACTCGAGCTCAGTTTTTGAAGATTCCTGACAGTTTGCACAGCCTGGAGCTTGTCGCATACCAGCTCCCAGTACCGCTTCTTCTCGTTGCCCAAATCAACCACGTAGTTGCCTGGTACGGTGACAGCGCCGTTGACAGGACCCGACGGTCGTGTGCTTGCTGACACCCCTTTCATCGTTTCCTTTGCCATCTTCCTCCTCGCTTTCTCGTCTTTCTTCTCTTTCAAGCGGCGTTTGGCCTCAGCTAGATCTTCCATTTCCTGCTCTGCTTGAGCGCGACGCTGTACCTCTTCCTCGCGCATCCGATTGACTTCTGCCAATCGCTCACGCTCCTTGTCGAGCATCTCCTTGTCCTTTTGCTGCTTTTCCTGGCGTAGTTTTCTTGCCGCATTTTCTCGGGCCTCGAGGTCATCTGCAAATTTTTGACGTTCTTTGTCCATGGCCTCACGTTCTTGTTTCCGCAACAGCTTGGCCTTCATAGATTGATCGTAGGCCGCGCGCGCATTGGGGTCGGCCAGAATGTCGCGCGCGCGCTCAAACAGCTCCCATTTTGCGGCATCGAAATTATCACCAGCCTTGTCAGGGTGGTACTTGAGAGATCGTTTCCTCCAAGCGCGATGAATGTCTTCCTTGGAGGTGAGCGCGTCGACGCCAAGCATGTCATAGAGGTCGACATTTTGATCAGCATATTCTGCGGCAAGACGCATCAGGTCTTTGTTATCGTCGCTCATGGTGTCTGGTGTCTTAAAAATGTGATATCAAGCCGATTCTACTGCCTTCGAGGCAGCGTGTTCCTGGTGTTGAGAGTTCCTGGTGTTGAGACCTCACGATGAACCACAATGCTTGCCGTTACGTTTCCACGAAGTAAAAAAGTAAAGCAGAAAGAATTTTCAAGTGCAAATCTTAGATTCTAGCCCAGCAAGAATTTTCGTGGGATTCTTCTGGTGCTGAACACTTTGATGTCACTGAAGTTTTGCCTCAAAACAACTACCTGAGTTTACAAGCATGGCTGGGACATTTTAGCACCTGCCTGCGCTGCCTTGACTGAGCCAGCACGTGACGTGACCAACTGCCTTCATCGCAACCACTATAACACCATCAATCTCACGAACTTCCTCACACAGTCGATGAACCTCTTTTCTTGTTTAATCCGAATTGAATTGCTTCATGACGATTTCTAAATTAACGCATTCTGGTATCATTATCCTTGTACAGCCCGGCGCTATAAGCTTACAATCTCAAATCCCAAACACCCATTATGATACCTAGCTATTACATGATCCAGCTGCACAGTCGACTGTTAATTTTACTTATTCCTTACTCCCTCATCGTATGAATCACCCTGATCCCGACTCCAAGTTATGGGTGTATCAAGCAAATATCCATAATATCAGAGCTGGATATTTTCCGCATATTCATATACGTTGGGTTGACCACCAGCGAGCCTGAGGTAATAGCGCTCATACGGCCCCAGAGGCTCTTCGACCAAGACTCTTTGTTTGGGATCTGTGGGTGCATCTTTTGCGCTTCCATTGTACTCCCAAACCCATCTTTCCTGAGGATCATTGTCTTCTTGGCCGTGATCTCCGGCATCTGGGGCCCAGCGTGGATGGCGAGGTACTGGGTCGTTATACTTAGTGTTGGTACGCTTGAGACGCCATTTGGAGAGGGCCGGGCATGCCCATTTCCCTTGTCGTTCACTCCGAGGCCTTTGCAAGCTAGACGAACCCGCACAGAACTGTGAACGCGCTCATTCGTATCAAGCAAGAACTTGCCGTCTTCGATACCAGTCTTTGGATTGGCCTGTCGGTATAGGCCTGGTGTTCTGGTGGCCGTGCCAGAAAGTCGATATAGAAGATTGATCTTGTCATGGATAGCGCCCAAACCCCAAGGACGAAGCGGCTGGTTCTTTTCATAAATTGAGTCTTCTGCCCACTTACTGACCTTGACCTTGTTCTTGAGGTTTTCTGCTGCAGAGGTTTGGTAATATTCAGTCGCCTGCTTGAAGAGGCGATCAAGAGACCCGGAATCAAACTCTACCCCAATAGAAGCCAGCTGGTCCATCATCCCTAACAACCGTTCAGTATGTGCTATTGTCAAATCCGCTTCGTACACTTACAAGTTAGTGTGATGTCTGCCATGCCTTGGTCAGGCCAGCCTCCGCCGCAGTTCCCATGGTTTCCAGGGAACCAGACCTGTCTCAAGTCTGTGGTGAGCTTGTTCTCTGATAGTCTCTCCCAGACCGCAGGACTGAATGGAGATCGGGTCTCGTCCAGAGCAAGGGCTTGGAAGGCATGCTCAATTCGATCCGAAAGGGACGTGTCATGCCACTTATATGTTCACAGATGGTCAGCTCAAGTCAAACAGCATCGACAAGGGAGACTTATTCGTCGTTATCCGCACGGATGCCAATGCGATCAAGCCAAGCGACGCGAGGGATTCCAAGACTGCCAACAGTGTCCCACACACAAACAGCCTTGATCTTGATCAACTCTCCACTTTCTTGGACAACGCGGGTGTAGCCCAGCTTCTCGAGTCTAGCCCTATACTCATGGGCAGCATTTGGACCCTTTGGCTTATCAGGGAATGGCACGTTAGGGAACGGGTCATCATAGTCATCGTTCATCCAGTTTTGCATATCCTTGAAGATAGGGTAAAGTGCTCAACACCCTCACGGGTGAGCAAGCCAAGATCCGCGACCATGCCGGCGACAGATCGCACGGTAAAGGCTCCTCTCGAGAAGCCCAGCATGATGATCTCGTCACCACTCATGTAATTGGCGCATAGGAAAGAGTATGACTCACGAACGCGCTGACATTGACTTAGCAGAGTCCTATAATTGGGCGCGGCGAAGGTTTTGAAGCATCCTGTAACAAGTGCCGCTGTCACTTGGTACATAAAAAACACATACCTCTGTGAGCCTGAGGCCGAAAGCTCCTCCCGTGATGGTGTCGATTATGTTGCTGCCGGTCCCGACACCGGACTCATATGAAATGATCTGGGTCTTTCCGTCGCTACACCTTCTTTTGAACAATCGTGATATGCGAGTGACATTAGAAGGAACTTGGAGAGTGCCTCTGGGGTTGAACAAGGTTGGCTCATTGTAGCCGTTGTCGGAATTCATCCATGTGCCATCGCAGCAAACTATGAGTCGCTTGCCAGAAGAGCAAGGTTGGTGAGTGGTGTCGCTCATCGTTGCCTACTCTTTGCAATGCCCGAAGGTCTGTTGCTGTGCTGGTTTGGTGATCAAAACAGGAGGGCCTACAAGACTTTTACAAAAACGAGTTATAGCGTCAAGAGCTACACGAGAAGCAACCAAGCAATCCAAGAAGCGAAGTTTATGTCAAAAGCGATGACCCGAACCTTGGGGCCAAGGCTAGGTTATATAAGAGCCTCCATCTGGGGCCGCCTTATGCATATGCCTGTTGGATGGATCACGTTTCACGGTGGCATGCTGCCACACCAAATTGACAAAATGACTGACACCGCCGCTTGCAGTAGAACATGGTGGTCAGATCTTGCGGGCTGGACAACACAATGCACAGACTGCGGCCGATGGGGCACACAGTCGGCAGAAACCAAGGGCTGTTTCTGCACACTTCGAGTGGCTGATCATCCCAAAGGTTGCTTGTTTATGGCGGCGCCATCGTGTCTTGGAAACCGTGCTGAAGGTGGGATTGAGCACCGCAAGAGGCCAAGACGAAACTACGGTCGTAGTGTTTCATTTCAGCTACCCGTAGTCTATTGGGCAACCCATGCTCGAAGCACACTATTAGCCTCGAAAGGCAATTCCACGCCAGGGCTTGGCTGCTGGCGAAATTAACAACTGGTGCTAATCATGTGGTCCTCCTGGCAGAGGAGGGACCTGAAGTGGACTGCTCATCCCCAGCTCGTGGTGCTGAACCAATGCTTTCGTGTACCTTACATTGAATGCAACTCTACTGCCTCCACCGGATGGAGCCAACGCTGCAACCCCTGGAACAGCGACAAGGCACCTTCTGATGTAAGGCGTCGGGAAGCAGTGGGCCACGGCGAGGCCGACATTGTGCTGTAATCGGCGAACATCTGCAGACTGGAGCCCGGTGCTGTTTCGTCCAGCCCTACCAGTGAAAGAGCCCGGTTCGAGCACGCTACTGCGCAGGTCAGCTGCTGCTGAACCCCTACATTTGTGGTTGCTCCACAAGACTCGAACTAAGCCATGCTATGTGAGCACTACGGTTGACGTGACTGTTGGGTGAAGGTACCAGTATGTATGAGAAGCCTTCACAGGGCTGCAATAGATTGTGAGTTTGAGCGCAACAGAGGATGAGATAGATAGGCACGTATGTCGTCGTGCCTGAAGGTTCGCTACAAAAGAACAACGTGGGTCCAGCACGGTAGTTCCCGTGGGCTTAAGCTTAATGGACCATTCATTCCTGTGTGACCATTGTGCTAGCCTCATCACAAACAACCGATGAAGCCAACCGTCTCTCAACTCATGGCCTCCCACCGACTTATCTCGCTTACCATCTCACTACCGCCCTTGTTTTCACTTCCCGCAATTTGTAGGTCCGTGTTTTTGTCTCACATGATTCCTGCTCTGGCTCTTGGGACATCAGCCACCGGCGAACCTCCGCCCAGCCAAGTCCAGCCTACATACATGTAAGACATTCCAGCTGGCGCCCAGCCTCTTTCGGCGGGACGAGCTGAGACAAGACGGCAGCACGGTGAGACAAAGCCCCTTCATCTAACCTCGCGCATTCACCAATTCAGCTTATTCTCCGATGCTAAGTTGGCAGCCGAAATGCGACGTGGGGCTTGATGAGGCGTTCAGTGACGGCGTTTAGATGGTAATGGAATGGAACTGTAGTAAATAGTTTCGCCGTTGTGATATCTCCCACGAGAAGGATGAAAACCCGTGGTGGTTAGACCAGGGCAATGGCGCAGACCCGCTGCAGAGACTTCGAATTGGATTCTACGCTTCTACGAATTAACTCTCCGTTGCAGGGGCCTTTATTTGCTGCAGGTACATAGCTTTCAGATAGAAGTGTGGGTGGCTATGGACCCGATGCAATTAGGAACTCCCGTGTCACTTTGATAGGCTATGCACACTAGGTAATATTGCTTTTCAACTTTTATCCTCATAGACGTCATCAATTGCATGTTTACAATTCCAATCCTCCTCTCTATATCAATTTAGATGGCTTCAATTGTAGTACTCAAGCAAATGGCTTTTGCCTCAACCTGTTCAATTCGTCACGCATGTGTAGTCCGTCTCACAATCAAACTTGTCATGAACCTACAAAGGCTGTCAAAGACACCAATTGAGAGAAGAAACCATTAAGAGGGTATCTCGCTTGTATACATGGTTATTTTGTGCTGTAGTAGTACATCGCTGCGCGTTTTCTATACGTCGTCTGATAATACACTTCTCACTGCTGGCTCAAGCTGTTCCGCAACCACTCAGGAACAAACGCCTTGACCTTCAGTGCGCTCTTGCTATCCTCCTCGCCCCATTCCACAACGAACTCGCTGTCCGAGGTGTAGGAGGGTGTCGACTGCTCGCCTGGTAGAGACACATCCGTCATGGTCTCCAGCCGGCACAGCGCCAGACCGATGTTGCCAACTCCCTTGAGCCACTTGCCCGCGCTGCGACCCCTCTTCTCGAATCGTCCAATGCTTGTCTCCGTCGGAATCATGTCGGCAGTCAGGGCCTCGGTGGAATCGTTTTCGGGTTCGTAGGTCAAAGTCAGCGGTGCGGACTTGTCTTTCTCGTAAACAGCGCAAGGCAAGATGCGCTTTCGAACGACACCGCGATGTCTGGTGCGGATGGTGAGCTCTTGGCCCACGTAACACCCTTTGTGCCAATCGATGGCATGCATCATATCCATGTTGCTCTCTTGTGGCAGGGCCTGTTCTTTCAAGATTTCGTCCTGGCCCTCGGGCACGCCGTGTAGGTAGCGGCGGATAGTGTAGGCATCCTCAGTGCTCTGCTCAATGTCAACCTCGGGCGAGTTGCTGTTGAGCTGGATGATTCGGTGTCCTAGTCCAGGTGCTCGGGGTCCTGGAAGACAATGCGTGATTCGTTCGTCTGCAGGTTCACGGCATTGCTCGACTTGTCATCCCACGCCTGCCAGACGGTGGCCTCGCCTGGGGACAATGCCTGGAGGGCAATCTTTGACCTCAGCTTGTATCTCTTCAGATATTGCCTAAGGGTTGTGGACTGATTGGCATCGACCTCAATCAGATAAGCTCTGTCGACCGCGTCACCGCTCGGCAAGCCTGGCCCTTTCTGGTAAGGGTATATGAAGACATCGTGGAGCACTCTACCCGTCGCATTCAAGAACCCAGTGTAGAAAGGATCGCTTCGCGGGTTTCCATCCTTGGCGACAACATTGGAAGTAATGATGCCCTGCAGGAACTTGGCAGCGTCCGGGCCGGATAGCGAAAGCAAATGCCTCGACGGCAGTGCCGCTAAGCCGGACGTCGGTGGCTTCGGAGGCGCATTGGAGCTCGCAAATCCGCGGGCGTGAGCCTGGAGACGGCAACTACGGCATAGAGCCGCCCTATAAAGGGGGCGCGTCGAGAGGTGTCTCGGTAGCTCACGCATGGTTAAAGCTGAGGAGCGATCTCGGTCCCCGCGTCTGGGAGCTTGGATCACAGGCGTGGTGTAGAGAGGATGACGTGCCGAAAGCCGGGGCTCTGGGTGAGCTACGCAAAGTGATGGACGTGGGAGAAATTCCTACAGCATGACGTACCACGTGCGTGGGAGAGGCAGGCCAAGGAGATGGTCCGTGCATCGCAGGGTCTTTCTGGACCTTTGGTGTGTCCTCTGCAGTACAGAGGACAACTGACTACAGTGTACAGTAGAGACGGGTTCGGAGAGCCGGAGCATCGCTCGGGCGGGATTTCTAACTCCGAAGCCCGGCCGCCCTATCTTAGCACCGGGCTAACTAAGGCAGGCGAGCCTTATGGGTGACTCTTAACCCCGAACCTCCACAACATGCAAGCCCATGCCGATCAACCGTCTTGATTGATAATGTCGAACCGTAGGGCCACCCCTACAACACTCTACCAACGGCTTGCTTAGCCTTTCCAGTGGGATAAGGATACGCTACGTCGAAAGGGTAGGCGTCCCGGGGAATCGCCAACTTTAAATCCGGGCGCCCTCGGGCAGCCGAGCTGTGGTCATGTGCTGAGGTGTGTGTGTCTTGTCTCGAACTATGTCATCTGATAGACTCGCTCCGTTGCCGTCTTGGGCCATCCGTAGCGCTTATTGCGTTTGCGCAGGCCTGGTATGCATCTACCGCCGGGACAACTACCAGTCCGTCATCGCAGTTGTGGCCCCCAGACACGCATCGTAGTTTTCGCCACGGTTGGGATGAGCCTGGCTCTGCTCTCCGCCAACCCAAGGACGGCATTGCGTGTTGGACGTGGAGATGGGGACAATCACCAATGGACAAACCGCCCTCGCGACCGTGCCTCCAGCACGGCTGCTATGTTTAGGTGGCATTGCGAGCATAAGCATAATTCCCTGTATGGCCAATGCCTTGAGAAGAAACGCCCGGCTGGGGATGGAGCTCTGCTTCGAAATAACACTGAAACGGACCCCAATAATACTTGGGCCAGTAGAGGCAAACTGTTATAGATGTTTCCTTTCTCAAACCACCAACGGCCCCCTTCTATTTCAATCCCGTGCCTGCCGGACACCACCCCGATGCTCGTGAGCAGTCGACTTCGCCATCCCGTTACTGGGCCCCCAGGGACTCCCTGCTCTCCCTCCGCATCCCATCCAGAAGGCGGCTCTGCAGGGACACTGTGCGAGGCAACGGGGACACAAGAATACGCGGCACCTTACCTTGGCCTGGGGCTGGTTACACTGCCAAGGGCGTGGGGAAATTGCCAAAAGCATGTCACTGCTGTGCCGACTCTCCGCCCCCATCTGATTTCATATCTATAGTCTAGGTCTCACGTCATGTAAACGAACCATCGAATCACCAAGCGACACCGGGCGTAGATGAGAAATCAGTTCGCGAAGGATCATCATCGTCATCATTCTCATCATCATAGTTAGTGTGCTACGGTGGTTTCACCCAGTAGTTCCTCTCAATCCCTAACTTTAAAGAATTGCTGGTGTTATCGTATCTTCTAATTAAACTACCGACCAGCCTGCGGTTTTCTATATTGGGCAGGGATGGAGGCTCTGGCGGGCGCTGAGGCTTAGACAACCAGTGACAAGCCCCCACTGACTTCATCAGGCTGGTGGAGCATGCCTCAATCAATGTCAGGCCATCAACCCCTCTCCAGATTTCAGATTCAGATTCAACGAGGATACGTGGACAGCCAAGGCTTTGCAGTGGGAAGCAGCAGAACATCGAGCCCTCATGTGATGTTGTAATGTGTGCGCAATGCCGACGCAAGACATGCAGCAATGCTCGAGAAGCAAACAATCACATTGTTATGCCCGAATTCCAGGGCACAGCATAAAGTGAACTCCGCAGCAACGCGGCGGGCCCAACCAAGACCCCGAGGCCCGCACACAGCGCAGAGTGCACGCACGCCTCCCCTCTCTGCACACAACTGTATCCGGGGACTTGGCACCTCCAACACTGGGCAGGCCAGGCCCTTGCTCGGGGTTGGATTTCCCTTCTCCGCCCAATTTGCAATACTGTGCCATGGGCATGCCTGTCTGGGCCTCGAAACGGTGGCCTGTTGAGGTTGAGACGAAAAAGTAAAAACGCGAATCCGTAAAATCAACCTTGGCCAGCTACTATGTACTACCGCTGGGGCCTGCGTTGTCCCTTGCGACCGCACCATCTCCCAAGGAAGAAACCTTTACCGTATCGTCGTCCTCGTCCCACTGTCTGCGTTGGCGAGAAAGCCACCACTCGAGACGATATCGGTCGCCAGGGCGTCGCTCGTGCTTATCTCGAACCTTGCGCAACGTTGGGTTGTTAAGCAACGGGCCAGCTGACAAACTCCCTCCCCAAAGCGTGCGGCTTGCTTACAACGTAATTTGGTCGGAAGGAGCAAAAAAGAAGAGCCAACTTACGGTAGTGGCCCGCTGGGCAAGGCCCGCCCCTCCTTGATCCGCCCACGCCTCCCTCCCCAATCTTGACATGCACTGCGGCCGTAGATCCTCGGCCCTGATTGGGCGATCTTTCAATCCGCCGACAGGGGCTTGCCAGATGCCTGGGACCTTGGGTAGCCTGTGCCTGTTTCCGCTTGCGAGTGCGAGATGCGAGACGTGGCTACGCGGCTTGATGAATCACGCTCCTGGCCCTAGGCGACCGGGGAAACATGCTGCGTGGCAGCTGTTACAGCCATTCAATTAGGATGAGCCCTCTCAGGCACCAACACAACAAAATGCAATCCACCAAGCAAATCCGCTTATCTGCTTGGACCAGTCTCCGCCCTTAATGCCATGCCAGACAGGTCAGTTAGTTCGCCGAGGCAAGTCTTCGGGAGGTGAGAGAGACGGGGTGGTCGCTTGTGATGGTCCCTTGTGATGATTGCTGTAGAGGGCTTGCGGACACGAGAGCGGTCAGCAGGAATACGCCTGTGACCCATGTTTGTATTGTCTCTGCGCGGCTCAACCCAAAAGCAGGGCGTGCGCATTTGCAATCCTCCAAATGGAAAATTCTCGCAGATGCTCGACTCGGCCGAGGCGCCGAGGAATCGTACCGGATCGCACGGCGGGATTGGCGGGGTACGCAAAGTCTGCCCAAGACAAATCGCCGAGCGGACTTGGACGATGTTTTTTTCTTCTGTTGTTGACTCTGTGATTCCCCGTTAGGCGTCTTGTGATTTGTGCAAAGTCAGCTAATGACCCATGTTGATGCCGAAGTGCGGGTCCTTTTTCTTTTTATTTTTCTTCTTTTTTCTCGGCCCCACACAGACTTACCTAGACGGGTAACCTGAATTAGTCACTTCTTGCAAGTGGTTGCGTCAAGGATGTTGTCGATTTGCAATTGAGTCACCGGTGTCATGGAGATCAGCATTGTTTATGAGTATGAACTTTTTTCAATTCAGGACGGGATCATCGCTATCGATGTCCCTCTATATTCTGTAAATCTGTAGTATCGACCTCTGTGAGGTGATTGAAATGAAACCACTCTAGACCAGCACCGTCATATCAATGACGGTCGGGAGCGGTTGTTGTGAATGATAATAAAAATGTATGTTCCTCCTTGTTCCCAAATCCGTAGATAGAAAATTCCCATTGTGTGAGTGGTGTAATCCTTCCCTCCTGAACGCCAGTGACAAATAAGAAATCGTATGAAAAAAGAAATGTTGCTTTTGTATCGTGATGCCCCAAAGTAATAACCGTGTGGTATCATGTCTGATGAAACGCCGTGGTATGCCATCGCTTATGCCAGAAAAGACAAGCTAATATCACAATTCGCTGAAGAGGAAGAAATGTCGTTTAGTAGACCGAGATGGCCGAGACCAGCCCCGCGGGGTTACGCTGCGGCAGGTAGTATTCCTCTTCGTAGAATGAAGCTTGCTTCTTTTCCGACTCCTCCTGGGCGTCCTTCTGAGAGAAGGGGAGCGCCTCTTCGGGAGGTGATGGCGGCATCGACTCATCGTCGGATGAGTTATCGGAGTCGTGGTCGACGAGCTCAGGTGGTGAGCTGGAGTGCGAGGGTGTTCGCACAAGCTCCAGCTGTGCGTAGTCCTCCTCAAGGTCGTCCTCAGTCATGTCCTCGTCATCTCTGTAGGAGACGGAGACGGAGGTGGAGACGGGAGGCATGGGTGCGGCGCGGAGGGAGCCGGGGCGTTGGTCATCTCAATGTCGTCCTCGTCGTAGTCCGAATCAGAGTCGGAGCTGGAGTCGGAGTCGTACTCCTCGATGGCCTCCTCCTCAACGCGGTCGGCCCACTGGACTCGGCGGTCCTGGCCCTTGTTCTTGGGGTTGGCACCGCGGACGGACTGGTTGAACCAGCGCTCCTGCTCCTGCTCGGCCTCGGCGAGCTCGAGCATCAGGGAGTCGAGGAGGTTGGCGTGTCCGACGAGAAGGCGGAGGTCATGATCGGGCTGGGCAGCCTCGCGGGAGAGCTTGGCGCGGGCCTTGTGGGCGAGGTAGTAGGTCTGAGTGATGGACATCTTCTTCCTGAGGCTGATGGGTCGAAGAGACTCGGAGGAGTGGATGGTGTTGGGTCGAGTTGCTGTTGTTGTAGACATTGTGTCGGAGGAGGAAAGAATTTGGGGAATTTGGTTATATTTTAGTCGAACCGTTGTAGTGACTCAAGGCAACAAAGCCCGATTGCGGAAAGCGGGCTTAGCGTCAAGGGTGGTCAAGGTGTGCCTAGCAGTATGGTGAAAGAGCAGACCGAGATTGGGTGATGCCTGGATGCAGGACTGGGAGTCATGCAAGGTCTTTATTAGAGATGTTGAAGATTTGTTTCGAACAGAGTCGTTTCAGGTCTGTTCTTGGTCAAGACAAGTGTCTGGATTGTTGCGATGAGATGGTACGGCAAACAGAGGCTTCTCGACTCGGGGATTCACGATTCTTTTAACTCGGACTGGAGCCTGTGGCCTGTCACCGTCTTTCCCAGGGCGCCGCGGGCTTCGGCCAAGAGTCTCAGCGCGGACTTTGGACAAGCGGGGCCCGAGCAGAGCCCAGTGAGCAAGGGAGGGTGTGTGTGTGAGGTGTGTAAGATGGTAGTCTGCAAGGGTGGGTTGTGTTGCCTGGACTTTCCGTCAGCCAGCTGACTAAATCCGACCCCGTCGACGGGTCACTGGGCGGGCTGGGGTACTTGGGGGCTGCGGCGATGGCTGGTGAGACGGCAGGTACCCTGGCGGGTGCGGGTACACCAACCAACGGAGCCGGAGAATGGGTGCTTAGATATCTCCATGAAGGCCGGCAAGGTTTGGCTGCGCCCTTGGCTAGCTAGCCTACGTCGCTTGTCGTACTGTGCGCTGTGCTGTGCTGTTTGCCGGCCTGCACCTCGAGCCCGTGTGAGGGCGGTCCTCTCCCGGAAAGGCTCGCAGATGCAACCACTGTGCGAGGCTGCTCGTTCTCGCACCCCTTGGCCCAGCCCAGCGTAGCGTTCTGTAATCCGTAGGGACAGCCAGGTAAGGTAGCTAACATAACCGTAAACCATCACGGTCGGTTGCTCTTCTGCCCCGGTGCCCCGATTCATAAGCAGGTAGCGCCGTGCAGCCGACCTTGCTGCACCATCTGCTTCCATCCACCAGCCCGATTAGAAACCAGCGCTCTGCATCCGGCTAGGCCCGCCATTTCTCATCCATTGATTAGACATGCTTTTTGGCTTTTTCTGCTTTCGAGTCACAAGCATCCCTCATCTGCATTACGTTGCCGTGTCCTTCCGGCCACCAGGCAAGAAGAGTCATCCATCCATCCATCCCATCCATACGACCGTTTTATTTGCGAGCAATCTCCGAGCGCCGTCACAGACTGCATCAATGATTCACACTGCGGGATTCCAATCCCGACTTTTGCCTTTTTGCGTGCTTTTGTGCACCATGTCGCTCGTGCTCTGCCGGACCACTAATCAACAATTCATTCCGTCATTGTCCCTCCTTTGCACAATTCCTAATCATTGCCAGCAGTTGCATAGCGCACGCATGATGACCCTTCAAATCAACACCAGACAGCGCCCTGGTGTCGACCTGGGCCCTCCACCCATGCAGTCTAGCGGTATCTCCCTCTAACTTACAGTACCATTGGGAAATAACGACAGCCTCTCGAAACAAGTCGCCATGTCGCAGTGTGATACCGCACTAGGGCGAGTCGTATGTCTGTGGTCTTGCCAGAGAAAAATTCCAGTCTCCTCGCCCATCCATCTCTACCTTTTCCCGACGCAGCCTGTTTCGTCATTTGATTCATCACCAGCATTCGTAGTCCCCTGCCATCCTGATGGTGTGAATTGCCCGTCTAGCCTACGTATCCAGCATACGAGTCCCTAACCCCTCTCCTGGCTAATTCCTAAACCCCCATGCAAAATCCGTGGTGGACTTTGCGCCGTATGTACGCTCTTTGCTCCGCCTCGTCATCAAGCAATTAACCTCAACGCTACCATGTCCGCGGGCTGCGGGTCATTGGTAGAGTACGAGGGATACGACGAAGCGAAGCGACCCCAAGCCAGCGCTGTGCTCTGCTGTGCTGCGGAGCGGAGGGGCGTGCACAAGGGTCGCTTCTACTATGTACTCGTGCACCAAAGTATAGGGCTGAGCCTCAACCTAGCCGGATGACTCTTTCGCGGCGTGCTACGTGGTATGCAAGCACAAAAACTGCCTCTGATATGTCGGCTGGACGGCAATAGAGTTTCGGTGCCGTTTTCATGCTCATCGTCCTTGCCCTCGTAACCGGCATTTAATTCCGATTCATTAGGTACGGGTACCGGTAGCCTCTCCTACCATGCCTTACATTGTCTACATTGCATTGCCTACATTGCATTGTCTTCCGCATACTGTCCATAGCCTTCGAGACGGTGAAAACCTACACCGTTCAATCCCTTGCATAACGATGCTGCGTTGTCCAGTCTGACGCTAGCGCATAGTCGACATCCCTCCCCTGTGGAGGGTGTATGGTACTGCGTTGTGTTGTGCTGCGCTGTGTTGTATCATCTCCTAGCTTTGGCTGCACGGCAGATGGGGTCAGCAAAGGCGGCGTCGGTCTTCTCCGTGCCATTTCCACACGAGAGACTGAGATGCAGAGACGAAGCTAGGCCAGGCCATTGGCATTGGTCAATTCGTGATGCTTCCATTTGATTGCCGTAAGCAGAGGCCCCATGGGTATGGGGACAACGCATTGGTAATTTGCATTGAATCTCAATCTCCAATCTCACCGGCTCGCTGCGCCCTGGCCACTCAGAGGCCCAAATCGTGTTATTGGAATCGTCGCACCCCTTGCAAGTGAGGAATTCTAGAAAAATAATCTCTCGCGCGGCCGACAGAGGCGGGCTGACCAATACTCGGCTCCCTGCGTTTCCCCATCCCCAGGTGGAGCAAGGGAAGACGAGTTCGTTCACGGCCCATGTTAGGCTGCCACTTTAACCGTGTGCTATGGTAAGCAGTAACATTGCAAAGGTGCAATCGGGTTGCGCTACACGGTTCGTGGTCAGCAAGATCAACAACTACTCGTGGCTTAGATCCGGGGCCGTATGAAGACCATGAGTTCATTGGAAGAAGCCTTGACGCTGTCGCCATTCACAAGCATGCTCTTTTTCACGGCGAACCAAGGGTCCAACGATACAACCCTGCAGCCAAGCTACCTCCGCCGTGAGAAATAGCGGCTTCTATTTCAGAATGCTACATACACACTTACGATGAAACTCACATGTTGCCCGACAGGTCCCGGCGTTATTTACACGGTGGATATACCGTGCCTCAGAGCCAGCGCTGGCGGACCCAAAGCCTATTCAGACAGTAACTCCCAGCCAGAGATAGGCTTCCGGGCCGACTGTGAGGCTTCCCAGGCACAAGGAAGCGAGAGTTTAGCCGCCTCCGGTGGCTTCGAGTCCGTAGTTCCGCGGGAGGTCCGTGTATCCGTTGTGATATCATCATCGCCAGCCAGGAAGCTTGTCTGGGCGTAGGCTGTCTGGTGCCTTGCATGAGCGGCAAACTTCCGCCACGACCAGTGATTGTAATGAAACGGACGAAGCTTGGGCATTGCTATGTATTGCGCGGCCATTCCCGTTGATACTTTCTAAATTTACTTTGATACGGTCCTAGTACTGCACTGTGCTTGTGTTTGTGCTCCACGGTTAGTTCATATCTCGCGACGGCGTTTCATCTGTAGCCTCCAGCGATTGCCGGGAAGCTCTACAACAAAACATTGGCTTCGCTTCGCTTCGCACTTCATCCACTATGTGACTTGTGCGTGCCATGATTGGGTGCATCGCGCCGCCAGTCGGAGGCGGACACCATTTGCTGCCAAGACGCAGGGTAGTCTCTTCACATCTGGCAGCAAATGCTCTACACTTACGAGTACACTTACACAGTATGCAGCAATGTTACGTTGTGGTTTGGCTGGGGTTCTGCAAGTGAACATTCCGTGCATGAGATGAGCAGACCGCCCATCTACTGTGGGCTGCATACTTCCCAAGCCCATTCCAACCATCGAAATGGCGGAGCGTCTCGCGTCTCTAACGTCTCCCGCCTTTCTGTGCCACGACGCTGCTACTGCAAGCCCCCAGGCGCAGCCATGGGTTGCGGTTCCCAAGTCGTTGAGCAATACGACATCATGCCTCATGCAGCATTACGAACAAGAGAAAACAAATCGCTGCCATGGATCCCGACAAAGCCCGAGTTGTCTTGACAGGCATCGCTTGTGCGGCAAGTGCATCCTCGTTATGCACAACAACGAGAACAATCCTCATGGAGCCATGATGAATGCTTGCTGGCCTTGGCTCCCGCACACACGCACACCCATGGCTCTCCCATCGTGGGATTTCTCGCTCCCGACTTCTCCCATGCCGTGGTTCCCGACAAAACCCCGTCCCCAGGCCCCATGACACACCGAGGACAGGGCCCCAATCAGAGCATTTGTGCACATCGAGTCTAAATTCCCAGCCCATCAGGGCGTGAAGAGAAAAGACCGAAACCCCGGAAGCGAGATCAGCCGCAAGCGCTGGGCCCTGAGTCTGCCAAACCGTAGGGTCGGAATGTTTTGGCACCTTACAGAATCTCGGTTTACCCCCAGTAACCAAGCTATCTCCGTCAAGTGACCGGCACGAACAGGATTCGTGGTGGTCCCTGGCCTTGCAAATCCCGTTCTGCCGGCATCTGCCCTCCGGTTTGTTGTGCGCATGATACAAGTCGGGACAGTTCGGCGAGCATGCTCAACAAACAGCCCTGGATGCGCTCTTTGATTGAAGCGCGATATATCACCACCATGGATATTGTGCGGCAGCAAATATTTTCAACATCCACCTGCCTTGCATTCAACCGTCATGGCTCAGAGTGCAGATGAGAGAAATCCCGCTTCTATCAGACGCAGCGAATGCACACACCCTCGGCGAGCTTGGCCGTCACGATGAGTTTAGCATCGCCCACTCCCTCATGGACATGGAACGTAGCATGGCAGCTCATCATCGCCGGGTCGACCACCAGATGGCCCACACCACAAAAGAGAAGGGAGCCCAAAAACGTGGCTCCCTCGGTCGGGCACTATACGCATTCAGTCGTGGCTGGACGCGCAGGAGACACGATGCTACACCCTCACCCCCATCCTGTCATCAGCCAAGGCCTTGCGGGTACAGCTTCAAAGCCGTTAGGCTATCGTGGGACCCGGTGCCTGAGCTGACGGCGCACGCCCAGGCGGGACCTGGCCCCATAGCCCTGCCATCTCCGGCTGCTTCTTTGTCATGATTAAACCTGGAAAACTTTTTTTCTCCTCGCCGGGCTTTTCTCACGCTGGCTCCACCCCGTTCATTAATCTCGTGGCCAGCCCTACCATCCATCCGCTTGGGTGAGTTACAAGGCGGGCCGTAGGGGTGTGGAGCTGACAAACACCTGGACGAGACGACGATGATGAAACCCCCATGTTCAAATTGCTGACATGAGCCACAGCCAATACCACTCTCCATCCCGCTCTTTCACAAGCAAATGACCCCTGGTCAGTCGACCTGGGCGAGCTGAACAATCTCTGCTTCCACACATATTCCATGCACCTTCTGTTTTGGCTTCTCACCCTGTGCTTCGTGCTGAGGCTGTCAATGCAGGTACCCAAGCTCCTCCAAGGCTGACCAGCTCGATGATGAATGGGGAACGCATATGCCAGTCAGCCCATGGAGAACAGCAGGGTCCGTTCCCATGAGCTTGCCATTGCCGAGTCGCTATCTTTCTCGGACAGAGCTGTTCTCAGGGAGGGCTTGTCAGGTGTGCTAGTGCCTCCCAGTTCCATGGCTCGATAGCTTCAGGGGGCTTGATCCCTCGACAACCTGAGGCTGAGGTCAGATAATCTGATCCCGAAAGGGGGAGGCGCTCCTATCCAGCGCACTGGGACGGGCTGCCGCGCAACTGCGTGTCGGATCCTCAACCCTTGTACTCCCCGAGTCTTGCACGGTTCGCCAAGCACACCATGTGCGTACCTGGCTCGCCCTCCATATGCCGCCTTACGCAGCAGGTTCGTATGATAGTGAAGGTTCTCGGGTGATTCTGCTTCAAGGCAAACCCCAGCCCACCGCACTGAACCACTGCATTGGGACCGAGCCGAACAAGTGAGGATCATGGCGCGTGTCCTAGTCGTAATTAGTCTATTCCTTGACCCTGGTTTGAAGGCAATCACCGGGCACATATCAGATTCAGTCAGTTTATTCGAGATGAAAGGAAAGGGTATGGTATCGAAAAACTAAATCTAGGCCTGAATCTAGGACTTTGACCTCGGATAGCAAGTCCGCTACTCCGCGCGCAGCTTTTGCTTTGTACGCTTCCGCTTGCCACCAACCTCTCTGCCCTCCTCAACCTCCAATAGCGCCTCTCTCTTCTTCTCGCTAACCTCCTTGAGCGCGTCTCTGATGACCCTGGTCTCGAGATTGACACCCTCTTCCTCCCATGCTTCCATGTCTCTGCCCACGCGCTTCTCAATAGCCAGCACTAGCTCCACATCACGCTGTCCAACAAAAGTAATCGCTTCACCCTGGCGGCCGGCACGAGCCGTACGACCAACTCGATGGATGTAATCATCAGGGTCACGTGGAATGTCGTAGTTCACAACCATGCTCACCTCGGGAATATCCAGACCACGGGCAGCAACATCTGTTGCAACAAGGATTCGTGCTGCTGATGCACGGAAACGACCGAGGTTGTCGATTCTCTGCCTCTGAGGGAGCTTGGAGTGCAGTGAAGTGACACGGTGGTCGAGCAATCGTAGCAAGTGATGCAGATACTCGGCCGTAGATGTTCGGTTGCAGAAAATAATGAGTGTTTTGTCAACGTTGCCCTTGGTCAGAAGGAATACGTGAAGGTAATGTTCCTTGTGAGTCACGGGTATTTGAATGTGCTTTTGGCTCAACGTTGCCGGTATGGCCAGCGTCTGGGTGTCCACTTCACACACAAAGACTGGCTGCTTGCCTGGCTTCTGGGGCATGTCCTTCAGTGCTCGGACCTCGGGCGTGATTGTCGCAGTAAAGAGAAGTGTCTGCCTCTCAGTGGCGGGTGGCAGAGCGGAGATACACTCCTCCACGTCCGGCAGCATGCTTCCAGGCCCAGCGGCGTGGAGCAGCCTGTCAGCCTCGTCGAGCACGACAAAGCGGGTTCTCCGCAAGCCACAGATGGTATCCTCCCCAGATGTTCGAATATGGTCAGCCAACCGTCCGGGTGTTGCAATGACAACGTGGGGCGCTGCGCCAAGGCAATAGCCTGTGCCCTCATGTCGGAGCCACCTGTCACCAGAATAGCCTTGAGGCTCTGAGGTGACGATATGGCCTTGAATTGTTCGTAGATCTGTAACGCCAGCTCACGGGTGGGCGTGAGGACGACAGCAAAGATGGCAGATGGATCCTCGGACCATTTCTGGAGGATGGGAGCGGCGAAAGCAACTGTCTTGCCCGAACCTGTTCGGCTGCCACCAATACAGTCCCTACCCTTCAGGATTTCGGGTATGCACCCTTTCTGAATTCCCGTAGGGCGGTTGATGGCCATATTGCTGAGCGACTGCACAAGCCATGGTCGAAGCTTGAGGGAGGCGAAGCTGACATTTGGATCGGTCGGTGCGAGGAGGCTCTTCTGTGCAGGCACGGCAGTTGAGGTGTCGGCGGTTATCGCAGTGGTTGGTGCGGCGCCTGATGTTGCAGTCTCGGGTTTCCTTCGAATTCGAGAAGGGGCAGCTATGGTCGACAGGACCCTTCTGATCTCCTTCTCCTCGGCAGCATCGTCGTCGTCATCGTCTTCGTCATCTCTGCCCAAGGCACCACCAGCAATGGTTACATCACGTTCATTGGACGATATGCGGCGCTTCTTGCGCGAGGCAGGATTGTCGAGATAGTCGGATTCATCAGAGGACGTCATTCCAGAATGAGAATCAACGGGTCCTAATACAGGAGACGACGCGGCAGGGTTAGCAGACGGCATTGTTGGCCGAGCGCAAGGGGCTGTATGTGGACGAAATCCTTCTGCAATCAGCCAGCCGTTGCAAAAAAAAAAAAATTTGAGGTTTGGGCTACCACGCAGAAAGGCTCGGCCTGTGGTGGAGTGGAGGGGTCAAACAATGGCAGGGTAGCTGGTAGCAGGTACTACGTGACGTTGGTGCGAAGTACCGATACCTCGAGAGGGAAAAGTGGGGCCTTCTCCGTGTCTGACCAAAGTCCCGTCCGATGTTGGGTCACCATTTCACAAACGACATCTCTCTCCTTATTGGAACTGCCACGGGAAATTGAGGGTCATGTCGCAGACTGCGGCATCACAACCGAGGAACTATCAACGTATCCAATTTTCATGTCCGTCGTCTAAATCTCTAGGGAGCACGGAGTACTGAGGACACCGCAATGAATTTTCAACCAAGCCGCCACATCCCGTAATCAGGCCGGTCTTGCCTCCAGCTATGGCGCATGCCAGACGCGGATTAGCCGCTCCTCATACATACTATGGTACTCTGTGTTCCTGTCCGGATTCTCTCAGCTTCGGACCTGTCGACCATTACCACATTACCATTACACAGGGCTCAAATTAGCGGCTGCCCAAGCCTGCTGGTCCAGCCGGCTCTCCTCGGTCTTGTTGATCCATGACGCAAAGGATAGGGGACGGCTCAGAAGGCTGATGCCAAGATCTTCACCACTGACCATCCTTCGGTCAACAAACAATCTCAAAATTCCGATGCGCACTCGTGACGGCCCGGTTAAAGCTGCCGTGACAGATGTGGGGACTTTGCGGTTTAGTGTGCTTCAACTTCTAGACGCGCGCTTGGAGAGCATCACGCCACGCTCTGGTTGGCTGGCCGCTTGTCACGCATTGAGCTAAGAAACAGGGTACGGAGCGGAAGAGACACGGACGAACCACTCAAGACCCTGCTGGTGTGAAGAGCTGCCCCTCATGGCAATGAGACGTGGAGGTGATGGGACAAACGAGGCGTGTCTCAAGTTCCTGCTCGAGATCTGGTTCAGCGCCGATGGGCTTATATCCCAAGCCGTATGGGAAAGGCTGAATACAGGCAAGTTACGGAGCCTGGAGCGTCGAGGTCACCCGGTAATGACACGGCAGCGGGCGTTGTCATTGGTTCGCTGCTGTCAGAAGAACGTTCAGCCCCAAAAGCACTCTGGTGGCTCTGCCTGCCTGCCTGCCTGCCTGCCTTCGGCAACTCTTACTGTGCAAGCCTACCGCGTCCAAGTGGATGTTTGGGGCTGCATCTCTCCACCAGATACCGAGGAAAGAAGAGCTGCAGATCAGGCTGGTGCTATGTGGCCGCCAACAAAAGATTCTGAAACGGCATGGAATCTCCCTAGAAGAAGGCTTTGTACCGCATGAGCAATGCGCTTGAGCCATGGAATGCGCAAGGGCCTCGGCGTACGCAGCTCAAACGACCACGAAAACGTAAAGCACTTGTCACAGCTCTGAGCCGTCGGTAATAACGAGTGTCGAGGTCGTGTCCCAATCCGTACCCTGGTACACTAAACCCTGTGCCTGATCAGAGTAGTCTGTTGGCAGCCCCTGTCATTCGATGCTGCACCGCAACGCAAATTGCCATGATTGCAACTCAATCATCGAGTCGACAAGGTCCAGGGCTGCAGCTAGGGAGAAGAGCTGCAGTTCCGATTGTGACAGATGCAGCCCTCAGTATTGGCGCAGATAATCTGAAGCATAACAGTCCAAGGGGCCAGTAGGGCATAGAAAGGAGTCAGTTGGCACGGCTTTCGCCAGCAGATACCTAGGTCACCTCGACAGAGGAGACGTCGTAGCGGGGTGAGTCGGACATAGTCCATTGGATGCGCGCTTCGTCACCTCATGTGTCAAACTTAATGAGTGAGCAATGAGGCAAGGGCACGCCCGAATCAGATACAGCGATGGCAGTGGATGTTGGAAGCATGTACAAGTACTACGAGAGGCGATTTTGCGCGCGCGCAGCCCGCCCACATCAAGCCGAACAAACCGCTTCCTCCCATCCACTCCCTCCACTCCCTGGGCTCCTTGCCTCTTCTCCTGGGCTCCGCTTGGTGGTGGCCAGACGTCCGCCCGTGTGGATGGATGGATGGGTGGATGGATGGGTCGTACAGCACATGCACCGAGCCCAGCGTATGGGAGTTCGTTCCTGCAGGGTTTCCTTCCGCCAGCCTGTTCGTCGCGGAGAGGCTCGTCAGCGATCGGGGATAGCAAGGTACCGCAAGGCCTGGATATGTCGTGGGAACTCCAGGTACTGTCATCGTGAATGCTTACCTGCCGAGCCTAGGCCTTGTCCCAATCTTACCTGCTCGCCTCCTATTGATTCTCATCTCATCGCTCTTCGTGGTCTCCTTTCCGTAAGGAGACGTTCGGTGCAAGAGGGACTTTGATCCAACCGGGGACATTTCCCCGAACACAGTTGTCTCTGCTTCTCTTCCGCATCTTGATTCTCCACCGACAGCCATTCACCTACCTGTACCAGAAGGTCATCATAAGATGCTGCTGTGCAGGCTCCAGCCGGGGAAGATTAGCGCAAGACCAAACATCGGGCACTAGACCAAGACGGCTAGCACGGCGCTGCCTGTACAGTACCTCGTGCCTGTACCTGCAAGACCCGTGAGAGGTACAGTACATAGTACCTGCGGTTGGGTGCTGGGTACCTCGAGGAGGGTGACTGAACTGACCTGACCTGACCTGGCCTGGCCTGGCCTGACCCTGCTCTTTCAGCGCTGTCCCCCTCGCTTCTCTCAAATCAATGCCTGTCTCTGGGCGCTATCTCTCCCCACACGCCAACGCCTAAACTTCCAACGTCCCCCTCCTCATTCATCGCTTGTCCGTTTGCCATCGTTGCTGCGCCATATCGCTTCCCTTTCCACAGCCTCTGCCTCTCGACCGGCCGTGGCTATTCTTCCTCTGGAGAACACGACTCTTTGCTGTCTCCAGTGCAACGAACCGGCTAGACGCCGCCCAAGGTTATGAGCTTTGCTTGCCATTGACCATTGGCGTGCCTAAGCTCCAACAAGCTCGCATCGTTCGAATATCGTACAAAACCCCAACACTCACTTGCAATCGGGCCTGGCAGCTTCTCGCCAACAGTCGAAACCAACATACTTCGCTTTGGCATACCAACAACCCCGTCGCTACCGTCCCCCAACTGCTCTCGACGCACCAAACCTCCACGTATCAGGCAACGAGCCCGCCTCTCCTCGAACATATCGACGAGTCCTCTCGCATGACGATACAACCTGCAGTCTAATCATTCGTGGCTTGCCTACTTCTGGTTATTCGTCTCTCTAGACTATATCCCTCTTCGATCTGGTAGTCTTCGAGTGCGTTTCGGAGCTACTGCCGCTTCCCTCAGACTAGTTTACGTCTCGCTTCGTCCCATATTCCTTCCACTGGATCACTCTACGAGCCGGCTGTCTTGAACTCACGCCACCACAATGGCTGACTCAAGCTTCCCCAGCCTCACTCTACGGAGCCCACGGCTCAGAATGTATGTTTTACTCCCCAAGACCACTCAGACGTACCTTGCTCACCATGCCACAGCCTTCCACCTCGAGCACCCTGATCTCTCTTCCAACACCAAGCCCCTTCCTCAACTAGGATCTCCTGTACCTCTATTACGTCCCGCCCTACCGGGCAATCGCAGCGCTGGAGCACGTACTCCAAGATTGGGCTTGGCCATCCCTCCCTCGCCCAATGCCAAGGCTGTCGGTGCTCAGCCTGCTGTGTCGAGGCCGCCTCTGCCGACGTTACATCTCGCTACGCCCATGGGAAGCCAGGTAGCCCCTATGAGCAACCACCCCGATCTCAAGCCGGAATACAGCCAGCCCAGTCGGCTGGGGCAGGAGCGAAAGCAGTGCCGCCCATTCAAGGTCGGGAAGTTTTGGTCCCATGGATGGCCGTGCAAGCAACCCTACCTCGGCCGGTTCACAGTTTTCGGGCCTATCTCTTGCCTCTCAGTTTGGTATGAGTGTTCCTAGGCCCCATGGCACCCCAGATCCCGTCTCCGCGGCTGGTTCTATGTATTCTGAGAGGAGTGAAGGCGGCGTCGCCATGGAGAGGGATGGCAGCCTTCAGGGACTAGAGGCCTTTGATAAGTTGACACTCGAGAAAGCTAGAACTGCGGATGCTGAGGAGCTCGATGCTGAGGGTTGGAAAATTGTCAGCAAAGAGAAGAGAATCGTCGAACTCGGCAATCTCGGTGAAGGTGCCGGTGGTGCCGTTACGAAGTGCGTGCTGAAGGGTGGCAAGACCATCTTTGCTCTCAAGGTACGGTGCACAATCCTAACCAGGCCATGTGATGATGGTAATTAATGTTAACAGGTCATTACCACCAACCCTGATCCTGTCATGAGGAAACAAATCATGCGAGAAATCGAATTCAACAGGGAATGCGCCTCAGAGCATATCTGCCGCTACTATGCAGCTTTCCCTGACCCGCAACGGCCACCATTTCCATTGTTATGGAGTTCTGTGAAGGTGGCTCATTAGACAGTATCTACAAGGAGGTTAAGAGACTAGGTGGTAGGACGGGCGAGAAGGTGCTCGGCAAGATCTCAGAAGGTGTCTTGAGTGGTCTTACCTATCTTCACACCCGAAGAATCATCCACCGAGACATCAAGCCCTCCAACATTCTGCTGTGCCGAGACGGCGCCGTCAAGCTTTGTGATTTCGGTGTTTCTGGTGATTTCGGAACAAAGGGCGAAGCCAACACATTCATTGGTACTAGCTATTACATGGCCCCTGAGCGTATCACGGGCCAGTCCTACACCATCACATCCGATGTCTGGTCCACAGGAGTCACGCTTCTGGAGGTGGCGCAGCATCGATTCCCGTTCCCAGCTGATGGCACCGAGATGCAGCCTCGCGCTGGACTAATTGATCTTCTCACATACATCGTCCGGCAGCCAGTGCCTGAGCTCAAGGATGAGCCCGATGTCGATGTCTACTGGAGTGACAACTTCAAGTATTTCATTCAATGCTGGTATGTTTTTTACACTACCCTGTATTATCATCAGCTACTAATATCGTCACAGCCTCGAGAAGAAGCCAGACCGAAGAGCGAGCCCCTGGAAGATGATGGAACATCCTTGGATGGTTGAGATGCGCTCAAAGCGAGTCAACATGGTCAAGTACCTGTCCTTTGTTTGGGGATGGGACGACAAGAAGGATGACAAGAAGGACGCTACAGCTTAATCCGCCTCATGAACACTTGTACCAAGACGAACCTCAGCCCGATGATACCACACATTCCGCACACTTTTCTATGTTACAGTATTCAAGACATGAAAGCAAGCTGATGTGTCGCATGCTTACACGGCATGAAATACATGATTTTTCAGGATTCATGTTCAGAACTGACCCTAAGACATGGCTGAACATTTTATATCCAACATACATCCACAACCATACTTACCCGTTACCAGTGGCTGGCTGAAGGACAAGAGAGGAAAATATTACCTACGATGGAACACGGGAGTTGGGCTTTTGGGATTTTCATGGGTTCGGGTCTCCTTCACAATAAGCTTGTATAAGTAGAAAACTACACTTCAAGAAATACTTTTCAACAGCCTTTACAGTCAAATCCTCCTATTTATGACAGAAACGAGATAGGGTATCAACTTCCTATTCCTATACATTTCATGACTAGTTCATGGTCGTGTCCTCAGGCGCATCTCCCATCAACTCTCTCAATGCCACGGTCGCGTACGCGCTCCTGCCGAGCTGGAACTTGACCACGGCTGCGATCTTTGTAGGCTCGGGCTTAGGGGCGTCGTCTTCCTGGGCCACGACCTCAGTCTTAATTTCCTCGGTGGCATCCTGTTCGCCGTTTTGGGCGGCCTCGGTTGGAGCAGACTCGTCGTCCGCGTCCACCTTGGCCTTCTTGGCCGGCGGCTCGGCGTTGGAACCACGGCGAGGTCGCTTGGGGCTGTTCTTTCTTGCAGCTTTGAGGATGTCCATGTCGGTGGGATGCATCTGCTCCTCGTCATTGGCGTAAGCCTTAATCTCGATGGATGGGCTCGCAAGGAATCTGTTAATAAGCTTGCGGTATCGGCCAGGGAGGCTGAATTCACGGTGCATGCGCCGCATCTTATGCGGGTCAAGACCACCATTCTCCTCACGGCCCATGAACTCCTCGTAAAGGTGCCGATCTCATTGTCCGGGTAGATGACCTCATATCCGGGAGAAGGCAGCACGATGTCGTTGATAGTGTAGCGCCCGCTGGACGCTTCCTCTTCGGTAAGGGCGCGAGCGCGCACAGTTACGTCTTCATCATCTTCAACAGGGTTGATAATGTCGTCGCCATCCTGGTCCTGGGCTACAGCAGCCGGGGCGTTGTCATTCTCAGCAATGACAAGATCACCCTTGACAACCTTGCTACCGTGGAGTTCCCAGCGACGACTGGCGGCGTGGTTCCAGATGTATGACTGGTAGGCGTGAAGATACATGGACCTGAGGCCTCGAGTGATGTGAATGATGGAGCCGATCCAGTCCTTTGCTGATTGCTGACCTTGTCGTGTGAGGTGTCGCAGCACGCATACTTCAGCGGAAAACCTCCTTGGGACGATCTTGGCTGCGCGAGCAATATCCTTGCCAGTCATGAAAAGCATGCAAGCCTGGTTTCGAATAGCCTCGTCCCGCTTGGCCGGTTCCTCCGGGAGTTCGCCGTTCTCTGCCTTGTCCGCAAGGTCCTGGTCAAAAGAGAGAAGCGAGGCAACTGCTTCTTGATACTTTTCGCCGAGGATCAATTTTCCAATGTCGTGGGTTCCGATACGATGGGTACCAAATCTCTGGTGGCCAAAGTAGTTGATCCAGCCATGCTCGGCCATGTGGTCCAGCGCAGGCTGGACAGTGGCCTTGAGCGCCTCCACCCTCTCGGCAATTGATCCACTGCTGGAATCATCTAGGAAGCGGCAGTTTTTATGACGATGGTGAATTCGTTTCCAAGAAGCTGGCCAAGGTAGATGGTTTCATTCTTGTATTCATAGTCGCCAGTCGTTACTCCCCAGAGTTTCCCATTGACACCGGCAAGGCTACGATGGCGACCATATCGCACAGAGCAGCGCTGGACGGTGGACGCTCTGCGATCCTTAGTACCCGCATAGGTGATTCCCTGAGGCCTGATTCTCAAGAGTCGAGCGATCTGGTTGACAGCGTCCATGGTATCGCGGTTGTCTTTATAAAGAGTGAAGTGCAGATACTCTCCAGTCGGCTTGTCTTCTTGTCGCCCACGGCCACCACCACCCCTGCCGCGCTTTGTGCCTCTCTTCGGCGCAATGGTGGCAACAATGGCTCCGCTATCGTTGGTGCTTGTTTCGAGCTTGGATTTGAAGATACGGCGGACTTCTTGGTGGATTTGACCGCGTTTGGACTTGTCGTCCAGAGGTCCAGAGACAACATTTTTCTTCCTGTCAAAGTCCTCGGCCTTAGACTCTTCTAACAGTTTGATGGCATCCTGAGCGAATTGTGCGCCTGTCAGCGCCTCGAGTGCGGCCAAATCTTCTGGAGACACCGTGAAAGGTTGTTCCTCACGAGCTGGCTCTGCGGGTGGTGCACTGCTTTCAGTTTGCTCTGAAGGCTTATCATCCTTAGACTCAGTAGTCTCTTCATTTGTTGCAGACTTGGGGCCCTGGTGAATTGTTAGTATTCACAAGAGAGGTACACTTTGGGGTTTCGGACCTGCTGACGCTCCTCTTCGGTCAATCCAATACTGCGCAGGTGGACAACTTTTCCATCCTTTCCAATCTCATTGACCTGGAAATCGGTAAATCTACATTCAATTAGCTGTTGGGAATTAAACATCAGGGGCTAAGCGCGTACCTCAGTCGAAGATCACCAGTCCAGGGTCGGGAAAGAGGTGTTGCTCGGTTTGTCATGCCCAAGGCATTGACATGTGAGCCAGTCCCACGAGTTGTGTGGCTGCTTTGGTCCCCCATGGTCGCGTGCAGCTGAATTGGCCTTGCGATGTTATTGAGTAATTGTATGGGACTTGAAATGCTTCATTGAGTTGCTGGAAATCCCATCAAGCGATGTGGTGGGGCGTTCGCAAGCAGTCGCGTTTTGTCCGGCAATTGATAAACTCGATCAATTAGAGAAGGCGGTATCTTTTTAGAGTGTGGGCGGTGAAATTCTTAGTGGTACAGGGTAGCCCGTATGTGTAGATTGGTATGCTCACGAGCCTACTTGAATTGTATGGGAACATTATAGACAATTATTCATTATCAGCGAATTTCCTTAGCGAAGAATTAGTTCTAGTTACTTAATTGGGTAGCGTATCTGTGGTATTGGTTGTATTCCATCGTCAGGAATCAAATCCATGGGTACCTGGGTAGGTAGTCATCCACTATTCTGTATTGATGCTCATACTAGAATTGGAAACAGCTTCAAGGAGACAACTTCTTAGACATTGACGTATACAAGGCAGTTCATCACCATAAACTACCTTACCCAACCATAGGCATGTGATGTAACACCGAAAAGCAGTCGCCACCCAAAGACTACCTCTCGGTAACTCTGTAATTTAAGTTGCCCACGACATGCTGCCTGTTGTAACAATCCTTATCATTCCTCAACCCAAATATCGATCCTATACACTCCTATTTCTCATCTTATAGCTCTAAGACCTGCAGAATACCGTGATCCTCTACTATATCTCCCTCACCTAAAAAAAAAAAACAGCCCTACCAACCTAGAGGCACCGACATCATCCTTGACTAACTGAGCATCTAACGAGATATCTCCTTCATGTCGGCAAAGAAGCACTTCGAACGATGCCTCCGTGTATTATTCTGAATCATGGTCATCGGGCCAGCCGTCGGGAATTAACCGACGCGACCAGAAATTCCGAGAGTTCGTTCCTGGCCACAAATGTTATCGTCTCATCCACTTACACGTTCCAGGCACAACGGCCTCATCAGACCTCCTGAAAGCTAACGACATATCAGAGTGCCTGTCACAGAGTGAAAGGGGCTTGCTTGACTTATATGACTCGGTTCGAGTGAGCCTCCGTGACGGAAAAGAGATGGGCACTAGGGCTGAAGAAGCCAGAGCTTTCATGGGTGACACTGTACAAAAAGAGTACGAGGAGGCCAAGCATTCACCTGATAACTATCCGAAACGCCTGTCTAGACAAATTACTTATCGACATCCTCAACCCCGAGAATCATCCCAACCCCACCCCATCGAATTTTGTGCTGATATGTCAATAGCGCGCAGCTTACAGAGACAATGGAGGACACGATTCAGGGGCCTATTTCGACATAGATAAATCGAGATACCAAAGCCTGCACAAGCATGGGAGGCTAAAAGGGGTCTGTTTTGATGATACTAACCAGAACAACACGCGACTATGGCGCCCCGAATCTTGTGAGACCATAGCCGAACTAGGAGGCAACGTCCAATTTGAAGCTGGACAGTATGTTTATCATCTTACGATTCAGGAACATCTCATGTAACTAATATTTGCATTACGAACAGCTAGTGGTTGAATCTAGCCTGTGCAAACCGTGACGGGATAGTGGGCAGCGTTCTTGAGAGACCAACGACTGGCAATTACGGTGTAGCAACCCTTCCGCTTCTAACTGGAAGAGAAGACCCAGCCCAACCGGGTGAGGCGGTGAATTACATGCGTGAAGGGGTTTGTCGGATATGCATGTATCACTGATGTGCCGAGTTGGCTTCAAGTTCGAATCCTGCGCGGCCACCTCCTGAGGAGCTCTTTCGCGCCGGTGGCCGGCATACGATACGACGGGTTGTAAGGCGATACTGTAAGTAATGACGCGAACATAAACTAACAGAATACACAGGTATGTGTTGAGGCAGTATAGCCAAAGGAAGAACCAGGACACAGGTTTGCACAAAATTGTCTTAACCCTGGACCGAGTCCCTGGGCAGCGACCCATGAAGGGTATCATGAAAATTCCAAGACCTTCGCAATTAGATGACTGGCACTTATACGAGAAGTATGAGGCTGAAATGGTTAAACAAAACCGGGGAGACGAGCGTTTCTTGGATTGGAAGCTCGCCAAGGCTCAGCAGAAGATTGAACAAGACCAGTGGATAAGGACAGTGAACTTCGACCGTCATGTTGAAGCAGATGAAATGAAGAGCTTATGAACTGACGATCGAGAAATCGAAACAGATCTATGAGGAATCTCGTTGTCTGTTGCGAATGCTACCATGCTGATTAGGAGTGGATGTAGGTCTTAATTGATGGAGGGGTCCAAGTGGGATGTCCACGTTACCTGGGCATCTCGGCGGGGTATTGATTTTCTTCGCCAAAATATCAGTTGCCTTAGCCTTGTCCGGCTGTCCGTCCTGGAAATCCTACAGTACACACCTGAGAAACAACTTGCAGACATGGGCAAAAACGACAAGAAGGGAGGCGACAAGGCGGGTGGCAAGGGAAAAGGAGGCGACAAGGAGCAAGGCGGTAAGAGTAAGGAGCTCAGTCCATCAATGTCCGACATATCTTGGTGCGTAGCCTGCTCGTCCTTTGCTTTCGATATTTGCTTTTTGCGTACAGAGCTGATGCGGAAATAGTGCGAGAAGCATGCAAAGAAGGAAGAGGCTCTGGGCAAGCTCAACGAGGGCGTCAAGTTCGATGAGGTTGCGCGCAATTACTCTGAGGACAAGGCTAGACAAGGTTGGCGTGCCATGGAACAGAGCAATCCCAGATCAATGATGAGCTTACACATGGGACTTCATAGGCGGTTCCTTGGGTTGGAAAACCAAAGGCAGTCTGGACCCTGCCTTCGAGGAGGTAGCATTTGCTCTGGAGCCGAGCACAACTGCCAGCCCCAAGATTGCAGAGGTCAAGACTGGCTTCGGATATCACATCATCATGGTTGGTTGAAAGGTCAAGATTACGAAGCATTCACTAACCCCAGACTAGGTGGAAGGGCGCAAGTAAGGAAAAGTGGTCACTGTAGCACAAGGCAGGTAAAAATGACGATGCAAAGCTTTTTTTATTCCTCATGCTGCCCAAGGCGCGATGGCCTAGCCTGGGCGCGAACCCATCCAATGCTAGAACAAGAACTTTCGTACAACCGAGATGATTCCCAGCGTGACTCCAAACGGAGACCGCACTCTATGCTCTTGAAGTCCATCACTCCAAACCAGGAGCTTACTGCTCGGTCTGGAAGTAGTTCAGGAGGATAGAACGCTCCTGAGACTCCTCACCCCAGTCCTTGACGACGACGCAAGAGCAGTTGACAACCTTGCGGGCGTTACCCTCACGGTCGAGAACGCCTGTACAAGTAGGTTAGTAGAAACTCGATATAAATCGGTATAACAAGGACACGTACAGAGACCGGCCCACTCGCCGAGCTGCTTGCCATCGGGAACCTTGATCAGGGGATCTTGTGCTCGGAGCAGAGAGCAATGACCAGCTTCTTGTAGGCCTCCTCCTCGCACTGCTCGTTCAGGACACACATGTGAGCCTGACGGCGGTCCAGGGCCTTGGAAGCCTCACGGAGACCACGGGCAAGACCATCGTGCATGAGAGCCAGCTTCAGGACACCCTTGAGAGCATCAAGAACGGACATCTGGCCCTTGGGAGCCTCGGGGCAACCTCGACCTCATCGACGACCTCGGGGGCGTTGTTCTCTTCTACGTCCGACTGTTCCCCATATGTCAGCGCCTTTTTTCCCTTTGCCTCGAATTTCAACCCCACGTTCGAGCGTCTTGCGCGAACTTGGAAATTGCTGGCGCAATTGACGACCCGGCGCGGGTAAAGCGGTCACTCACCATCTTGGCGGTTTCTTCTTGTCGGGCGATCCTCGAAGATTTCTAAGATGTACTTTGAGGAAAGAAAATAGAAAAAGAGACGTTTGGTTGTGTGACTGGCAGTCTTCAATTTAGAAGTGACGGAGATTTACCGAAAAAGGTGTAAAAATGAATGTTAGGGCATGGGGCATTTTTGCGTGCACGGACCACTTCCACAACTGCACATGGAGGGTCCCTTTTTTGCGTCCTCTTCGACTTTGCTAATTCCTAGACCCAACACGGACGCACATTGCGCATCAAGAGGTATGTAGGAAATCCAGCTGGCAGCGATTCGGGATCGCAGCAGGACTATGCCTTCACCGTGGCAGAGGAGAGCAATCGTGGGACGCCGACTTGTTTGAAACGACCCGACCGTCCATCTCACGACGATGGTGTCCCTCGATACGCTTCAACTCTTCAGCATTGGGCGGCAGAACCCTCCTTGAACCGATTCGCTGAGGGCACTCTTCACGCTCACGGCCGCGCAAGGCTAACTCGACTTGATTTGGCAGATACCTCATTTCCCTTTGACTTGAGAATCTCCAACCCGTCAATACCGCCAAAATGGTCCGCACCTCCGTTCTCCACGACGCCCTCAACTCCATCAACAATGCCGAGAAGGCCGGCAAGCGTCAGGTCCTGATCCGACCTAGCTCCAAGGTCATCGTCAAGTTCCTCCAGGTCATGCAGCGTCACGGTATGTGCAGCTCTCTTGCTGCCTTTTTTTCCCCCTTTTTCGTCTTTTTTTTTTTCCTTTTCTTGCAATTCGGCATGATAACTAGGGCTACGGTCGATCCTGCACCACGGCCCAGCCCCTATAAGTTGCCGATAGATAAACCTTGCGGAGATCTTACACGTTTCTCTGATTCCTCACATGACGTTTAACGTTTAATCTACCGTATCATTGCTGACATTGTTTTCCAGGCTACATTGGCGAGTTCGAGGAGGTCGACGACCACCGCTCCGGCAAGATTGTCGTTCAGCTGAACGGCCGGTATGTTTTAGACTTGAATGGAACCAGAGTGACAAATGCTAACAATCATTCACAGTCTCAACAAGACTGGTGTCATCTCCCCGCTACAACGTCCGTCTGGCCGACCTCGAGAAGTGGGTCGTCAAGCTGCTGCCCGCTCGTCAGTTCGGCTATGTCATCCTGACCACCTCTGCTGGTATCATGGACCACGAGGAGGCCCGTCGCAAGCACGTTGCCGGCAAGATCATCGGCTTCTTCTACTAGACGGCTCAGGATTTCAAAAGTTCAAAAAGGCATTCTCCGGCGTTTGGGGGTCATGATGACAATGGCCGATACCATGTGTAGCCATTGAAATAGTTACGCGCTGTAAGCACCAGCAATGGGAGTTTTTCGAGATGCCCTGAAGAGTCTTTCGTGTTCATTTTTGAGTTTCGTGACAGTGTGAATGGTTATGCTCGTAGATCTTTGTCCAAAATGTCCTAGTCCGCCAGAAGTGAAGCCCACGACAGGTACGTACCGTCGGATTATCTGGGGACACCTTAGGATCTGGTTGAGTGGGACACTGCAGAGATATGGTGTTTCTTAAATTACCACGGAAAGCGTTTTCTTGATATTGATGCCGCCATTTTCTATAGGTCCCTACCCTTAAGAGGCAATACTTCCCAATGTGTAGGTACTTCAGATTACAGGGCAGTGCTTGCAGGAACGAAGGTACCTCTCATAGTACTTGAAGTTTTGCGTGCATCTACGTAGCGCCTACCTTATCTTGATAAGAGCCAATCCAAGAATACAGCCTCTCCTTGGCTTGGCAAATCGTATAGAAACCGTTGCTTCAAGCCAAGTTCTCTTTCTCTTCGAGTCGTTCGAGCGTCTTTTATGGCGGATTGTCAGTTGCATCACCCAATGCGATTCGCAATACCTTGTTCTCTATAACGCCTCGCTTTTATCGCAAACCCTCTTCAGCTGAACTGAGCTTTTCTATGCTACCGTGAACGATGCGACGGCGCCAATCCACCCTTATTGCAACCATCACGTTCATCTGCCTCTGCGTTTACTACCTCTTACGCGTATCAGGCGACCGTACGCCTGTCGTACCGGTCTCCGGCGAGGCTAAGCCCGGACGGCGTCCCGAGACTGGACCTCCACAATGGGAAGATGCGCCTGTGGTTAAAGGGGCCCCAAGCCCAAGCAGGCCTCTGGCGGAAGCTACCATCCGATTGAGGAGCTCGTGGAGGATGCTAAGAAAAGTTTCGAGTCCGTGAAGAAACGACAATCAAGGACATTGAAAGAGGCAATCGCAGAGTATCGAAAACGTTATGGCATACCACCCCGCCACACTTCGACAAGTGGTTCGCGTTCGCAAAGGGAACCACGTTCAGCTGATCGATGAGTTTGATACAATACACGAGCTCATGACGCCTTTCTGGGGTCTGAAACCGAAGACGATACGGGCGAGAGTCAAGGAGGCACTTGGTTTTGACAATGCGCTGATTGGTGTGGCCATACGAGACCACAGGGTTTTACACATGCTTGGAGGCGCCGACTGGCAGCAGAACGCGACAGAAGGCATGATGCAGAAGTTCATCCAGTACTTGCCGGACATGGACCTCGCCTTCAACATCCATGATGAGCCACGGGTTATGGTGCCCCACGAAGACTTGGTGCGACTCGTACACAAGGCAAAGACGGAGACCATGCCGGCATCTTTCTCTTCACAGAGCCTAATCAACGATTTCTCGCCGACAGCCCCTGAGCTTAACGATGGCCACACTTTTGATGAGACGAAACAAACGCGATTCAATGTCTTTGCACACCAAGCTACTTGGACCAACTCGCGCATGTCATGCCCACCCGATAGTCCAGCACGCGCCCTTGAAGACGACGAAGGCGCCGATGATCTGAGCAAGTATGCAATCAGTGAATTAGGATTCGTCTATAATTCCACAGCTATGTCCGACATTTGCTTGACGCCATCTCTCAAGTCGACCTATGGCTTCTTTGACCGTCCGAATGCGTACAACATTGTTCATGACTTATTCCCCATCTTCTCACAGTCTAAAATCTCATCATATGCGGACATCATCTACCCATCGCCGTGGTATTGGTGGGAGCAAGTCGCCTACGATGAGAAAAAGGACATGCCTTGGGTCGACAAGAAGGACAAGCTCTATTGGCGAGGCTCCACGACAGGCGGCTTCAGCCGTGACGGAGGTTGGAGGCGACAGCATCGTCAACATTTCGTCCAAAAGATCAACTCCGGTGCACAGACCAAGGTAATGGTTAACCAAGGAACGATTGCCAACCCGCAATGGGAAGTCACCGACTCACCCCGCGGAGACTACCGTCACCTCATCGATATCAACTTCTCCCACGTCGGCCAGTGCGACCCTGGTGATTGCGAGGCGCAGACCCAGTTCTTCGGTGTTGGAGAGCGCGTGGAGCAGCAGGATGCCTGGGGCTACAAGTATCTCCTTGATATCGACGGTAATGCTTTCTCTGGCCGTTTCTACGCCTTCCTTCAAAGCCGCAGCTTGACGTTCAAGCTTGCTATCTTCCGCGAATGGCACTACGAGTGGCTCAAGCCATGGTTGCACTACATCCCACTGAGCTTGCAGGGCAACGATTGGCTCGAGGCAGTCCGATTCTTCAGCGACAGGGACGCGGGCCATGTCGAGGCTGAGAAACTGGCTTCGATCAGCCGTGAATGGGCGAACAAGGTGGTGCGCAAAGAGGACATGGAGGTGTGGTTTTTCAGGCTATTGTTAGAGTAAGTGTTGCAGCCTCTTCCATGTGCCAGCTTTGCGAGCTTAATGCTAACCATACAACAGATATGCCAGAGTGATTGATGAGAACAGAGAGAACATTGGCTATGACCCTGCCACTGCTGGTAAGAAATCACACCAGCCGAAGCAGCAAGAGGAAGTTAGTGCTTGAAACGGATGACTTGCAGCGACGTATTGCAGATTGTTTCGTTGGGTGTTTACATGGTCTGCCTAGGCATTAGGGCGAGTTCATTGGGCGTTTTGGATAGGTTCTAGATAGCCTTCGGCATGTGCTTGGGTGTAGGTTATGATGGTTGTTAGGATTCCCTAGAGAGATAAATGGTGTTTATTGATCGATCCGAAGTGTCTAGATCCCGCTAGCCCTCCAAAACAGAGAGCGTTGTCCTAATCTACATGAATGCTCCGTCCCCTTCCCTGTGCACAAATCGCTAGTTTGGTAACGGCCACTGTGATGGCCGCCTTTACCTGGACCACGCCCATGCCGCGTCGGTCCTACTCATCGTCCTCGCCTTCACCCTCCGCATCACGCTCTTCGGAGGGCTCCTGTATCGCCTGGCTTCAGGGCTGGCCCTGCTCTGCTCAGCCGCCTCGCCATCGCCATCGTCGGCTTGTTGAATGCTGTGGTCTGCCCTGTCCTCGTCGGCGTCCTCATCCTCCGCCAGCTCGTTGTCGAAGCCCAGAGGGTAATCCCTGTACTTCTTCATGGCGCTGCGCATCTCCTCAGTGGGCTCTTCAACCGTCACATCCAGCTGGTCAACCACCTGCTCCTCATCCTCGCCAGCAAAGGTGGCACGGGCGATGTTTTTCCTACGCTGAGGTCCGATTGTGGACTTCTGCATGACTGGGTAGTAGTATACAGCCTTTTGGTTGGGGTAGGTCTCATCATCGTTGTACGAGAGAATGATCTCCTCGTCGTACTTGGTAAGCTGGTCCAGCTCTGTCTCCTGCACCGTCTCGTACGCACGGAGTCGCTGGTACTGGAAGCAACCACCGGTGTCGGTCTGGTGAGTGTACAGATGATCATCATCTCGATCCGGATCATCAACGTCAAACTTGCGCCGGAAGCCATCGGAGGCAGCGCCAGTCTGGCTGATGTAGAAGTCGTAGTTCATGAGGTTCTGAGGCTTGGGGTATCTGTTGGGGTCTCGCTCGTGAGCTGCCAGCGCGGCTTCGTACTCTGCTTCCTCGGCCTGGGTCCGTTCTATGGGCCTGAACAGGCCAGTGAGGAGTCGGCGTTCGTACTTGTTGCTCTTCTGGGCAGGGTTGTTGAGGAACTTGATGGTCACGTATGCGCCCGAATCGGGAATGCATCCAGGTCAGGGATGAGAGGACGAGCATCCACCAGCTTGAGATTCTTCTTCGTGGGGTGCTTGACGCGCTTAGTGTCGTTGAGGTTTTGCTCGGCGCGTTCGAAGCTGCGATCAATCTTTCGCTTAATGGCCTGAGGAGTATCGGCGGCCGGCTCTGCCGCACGAACGGGCCTCTTAACCTTGGTCAGAAGGGCTCGGGCACCGCCGGAATCGCTTCGCTTCGAAGGCGTTATGGAGGAGATGTACTCCGTTCGACGGAGGAAGGAAACGTTTGCTTCGGCGACCTTGGACTTTCCAAGGGCAGCAATAGGACGGAGAAGCAGGCGATCATGAGGATGAATGGACGGCGGCTGTGTAGGTGCTTGAATAGCTGTTGGAGGGATATATTAGTGCCCGCTAAAAACAATCCCAATTGTCCTTCTGCGATGGAAACTCACATCTCTCGTCGCCGTCAAAAACACCAGGCATGCCCACCAGGTCCAAAGGCATGCCCAGCTCTGCATCGGCCTCAATGTTCAGCGGCTGCTCTCGCGCAAGCCGCGATGCAAAGCCCGGGTTCGTATACTGGCCGCTTGCGAGGCCGGTGTTGGGGATATCGAGGAGCTTGGGGGATTCGGCGGCGGAGGGAGGGCATTGGAGAAGCGGATGCGAGCGATGAAGTCCTGATGGACCATGCGCTCGCCGGAGCGAGGCTGCGTCGACGACATGGCAATGCGCTGCAGTGGCGAGGCACGCAGCTGGTCGAGAGCTTCGGTGCTGCTGCCGGCTTGGGCAGGGTGCTTACTTGCCGGAGGAGTCGATGTTGTGCGGCGTGGAATGAAGGTCCAAGCTGTAGGTGAAGCGCGGATCGCGACGTTGCAGGGAGGGAAAAAGACTGGGCCAGAGAGCAAGGCTGAGCCTTCCCCAGCCTTGACACCCACAGCAAAACCACCGTAAAATCAACGCAGAACCAGACAACTTGTGCGCTCGTTTTCAACAAGTATATTAAAAGCAGCTAAATCCTTGATTTTGGATTGATTTCCTCATTACTGAACGTTTTTCATGCGCGCGGCCCAGACTCCTTCTCATACACCCTGCCCATCCTGAAGAAACCTAGTCTATGATGATTTTATACCTGCCGCCCTCACCTGGGCTCCCAACCAAACTGGCCACCGTACCCTCTAACAAATGGGGTCAAAAGCAGTCAAACTAGGTCCCCGGCGTTTTCGAGCCAAAGTTTCATATTTTACAGGCGAAGCTAACTTGTAATCCCTCCCGGCCAACTGCGTTGAATCTTGATGCGTCTCTGGGAGCGCTTACAGGCTGCTCTTGTTGTAGTTCTTCTTGCCGAGAGAGAAGGGCACGTAGCGGTACTTGACCATGTGTTGAATCTGCTTGCGCACTTTTGACATGTTAGCAACGGTGGGATGCGCCAGACGCAGAGGGGTTAGCACTCACTGGTCAAGACGAAGAGCATGATCCAGTACATAACCAGCACGGGCCAGAAGACGGGGACGTTGAAGATCTCGAACCAGCTGCAGACGAAGCCGATCAGGATCGCCCTCGTGGCCCAGTACCAGAACTTAAACTCGGGGAGGCGGCGGATGAAGGGCTTGAATTCCTCGTCGGACTTGGTGGGCAGTGTGCCAACGGATCCATCTTCCATCTCGTTATCGAGCGCATCGCTCGAGGGGTCGAACTTGGGCTGGAGGAAGGCGAGGAACAGGTTGAGGAGGTAGATGCCGAGGGCATACGCGACTGTGAAAAGGTTAGAGGCCTGCTTCGGTTTTCGCAAATCGCATCGAGGGTCTCGTACCGATATACCAGCCTTGCGCCACGAAGATGCGCACGAAGAAGAGGATGAGGCAAACGCCGGTACCGATCCATCGGTACAGGACAAAGGGCGTCGACCTGTCCAGGAGAGCTTGGTATTGCTGCGGCTGTTAGCATCCAAGCCGACGAGAAGGTAGAGGCCACGAGGGAAGCCGGGACACGTACTTGCTGGACCCTGGAAGTGTGCGCCGTGACGGACGAGAAAGGGTCTGATCAGCTTCAGGGGCGTCCATTGTAAGTGATGTCTACACGGGTGCAGACTCGAGTGCTTGTAATGTGGTCGGAATGAGAGTAGCGAAGAGAAGCGGGATGAGGGAGGGATCCGCAGGAGCCGGTAGACCAGAGAGTGGTATCACCAAGTTGGTTGCGAAGGTGGTGGAAATTGAACAGGATTCGTCGCGATAGGCAAGTTATCGTAAGTCTCCAGTGGATTCAGCCACGTAAGGACTGTCTGTGTCTACTATGTACATACATGGATGTTAGAGTTGGGCCAACCTGCAGTACTGTACAGTAACAGGGGGTTGCTGCCAACAAAGGTACATGAGGTACAGGTACATTTCGCCGAGCCCAGTGAAAGCCCTTCCTTTGCTTCTGCTCGAGGTACCTGGTCGTACTGATTTGGGACACAGTTGGATGCGTGTCATGTACCGAATATTTCCCGCTAAGCCTCTTGCCTCTTGCCTCCCCTGCATCGAGTCTTTCGATAGGCTAGAACTGCCCAGAGCCTGCAAGGTCAGCTACTTACACAATCATGACTTCAGTAATAGGAGAAACTGTTCTCAAGTACTCTGTAGTGTGCCCCTGGACACTGGGTTAGGCGAATGATATTAGACGTTCTCTTTTTGGCTCACTCCTATTTCTTCATCATCCGCCAAGTATCACACCTTGATAAATTCCATCCGTCTTACCAATGAAATCGTTACCTGTGCCTTGAGGTAAGGTACCTACCTCACTGTCTCGGGTATTTGCCAAAAGGAACCAGAAACACTGAACCTTTGTTCTGTCACTGAGTTGAGACAAGGGCGATACTTGGATGCTGATTTATCTCATAGTCGCACAGTACTAAAAATTACATACAGTAACTATCCTAACGCCTAACTTACATACGCAAGCTACAATATCATGTTCGGTTTGCTATCTCTATATTTTTCTGTCCCGAGCCTCGCATCGTTGATGCAGTCACGTATTGTATAATCACAGCGGGACTGTCGACTATCTGTTATTTAATTGTTTCCCACGCACATGCACAGTGCATCTCATGAGTACTAGCCCAGAACCACGGCTGGTTGCAGAGAAAAGGGCGCTTCTAGGCATGTAAACGGAGAAATGTTTTCGTCCAGGCATCAAAACAGTATACCAACTGCTACTAAACTTTGTTGTATGCAGCTTCTGGTCTTTGTTTATCTTGCATTGTACATCTACCTGCTACTTCGTTGTCTCTTGCCATGGCCTCTCGGAGGGGTTAACATTTAGATTCCCCAACGATGGCTTAGACTCTGATACATTCTACGATATCGTACCCCAGAGCTGGGGATAGAGGTAATGATTAAGTCTCTGGAGTAGAGCTGGAGTTACAGAGAAATCAAAAGATTTGATTGAATGTCAAAACAAATCGATCAAACGTACCAGCTTCGTACTCGTCTTGTCGTCCTTTATGAGATGAGCTACGAATGATGTGCTTGTCATGACTGACAATGACCGAATCAGGAAACAGGCATTATCCTGGCATGCGTACAGGGTAGGCATCAGAATCCAATCTGTACGGTAGCATGGTCTTGTCTGCACTGACGGCGACACCCCAAGAACCTATACATGCTCTTGCTGCCGTGTAGGGTCAACACGAGAGTACAGGTACTTTGACAGACTGCCTGCTCCTCTTGACACAAGCCTGTCTTAGTACCGCCCAAGCATCCTCGGCTCTGATAGCTGAAGTGCTCCAAATAGAGCCGAAGCTATCCACGTCAATTTGCGTCACTGCTGGAGCTTCTGAGCTCAAACCTCCCACCTACCATCTTCATTCGCTACGTTGCGACACCCGTGGTGACTGTAAACAGTAATCCGTACAGCCATCATTATAGTTTTGTCTGAGCGCTGTTTACAATTGGGTCTTCAGAAATCCAAATAATCGCCAAATACTTGTCATCATGAACACGCTTCGTTGCCTGCGACCTGCCGTCTCGAGGGTCCCCTTCCAGCCGTACACCCTCCCACGGCTGGTGCGGACCTTCACGGCCAAGACCTACGAGCACATTCAGACATCGCAGCCGAAGCCCGGCGTCGGTCAAGGTGAGGATTAATTGCTTCCCAAAGACTACGCCGCACCGTTAGGCCCTGGCTCACCTCTACTTGCGCCTCACAGTGACGCTGAACCGACCCAAGGCCCTCAATGCTTTGTGCACACCTCTTATCAAAGAGTTGAATGAAGCTCTGCTCGACTTCAACGCCTCCAACGACACCACCGTCATCATCCTCACAGGCTCCCAGAAGGCGTTCGCGGCCGGCGCCGACATCAAGGAGATGGCCCCGCTTACCTTTTCCGAGGCCTATACCACATCCTTCATTGAGCAGTGGTCGCTGCTCACCACCCAGGTCAAGAAGCCAATTATCGCCGCTGTTTCTGGCCACGCGCTTGGCGGAGGATGCGAGCTGGCCATGATGTGCGACATCCTCTACTGCACCGAGAACGCCAACTTCGGACAGCCGGAAATCAAGCTTGGCACCATCCCCGGCGCCGGAGGCAGCCAGCGCCTGACGCGGGCCATCGGCAAGTCAAAGGCCATGGAGTTGATCCTGACGGGCAAGTCCTTCTCCGGAGTCGACGCTGAGAAGTGGGGACTCGCTGCCAAGGCGTTCCCTACCTATGAGGCGTTGATGGAGGAGACGCTCAAGGTGGCCGAGACGATTGCTGGGTACTCCCGGGTCGCCGTCACGGCTTGCAAGGAGGTTGTCAATAAGAGCCAGGACCTGCCGCTGAGAGACGGCGTCGAGTACGAGAGGCGGGTGTTCCACAGCCTGTTTGGTAGCCAGGACCAGAAGATCGGAATGAAGGCATTTGCCGAGAAGAAGAAGGCTGAGTGGACACACTCGTAGAGTTTATCGGCAGCGCTAGTTATGGCCGGACGTTCCCAACGGTTCTACTAGTAATGATAACCTGCAGATGAAAAAAAAATGAGGCGCACGAAATATAATCATCATAAAGCTGTGACAGGCCCATGAATATTAGTGATGGGGTATCCACAAGACCGGCCAAGTGGACAGACAAGGCGGATGCTAAGGCGGATACTTGGTCGGATGTGTGCTGTAGATGGTGCTGTATGCACTTGATGTTCGTGACTGTCTAGTGGGGTGTGGATGGCCGTCAACACGAGGATGCCAGCAGCGTGGCGCATGACGAAATGTTTCGAAGGTTAGGCGTCGTTGGAGAGAAGACTGGACTGGACTGGACTAGACTGCCATTGCGCGCTGTCTTTTGGCGCCGAGCAAGGGGCTTCCAATAGGCGTATGTGTATGCGTAGGTGTAGGAGCAGGTGTAGGGCTGCGCTTCTCGCTGGGCGTTAATAGTTCCAGGTGCCCTGCATGAATGAATTTTGAGATGCCCCGCCATCACACCTACTTTATCGTACAGGCAGGGAAGGTCCTGATGACCGAACCTGCCCAACTTCCCGATCCCTACCGTGACTCTTGGCTTTTCCAGGCCCAAGATAAACTAGTCGCTTGCGTCTTTACTTTTGTTTGCCCTCCTTCTTGTTCTGGTCTGTGAATAACATGCGTTGCGGCCGACCCGACGTGGTATGAATGGATTCCTCAAAACCGAGCGTCGACCTGGAGCAGGAGCTCATGTGCTCTGTACGTGCTGTGCCTTGTGTTGCGTTGCTTTGCGTTGCTTTGCTTTGTTTGCGCCCCTTAGAACCCCGCTAGACATCAAACCGCTTCGAACACCGTCGCCCGGGCGGCATTCGAAACTGGTTGACATCTGCCATCAAGTCTAGTGCCTCGGCTGACTCACGCACGATACAGATATGCACCGAGCTCCTCTACCAACCGCTGACCTTACTCGACTGCCTTCACACATTCTGCGGAGCCTGTCTGAAGGAATGGTTTAGCTTCCAAGCGACCACGGCCGAAAGGGCACCCTCACCTCCTCCCCGGAACCCCCTGTTCACCTGCCCATCATGTCGAGCCCCGGTGCGGGATACCAAGCCCAATGCTACCGTCAGGACGCTGCTGGACATGTTCGTCGCGGCGAACCCTAGCAAGGCCCGCCCCGCCTCGGACATGGAGGAGATGGCTAAGAAGTACTCGCCTGGTGACCAGGTCCTCCCACAAGTCAATATTCGGGGCAGAACCGCCGAGGAGACACGCGCTGCAGACGAGGACAGGCGCCTTGTTGAAGAGGTTAGGCTGATGAGCATACGGGACGGCGTACCTGAATCATCACCTTCATCTTCAAGAAGACGACGAGCCAGCCATTCCGCCGACGACAGGCCTAGGTCTAGCGGCCACCGAAGCGCAACAAGTGAAGCACGGCGACAAAGAGACGGAAGTCGCCGGCCGCGCCCCGAAGACGGACCAAGGCGCAGCGCTGATCAACTCCTTGGCGAGGGTGAACGGCACCGACGCAGACGGAGCGAATCCCGAAATCGCCAGGTGGAGCACCAGTCGTCCTTGCGCTCTCTCATCGGGTCTACGGACATGAGCGAGCGAGATATGGAGAGGAAATTGCAGACTTTGCTAGGCAGATTCAAGAGGAGGGGTTGCTCGATGGCCTGGATCTGGACAACATTGACCTTACCCGTGACGATGAGCTAAGCCGCCGGATTACTGAGGCATATCGACGAAGACAAAGGGCGCGAGCCCGCCCCGACACGTCTCGACGAAGAAATTCGGGCCAGAATAATGGGCCTGCACGGGCTTCTGAGAACAATCTGCCTGACACAAGACTCCGGGCTTCCAGCGGGGACAGTGCACGTGCTAGCCGATCCCGTCACGCCAGGTCAGTGAGTGTTGGTGATAGTGCTTCAAGTCAAGTGGAAGAACGCACAAGGCCTTCAACTTCTACCTCGACCGGTCTCGAGGTCAGAGATGCGCCGCGGAGGCCAGGACCCAGGACAGCAAGCCGTGGACGTAGCGAGACAACACCTGTCTTTCCTTCCGCCTCCGAAGCTCAACCTCCGGCGAGCCGCTCTCAGACTGACCTCAGGCTCCAGACTCAACCAAGAGAATCCATGGTGCCTTTGCCACTGTTCCATGGCCGAAGTCCAAGCTCGTCCTCGATACCCCAACAGGCAGAATCCCTTACTCAAAGTCCTGTCTCAAACGGCAACACCAACGCCAACCCGAATCCTTCCTTCGCTGCTCGGGTGCCTCAAGCAACAGTAGCTGATCCTGCTGCTAGGGGCGCTGCCCCTCCGTCTCGTGCCGCAGAGCTCGCTGTCGTTTATTCGTATAGCCCGAGCCTCATGAGTGGTAACCAGCCCGCAGCGTCGCAGCCGAGAAGCCGTGCTCAGCTCTACCCTGAGCCTTCTATTACATGCTCAAGATGTAACCGGCAGCACATTGAATACGAGGTACACTACAACTGTGGGTTGTGCTCTGGCGGACAATGGAACCTTTGCTTGGATTGCTATCGCTCAGGGAAGGGCTGCCGCCACTGGTTTGGATTTGGTTACGGTGCCTGGAGCAAGTGGGAAAAGGTTCGCCAAAGGGAGAACTTACATTGCAACCACCCCATGAACTCACGGCCAGCCGTTACCAGCCCCCGCCATCCACTCCTGGTGGTGCAGATGGGAGGAAGACACTCACAACATCAGACCCAATACTGAGGTTGGAACAGGGAACTTTTGTGCGAGATGCTTTGAGTGGACCAACGAATGCTACTGGCGCTGCGACGTGTGCAACGAAGGCGAATGGGGATTCTGCAACAACTGTGTGAATCAAGGTAAATCATGCTCGCACATGCTTCTTCCCCTCATACAAGACCCTCCACAACCTCAGGGGCGACCAGCAAGCCCGAAGTCCCATGGCCCCCACCAAGTGCTTCTATTCTTACGGGACCTCAAGCCTCAAACTTTGGTCCGTTCAAGCCGCTTACTTTCAAGACTCGTTGCGATATTTGCCAGGATCCCATCCCACCAACCAAAGTCAGATTCCACTGCTTCAGCTGCACGAGCTCGTTAGTGCAAAACAGTGCACCTGGAGACTACGATATCTGCGTCTCCTGCTATAATAGCCTAGTCACAAAGGGCCAGATTAGCGAGGAGAATGGCCCCGCTGGATGGAGGAGATGTCTCAATGGACATAGGATGGTAGTCATTGGCTTCACTACCGGCAAGGTTGGCCAGTGGCGATTCATTGATCGTGACTTGGTCGGTGGACGCGCTCTTCGTTCTGAACCCTTTGAAAGTTCTGAGATTGAAGGACAGGACTTACAGAAGTGGACTTGGCATCAAGGTGACCAGAAATGGGAGCGACTGGTGACGAAGGATGTTTCTTTATCCGCCCCCTCAAGTATCGGCTCGGTGTCATTCGCACAAACTTTCCCCCGACGGAGGGTTGGGACTGAGAGGTACGGCGAAATTCGCCTGGTACCCGGCAGCCGGAGCTGATGATGAGCTGCTATTCCCGCGAGGTGCAGAGGTCAGGAGATTGAGGACATCAATGGGGACTGGTTCTTCGGTACATATATGGGTGCCAAGGGACTTTTCCCGGCACCATATGTTCGTTTGGATCAAGACTCATGAGTAACGACTTATGATAACATTTCATGTCCAATCTTATGTAGCGATCCCAAGAAGGAGGGAAGATGTTTTATTTGAAGAAAGTACAAGGAGTCCTGTTTGGATAATGAGGATGCAACTGATACCCAGGATCAGTTAGGCGACTAGTTCTCAATGTTATTTGCCATTGTCAGCTGTTTCAATTGATTGCGTGTACAATGCGAGATGATGAAAGTAGAGCATGGCAGTGTAAGATAAGACATAGCATTGGTATGCTTGGGAGTTGACGGAGCCGTTGAGCCGGACTCGGAGCGTTTTGACGTGATCGACAGCACGCCCCACCAGAAAGCCTTAGCTTCAGCTGCATCCCACGTTTGGCCTCGGTCTCCCGAATTCTGTCCTTGTTACATCACTTGTCGTCAATTTCGACTCAAATTGCTTGGGTGGCCGCTGCTCGGAGCGCTCTAGAAAACTCCCGCTCGTCATGTTTCGATACACTGCGAGGCGGCTTGCCGTCGCCGTGGCCAAGGCTGCTGAGCCAAGCGCGCATACCCTCAGCGTGTCAAAGGCGCAGGGCGTCGCAAAGGGCCTGACCGGAGGTGAGTTCGTCGTAGGCGCAGCTGCAATTGCGACGGGGTGACTGGTCGTAGTTATGACCGTTCTTTGGCTGACCTTGAATTCCCGTTGTTAGCCATCGGTAACACGCCGCTCATCCGCCTGAACAAGCTGTCCGAGGAGACCGGATGCGAGGTCCTGGGTAAGGCCGAGTTCATGAACCCTGGTGGCTCGATCAAGGACCGCGCTGCGCTCTACGTCGTCAAGGACGCAGAGGAGCGCGGACTGTTGCGACCTGGTGGCACCGTCGTCGAGGGCACCGCCGGCAACACCGGTATCGGGCTCGCCCACGTCTGCCGATCCCGCGGCTACAAGCTCGTCATCTACATGCCCAACACGCAGTCGCAGGGCAAAATCGACCTTCTCCGATTGCTGGGTGCGGAGGTCTACCCGGTGCCAGCCGTGGCGTTTGAGAACCCGGAGAACTACAACCACCAGGCCCGCCGCCATGCCGAGCGGCTGGACAATGCTGTATGGACGAACCAGTTCGACAACACGGCGAACCGACGCGCTCACATCGAGACTACGGGCCCTGAGATCTGGGCGCAGACGGAGGGCACCGTTGATGCCTTCACTTGTGCCACTGGTACGGCCGGCACTTTTGCTGGTGTCACCAGATTCCTGAAGGACGCCTCCAACGGCCGCGTCAAGAGCTTCCTCGCCGACCCTCCCGGCAGCGTGCTGCACTCGTACCTGCAGTCCGGCGGCAAGCTGGTTGAGCGATCTGGATCCAGCATCACTGAGGGTATCGGCCAGGGCCGTGTCACCGACAACCTGCAGCCTGACATTGGCCTGGTTGACGGCTCGCTGCACATCTCTGACGAGAAGAGCATCGAGATGGTCTACAGGTGCCTCGACGAGGAGGGCCTCTACCTGGGCGCCAGCTCCGCGCTCAACGTTGTGGCCGCTAAGGAGGTGGCCGAGAAGCTCGGCAAGGGCCACAAGGTCGTCACCGTGCTGTGCGACGGCGCCTACAGATACGCCGACCGGCTGTTCTCGCGCAAGTGGCTCACCGACAAGAAGTTGCTGGGTGCTATCCTGAGCACCTGCAAAAGTACATAGTTCTTCCATGAAGCGTCTGCATGTTGTACAATATAAAGTAGAATGATACATATATCTATATTACAGCTCAAGCCTCCTCAGTTGGCGGCGCGGCGCTGGCCTCGGGCTCGGCCAGGGTTTCAGCTCCATGTTGATGATCTCCTCGGCCCTTTGCACCCATCCTCTCTTTCCATCTGCGTCATTCTCAGCCAAGAAGGCATTGAGGTGACTCTGTAGTGTCTTCTCAATGGTAGTCAAGTAGCCGTTTAAGCTCTTATCCCAGGTCTCACCAGTCTTCACGGGCTTCTCATCCTTGGCAAGGAGCTCCTTGGTAACGGAAACTCCTTTATGTTCTGCGCAAGGACACGCACGTACATGCTTCCGTTCAAGCCGTTCACGTCTGGGATGGATGAATCCATATCAGGTGACGGCAATAGCCTGGTCAGCTTTGGGATTTGGGCGGGTGCCTGTTCTAGGCTGGCTTCAGGGTTCGACTCCGACAGCTTCTGTGCCCTTAGGAATTCCTGCTTCAGATCCGATTCCCAAAGTGTGCGGAGGAGTTCAGCATCGTCCCTCAACAGAGTGAGCTGCTGGTCCACTGGCTCTCCAGCCTGCTCCATGACTTTGATGGTGCATGCTCGTGTGAACAGGTGCAGGCCTCGTACGACGTATGAGTGCAAGATTGAAAGATGCTTCTCGTGCTTACGATCCGGTCGGTGAAGCAAGTCAAGCACCACTCGGTTCCACTTCATAGCCTGCTTCGTCTGGGCCGCCTCCCAACCGCTCTCTGTAATCTTGGAGTTGACGTAGGCAGACACGCGGATCGCAACATTCTCGGAGTTCAGGTGCAGGTTGGTTTCGTTGGACTGCTTCGCGCACTCAATGATTTCGAAGATGTTGCCTGTCTCACCAGCGACTCGGATAATCTTGTCGTAGTGGTTGGGGTGAAGCTTGATCTGAGCGGTCTTGTAGCCTGCCAGGAGGATAGGCAGGTTGCGCCAGTCCTGCGGCGTCTTCATCTTGCCCAGGGCCTCGTTGAGAATTTTCTTGGAGTTCGGCACATCCTTAAACCTGTCGAGGGGTGAGAATCGGTACTCCTGTCCGTCGACTTCGATAATGACGGGGTTCTGGGCCATGAAGGTGCGCTTCGTAGGGTCGAAGACAAGCTTGCGTTGCTTGGCGGGCAGGAAGGAAGGGAAGATGATCTTCTCCTGGATCTTGTTCAGGACGTCGTTCAGCTGGGAGTCCTCGGTCTCGACGAACGTGTGCCTCACGCCTGCAAGGAATTGGGTTAGTTCTTGATGCCAACGAACGAGCGAGGGCGAGGAGGGACCGAACCGTAGGCGGTGGTTGCACTGAAGCTGCGAGCAAGAGAAGACGGGCATGATCTCGACACCGTCTTGAGCCTCGCAGCCCGCAAGGCTGGGGCTATCGATCGGCTCGCCATGATTGTTGACTCTGAAGTCCAGTCGAGGTCTTCGAAAAGTCGCTACGCATAAAAGTTTCAGAGGGCCCTGCGCCAGACGCGCAGTAAGGCAAAGGTACCTGTACCTCAGGCGCAGGAGGAATGATGTACCGAGCCAATGGGAGGGCGCAATTGGCCAGGGCGCCCCACAGCCCAGGTACCTCGAGCCGATCTTTTGATGCTCTCGAAATTCTCCCGTGACAGTTGATGAACCATTTCCTCAACTACGGAGCGCAAGCCACGATGAACGTCGCAAGGTCGAGTCGGCCCCTGGGCTGCCTCAAGGCCGCCTTTAGGCAGGCACGACTTCAGAGAATGCCCCAGCGGTCTCTCTCGACGGCTGTCTCCACGCCTAATTCGACACCAACGACCGATGGCCTGACCATCCGCCATAGTACGGCTCGACTCTACAACCCTTATGGTCATCTCGAACAGGAATTGCTAACAGGTTTGCAGAAGTCAAGATGGAGAAGGTTGGAAAGTTCCACGTCTGGCCTCAGGTGCCTTCCGTCCGGACCACGCACCCCGACCCCATGCCCGCCGTTGTCAAGCAAGAAATCAGCCAGCTCGACCCGACCGGCGCCAGGACACGACTCTTCTCCAAGGAGCACGCCGACAGCGCAAAGGTTGGCGACGTTCTGATGGTCAGCACGAAGAGCGGCGAACCCTTCTCGGGCGTGTTCCTGCAGATTCGACGCCGCGGAACCTCTACGGCGATCCAACTACGTGGACAGATGATGAAGGTCGGAGTGGAGATGTGGTTCAAGATCTACAGCCCAACGGTGACGGGCATTGATATCGTCTGGCGACGTCCCAAGCGAGCGAGAAGAGCCAGGTTGACCTACATGCGGAAGCCCGAACACGACAAGGGCAGTGTCGACAACCTGGTGCTTGCCTGGAAGAAGGAGAGGTCTGCCCTTAGATCCAAGGGAAGACGTGCGGGTGGTGCTCCGGTTAGAAAGTAGACGCGTCTTTTGTGGCGATGCTTGTACAATGTGTATGATATCTCGGCTACTCCAGTGTACAGTTGGACTTGGGTCAATGAATTCATTTTTGGCAATGGAGCGTGAGCCCACTTGCATGGTGTCTGATATGATAGTCTGTGCTACTAAAACGCGGTACCATTTTCATTCTTCATAGATAGACAGGGCAAGTATTGCCCGCCTTTGACCTCGGAGCAGTGACGGTAGCAGGACACGGGTAACACTTATGGGAGTCTGCGCTCGTTGGAAGCACGGAAGGGAAAAGCCTATATCCAAATTCGATGGAATAGCAAGGCATCATCTAATACAATAGATGAGCTTGACTCTTCTTTAACAAGTCTTGACAATAGGTATTCTCAAAGCGCACTCATCGAGTATATAGTTGGCCCTTTTGGGGTGATCTAGATTTAGCAGTTACCGTCTTGCCTCTAGTTAAGGCGGCCAGCCTAGAAGAGGGCATAGAACATATGGCTTCGATTTAGTAAAACGCACCCTGTTAGAGATAGACAAGAGTATAGTTTGATACTCACGGCACATCAGGTAGGTACGTGAAGAGAAAATGCCGGAGCAGAAGGCTGCGCAGTAGATCGACGTAAATCAACGTAAATCATCAGGCTATGCAACGAGTCGAGCACTGACGCATGAAAGACTAGGCGGTTCCATCTGAACTTGAGACCCATCGGGCGATCTGACTGGATCGCAGATAGATTGATGAGGCAGTCGGGAATAGCACGCATGAAGATTATGCGGTGCGGACCTGACGAGTGTTTACGACCTGATTCATGAAGCAGGGTTTGAAAGAGCAGGCAGGGAGAACAAGCTCCATGTTTTGTCTATCAATCCGGAGGAGACCCATGTTTGGGAGCCACTCTCTGCTTGGGCCAGCCGGTGAGTCCTTGACCAGAGGCGAATGGGGTTTACTTGAGATGAAACAAGGCTTGTGGTGAGCATGAAGAGGAGGATGGCTATGTCGAGTTGTTTCGACTTTGGTATGGCGGTAGTCGAAAAGATAAAATAGCAGGAATGTCCCGGAAGGACACAGTATAGGGACGGATTTAGTGCATAACTTGTAGAGAACCCCATCTACACAGCACGTACAGCACATTCATTAACTTACACATCTCTGGGCTTCGTTTTTGGTGGTGACACAAGATCACGAGCGACGAACCAGGAGCGTGTTTCCGTTTACAGTAGGTTCAGCCGAGTTTGGAACACTGCCAGGCCGTGACAGCAGCAGCGCTGCCTTATTGGGGCGGGCAGGCACCGTAAACAGCCACTAAGATGGATGCTTCTGGCGAGCCCAACAGGGGTTACCCACTGCCACTGCCAGCATTGCCAGCACTACCAGCGCTGCAGCCCGGCAACGGGGATCTCGCTGAACGCTTTCCGGAATTTTGTTTACACACCCAAGACTCCCGGGCATCGACACCGACATCATCCCGCTATTCCACCATATCCACCACCTCGACCGTCTCGACCGCCTTCAGCAGCGCCGATTCCGTCTGCTTCACCTTACGAGACGACCCAGACGGCCCGCCCACCTTTGCCGCCCGGCCCCGGACCTTCAGCGAGCTCTCTAGCCCAAGCTCAAGCGCTGGTACCCCGCGGAGCCGGCGGGACAAGAAGGACTTGCAGGCTGCCAGACAGCAGCGAACCGGCAGCACCAGCCGATCCATTGTCGGCTTCAACAAGGCTGCTGCATCCCCGGGGAGGAGGTTTCAGAGGACCTCCAGCACGCCTGCTGACGCACTCGCCGCCCTCGAGCCACCCCACGATCAAGGCCTGACGAGGATGGCTTTTGCGGAGCAGCAGAGATGGATCACGGTCCAGCAAAAGACCTTTACTAAATGGTGAGCTCTGACCCTACTAGCCATTGATTCCCTCGACGCTTGCTTACACTCAACGACAGGTTGAACACCAAGCTCGAAGCTCGGGAGCTCGAGGTGAAGGATCTCGTGGCCGACCTCAGTGATGGTGTTAGTAGATGACTCCCCTTAATTTCTTGGCTCCATGGCCACACCGAATGGTTCATCCTAACAAATCGTCCACAGGTCCTCCTCATCCACCTCCTCGAGTGTCTGTCCAACGAGTCTCTCGGTCGTTATGCCGCCAAGCCCAAGCTCCGTGTACAACGATTCGAGAATGCCAACCTGGCGCTCGACTTCATCAAATCCAGGGGTATCCAGATGACCAACATCGGAGCCGAGGATGTCGTTGACGGAAACCGCAAGATTGTTCTCGGCCTCATATGGACCCTGATTCTCCGTTTCACCATTAGCGACATCAACGAGGAGGGAATGTCGGCCAAAGAAGGTCTGCTCCTTTGGTGTCAACGAAAGACGGCTTGCTACGACGAAGTTGAAGTCCGAGACTTCAGCAGCAGTTGGAATGATGGATTGGCCTTCTGTGCCCTGTTGGATATACACCGGCCCGATCTCATCGACTACGATGCTCTCGACAAGAGCGACCACCGTGGCAATATGACCCTCGCCTTCGACATTGCTCACAAGGAGATCGGAATTCCCCGATTGCTCGACGTGGAGGACGTCTGTGATGTCGCCAAACCCGACGAACGTAGTTTGATGACGTACATTGCCTACTGGTTCCATGCTTTCTCGCAAATGGAAAAGGTGGAAAATGCTGGTCGTCGTGTGGAGAAGTTTGTCAACAACATGCAAGGTGCTTGGGAGATGCAGAGTGCCTATGAGAGGCGTATGAGGGCGCTACTTAAAAGCATCAAGGAGCAGATCGAGCAGTGGCAGCAAGCCAAGTTCGAGGGCACCTACGCCGACGCCAAGCAACAAGCCAATGAATTTATGGCATACAAGAAGGGCCAGAAGCGAGACTGGGTCGCAGAGAAGAGTGATCTGGCCACGCTTCTGGGCAACATTAAGACAAAGCTGGGTACCTACCGTCTACGGCCATATGATCCCCGGCGGATGTTCGATTAGAAGCATTGGAGAAAGAGTGGAACAACTTGTCACAAGCGGAGATGCACCGAGCCCAATTGATCAATGAGACCATCAGAGAGTAAGTACACCTGTTTATAGTGGAACGAGTCGAGACGACTAACATCAGGCAGTATAAAAAACGCTCTACGAAAGTCTTTCGCCGACAAGGCCAACGATTTTGCCATGGCGCTCAACACCATGCAACTGGCCATCTCCGGCCTTGACGGTGACGTGGAAGACCAGTTGCATCATGTCAGGAAATTGAGCGACAACTTGTCGCCGCTAGACAAATATCTCGAGACAATCGCCGCCGTCGACGCCAAATGCCAGGAGGCCAACATTGAGGAAAACGACTTTACTACCTACACCTACGACGAGCTCGCTTACGAGCTTGGCTTGAGTCAAGTCATCGGTACAGAAGAAACTAGCGTTCCTGGAGAACCAGATGGTGGCGAGGAGCATGACCAACCTGACGCCCATACAGCTGGAAGAATTCGAGAGCGTGTTCCGTCACTTCGACCGGGATGATACCAACTCGTTGGCTGAGCTGGAGTTCAGTGCGGCGTTGGCCTCTTTGGGGCTCGTGTTCTCGGAGGATGAGATGCATGACTACTTCCTGGACACATCTGGCGGCCGTGATCACGTCACCTTTGAGCAGTTCATCCGTTTCATGGTGGAGGTGACGGAGGATCAGAACACGGCAGAGCAGGTGTTCCAATCGTTCCGAGAAGTGGCTGACGGCAAACCATACGTGACAGAAATGGACCTGCGGCACAGCCTGGTCCCTGACGAGGTCATCGATCAGCTTATCGAGATGATGCCTCAGCATAAAGGGCCGGATACGTCCGAGGACCGCGGGATGCCGCAGTATGACTATATCTCCTTCATGGAAAAGCTGATAAACGAGCAGAATGAGGCCGGGGAAGCGCCAAGTGGGGTCCTTCAGGACAGAACAAATCACAGCAACGTGGGTGCACGAGCAGAAACCAAAGTCAACGGCGTTGGGGGCTGAGTTGCTTGGGGATAGGCCGATAGGAACAGGGGGTTAGCATGGGAGGAAGGGAGGGGCGTGCGGCCAACGCAGGGCTGAAGAAGGCACAAGAAAAAAAAGACAACAACAGGAGGTTAGACTTGTTCGAAGATGGTCAGCGGTTTCGGTTATTCGTTTGAATGCATCATTGGGGTGTTCATGGTGGGATATGGGTCGCTGGCGGGCAAATGGATATCGAGCAGGTTATACCAGATAGTGAATTGATAGTATTTACAGATTTAATCTAGAATGTAACAAGTTTTCTTTCTTTCTTTCTTTCTCACCCTAGGGACCCAGGGTCTCGTCACGATGGTTACAGACAGGGCTGCTTACTGTAACGAAGCGCGCAGGCCCTTCGGAACAGGGACGGGGACCTTTCAGGGGAGGGCTGTGCGGCGCGGGACATTGACACGTCGATCCGGTGGTTCAATCTTGAAGATAGTTTATTTTGCAAGGGCTTCTTCATCATCTAAGGTGCGTTGGTCCTGTCTGATGTAATTGCAATGCAGGTTGATACCGTGGAGTAGCTGATGTGCGCAGCCACGCCAGCCTTACCAGCCCCATCCTCATTCTGACGATAATTCCGTTTCTGACGGTTGCACAGGTGGTGGGGAGGGAGGGAGGGAGGAAGCAAGCAGGCAGGCAGGCTGGCAGGCGAGCAGCGGGCCTTTTGTCTAGTGGGAGTGGGCGTTGAGCGACGCCGAGACTTTCTCGAAAAATGTATCCGTAAACTGAACCGAGCGTGGACGGGGGTGCAGGAGAAGACCGTGGTTGTGAGTTGGGTGAATGGTGGTGTCTGTCGCTGGGCATGTAAGTTAAGTTGAACGAGGCAGGTCTTTGCAGCGCAGTGCTGTGCCGTGCAGTGCTGCGTGATTTGTGATGTGATATTAGTATTAGTCCTACGAATTGATATTATTTATTATCTGCATGGTTCTGGAACGCGGGCGGCAGCGGGCATGTGAAAAATGATTGTCGGGTTTCATTGAAAGAAAATCCGCGACGTATTCAGATAGAGATATGACTACGGGCGAGGTTGGAAACCGGGTTCTGCGGCGGAGATCTTGGCTTGAAGTGGACGAGGATGCCGAGTTCGGCGATTAGACGGGGGCCTACTCTGTAATCCGTAGGTCGGTGGTTTTTGGGGGCTTGTTAGTATGAGTAGTAACTGCATAGTAGTCTAACAGCTCGTGGATCTCGCCACTTGTCAGAAGCTGCTTCTGCTGTACTTCTTAAACACGGTGGATGGAAAATATCGGCCGAGTTCTAGAAAACCTACACCCCATCGCATCGTTACAGTTGCAAGGAGCCCACGAGGTTGTAAGCTGACGGCGTTTCTGCCCATACCTTTCTCATCTTACCTTGCCCTTCCTGATAGATCTATTGCCTTGTCTGTGCTGGTGCCGGAGCTGGTGCTGGCGCTGTAAGTCGACCGAGTAAGGCGAGTTGCTCAGGTACACGAGACTTGTGCCCCAGGCGTCTGGACCCGCGCTCAGCGCCTTTTAGCCTCCCCGTTGGACGACCCAGCACCGCGTTTAGGGTAGGGTGCTCTTCGCCGCCAAGTACCTGTACCTCAACCTCGCCCGGCCACACCCCCAAAGCGCTGCACTTCCGCTAAGCAAAATCTCATACATCAGAGAGCTTCAACCAACAACAAGCGATGGCCTCACGCACCAAGCTGTTGCGGGCTCTGCCGGCTCGCACCCGGCCCCTGGGCCTCGCAGTCTCCAGGCCGCTCGCAGCCGCCCAGCCCGCGCTCGTCTCCAGGGCCTTTGCGACCTCCAGCCCCAGCCGTTTCGCCTCGTCTCCGGCATCGCTGGGAGCCAAGCTCACCTCAGAGAAATACCCAGCCATCAAGCGTGACGCCCGCTTCAAGCAGCTCACGCCTGAGCACGTCGCCTACTTCAAGGAGCTGCTTGGCGCTGACTCTGCCCTCGTCGACGGCGTCAACCAGGATGCCCAGGGCGACATTGAGCCCTTCAATGAGGACTGGATGCACAAGTATCGCGGCCAGTGCCGCCTTGTCCTCAAGCCCGCATCCACCGAGGACGTCAGCAAGATCCTCAAGTACTGCAACGACAACCTGCTGGCCGTTGTGCCCCAGGGTGGTAACACCGGCTTGGTGGGTGGCTCGGTCCCTGTCTTTGATGAGATCGTCATCAACATGAGCCGCATGAATCAAATCCACTCCTTCGACGAGGTCAGTGGCTCCTGGTCGTCGACGCCGGATGCATCCTCGAGGTCGCCGACCAATTCCTCGCCGGTAAGGGTTACATCTTCCCCTTGACCTCGGTGCCAAGGGCTCGTGCCATATCGGCGGCAACGTGTCCACCAATGCCGGCGGACTCCGCCTCCTGCGCTATGGCAGCCTCCACGGCACTGTTCTGGGCGTTGAGGCTGTCCTGCCCGACGGCACCATCATGAATGATCTGTGCACCCTCCGTAAGAACAACACCGGCTATGACCTGAAGCAGCTCTTCATCGGAGCCGAGGGCACCATTGGCATCATCACCAAGATCGCCATCCACTGTCCCCAGCGATCCTCTGCAGTCAATGTTGCCTTTTTCGGCCTAGAGTCTTATGAGAAGGCCCAATTGGCCTTCAGGGAGGCCAAAACCCAGCTGTCGGAAATCCTGTCGGCCTTTGAGCTCATGGATGCCGACAGCCAGCGCTTCGTCCACACCGTCAAGGGTGATCGGAAGCCCTTGGAGGGCGAGCACCCTTCTATTGCCTGATCGAGACAAGCGGTTCCAATGCCGACCACGACTACGAGAAGCTGGAGAAGTTCCTCGAGGACGTCATGGGCAAGGAGGTCGTCTCCGACGGTGTTGTGGCCCAGGACGAGACCCAGGCCAAGGCTCTCTGGGCCTGGCGCGAGGGCATCACCGAGTGTCTCGGCCACTGGGGTGGTGTTTACAAGTACGACGTCTCCATCCCGCTCAAGGAGATGTATAGCCTTGTAGACGATGTTAAGGCACGGATGGAGGAGCAGGGCTTGCTCGGAGATACGGACGAGCATCCCGTGGTGGGTGTTGTTGGTTACGGCCACATGGGCGACTCTAACCTCCACCTCAACGTCCCCGTCAGGCGGTATGACGTGGCTGTTGAGCGCGCTCTGGAGCCCTACGTGTACGAGTGGATTGCGAAGCGCAGCGGCAGCATTAGCGCTGAGCACGGGCTAGGACTTGCCAAGAAGGACTTTGTCGGCTACAGCAAGGACGAGACCATGCTCAGGTTGATGAAGCAGATTAAGAACTTGTATGATCCGGTAAGTCAGCAATTGGTTCTCTTTCATTCAGGTTTCACTACCTTTATGTCAACTGAACGTTGGCATAAAACCACACACACTCCATTATGACGCGTTGTACAAAACTCTCACATGGGTTCATGTGTGCTTCGCACATGACTCTATCATGATGACCCAAAAGAGAAAAAAGACTAACACGACCAATGCAGAACGGTATCATGAACCCTTACAAGTACATCTAAGGTGATGTGCCGAGCGGAGTGGGCCGCTCAGCCACTTGGGAACCGGGTCCATGGAATCATTTTGGCGTTGTACTCTTCTTCTTCTTACCGTAATCGGACTAAATACCGGCTTCTGCTGGGACGGTAGACAATGATGGACGGCTTCTACCCGACCCATCGAGCCGCCGAGATGAAAGTTGACCTCTCGGCTGTATTTTTAGGGCGCTCAAACTCACATTTGCGCTTGATAAGAGCGGGTAAGCGTTGCCGGCGCATAGAGTCTACCATCCAGACGGGTTTAGGCGAGACATGTGCTGGGATCGGCCGTCTGCATTTTCTAGGGTCATTGTACATTACCCAAACTGGTAGTCTCGCAACCTGATGCTCACTTACACACTAAGAGCAAAGAAAGAAAGAAACCATATAGTTTAGTTTGATTTACTGTGGGTTGTAAGCTTGAGGTGGAGAAGCACGGGGCCGAGGGAACCGATAGAAAAGAAAAAAGACGGTTGGTTGTGACAAGTGCAGCCTGGGGACTGCAAGCTTGAAGTTGCTGCCCCAGGGGTTACCCATGTCAACGAATGTGCTTTGTTCCTTGCATACGGGATGTGACCTGGGACTTGGCTGTTGGTTGGAGCGTAAACTCGAACAATGATTCGCAACACCACAAATACTGCATAGGCACTTTGGTGCACTTTGGTTGCAGGACGGGCCTTTGTGACTGTCGACCAACTAACACGCAGAAACCAGGGAGCAGGGAGATGAGGGACTTCGATACGAATGTTCAGGCCATGGGTTGGGTTGCGATGTTGAATCCTTAGATGCATCACCACTTGGCCGGCATATGAACCGGTTAGATCATACGTTGGTGTTAAATGATGGCGTTGCGAGTGCGCGTCCTTGATTCGCTGCTTCATCTGGTGGGTTTACACGGTTGCTTGACAGGCCTTGAACGACGGATTACCACATTAGTACCGCCATTCGGACAGATCCATTAATTGAACCGGGGTCACGGACGAGATACCTTGCTCCCAGTGCTGCTTGGTAATGCATGCGCGCCGCGGCGCAGATATGCTGTCCGTCCGGCGGCCGACGATGGTTGCATGGGTTGGCAGTGACCCGATGATTGAGACAGATGACTCTTCGAACAAGTCCCGGTCGATTGTCTCCGAAGGGTTTAGTAGTAAGCCTCCTCCTTTAGTCGCTCTCTGCCAAGTGGACTGCTCACCATGACTTGGCTCTCGCTTGCTCCCGTTTACTCCCTCAGTCTGGCATCGCTTCCGTCAAAGACTTTGCTGCTCAATTGTAGAGACCCTTCATCGGTCGTGAAGCTGAACCCATGCGGGCGTCATCACGGTTCTTTGGCAAGGACCTTTTTCGTATGCTGCATCTTGCACTTACACCCCTGTCGATTCTGGTGAGTGCGGCAGCCAACGAGAGGTAGGAATGGGCCATCCATGTCAGCCTTATGAAACCACCTCCCCACGGCTCATCGTCTGTCCTGCCTTAAAGGTGTTCCTGCTCGCCTACACCCCCAGGAACTGATATCATAGCTCATTAATATGATGGCCTGTGCAGAAAATCATCCTGCCCAGTCAACGGCCAACACATCCCGATGGCATGCGTCTAATCCTTCCCTCCCCACTACACGCCCCTCCTCTTCAGCCTTGTACCCGTCCTAGTCGCTGAGTCGCACATAGTACGCTTCAGCTGGACAGGACCCCAGGCCTGCTTAAGCTCGATTGCGGTTCATGTCATGGGCGCATATTATTTGCCAATGTCACGGAATCCCTGTCTCTCCACACTCTACGCGTGGTCATAGCCTTGCAGGGTGGGGTCCGTTCATGATAGTGCCAACTACACGGGTGTCCTGGTGTGGATGAATGCTTCTAGGGAGAGTCCACAGGTTCGGCACGAACTGTTTAGGGGCACGGGGCTGTCAAGGGTGCGATGACATGATGAGTCTGTCAGTATATAGAACCTCAATGGCAGCTCCATCTTCAAGCAATCCCCAGGGACCACATGTGAAAACTCAACCCATTTGTAAAGACCACCTACGTTGAGACCCCGACCAACACCGATTTACATCTTTGACGTTGACGACACCATGGTGGGCGTTCCCGGAAAATTCAAGGGCTGTGAAACCTGCCGACGCAGGCGTGTCAAGGTTCGTCGCATATTCACCCTGTTTCGTCGAAGCTTCTTCTTACACAACCAAAAGTGTAGCAACGAACGACCGTACTGCCAGACCTGTATAAGCAAAGGGAGGCAATGCGAAGGCTATGAGAGAGAGCGTGTTTTCATCACCGGCACGATTGAGACCAAAGGTCGTGTTGCCTCGCACCCCAAGAAGACTGCATCGTCAAAGCAGAGGGCAAAGTCTACTGATAGCAGAGACCGACGGGCAGAAGTCCTACCGACGCCACCGCTCAGTTCGGCATGGGAGAACCATGTATCCTTGTCCAACAATACGATCGACTACCCTGTTCTGGTAACAGCACTGCAAACGAGCTTGCCTGATATCGCAGTTGAGAATGTGGGCCATGATGGTGCTACCGGCTTCAAGCTTCGGCTTCCGCCGTACACTCCGGCCGAAGTGCACCCTGTTCGCAGTGGAGAGGCCTTTGATGCTGAGGCGCGCTGTTTTGTGTGCCTCGCAAGCATCGCTGAGGCGAGCAGTTCGACCGGCGAGAACTACTGCGCCTTTTTGTTCCAGGTTCGTGCCATGGTGAATCATGGTCTCCTAGTTCATGTACTGATCTCTTTCTTAGAATAATATGAATACCTCCCCATCGGGTAGTGTGTCCACTTGGCAACTCACTCCAGACCAGATGAACATGGTGCAGAGGCTAGGACCTACACACTTCAGTTCATTCCCAGACCACTATTTCTTCGTTCGGATATACCGTCCGATGGCTGTAAGTCCAAAGCCTTGGTAGCCTCATGTCAAATCTAACGCTCTTTAGCTGAGTGTCGCTCTGTTGAGCCGTCGAGAAACATTTCTCTCAGCTCCAGACTGGACAATGCTACCATGGGAGAACCACCCCAAGTCATTGCTTGATCAGCTCTTCGACCTTATGCTGTTTCTCCCTTCCATATTCGCTCGAACGGATCGGCTAGTCCCTCAACAGCCCACGCTTGCGAGACGCGCAGAAGCTTCAGACCTCCTCCATAACTGCCTTTCACTTGAGAGACAGTTCCATGCATGGCTTGAACAGTCGATTGGCTCGCCAGGGTTTCGATCGTTGCCCTATTGGACAGCGGACGTCGTCAGCCCTGGAACTGCGATACCATTCTCTAATTCGTACATCTTTCGCGATGGCATGACAGGTCTCATGTTCATTTACTACTGGATGTCGCAAATCCTCTTCCATCGATGTATTATCAGCCTGAACAGGGCCATTTTTCAGCCGGTGGTTGATGCATACCCGGATATGTGGCCAAATATCCCATCGAACCTTCAGATCGATGAAACACGATACCAAGTCGGCCAAGACCTCGCAGCCAACATCTGCCGAAGCTTGGATTATGTCCTGGACAACACGATCCAGCCAGATTTACTGCTGGCCCCGATGACTGTAGCCCTTGATCTCTACAAAGAAGTCCATTCCTTGGCTCAAGATGGGCTTCTTGAGATGATATGGCTAGAGGCCTTCAAAGACCGATTGACTGAGAAAGGTCAACAGATTGCCAACACTCTGCAGGCACAGAGATGGATCGAGCTGACCAAGTCATGAGACTGTAACAAAAATATTGTAACTGACGAGAAAAATGGGTATATGTGAGGGACTCTTAGATTTGGGCAAGGCAGCTGGACTGCTTTGAGCTGCTTGGTTGTTCTGTGAATAACCGGGCGTGGGAAACATGGCAATGTAAAGTACAATCTGGGTAATATGTTGGACCTGAAGTAAGAATAATTTCAATAGCTGCTGCAGCGGGCTGTAGTATAATACACTCATCACTATTTTTTTTCCCAATGGGAACATTGAGGAATTGGCATTGCTGTGTCGTGGTTATAGGAATGAGTGGCCATGATTAAGGCAGCCAGCCTCAGGTACCTTCAAGTGTACATTGGTAGGCTTGCAATAAGTGTCTCTTGCAACTGGCACTGTGCAACGGCTCGCCACCACTTTCTTCCGGCCAGGTTGTCAGAGCTCAAGCCACACTACTTGAGGCTGAGGCACCACAGTGTACGGTGGTGGGCAGTACAGCGGGTAGGCTGCCAGTTCTGACGAAGCTCCCAAGCTACCTCATTCCGTAGATCGCGCCAACTGCAACCCGCCTCTACCAGACACCAAACGACTTGAGACTCCGTATTAACGCAGCGTTCTTGCCTCTGCCCATATTTATTTCTGCGTCACCCACGATAAATCAGTAGACCATGGCATCCGGATACGACAGAGCTCTCTCTGGTAAGTGGCGGCTTCGCTTAATGCTGGAAACCCATCGCTAACGTGCATAATCAGTCTTCAGGTTCGTCGTCATCGTTACTCTTGAACGCCCTATTCTGACCCAAGTATAGTCCCGATGGACACGTTTTCCAGGTTGAGTATGCCGGCGAGGCTGTGAAGAGAGGTATGTGTATATCGCTACCTAATGATGCGAAGTAAATTGACGTTGATTGCCAGGAACCTGTGCGGTCGGTGTCAAGGGCAAGGATGTCGTCGTGCTTGGATGCGAGAAGCGATCAGCAATGAAGCTGCAGGATACTCGAATCACGCCTTCCAAGATCCAGCTTCTCGATACACACGTCGCCCTGGCCTTCGCTGGTCTCAACGCCGATGCCCGAATTCTGGTCGACAAGGCCCGCCTGGAAGCTCAGTCGCACCGTTTGTCGGTGGAGGACCCCGTCACGATTGACTACATTACCAAATACGTAGCCGGTGTGCAACAGCGCTACACCCAGGCTGGTGGTGTACGGCCATTTGGCATCAGCACTCTGGTCGTTGGATTCGACAACGGAAGCAAGGTGCCTAGACTCTACCAGACAGAGCCCTCAGGCATTTACTCCGCCTGGTATGTCTCCATTACAAGGGAAATGGCATTCTGAATCATCTGCTAATGATAACATAGGAAAGCAAATGCCATCGGCTGATCCAGCAAGACGGTCCGGGAGTTCTTGGAGCGAAATTACAAGGAGGAAATGGACCGTGAAGCTACCATCCGGCTGGCCATTAAGTCACTCCTTGAGGTGGTTCAGACAGGAGCCAAGAACATCGAAATTGCCCTCATGGCCCCTGGCGCAGCGATTGAGATGCTGCCCACGGACGAGATTGAGGGTTATGTCAAGGAGATTGAGCAGGAGAAGCAGGAGGAGGCAGCCAAGAAGAAGACTGGCCGGGCGCCGGGCGCGGAGCGCCTCCATCCTGACGCGGGGTCAGGATGACTCTGCTGCCGAGTAAAGGTCTCTGGTTGGCGTTCTAGAGGAACGGCATCGATCTCTGCATTCAGAGCACAATGCCTCTGTATCAATACATTTAATGCCAGAACGTGCACGATTACCAATCATTACCTCGTTTTTAAAAAGTGACAAGCCGATATCTACCTGCAACGCCATACAACACCAAAATGCCCACTCTTCTCTAACCAAGCTTGTCTGCCTCTTCCGTAGGGTCGAATATCGACCTCTTTGAAACCTGCTTTGTCCTTTCGTCCTTCAGCATCTTGCTGTTCATCCTGATATCGTCACCTTCGATAGAGAGCGCGGCGTTCGGCGTCTTGGCATCGATGACAAAGTGGTTATCGCAGTGTGGGCAGTACTCGTCGCTCTCCTCAAACTCCTGGCCGTCCTTGCGGAAGCACTCTTGCACTTCTTGCAGGCGAAGATCATCTCGAACGACTGGAGAAGGGGTGCGACTCTTGCTCTTTGTGGCATTCGGCGCAGTCAAACCACTTCCGACCTGTATTCCTCCTGTTAGAACCGACCGCGAAGAAATATTGGGATCGAACGAGCTGGCGAGGGATATGTGCGGGTTCGAGCGGTACATACAGCATGGTGAACGGATAGCGACTTGAGCGTTGAGAATATGTTTACTAGACTGGTTGTGAGAATTTGTCTATAAAGACGTAGGGTCTGATGTGTTTCTGCTTGCTCACCACATCGTGTCCGTGTTCTACTGCAGTCCTCGTGGTTATATGGAGGGTGGAAGAAGCGCTTGCTCTGTATTGACGAGTTCCCGGTAAATGGGATATTTCATTTAGGAGAATCGAATTGCACTTCGCCTCTAGTGCCACACCGAGGTCTTCTACTTGTTGGAGGGGTCACATTAGGTACCCAGCAGTGAGCACACAGTGCACCTAACTCCCGTGACCCACCTCTTATCGATATCCAGTGACGGTATCACCTACCTTTAGTAAGCACGACTCGAGGCAGCTCTTCTGGGGCCGCCAAATAACTTCACGCTCCCAGACACTTCTCCAGGCAAACCTTCAGTCAAAACTGCTGTGGCGAGTACACATCGAGCGGGCTATCACGATATCTCGCAAGGATGCCGCCAAAGAGGAAGGCCGGTGATCCCGTCAAGGGAGGAGTCAAGGCTGGCAGGTCGTCGCGAGTCTCGACCCCGGGAGCGGCCACGCCTCGAAGCATCGACAGCAACGACGAGGTCGAGGAAGAGGAGGAGCCCGTCGATGAAGTCCTGGAGCGGGACATCGACAAGAACATAGATCTTTTCTCACTTGACCGCTACCAGAAAAGGCACGTCATCCGAGAGCCACTGCCGCACATCTTTGGTGACCATGACTTTTCGTATCTCGATCTCAAGAAGGACCACCAGAACCGGCCTCTATGGATCGACCCTCAGAAGGGCAGGATCATCCTAGAGAGTTTCAATCCTTTGGCCGAGCAAGCACAGGACTTTCTGATTACCATCGCTGAACCGTTGTCCCGACCGACCTTTATGCACGAATATGCCCTTACGACACATAGTTTGTACGCTGCTGTGTCGGTCGGACTTTCGCCACACGATATCATCAACACCCTAGAGCGTTTCCTCAAGACGCCTCTCCCGATGAGATTCGAGCCTTCATCACGAATTGTACACAAAGTTACGGCAAGGTCAAGCTCGTCTTGAAGAACACCAAGTACTACGTCGAAAGTCCTGATCCCAACATGTTGCAGACCCTGCTCAAGAATCCCAAGATTGGACCTCTCCGCGTGCAAAATACTGAGGGTGGTGATGAAATTACCACGTCTGCTGCTCCCAAGATTGGCGGTCTCGTTATTCCGGGAACAAAAACGCAGCCGGTGTCAAGCAGGCAAATGGGCTTCAGCAGACTACGGAGCCAGGACAAGACGGGCAGCCTATTCAGGAAGGAGATGTCTTTGCAACTCTCAACGAAGAAGACGATGAGGACCAGGAGATTACTCATTCTTTTGAAATTGCCGATAAAGATGTCGAAACGGTGCAGAAGGAGTGTCTCAACCTGGGATACCCGGTTCTGGAAGAGTACGATTTCAGGAGGGATGAAGTCAACCCTAACCTCGATATCGATTTGAAGCCCGGAACCCAAATCAGACCATATCAAGAGAAAAGCCTTAGCAAGATGTTTGGCAATGGACGAGCGAAAAGTGGTCTGATCGTCTTGCCCTGTGGCGCAGGCAAGACCTTGGTTGGCATTACGGCTGCCTGTACAATCAAGAAGGGTGTCATTGTCCTATGCACCAGTTCCATGTCTGTGGTGCAATGGCGAAATGAGTTCTTGAAGTGGTCTAACATCAACCCTGACGATATTGTCGCCTTCACATCAGACTCCAAGGGCAATGTGTTCACTGGTAGCACTGGTATCATTGTCACGACGTACTCCATGGTGACTCAGTCGAGAGCCAGATCGTACGATGCAGAGAAGATGATGAAATTCCTCACGGGCCGTGAGTGGGGTCTGATGCTCCTGGACGAAGTGCACGTCGTCCCGGCCAACATCTTCCGTAAGGTAACTTCGTCTATCAAGACACATTCGAAGCTAGGCCTTACGGCCACTCTTCTGCGTGAGGATGACAAGATCTCTGATCTTAATTTCCTTATTGGCCCGAAACTTTTCGAGGCCAACTGGATGGAGCTGTCAAAGCAAGGTCATATTGCACGTGTGCAGTGTGCTGAGGTATGGTGCCCTATGCCTACAGAATTCTACGACGAATATCTTCGTGCTCCATCTCGCAAGAAGAATCTGTTGTATATTATGAACCCACGGAAGTTCCAAGCTTGCCAGTACCTGATCAATTATCACGAGTCGAGAGGCGACAAAATCATCGTCTTCTCGGATAACGTGTATGCATTGAAAGCATATGCCTTGAAGCTTGGCAAGGCTTTCATTTACGGCAGCACAGGTCAAGCGGAGCGATTGCAAGTGTTGGAAAATTTCCAGCACAATCCGCAGGTCAATACGCTGTTCTTGTCAAAGATCGGCGATACGTCGTTGGACTTGCCTGAGGCTACCTGCCTGATCCAGATTTCCTCGCATTATGGATCACGTCGTCAGGAAGCCCAGAGACTTGGACGTATCCTTCGAGCCAAGCGCCGTAACGACGAAGGCTTTAATGCATTCTTCTATTCATTAGTATCCAAGGATACACAGGAGATGTATTTCTCATCAAAGCGACAGGCTTTCCTTGTTGATCAAGGATATGCTTTCAAGGTCATTACACAGTTGGCAAACATTGAGAAAACACCTGGCTTGGCATTTGCGACTGCCAGTGAGCGACGTGAACTCCTGCAGAAAGTTCTTGTAGATAATGAAAGTATGGAAGACGAGGACATCACGGATGACCTGTTCCACAGCGGAACCATGGGTCGTAGAAAGAAGAAGGGAGCGGCTAGACGAACCGCAGGCACGCTGGGTGAGCTAAGTGGAGGCCAGGACATGGCGTACATTGAGCAAAATAAGAGGCTGAATCAGTCTCTAAAGAAGGGCAAGGGCAAGAAGGAAAGCCATTCGTTCTTCAAGAAGATTGGACGGGAGAATGCTCGACGCGCTGCCGCTGGGTAATCGCGGATGGCGTGACACAGCGGCGGTTCTACAACAGATTGAACATCGGGATCGTACAACAAGGGCGGGCTGGGTTTGGATACGGAAGCTCTGGCATGGTTTGGCGTTCGGCAGTGTATTACAGCGATGATTTAAGAGTGACATCCAAGACGGGGTCATGTAAAGTATACAATCATACACTCTTCACATATCAGCGATAAATTGGAATTGTTGTTGCATCCAGGAGGTCTCTAAACCGTGTTCGGCAATATGTGATGGTGCAGTTCCATGCCAGGCAGCAAAGCGTAGCCTCTAGGATGGTGTAGAGGGCCACGTAGTCGAGCCCTTCCTTATCTGTAGTCTTACAAGTGAAATATCACCACTTTCGCAATCGGGTACGGTATGTTGGCTGAGGCATTAAGATAGCTCAAGCCACCCTCTCTGCGCCCTTGTAACGGATAGGACGGTTATTTGGTGGCACAGCAACATCGGCAAGAGATGAGAATCGAGACACTGTGTCTCACCGCTGCCCTATGTGTATCAGGATTTTTAGACAGGAAGCGGAACGGAAGCACTTTCCCGGCGACTTTGCCGAGCAATGGAAGGGGACCCCCATGAACGGGGTGGACGGGGTGGACGAAGTGGACGAGGCGCGACTCAGAGTATGCGGACAGATAGACAGAGAGAGGAAATTAGACGTGTTGAGTTACGGTGAGTATTGCGGTGTGAGGATGACGAAAGACGTCGGGATCTCCATTCGGGATGTCGATGCTGACGAGCTCTGAGATTGCAAAGCGGGAAGGCCCTAAGGTAAGGTATGCGTATCAACGGATACGTAGGTCCGGGGCCAAGCCGGTCAGCGGTGAGCAGGGTCGGCGTTTGAGATGGCTCCCGAGATGCAACCAGGCGCCAGGGTCTTTCGGAGTGGGTTAAACTAGGCCGTCTCTTCCTTGCTCTTTCTTTTCTTTTCTTTTTCATATGCCGACATGGTAATGTGGTCGAGGATCCTTGTCGTTGGGATGTCGCGATTGACTCGCGTATGGAGCGCATGCAGATTGGGTGATGGTGACCTCATCATTGAAACGTTGAGCTAGGGCATTTTGAGGGAAGATCATGTAAGTGAGTGTGGTGATGATTCAGGAGGCAGCCAACGGGCAACGGTGGGGAAGAAGGGTGGCCTCGGTCGGTTACAGTGCCTTACAGCGGGCATTGCATGGCAAGCGGCTTGGCCGAGGGTGGGTTAGCCGTGGCTGCAGGTGCGCTAGAGAATTGCTGTAAATCGTAAGGCGAAGATGGAAGTGACGGCGGCCGTAATGAATGTGTGCGTATGCAGGCATGTTGTTGTATGTGTGTATACGGAGAGGATGGCAGCACTGCATCTGCATCTGCATTTGCATCTGCGGCGCATGTCCATCTTACACACCCATTGCGACTGAACCACACTGCACATTTCCGGTTCTCAGATCGAACGAGACGCGCACTTATCGCGGATGACGGGACGGAGTATTTGCGCAGGTTGGCAAGATTTCCTTCCCCTGTGCTAGCAGGTAGCTAGACCTAGCCTTTTCCTGGGACCCCGTCTAAAACATGGCGGAGAGTCTGGACCAGTCCATTTCGAGACATGGGCTTGGTCAGTGGCGGCGAGGCACTGCAAACGCAAAATATCGGATCGGAGCCCTTTGGCACATGCTGTTAGCTGGACGGTGCAGCAGTAGCAGTGGCGGCGGCGGCGTCGTGATATTGGCACAGAGTGGCACGGTGGATGAAGTGCACATGAAGTCGAGTGACCCAACCTCGTTCCTCTATGGATCTGAACAGGGCGTTGCTTGGTTAAGGGACCGAGAAAACACCCTGATCCCAGCGTCGTATGTAAGCAATGATGGGGCTCCAGGGAAAGGGAAGGGAAAGGTAAGGCGAGTGAGGCAGCGCAGGGCAGGGCAAACGAAAAGCAGGGAAAGGGTTCAGTGAAGTGAGACGGATAGGCGAAGCCGGTGCGGTGCGTCGTTCCCAGAACATCGGATGGTCCATAACTCTGTTATTAGGGCCCACTGGCTCGGCACCTGGCGTCATGGTCTGGTACCGCCACCCATGCCGGCTACCTGGCGTGCTAGCAGCAGAAACGCTGGACTTGGCACTGAGTTGCTACTAAAAAAAGAAGAAAAAAATCAAACGATACTGGGCAATGTACCCTTCTACATGCCTTGTACAGTGGTTGGGGCCCCACAGCCATGCGATGTGTTTCTCGCCTCTGGCTAGGACCAATCTGAGGCGAGCCATCGTATCTCATTCATCAGTCTCTGACGAAACCGTCTCCTCTCTCTCTCTCTTCTCCACTAACAAACCGCAAGCCAAAGCCAAGACCGGCGCCAAGACAAAGACCGCACACCCCCGGCCTGCCTCCGCTGCAGGTGCAGCTTCCTTCAAAGCACCAAATCTTCCCTCTCACTTCACCACCCTTCCCACCGGGTCCACGCTACACGACAGCATCTTCGGCTGTCTGTCCAGGGAGGGAGTGTGACTTGAACAGAAGCAAGGGCAATATACTTTTGCTACTCTCTCTTTTTTTCCCTCTTCCTTCCCGCCTCCCTTGTGCAGACAGGCGCGGGCGGGCGCACAACAAACACACTTATCAAGGTTCCTGGTCTGGCCTGGTCTGGTCCAGCAGGCAAGGGAAAACCGCCTTCTTGGCCAAGACATCAGTCAACGTGCTGCCCGTCTCACATTCCATTCGACCACCGCTGTCCCGTCTCTTACACGCGATTGCTGCACCGCGATATTGGCTGAATTGATAAGCCCAAGGCTCGTTCTCGTCAGCCACCCCGGTCCTCGACAACGGCGGTGCAGAAGCAGCGGCATTGCAGTACAGCTCAGGCCGGCGGGCTCACCACAGCGCACCGCAGAGCAACCCGTCTTACTTTTTCCAACGTTACTTTCCTTCTTTCCTTACTAGTTCATCCGCCAAGGGAAGACGGTCTTTTTCTTGTTGCTCTTCGGCCCATTCCGGAAACACCCACCCTTTTCTGTCGCCTGCGTCAACTTCACCTTGTCATTCATCCACCCATCCTATAATTATTCCGCCTTTTCCTCCCTATGCAGCCAGACCTTTCGCGAAACTCGGCAACTCGGAATTCTGCACTCCAAACCAATCTTCTCCTCCTTCTATTCTTCTGTTCCTTGGTTGAGTTGACGACGACGCTGGGCATATCCCTCCGCGTCCACCCAGCTCTTTTTACTTGTCGCCCACCAACCATGTCTTTTCGTCGCTCGACTATCGTGACGTCCTTGTACTGGGCTCACAACAGTTGAACCGCGACCCCGGCTCTGTAAACGACTCTATCCACTTATTGGAAGGCTTTGCCTCTCTCACCAAAACCTGTGGCAATTGCCATTAAATCTTTGCCCATTCTTCACACCCTATTTTCTTACCGTCCTATTTTAGAACATGTCGCAACCACAGCCTGGTGGTGGTTTCTGGGGCGTATCAAGGCTCTCAGGCCTGCCTTTCTCGCCAAGAAACCGCACTTCAGCTTTATATCAGCTCATTGTATGAGACCACTTGCCTCCCCGTTACTTAGCATAACTAATTAAGCCCTCGATAGATGTGTGGATCATCGGCGCGACCATCGTGGCTTCAATCGCCATCTATGCCGGTCGCAGAGATGAGTTGGCATATATTGATGCGTTAATGTTTGCCAGTGGTGCCAACACGCAAGCTGGCCTAAATCCTGTCGATCTCAACAGATTGACCACGTTCCAGCAAACCATGATCTATTTCTTCGCTATGCTGTCCAGTCCCATCACTCTCCATGGCTCAGTCGTCTACCTCCGCTTATACTGGTTCGAGAAACGATTCCAAGGCTGGGTCAAGGATGCCAAACAAAAGCGTATGAGCTTCTCCAAGTCCAGGTCCAAGGCACGAAATGAAGCCAGCAGGGCCGAGCAAGGCGTCAACGGCCGCAACATCACCATTGTTCCGCCAATTGGCAATGCACCCAGAGTTGCCAACGATGGTGTCCTACTTGACGACCGGGGTCAGGTAGTACCCAAAAGTACACTTAACAGCGATGAGAGCGACGTTACTACTGTAACCGATGATTACACCAATACTTTCCCGCTCAGCGATCTGGACAAGCCTCCAAGATCTGATCTGGGATCTGATGATGTGTTCGAAGACACCGCTGAGATGGGTAAGAAGAAAAGTGCAGAGCAGCACCCATCAACTCAACCAGTTACGACAGCCATCACCTTTGCAAACACTGTCAAAAGGAGTGATGGCATGGATGACGATGCTACCAAATTTCCACAGCCACGCTCAAATGCGGAACACATCGCTATTTTGGAGCGCCAACGCAACCAAGACAACGAAGTCCTCCGTATCCCGGGTCCCAGGGATGCCGAGAGAGGGTTAGGGCCCACTCGACTCGGCGACAATGATGAAGGGGACGATGATGAAAACGCCATGGCACGGGCTACCACGAGAGACTCGCGCTTGGAACATACCACCACCGGGCAAGGAGCCCCCGTGGACGCCAACCCACTATAACCATTGCGGAGCCGGGCCACCCGAGGCGACGACATGAATTAGCTGACGACGTACACGCCGTCGAGGGCACTCTGGACAGCTTGAGGTTTCGTAAACCACGCATCTTCAACCGCTCTCAAGACAAATTACACGAGGACGATGCAGAGTCGGGACGATTACGGACAGTCAGGTCGAAAACTGTGGAAACCTTGAGATCAGCCTTGTCTCGCGAAAAAACGGACGATATGCCCTATCTCAGTTATACACCAACGATTGGCCGCAACTCAAACTTCGTTGGTCTTACGCTCGAGCAACGTGAAGAGCTTGGTGGTATCGAGTACCGCTCCTTGAGAACCCTCGCCATGGTTTTGCTCGGCTACTTCTGGGGTTTCCAGATATTAGCCTTCACCTTTCTCCTCCCTACATCCTACACAATCAACGCTACGGAGCTGTTGTGGAGAATACTGGTGTCTCAAAAGTTTGGTGGGCATTTTTCACCAGCAACTCAGCCTTTATGGATTTGGGTTTCACGCTCACAGTCGACAGCATGATCTCTTTTAACACGTCTCAGTATATCTTGATGATTATGTGGTTCTTCATCATCATTGGCAACACTGGCTTTCCGGTGATGCTGCGTTTCATTATTTGGCTGACTTCATGCATCGTCCCCAAGCATTCTGGTCTCTGGGATGAGCTGAGATTCCTACTCGATCACCCGCGTCGATGCTTCACGCTTCTCTTCCCTCAGGTGCGAACTGGTGGCTTTTCTGGATTCTTGTTGCTTTGAACGGCATCGACTTGATCTTTTCATCATTCTAGATGTAAGTTTGCTAGCCATTCTGACCCCGGAAACTCAACTGACATGCAATAGCTCAACTCCGAGGTTGTCGAACAACTTCCAGTCCACACACGAGTAGTGAATGGCCTCTTCCAGGCTGCCTCAACCCGTACCGCTGGCTTCTCCTCCCTTCCTCTGTCTGCACTCCACCCCGCCATGCTGGTGCTCTACATGATCATGATGTATATCTCGATTTTCCCGATTGCCATTTCCATTCGAAGGACAAACGTTTACGAAGAGAAGTCTCTTGGCGTATACCACGATAAGAAAGACGACGATGAAGAGACCGGGGACGCAGATGCCCTCTCTTATGTCGGTAGTCACTTGCGGCGTCAGCTGTCTTTCGATTTGTGGTATGTCTTTTTGGGACTGTTCGTCGTCACAATCAGCGAAGGTGGCAAGATCAAAGCTGGAGAATTTGATATCTTCACTGTTCTTTTCGAGATTGTCAGCGCTTACGGTACTGTCGGAATGTCCATCGGCGTTCCCACCGCCAATGCCTCGCTCTGCTCGCAGTTCTCGGTCGTCGGCAAGCTTGTCATCGTCGCCATGCAGATCCGTGGCCGTCACAGAGGTCTTCCATATGGTCTCGACCGCGCCGTGCTGCTCCCCAGCGAGTACCAGTTCCAAAAGGAAACGGAAGAGTCACAGCCGGTGCTTGTCCGAAGCAATACCAACATGTCCACTGGCACCGCCACTGGTATTCAGCGTGTAGGAAGCAGCACTGGACGCGGTCGGAGCAAAAGCAGAGACCGTGGCAACAGTAATCTGCTGGTTCAGCTGCTACACCCTGGCCCTGCTGTACCGCCTTCGATTGCCCACGCTCATCGAAGGACCACATCCAACGACTCGCAGACGCCTCGCCCTTTCCCTCGCACGCAGACAGAGCCTGTATTCGAGATTGAAGAAGAGGATGAGTCGCCTCGATCGCCCATTCATCCACGCCCCCGTTCACGAACACTTTCGACTCCGGTGAATTAATGGACAACCGGGATGAACACTCTCCTGTAGTCTCACCGATATATTACACTAATCATGACCACCTCTGCCCTAGCGGGCTGCAATTCACCACATCTCTTCACGTTTCCTACTTCTTACTTCTAAATCATTAAAGGCGGCAGCAAGCGCAAGCAAGCTTTGGAACAGTTTAGCGGAGTTTTTAAAAGGGAATGGCTTTGGACATGCTGCGTACAGTTGGTAAACTGAGGGATTTGAACATTCGGGCGGTGCACTTGACTCATTCGCGTAGACCGGAGCAGGGTATAGGCAGGCAGCGTCACAATTTTGGGAACGAAAGAAAAAAATGTTTCATGCGGTCGCAGATAGAGGCCTTACAGGCGTGTAGGAGTTCTATTCAAGATGAGCTTTCTCATCATCATGCCCATAGGGGCTACCCAATAAACGCCCTGATACCATTTCCCATGCAGTATGGTCCATCTAAACGTTTGCAAAACGTGAAAAGAATGCCTATAAAAGCCCAAACATTAACCAAATAGCAAACACGCGGTATAATGCGATCCCGGACGCAAGCCCAGCGAAATCAAATGCAACCTGCCGCCCTTAGTCTTCCTCGAAAGCTCCCATGTTCTTCAGCGCGCCTGCTAACCGTCGATAATCCCGAAGCAAGTCAACGACTTCGTTGAGCTTCAAATCCCCAGGTGACTGAACCTCCATGAAGCGTTTGTTGGGTGGCGCAACTTTGTTGATCTTCTTTGGGGGCAGGGCAGCTGCGATGTCAGGAAACGCCTGGCTATTTGTCAGTGACTGCTTGTTTAATACGGGATTTTAGCAATACTCACAGTGGCTAAATCGCCTCCATCGGCCGGCTTCGCTGCCTCCTTCGGAGCTATCGGGGTGGGCGGGTTGGAGGTAACACGACCAAATCCGCGAATCATAGGGATGTTGGACAGCCGCGCCATAGGGTTGAATGAGTTGCTCAGAGTCCGCATTTGCTCAAGCATGGCGGGATTCTGAGTTGGTGCCAGTGCAGCTGCGGGCTTTGGCTCCTCGGAAAGAGGGTCTTCCTTGAGGAGCTGGCGCTTCTACCGCTACGAGCGCTGTCGGCGCTGGCATCTCGGTTGTTGCCAATACGGCTAGTAACACGCTCCTCACGGAGGTTCGCGCGTCGACGATCCACGCTGTTGGGGTCCAGCAACGAAGGAGTGCCAATATCATCCTCGTCCTCGATGGGCGGCGTGCTCACAAGTTTGCGTGCATCGTCAAGAGTGCGAGGGACGATGATTGACTCTCGAGGGCTGTCTTGGTTCTCTCGGAGTTTACCCACAAGGAACTTGTAGCTCTCACCCAAGCTGTTCGATATGGTTTTGAGACCCTGATCGGCAGTGTTCATGACTGCGTCGCTGGCAGCGCCAAAGGCCTGTGCTGGTGTGTTGACAAGGTCGCTAAGGCGCCTATTGCGTAGGATTGTGCCAGGTTTGAGACCAGCCGTGGGCGGTAGCCTTGAACCGACAGCACCAGTCTTGCTCTCAGCTGTGTTTTGGTTCGAAGCACTTAAGCCTTGAAGATAGGCGGGAGGAAGGTTTCCGCCTTCGGGGTCCCAGGCTGGCTCACCAGTTTAGCGGGGCCTGACAAGTGTTCATCCTCCCTCAGTGTCGCAAGATCCACAGTTTCTAAGAAACTGACGGCAGCTTCAAGGTTGGTCAAGCAGTAAGCAGCTTCACCCGTCAGTTTGTGCTCCCACCGGAATGACTGGATAAAATGAATGTCGCTAATGACGTGCAAGTCCTCTGGGGAAGTGTTATGAGCGTGTAAATCAGCATTGGCATGATCTCGTCGGCAGATGCCGAGGGATGAAAGTAAGCCAATGTGTCGACAATACTCCTGTGTGCTGCCTTGAGTCGGTTAAGCTTCCCTAGGGGTATTTTGACTCGGTCATGCGAACGAGATCTTTACGTGCTTCGCCTAAACGCTCTCGAATTTCGGTTGTCCTTTCCGCAGCGGCCTCGGGTGTTTGTGCGGCATCATCCCCAAGGTCGATCCCGAGATCAGCAGGTCCAATCCCTACGAGAGAAAGAGCAGCAGTTTTGGACCTCAGCTTATCATCCTGAGCCTCGTCCTGCGTACTTCTGTGGCGGTATATACGGTCATAGATTCCTTCGCACAGCCTTCGCTCAACAGCCTCCTCCAGCAAGCTGCGCTTCGCTTCCAGAGCCCGACGAGCGCGTCTCCGGTCCGCAAGTTCTTCTGCTGTAAGCATCTGTTGCTCGGCCTCCGACTTGGGCTTGTCCTTTCCAAGGGCAGCAGCTTTGGACTTCAGACGGCTTGCGGCTGATGAAATTGAGGATGCCGATGCAGCAGGAGAGGCATCGCGACTCTGTCTGGTAGCTAGGGCACTGATATGTGTTCCGATATGGGATGAGCTAAGGGCATAGAAGTCCTGGAAAAGCTGAGATAGCTTATCGATATTCGGAGGCGTTGAGTGAACCTTGGCGGAAAGGGATTCGACAAAGCTGCATTGCGACCAGGTTAGACAAGGTGGCCCTGTGCGAGAACCATTGCACTTACTTATCTGTCAACGTGATCAGCTCTATAGGGAGGTCGTCGAGTTCGATTGAGGCCCTGGTGATCTCGTTGGCAGCATCGTCGTCGGAGTTATCTCCCGTCTCGAACGTATCTGGGTGTTCGGAATCGTTCGTTTGGGGAGCAGGGCTCTTCTCGCCAGGCGATCCATTCTGGAAGGTGTGCGCCCTCTTGGGCGGCCTCAGGGCTTCATTCTCGTCGGGGACGGGCCTCGGGGAAAAGGAGGACAGGCGGGTGATGCCAGGCCGTGGAGGGTTGGGTTTGTCTTGGCTTTGCGAAGCCATTAATCTCTGTGAAGGGCTATATACCATCATTGTGAGCACGTGTCCACGTCAAGAGGGCCCGGCAGAGGCAAGATGCGCGGCGATGGGCATTTGCAGGGGACAGTCGCCAAGGGAAGCACGAAAAGGCTGGATCGTGGAGATGATATGATGGTGATGGTGATGGGAAGTGGGTACCTTATTCTCCTCACGGGATGATTTGGAACGATGCAAGAGCCACCAGCGCCTTCGAAGTCTATTTCAAGGTGCAGGACAGAATTGGCGAGGACGATAAGGTAAAGACAGGAACTCGGAGGGTTGGTGAGACAAGTCGCAGGTTGAGCGGGCTCGAGACACCTGGGCCTAAAGCTGGCCTGATGTTGCAATGGGGTTCGAGATGGTGCAAGGACGCCGTCTCCGCGTCAGGACGGCAAGGAAATAAACACCAGAGGAAAAGCGAGCGTCGGCGGTTGACGAAGGAGCTGGCGAAGGTTACGTGCAGATGCAGAGTTGGTCGCTGAAGCTGAAGATGGCCATCTGTCAAGCTCCATTACGATAAAGGTACAGGAGACTAATCCGGCCAAGTCTTGCCTGAGGCGGGGCAGATGGTGATACTGGGGATGCGCTACGCGTCTGTCTCTAGGTACCTACGCCAGGCCAGTGTCCATCAAGCTTAGCGCCGTGCTCAGCACTGACGCGAGTGCCCCGACGACCTGCCAGTAGCAGATTGCAGGTACCACGGGCAATGCTGTTGGATTCCAATCCAGGGCCCTGCAGAGTACAGAGATTAGATAAAGCACCCCGGATGGATTATGCAGTGTAAGTGGAAATGGCAGGCCTCTTTTCTTTCATTTCCAGACCGCCCAACTGGAGGTGAAAAGGAAAGCTCTCCCAAGTTGGCGACTGTATTTGCTGACGTAGAACCCCACGAAAAGAAACACGGGCGTTTCGGCGACGCTGAACTCTGCCAACGTTTGGTGGGTTTAAGTCGTCACCTCAATGCGTAAGCCCTCAATCTGTCATCGTCATTGTTCGTGCTCCAACGCCAGTTCTCGTAACAACGTAGCCTTTTTGAACCACAGCAACGTCGCAAGTCTTGTGATTCGGCAATAATGCGTATCAGAATATAGGACCAGGGTATCTAGGCTCCGAATATGCCATCAACCAGCCAACCTCTGATGCATGTCTTATGTCGGGGAATATCTATGCAACTAGGCACGGTACCGCGGCCCAGTCCAGCAACCAGGTTGCGATATGGAGACTAGAAACAGAAACAGCAACACCGGAGCACGCCGTGGCGGAAGGTGACCAAAGGAGCACGAGCTCCAGCCTTGTCGGCAGTGTTGTGATTGGGTACCGACGTCTAATGCTTGCAGGTGATGAGTCGCTTCTGGGGCTTTGTTCGAGGGGAGCATGGCACGCGGTCGGCTTGGGGTGTTGTTGGATAGTTCAGGGACCGGTATGATCCCGTCCATCCATCCATCCATCTCTGGTGCTTGAGAAGACCTACCCCGATATCTCGAGAGGCCAGGCCAGGCCCTGTTGCAATCCTGGGGTAATACGGAGTAACGTTAGTAGTCGGAGCTCCATGCGGGGTAGCCAGCGACTAGTCCAATGCACCATGCAGATCTAATGTTGTTGAAGACCGAGGCATTGAGCGTGGCTAACCATGCTTGTCTGCTAGGTGGTGTGTCAAGTGTCATCTTCAATATCGATGGGGTGATTTGCTCTAATGCACCAGAGAAATAGACGTGACTTTTTGTATAGCACAATGCAGCTGATACCTACTATAAGGTAAGTCAGTAGGTACCTAGGTACCGTACCTTAGTTATAAGTTATCACTGATCGACTTACACTGAAAAGCCAGCAATAGGCATGTACTTGCGTGCTTGGGCCAGCACGGGTAACCAAGGTACCCGACGGCTCAAGGGAAGTGGCTGCTTCCGCCAAGCGGGACACAAGGGACAAGAGGCGGTACCAAAGGCCCAGCGCCTCCACGTATCTCCTAAAGAGGTAGGCGGCGCAACACATCAGCTCGTCAGTCTCCTGATCTGACCCTGGTCTGGCCCCGGTCTGAGCCTGGAGTCTGGAGCTTGGAGCCTGGGGTCTGGTCCTCGGCAGAGACAACGAAACCTACGCCTACACCTGCACCTGCACCGACAGCACAGCACAGCACGGCTTCGGTGTCGTGAGCTCCGTCTAGCCGCACCTCCCTCACCTCACCTCACTTCACCTCACCGACCTATCCCATCCTACCCTACCCTACCTTACCCTACCTTGCCTTGCCTTGCCCTGCCTTACCTTGTCTGACCTGGACCTGGCCCTGTCTTCTTGCTCATCTCGGTACGATCCGCAACCTTTCCCACCTGCAGGTCGCTCACCGTCCGCCGTTGCAACTCTCGCCGTCTATACACCTGCGTTGCCCGTCATGTCAGGGCCGCCGTCCCGTATCCGTTCCATTCTCGGCCATCTGCTCCCGCAGCCCGCTGTCCCTGCACATATCCATCACCTCTCCCTACCTTCTTCCTCGAGCGAGCTGCCGCCATCGAGCCAAATGCCGAGGCAATCTACCACATCACCGCCAATGGCGTCGTTCTCCAACGCTCGTATCGCGAGTTTGCCGATCGTGCTCGGGGATTGGCTTACTACTTGAAGAAGCACCACTACCTCCGCGTCGGTGTTCTCGCGCCCAATACGCCGGCCTTCCTCGAGGCCATCTACGGCATTGCCGCTGCCGGCAGTGTCATAGTCCCGGTTAACTACAGGCTGAAGGAGGCCGATATTGACTACATTTTCGATTTTGGCGAGGTTGACTGCATCATTGTCGATCAGGAGTTTACTGGCTTGCTCCAGGCCTTTATCCAGAAACACCCCAAGGTGCCAATCATAGTAGATCTTGTAAGCGCATATTGTTTCGATCTGCTAGTAACGCATGTGACAAAGACTCATGACTCAATTTAGGACAACGATGTCACAGAAGGCCAGCTCTGTGGTCCTTTCGATGAAGCTATCCTTGAGGGTCTAAAATATGATCGTGAGCAAGGCGCTCAAGGCTGGGCTGGTCTCCATTCCCACGTCAATGACGAAGATGGCATGCTCGCGATACCCTTCACCTCTGGCACCACCTCTCGGCCCAAAGGTGTTGTGTACACTCACCGTGGGGCTTACCTTGCCGCTTTGGCTAATATCATTGAGTCCGGACTGAACAACGGCCATTGCAAATATTTGTGGACGCTCCCGCTGTAAGTTGCTCGAGATGAGCCCACTAGCTTTCCAACACTGGGCCGCACACATTGCTAACAATGCATAGGTTTCATGCCATGGGCTGGACGTTCCCTTGGTCTGTTGTCGCTGTCCGAGGTGTGAATGTATGCTTAAGGAAGATTGACTATCCCCTGATATGGAGGCTTCTGAAAGAAAAGGGCATCACCCATTTCAATGCAGCCCCACAGTCAACACCCTTCTGGTAGCTGCAAAGGAAGCTGAGAAGCTACCCCAAACCGTTCGGGTTACAGTGGCTGCAAGCCCTCCTAGTGGCCACCTTTTGAACAAATGGTATGGAGATTCACCAGTTTTATGCTGCAAGTGGTTACTAACATCTTCGAAGACGAATTTAAACTTAATACCCGTGCATGTTTACGGTATGACCGGTGAGTGCAGTTCATACAAACCGACCCGCGTTATGTTCACTTGCTGATGCTCATACAGAGACTTACGGCCCTATCACCAAGTGCTATCCGATGCCAGAGTGGGACAGTTTGCCCTCCCACGAGAAGTACGCCAAGATGGCAAGGCAGGGTCACGGATTCATCACTAGTCTTCCCATCCGCGTGGTGAAACCCGACCAGCCAGACGGTGTTCTGGTTGATGTGGCCAAGGACGGCAAGGAAATTGGTGAGATTGTTTTCTTTGGAAACATCTGCGCGAAGGGCTATTACAAAGATGAAGCCGCCACTCGGAAACTCTTCGCTGGTGGTGGTTTGCACTCGGGGATCTCGCCGTCTGGCATCCCGATGGCAGTGCGCAGATCCTCGACCGCGCCAAAGACATCATCATTTCGGGCGGTGAAAATATCTCCTCGGTTGCTCTGGAGAGTTTCCTTGCCGAGCACCCAGACATTCTCGAAGCTGGTGTAGTTGCCGTTCCTGATTCGCATTGGGGTGAGCGGCCCAAGGCTTTCGTCACCGTCAAGGAAGGCAAGGCAATCAAAGGTGAAGATGTGATATCATGGGCAAAAAACAAGAGCAATATCAGTAGGTTCATGGTACCAAGAGAGGTGGAGGTTGTGAATGAGCTGCCCAAAACGAGCACCGGAAAAATCAAGAAGAATGACTTGCGTGAGTGGGCCAAGACGGGCAAAAGGCGTAGGGTGTGCTTTGGGTCCAATTCACATCTCATGCATGTATATGGATAGAATGTCGAAGTATTTCGCTAGAGTTGCAGATAGAGGAGACGGTATGCATCATCTTGAGAATCCTCAGCTCGTATTCGCGGGGAACAAGGCCCCTTGCGGCCAAGATCCATGCTATTGAGAGTGTGCATGTCATCCTCACCGAGGGCAAAATCAAAGACATTGGCGTTTTCCTCGATTCTTTGAGGATCCTGGCTTTTGGGCAGTGCAACCCAGCCATTCTGCAGGCTGTAGCGAATGAGAACTTGCGCAGGCGTCTTACCATGCTTGGACGCAACAGCCGCTAGAGCAGGATCGTCAAGACGTGCGCCTGTAGCTAGCGGGCTGTATGCCTGTACGATGATTCCGTTGTTCTGGCAGTACTGCACCAACTGCCGCTGCTGGCACCAAGGATGGAGCTATGTGCAGACAGTCAGGTTAGTGGTTGGTGGTGTTGATGAGAGTGCTGGCAAGTCTTCACGATATGGGTTTTTGAAAGATGAGGGTAAACGCTCTCACCTCGATTTGATTAACGTGCGGAGGCCATATTTGAGCATAGTCTCTCATTTCCTCAATGTGGTGAATATGAAAGTTGCTCACGCCGATAGCTCTGGCTTTGGCTTCAGTGTAGAGCTTCTCCAGCGCGGCCCAGAGGCGTTCTCTGTTTGCTCGATCGGAGCCCGGGATATGAATGAGGAACAGGTCTACATAGCCTCCACTTCCGCCGATCTTTTCAATACTTTGCAGTAACTTGGAGTAAGTGTCTTCTACGGTGGCTTGGGCACGGCTGGCCTTGGTCGTTAAGAAGACGTCGGCACGTTTCAACGAAGACTCTTTCACCGCGGTACCAACAGCTGCCTCGTTTCTGTAAAGCTGGGCGGAGTCAATGGCACGGTAACCACGGTTCAACGCTGTGAGACATGCTTGTGTGCATGCATCGCTGCGGATTTTGTAGACGCCTAGGCCGAGACGGGGAATATGCACGGTGGTGTTTGGTATGAGAATTGTGTCTTCCATATGAATATTCGTGGAGGACATGTTATTGGTGAATTGTTTTAAAGTAGCCATAGGGTGCAGGTCTGGTACATGTGGGAGGGAGACATTGTGCAGATGACTGGACTGTGGAAGTTGACGAGCTTCGTTTACATGGAACATAGTGTTGGGCAGTCAGTAGTCAGCATTGGTTGACCCATTCTCATTCTGTAAGTCCAGGGTATGACGATGGAAGAGGGCAAAAAGTGGGGACGGGAAGTCTTCCGAGCTGATGGATGCCTACAGGTCCATGGGCATGGCATGGCATGATTGCTGAGCAGGCGGCGAGCTATAAAAAAGTCACGGTCTTCGAATTTTGATTCAGTGCTTGATCAATTGTGGACGTGTCTCTCGCTGCTCACGGTCAGCGTAAATATCCCCGTTTCCGGCCTCTTCCAATCCCGTTACGGCGTCTTGTCCTCAGCAGCCAGGTATCTTAAGCCGTTTGTGGTGTTGTTCTAGAAAGCCCCACAGAACCCGTCGATAGATGCTCATGGAAACTCACTTTCGTCACTCGCAGGTTCGAGCCAAACAGGAAGACATCCCAGGCTGCGACCCGTCTCACCTTAATTGTTGCCACATTCTCTGCGGACATCTACGCCGGTGCACTTACGCTTGAAACTTTCACATTTTCTCGCTTCGTTCCTCCTTGAATCTCACTCTCAGCTTCAGAAAACCATCGTCATGTCGACGCTGCGACCATTGCGGGGCGGCTGCCAGTGCGGCCGGAATCGTTACATCATTGCCGTGCCGCAGGACCGCGTTGAAGAGGCTCAAGTCATTTTCAACACCGAGCCAGTCCACCGTACGTGAATGACCTCGCTGCAGTTTCTTGTCCGAGTAGACGCTAACCTCAGTCACAGAGATTCCTCTCGGCACGCCGCTGGCCGCCTACATCCGTGTGCCGCTAGCATGGTATCACAGTACCACTCAAGCCTTCTTCCCCGATGAGACTCACTCGTCCATTCGCCGCGTCTACACCCATCCCAGCCAGCAGCATTCGAAGCGCCAGTTCTGCGGCTTCTGCGGCACCCGCTGTCTTATTGGTCCGAGAATCCATTCTCCGAGGCCGACTTCATCAACCTCACTCTGGGCAGCCTCTTGCGGGAGGACATCCGAGACTTGGAGGACCTGGGCCTCATCAAGGAGCAGGAAGACGATGCCGCTCATTCCGTGACGTCGACAGAAGCGAGCAAGGGAACGGCGCTCCGTCATTCGTTTGGGGTGCCCTGGTTTGATGGCCTGGTGGAAGGCACTCGCCTAGAGCAACCTGCGCCGCAGCCAGGGAATACAGAGATCACGGGACGGCCAGGTACAGGTTGAGTGGGAAATTGTAGAGTACGCCGACGGCGATCACGATGAGATGGATGTGACCACGGGCATGACAGCGCCGGGCAAGCGGAAGCTACAGGATCGCGAAGACTTATGATGTAGTTGCAGAACCACCCCGGACACAGGAAACAAACAACATAGACCAGGCATACGGCATAAGAAACCGATATTCCGGCTGGCTGGGACCTGTGTGACGGCGTTTACGGAATATTTGAGGTATTATTGTTCTTGTTTTAGGCAGTTGATATGGCAGAACAGACGAGCGAGCGCTAAACCGCGAGCAAGGGGTGCGAGAGGACCGATAAGATGACGAGCAGGAGAAGGCTGTTGGCTTTTGAAAAGGGAAAATCACGCGAAGGAGGGCGCGGACAAAGAGGCCCGGTAACGGTGCTTCGAGTTGCAGAGTGGGATCGTTTGTCGAGAAAGCTGTTTCGGGAGATGACATTTCATATCGGCCAAGTGGAGTGAGTGGGAGTGGAGTGTGGACGTACAGTGATCGAGTGAGTGGTTGGTACGCAGGCGGCTGAAGCACAGCTTGTGACCTGCTTACATGTGCTTTTTCACAAGGAAATTGTTTTCGTTAGGATACTAAAAATGGGTAAAAGAAAAATAGGAGACTAAATCAGAATCATACTAGACAATTCAATAATATGCATTAAGCTTGAGTGCAAGCCCAGGAACGGGCAAGGCCGTTGTTGCTCGACGTGACCACGCAGCCAGCCCATGAGCTCCATGCAAAGTGGATATTTCTCCGAAGGCACGTCTCCCACAAAAGCTAGGACCGTGGTCTCCCGGGCGGCGGCGGTGGGGGCAGCACATCGTTCCAAGCCTTGGACCAGAATAAGGATGCATCGCATCTGGTGCCGTGCATATTCGTGCCAAGGTTTATCAGTGGAGGGAGGGGGCGGACAAGCGGACAAGGAGCCAGGGGAGGGTGATCAAAGGACGCTCGCGAGATGAACAAGGGAAAGAGGAAGAGAAGGAGAGGGGAAAGGAAGCGAAGGGAAGGGAAGGGTAGGGTAGGGGGTGGACGAGGTTGGCGATCTTGCGTGCAGCAGAAGAGAAGTGGTGCTATGTATGAGACAGCAGTTGGAGTCAAATACAGGGACAGGGCGGCCATGAGTGGTTCCGTGTGGGCAGGGCGAGATGTGATCTGTAAGGGTACTTCAACTCCCGTAGACGGAATATATTGCAGTGTAACGCTGGAGACTGCCGCACACTCCTGAGTTTGGAGAGAGTGAGTGAATGGGCAAGGCAAGGGCTGGGATTTGGAGGGGTCCCCGCAGAGAAAGTTGGAGTTTGGAGACGATGGCTTGCTTAGACGACGACGGCGGCAGACGGGCTCATTTACGGTGTAAGCCGGATGCTGGGACGCCGATGCTGAAGCTATACGATGTGTAAGTGAAGATGGCGATGTCGAGGCGCCGGGTTCAAGGAAGGAAGGAGGGTGTTAGTGGACACGGAGCTGTGCCAAGTTGACGAGGATCGTAGACCATCGGTTAAACGGTTCGGCTGACTGCGCTTTAGCATGTGGAGAGGAGATGACGCGAGGCGAGGCGAGCAGAACAGGGCAAGGCAGGGCAGGGTGCTGAGACGAAGGGGAGAAGCAAAGTGACGTGACGACGTGACATGAAGGAACAAGAGAAAAAACGTGATGGGCTGAATTAGGACGGCATGGCAAAGAAACGAAACAGGGGTCTTTTTCTCTGCCCGAGGTTTTGGCACGGACGGGACGGCGAACCTGCAGCAGCCAATCGACACTACGAGGCTCCTCTTTCGGAATGACGGCCCGGCGTCTCGATTAGGCCAACGGAGGCCAACCTCCAACTTCTTTTCATCTCGGCTTCGTTTTTCTTGGTGGTTTCAGAGTTGGACGAAGCACGAGGACGAAAAGAAAAAGAAAAAGAAAAGAAAAAGATGTAAACACCGATAGAGAAGTGATAATAATAATGGTAATAATAATTATTATTATTATAGTAACGTGCAAAATAAGCATCAACAGAGAAAGCAGAATACCGGGCAGCACGCCAGACATGGGGTTTGCTTCCACAAAAGATGCTCAGCTGATACCTGAGTCACGAACACTCAACTTTCTCCAATTACAAACTTTTTTTCTCCCTCTTTCTTTCCCTCTCTTGTCCATAACCACTAGTCGTCGTGCCATGTCTCCATGCCCACCTGCTCGCTCTTCTGTTTCTAGCACCTCGTGTGTCTTTTGGCCCGTGCCTCAGATAGAGTGACGCTTGTTTTGGAGCCAGCTGTGATCCCGGTTGTCAAGCGCTGGGGCTAGGCAAGGGGCCCAGCACACAAAGCCCGAATTAGACCCGTCGGGTACATGGTACAGGTACAGGATGCGGCGCCTGATGCTGCTGCTGCTGCTGCTGCCGTTGCTGGGAGGTAGCGGAGTGCTCCGCTTCATGCTTGCGCCATGCGGTGCGGTAGCAGCAGCAGGACAACTCGCTACAGGTAGCAACTCCTGTTCGTTACCAGGTATCTGTAGCCGTGCCCTGATGGTGCATATATCTCTGGTAACACCCTTGAGGTTTAGAGGTAGGGTGCTGAGCTGAAGTACCTCGGTCAGGTACGTACATTTTATGTAGGTACTTTACCCCACCGCGGGGTTCTTTTTTTGTCCCTCATTTCTGCTCTAGTTTTCGCTTGGCTAGGCTTTCTCCATCTTCCATCTCCATCTTTTCTTCCATGGACCGACCAGCCTGACCAACGTTATCAGCATCCTTTCTCCATCCGAATAACCCTCTCTCCCTCCCACCCCTCTCCACACACACCCACCCGCCCATCTGCATGGTCTGCCTGTCTGTACCTTGCTTCCTTACCGAAAGCTCCCCTCAGCCGACAGGCGCGCGCGCATGGCAAAGCGAAGCACCCTGTCCCCATCTCCATCCCCATACGAAACGAATTCTCCCACACGCCCCTAGCACGCTTCCGGTAAAGACGGCTGCTCTCCGTCCACAATGTTCAACGTGGTGCCCTCGTCCTGGTTCTGCTCCTCAGAAAATATCCGCCGCCTCCATGGGGGTGACGACCGCAAGGAGCAAGGATGACCTGACCACCCCTCCCTCCCTCCCCACCCCCAGCCTTGTTGTGTGTCTCTGCTGGGCCATGGCGGTACGGTGTCGGTGCGGTGCCAGCGCTGTGCTCTGCTGTGCTGTGCTTCGCTTTGCTGTGCAAAGACGATGAGACTAGGGTCCCTCCCTTATTGTCCCCAGTCCGTACATCACACTACTGCTTCCCCTCCCCAAACCATTCTCGGTCGTGACGGTCCGAGGCGGGACCATCGTCCAACGGCTCGAGGGTGCACTTGTGGTTGATCTGGCCTTGGCTAGCTATATAAGATATCCTGCTTGTCCGTCCTTACCGCCTGTTGCCTGGACCCTTCTCCTCCGATCTTCTTGACTGTGGTGTTTTTCTCTCTTGCATACCCTGAGCATCCCGTCCTCTTCCCATTGTACACCTGGCTTCTTCTCCAGCACCGGTGATCTGTCTGTCGGTGTCTTGTCTTGATCCCATCCGTCCATTGCCATATATCGGATTATCTGGGTGACATTGACCCACTGCAACATCAACACCCACCTACAGCAACTCATTGCGTGGGACGACAGAGTGTTGTAAGCAACAAACAGCAGGAAATCAACACAAAAAAACATCACCATGACTGCTTTGCCAAGTGATTTCGTGTGGGGCTTTGCCACCGCTGCGTACGTATTTTACTCTGCTCCAGCTTCGTTGCGTGGCCTCTTTGACTTACATTGCGTGCCCTTCCATGCAGCTACCAGATTGAGGGTGCCATCGACAAGGATGGCCGTGCCCCCAGTATCTGGGACACTTTCTGCGAGAGGCCCAAGAAGATTGCCGACGGCAGCTCTGGTGTCACTGCTTGTGACTCCTACAACCGCACCTCAGAGGACATTGCCCTGCTCAAGGACCTCGGTGCTAAGGCCTACCGTTTCTCCCTGTCCTGGTCTCGAATCATCCCCAAGGGTGGTCGCGATGACCCCATCAACCAGGCTGGTCTTGACCACTACTCCAAGTTCGTCGATGGCCTGCTTGACGCCGGCATCATCCCCTTCATCACCCTGCTCCACTGGGACGTTCCCGATGAGCTCGACAAGCGCTACGGCGGTCTGCTGAACCGCACTGAGTTCCCTCTTGACTTTGAGAACTACGCTCGCGTCGTCTTCAAGGCCCTGCCCAAGGTCAAGAACTGGATCACCTTCAACGAGCCCTGGTGCTCTTCCATCCTCGGCTACAGCGTCGGCCAGTTCGCCCCCGGTCGTACCTCCAACCGTGAGCGCAGCGACGTTGGTGACAGCACCACCGAGCCCTGGATCGTTGGTCACAACCTCCTGGTCGCCCACGGCCGTGCCGTCAAGGTCTACCGCGAGGAGTTCAAGCCCACCAACGGCGGTGAGATCGCCATTGTCCTCAACGGTGATGCCACCTACCCTGGGACCCCACCGACCCCGAGGATGTCGAGGCTGCCAACCGCAAGATCGAGTTCGCCATCTCGTGGTTCGCTGACCCCATCTACCTCGGTGACTACCCTGCTTCCATGCGCAAGCAGCTCGGTGACCGTCTCCCCACCTTCACTGAGGAGGAGAAGGCCCTCGTCCACGGCTCCAACGATTTCTACGGCATGAACCACTACACCGCCAACTATGTCAAGCACAAGACTGGCACCCCTGACCCCGAGGACTTCCTCGGCAACCTCGAGACCCTCTTCTACAACAAGCGTGGCGACTGCATCGGCGAGGAGACTCAGTCCACCTGGCTGCGCCCCTGTGCCCCTGGTTTCCGTGACCTCCTCGTCTGGCTCAGCAAGCGTTACAACTACCCCAAGATCTACGTCACCGAGAACGGTACCAGCATCAAGGGCGAGAACGACATGCCCCTGGAGAAGATTGTCGAGGACGACTTCCGTGTCAGGTACTACGACGACTACGTGCGCGCCATGGCCACCGCCTCCTCCCTGGATGGCGTCAACGTCCGTGGCTACTTCGCCTGGTCGCTGATGGACAACTTCGAGTGGGCTGAGGGCTACGAGACCCGTTTCGGTGTCTGCTTCGTCGACTACGAGAACGGCCAGAAGCGCTACCCCAAGAAGAGCGCCAAGCACCTGAAGCCTCTGTTCGACAGCATCATCAGGAAGGATTAGGAGGTTGGCAGCAGCGACCTGTATTGTGTCTTGAAGACGGGAGGAGATGGGATGGAGGAGGCACAGAGATGAGTGACGGATACCCTGTTTACGTACATAGCTTGAAGCTTGAATATAACATGCTGAGATTACCTGCTCCAAGTGGTGTGGTGCTTGATTGATAAGCACTTACGTGATAACGTTGAAGGATAGTTACTGTTACATCCATGTTGTAGAATAACTAAGTCTGACTTGAGATATACTAATTACGTACCGATATCGCACCGATACATCATAGTGCTTGTTCTTCTATTTTCATTATGATGGGATGTAAGTACACACGACTGTGCCCTATGACCAAGATTCTACTATTATTATGTTTGGGTATATTTTATCTATCAGAAATCAAAACATACTCGCGTGTCATCTGCATACTGGTCCGTGTTTCTATTGACTGGCCTCTCTATTGCTCTCTACTGCTTCCGCATCCCGCTGGCGACCACGCTTGATGTACCATTTGAAAAAGAAAACCAGAATTTGCGCCATGAAGACCTAACAAAGAACGAAGTTGGTTAATTATGTTTCTAAGAAACTCGACATCACTCATACTCACTTGCTCCACTGTATAAAGTAACACAGGAATCTGAATATATGCTCTTGTCAGGTCGTCCGCAGACGCCCACATCGCTGACACGAGCGGGATGCCCAAACTGGTCGTCTTGGCTGCGCCGCGAAGCACACGGCCACGGTCTGCTCGCGTGACATACGCCGGACGGTGAGGATACGCCGCAAGAAAGTCGGAAGACGCTTGAATCGATGGGACTCCGCTAGACGAGGGTTCATAGCACTGGCGAAGGAGGCGGGAGGACGTGCGGCGTAGAAACAAATAACGGTGAAGACGAGATATAGGGCGATGTTCATGAAGATGTTGAAAATGACAGACGGGGTGGAGAGCTTGAAGAGGGCGCCTGTTTGGAATGCACCAGAGAAAGTCGTCCTGTAATAATTATCTTCGAATTAGTCCGAGCAACAAGATGTATAAGTTGCGCGCAAAGGGTGGTCTCAGTCAAGACTCACCACACAAGCAATATAAGGCAAGCCGCCGAGACCTTGGCAAGCTTCAACGCATTCAAGACTCGAACAACGACATCTTCTTTCCACCAACGGACAATCTGCCCGACAACTAGCGGAAGAATAACACTCAGCCCAAGCTGCTTCGCCACGTCGGCGTACATGCGGCCCAACGTGGCCGGGCTCGCCGGGCGCCAGTCGTTAAAGGCTGGCTGCGACGGCATGAAGCCGTATATGAGGAGCGGCGATAGAAACGAGCCCCGACGTTGCCCAGAACGACGGAGATAATGGCGGCAGCCTCATCGCCGCCGGATGTGCGTGTCATGACCACGTTGGAGGCGATGGTTGTGGGAATGCATGAGGCGGCGAGCATGCCAACAAGAATCGGCGTGGAGGGCGTCTGGCTTTCGAGAGCACCTGCGGCAATAGATATATGGATAATGACTATGGCAAGATATGTCAGTGTTCAGTTTCATATACTGGTGGTCGTTCCTTGTTATGAGACAAGCCTTGAGCCATGGTTTTCAAACATGGTGCACATACCTAGTACAATAGCCGGTATGACCAGAAAACTGATCCCTTGCACGATAACATGAAGACGCCAGTTCGTAAGATTAAGTCGAAGCTTCGCAGGCGAGAGCTGCAACCCGCTAACCAGAAAGATGAATCCCACAGCACCATACAAGATGCTATACTCAGATCGTATCGTACCCCCATGTGCCGCAACCCCTAAAGTGGTTCCTGGTTAGATATCCCGCCTATTCTTACGCACAAACGCAGACTTACACGGGAAGAAATACGCCAGCACACAGGACACGGCGAATCCGATAATCAGCCACTGGCCCAACACGAAACCTGCGAGCCCGCGAGCATATCGCACGGCTCGCGGGGCCGTCTTCTCGCCCGGCTCCTCGTTCAGCGACGACGGCATGGCTTGTGCCGCGTATGAACCGTTATGGTCTCGATCGCGCCATCGTCTAGGGAGAAAAAAAAGATGGGGATGGACGGTTGGCCCGTTGCCTAGTATATGACTTGTTCGTGGGGTTAAGTGGGCGACAACGGAGCCGATCCTTGTCGATCTCGGCTTTGTGTCCCCTGTGCCCGGTTTATTGCCGCTATCGTGTGCCTTGACTGCTGCCGTTGTTGAAGGTCGGGAACTGATAGACAGAGGACATTAGAGGTGTTATAATGTTAGCTTCTAGGTGGTTGATCAGTCAGCGAATAGAGCTTTACATGGTATATCAAGTTGGGGTCACAAAGCAAGATTTTGGCTATGTTGAGGTCCACAGCATAACATCTATGGAGACCTCCAACCTTAATGGAATCATAAGGGTGCCATATATGAGATTAATTATTTCTTCTTTAACTAGTATATCGAAGCTATCACATCGCAAGACTACTCCAAGGCTGGATCAGGCATCATCCTTGAGTAGAACCAGAAAACGCCAAGCAATGCCCGTGGTATCAAACAAGTAAACAGACAGGACAGGATGAAGGGTGACAAAACACTGAGCACAGGGTGCACAGGTAAAGGGGTGAAAGTTGCAGCAGAATATGCAGTAATCATAGCGTCATCCCGAAGTCGTGACTCCAATTAAAATGATAACCGTCAAGGTGTGCGGAACAGCGTTCCACATCAAGAATTATAGTGAGAAGTGGTAGAAAGATTAGGCGACAATGGCTGCCGCTGGCTCTTGAGGCAGGGCTGTGTGCGAGTCGTTGGCGTGGCTGCTAGGCGCGGGGCCACCTCGGGATCCATGATCTGGATATCCAACTAAAGGTAATGTTAGCTAAAGACACTCGATACGTAGACCGGGCTTGTGCTTACGTTCATGTATCCAGTTTGGCGAAGGGGATAAGCTTTGGGGGATCGTCCCTCTTCGGCGACCATAGTTTTCTCCATCTCCGAGTTCCACTGCTCAATCCACCTCTCCAAATTGTTGAGGCGCGTCTTGGCACCGGTGAGGCCAAAATCATCCCATAGCCACCCGGTTGCAAGACCCAGAACGCCGTCGACAACATTTCGGAGGCTGTAAGGATTGAAAATAGGCACCAGCTCTCCGTTCAGCTTGTCGATGATTCGGCGAAATTCTTGCTCCGAGACACCTGCCGGGTCCAGGATCTCTGGGTAGAGATTTGAAAAAGTCGGTGCAAGATCGCCTTGGAGGAGCCAATCGCGACGGATACGGATGATCCGCGTAGATGCATATTCGAGAGAATCTATGGGGACGTGTGGGTTTAGATGTGGGTAGCAAGGATGCAGCGGACCCCATTCCAGACCTTGGTCTGCTTGCACGTCTTCTCCCATGATGGACGAGTCGGATGAAGACATGGCGGACCCAATGCCGTCACCGGCTGAGAGATTTGATAGTCGGTGGCCGTCCACATCCTGGCCTCTTTCGAGATCTCTCGAGAACGAGCGACCAGGCTCTTCGTTTTCCTGTGCCATGATTTCCACTTCTTTGCCTTTGCTGAGCTTTGCAGATTCCACCGTCTCGTCTTTGGGGAATGAGTGGAAAGGTGAAGTAGGTGACGATAGTGGTGATTTCCCGTCGTGTGATAGTCGGATGGACGTCGGTAGGCTTATTCGCTTGTTGTAGTCGCTACTCCCGTCAAGGTGTAAGCTCAAACGGCCTGACGTGCCGTGTTTTATCTGCCACTGCTCCGGGAGTGTCAACAGAGGTCGATCGTCTCCCTTCACGCCAGAATCGTCGTTCAGTGTGGGCGGTTCGAGGGCTCCGTGGGCCAAGGGTACCGACGGAGGAGGTGGTGTTGAAGGGCGTCGCTTGCGGGAAGGCTTTGATCGAGGAGTAGAGTTTACGGGATTCCAGAGGCGGGCAGTCGATTGCAAAGGAGTCCGCGGAGGCGAGGTCTTCAGGACAACGGGGGCGCGGGTGCGGGTGCGGAAAGGTAAAGAGCCAGTACGATTGTGGGCTTGAGGTGGTCGCGTCGGGGCGGGCTGTGGCGGCTGGAATGCTGGCGTTACAGAAGGATTGGGTGATGGAACCGCAGGCTCCGGATAGCCAGGCTGCTGGTTGATGCTGTTGATGCGGGGTTGTCGGTGTCATCTATGGAGGTTGGATGCAAGGCGAGAGAAGCAGCTGTTGTTGCGTGGGAAGCCGTGGGAGCGAGATGGCTGGCACGGCCGCGGGAACGACCGTGCTGGGAGAGGCGTAAGGCGCGTTCGGGCGGGGAGGGTGGTGGTGGTGGACAAGGTTGGACGGCGCCAGGCGAAACGGCCGCGATGGCGGGAACGGCGGAGGAGCTGGGGTTTGGGGATGAATAATGACGATGGCGGCTCGTCGTCGTCGACGAAGAAGGTGCAGACAAGAGAAGATGCAACAGGGGCCTGCGGGTAATCAAGGGAACGTCTGAAAGGGGTTAGCGCCGGCGGGTGACAAAGCTCGACCGGCAACAGCAGAGTCCAGCATTCTGGACCAGGCCCAGGGACCTGACCTGACCTGATCTGCCCTGCGGTACGGTGCGGTGCGGTGCGGTGAACGGGCAAGGTCAAGGCGGCGGCGAACGGGCCTGAGGAGATTGGATTGCGGCAGTTGTTGCAGCGACTGCAACGTTGCCCGTGTGTAATCTGTAATCTGTATACGTGTACTGTATATGGATGCGTGCGTGTGCAACTGTATGTGTCTATACGTAGGTAGTAGGTAGGTAGGTATGTAGGTGATGCAGCCCAGTAAATGCAAAGTCCAGGTCACCACTGCAAGGTGATCGATCTACCTGCTGCCGTAGAATTCTAGTTGGGTAGATATGAGGCAAGGAAAAAAATGTATGTGAACAATGAAGAAAGGTGTGTAGGTAGGTGAAGAAAAGGAACAGCAAGTAAGGTAGGTAAGGTAGGCAGCAGACGATGCAAAAGCGCGGGCGGCCCCATCCCATATTTCTATCATGGCTCGCCTCTTTAATAAGAGCCTGGCCTTACCTTGCCTTGCCATGCCTTGCCATGCCATGCTTTTGGCCCTGCCTTACCGTGGCTTGCCCTGTCTAGCCCGTCTAGCTGGCTCCCTTCGACTTGTCTTACGGTACATATCCGGTCTGGCCGGTACCAGATTCTAAACGTCAAATAAAATCATTCATGCGCTCCATTATTTTTTTCCTTCTTTTCCCTTCTTTGCTTGCCTAGCCCAGGCCTTCCCGCCACGATGCTATGCAACGCCCCATGCCCTGCCCTGCCCTGGATCCGGATGGGCTGGGTCTGCGTCACCGGAGCCTCGGCCCCTGTCAGCCAACAGCAGCACCAACCACCTGGGTCCCAGTCCCAGTTGTCTAGTGTGACGCAATGGACAAGACAGAAGAAAGGGAAAAGGGGAACAAGGGGCGTCGAATGGCAAACCGATTGCTTTAAATTTGACGTTTGCAGGTCATTGCGGTGCACCGGTGGCCCCCTGAACCCTGCTCAGATTCGCCCACGAGGGACCCGCGCATCGACGGGGACCATGTAGGAACCCATCTCGTTCCTGCGTCCTACTGTACATGGTAGCTGCCGGTCACGATGCTGATCACCGTGGCCTCGTACTGTACTCTGTACAGTACAGTACATGGTTCACCGGAGATCGTAAGGGCTGTGAAGGGCTGAAGCTGATGACTAGACTGTTCTCCCCTGCGTGCCGGGGCCGCGTATCTCTAAGCCTTGGAGGGAACGCCCATCATCCTCTGGATCCCACAGACTGCAACTTTTTAAACACAATCAGGTACCCGTGCTTAGGTGCTTATGATGGAGGGAGGGTACATCAGGTAGTAAGTTAAGTAGTTGGTTGCTAGAAGGCATCCGTGCATCCACTACGCACCCTGGCACCATCACTCCCGTGCATTGACTGGCAGTCAATATTTCCTATTTCTTCCTTTTTGCGTGGAGGCGACGGTTTGATTGGGTTTCCTTGTAGCCCGGCGGGTGGCCTGTAAGCAGTCAGCAGCCGCCCAACGAGTGTCGAGCTGAGTGTGTCGCACAGCTCTGGACTGAGTGATCGTGTTCTATTCATGTCTGTGTATGGGTGGGTGGATGGACGGGTACATAAGGTAGTACTCGAGGTTCCAGACTAGCGGTTTGCTAATTGAGAAAACCGACATCATGGCTCGCGCTAAGCCAGGAGCTAGCGCATAGTCTCCCAAGTACTTCCGTACGTAGCGTATGTTAGCGATTGTGGCCAGGGGCAGTTCATTCCGGGAAATAATCCTTTCTCTCACCTCGCTCTCTGATGTTGGCCAGGTGCACTCTCCAGATAAGTCCGACACGGCTTTTGGCATATCACAAAATAGGTAATCTAGTACTGAAAATCAAGAGAGGTAGGTGCATGGCCATGAAGCAAATGCTGTCAAACATTACCCAAAAAGCTCAGCCACCCCGTTATTTGTGGCTGCCAGCGCATAAACGATCCCCGCCCCAGGCAAAGACAGAGACCACTCACTCACTGTACCAACGGTGACTTTAGGCGTCTTAGGCGTCATAGGAGGCACTTGGAGACACTGGCATGTCTCACCCACAAACATCAAAGTGTCATCCAAGCATCGCATTTTCCCCAACCACCGACAAGCTACTCAGCATTGCCCATGATTGACCCACTCGAACCTCCAGCTCCTGTGCATCAGTTCCGACGATTGCCGCCAATCGCATGTCCCCGCGTGGGAAGGTCCGATTAACCCGGATCTACTCTTCTGATTCGCATGTCGTAGTGACGTCGTCCTCTGTGCTGGTGTTACTCTGCTAACGTAACCTCAAATGATCTACGTCGCCATGTGCTTAGCTGAGGTACTCTGTAGCTGCTGCCGCCTCCTCCCTCGGGGTAGGAGCCGTAAGGTAGCCATGGCACGCGACAGCCATTGGTCGTTGCAGGTCTCAGCTCACCACCACCAGCATTCCTACAACTCCCAGTCTCGCATCCTCCAAAAATGCACCGGCGCTGCTCCTCAGACTCTGACGAGATCCTGACCGTCGATGCATCCAACCGGCAATGTCTGAGGACATAACCTCTGCAGCCTCCAGGCCCTCCGTCTCCAAGGCAAGCAGCTCTGGTGTGAGCGCCCCCAACGGCCATGGCTTTCGTCGCGCCCAGACCTTTGACGAGGCTGCTACCGTGAGGAGGCGCCCTACCTTGGCCAATCTCGCCTCCAATCCGCCCTTTGAGTCGTTGCCGCGTAGGAGTTCAAACTTCTCAGATTACAGCTTCGGCGAGGCCAACGATATTCTTAATCCTTCCGTCCACGACGGCCCTCTGTCCGCGCCCGAGACGTCGTCTCTACCGTCGCTATCATTGGCCTTTGCTTTGCTTCCTGCGCTTGCCGGCGCTCTCTTCAAGGATGGCAGTGCCGTCGTCACGGACGTCATGCTGCTTGCATTAGCCGGTATCTTTCTGCATTGGTCCGTTACACAGCCGTGGTATGTCATGTTTTCCCCAACGCAAATGTTAATGAAATCTAACCAAATAGGACTTGGTATCGATCTGCTCAGGAGGTTCGTATTGAAAATGAAATCTACAGCGAAGATGTTATTGAAGATGATTCGGACTTGGACGGTCCGCCGCTGGCTCAACCCCAAAATCTCCACTTCAGGACGTGCCAGAAGAGCAGCTGAAGGAGGAGGATGAAGAAGACGAGCTCATTGCCGAATCGGTGCCGGAAAGAACACCAAGTCCGCCACAGATGACATCACAGCAGAAGTCTGCGCTAAGCGAGTTGTACGCCTTCGAGATTGCTGCTCTCCTATCCTGCGCTGTGCTTCCTGTGGTTGGCGCCTACTTGTTACACGCTATTAGATCGCAATTGAGCCGACCTTCGGAGGGCTTGGTATCGAATTACAACCTCACCATTTTCCTCCTTGTGTCCGAACTTCGAGTTTTCTCCCACGTCTTCAAGCTTGTGCAGGCACGAACACTGCACCTCCAGAAAGTTGTTCACGCCAACCCCTTTACTTCTCAAGCGGGCAACGCGAAGCAGCTGGAACAGGTTCTAGAGAGGCTGGAAAGACTGGAAGCTCGTTCCACAGCTGAGCAGACACTCATGCAGCAAAATGTCGGCTCGGAATCAAGCAGAGCAAAGCAAGAGGCTGCGATTGCACGCGATGTTCGCAACGCCATCCAGCCCGAGCTTGATGCTTTGAACAGAGCTGTCAGGCGGTATGAGAAGAAGGCTACGGTCTTACAATTTCAGACAGAATCCCGATTTTCTGCCCTGGATGCGAGGCTCGGAGATGCTATTGCACTAGCTGCCGCTGCTGCGAAGAATAGTGCCTCTCGGAAAGGGGTTGTCACTCGCACAATTGAGACCGTTACCGCCATAGCCCTATTCCCAGTTCATGCCATTATCCGCATCATCCTGCTGCCCTTAAGGACTATACTTGCCATAACCCCTTGGAAACGGCGAAATGTTGACGTACAGCGTACTTCTCGATCGACACGTCAAGGAAAGGCACAGTCACAGATCAGATATAGCGGTGATCGCGTGCCTGGCCGAGTCACAAGGCGGTGAACAGGCCTACGCGATTTGTAAACTATTAGCTTTACAAGGCTTGGGAGCATTCTCTTTTCCTAGTCGAATCATCCAATGCTACGCGTGTAGCTCGCTCCTCCAGGCCCAAACATTATAAGAGTGTTTGGGGAGCTCTGGAGCACATTGTTGATCTTGTGAACTGGCAAAACAGTTACTAGGCAACAACTAATGACATTAATATTAATATTATACCAAGCACGTTGGAGCTTACCAAAATGGCTAACAACCTTGACGGGTTATTTCGGCGTGTCTATGCGGTAGGCAGGGAACCAAGTTCGAAGGACCTGTTATCGCCTAGTCTCACGCAGTCATGGCTCTCGACGGCCTTTGGGGATTTTACCCATCGTTGGTAGCTCTGAGGAAGATCATACCAAGGACGATGGCAAAGACGAAGACTTGGCCGGGTTCTGCCTATCGAGATTAAAGTAATTCAAGCGGATTCTTCCAAGAATCTATCCATTTCAAGAAGCATCAGTTCACAGAGCTGTCAGGTCTACTGCGAGGCGTTTCCATCGAGGATGGGAAAACTTGAAATGTGTTTTACAATAACTAATCGTGAAAGCCAAACTGGCTCATGTTCTGTTGTCTGTCTGGGGCTTGTCATAGTCCCTAGCTGCTAGTGATAGCGATATAGGCTCCCGTTAATCCAGCTGCTTTTTAGCTACCCATTCGTGAGCAGTATGTCATAATATGGTACAGCAATTCTAGGGTTGTGCTGTAAATATGGTATCGTCCATGGAACTGGATGTAGAGGAAAGACTTGCAGCATCGTGAGACTTGTACATGGAGTTGTTTTCGACCTTTATTGCGTCTCTAGTATTAAATCACTTGTATGGGATTCAACAACAAGGAAATCATGACTCTGTTGGCTTTTACACTAGATTCCCAGCATCTCCTTGAAACGAAGCACCTAGGCATGTCAGGTTAAAGGCGTAAATAATTGCTCCAACCATGTTGAATTATACAGATGTTCAGGGTATCTACCTTACAGTATTGTGGTCAAACTGCTGGTATCGCTGCCTACCCTACAGCCACCATGTTGCAGAAACAATTCAGAGGGACAATACATCCTCTCACTTTCAGGTTATAAAAATGTGGCCAGTAGTTTTGCATTTAAATGCTGCGATTACCTAGCCGTTGCAGACCAAAATAATATCTGAATATCCTTCTCCTATTCAGAGGGTTGCCGGCTCTTACGTAAAGAGTAAAAAAATAAGCGTGCGACGATGGTGGCCTGCAAAAATAAGAACTTGCGGTTTATGTGGATCGAACACATGACCTTAGCATCTTCAGTGCTACGCTCTCCCAACTGAGCTAAACCCGCAGGTTGCTGGTTATTGACCATGCTCTCGGTCCGGCAGAAAGTGTACATGCAGCTTTCACGCGTGTCGATCTTGCAGTGTCGCTCGTTTTTTCTTCACGCAACAAGCATCACTCAAGACATCGGCGTGATAACATGGCGTATGGGACGCCGTGGCTGCTGTAGGATCTCGAGATGACGTGGTATTGACGATATAATGTTGATAGTAAGCCCGAATCGGTGACACCTACACGCAAAACCTCGCAATATTTACCTCGTATATTCGTGGTCGCACCCGAATATCGATGTGCTCTGACCCTAATGTTGATGGGGACTGGGTCTCAAGGAATTTTTTTAGTAGTAGCGGAAACTTATCTCCTTGTATCACAAGGAACATTGGATCAGCATGGGTCAAGTTGGTGTATATGTGTTCTTCTAAGGCCGGGGATGTCTATGATTTGTGAAGCCAGCAGGCGTAGAAGCTCCATCTCCGAAGCCACGACCGCCTTTCCTACTCTAACTAAACCGCACATGCATGTATCGGCTGTGCGCCAGGGTATTCTTGTGCGAGAGAACGGAAGTCACCTGATACGGCGTTGAGTGGCACAACATGACTACGGAGGCCATCGCTTGATCCTCCATTCGTTCTCAACAAGGTGGATATGCTGATGTGTAACAGACCAGGCTCAAAGGGAGCAGTGCTGAGATGATTTGCGGCCGGCTCTTTAGATCAGCCCGCAATCAGCGATCCAGCAGTCAAGTCTCCATGATTACCAACCAATTACCGGGATACACGACGAAGGGCAACCCTGTATATTGTGCAGCTCAGATACGGGTCCCGATGCTTCGGACGCTAGGAGACGAGCGACGTGTCTATGAAGGCGTGGCCCGCTCCCGCAGCGAGGAGTTGCCAGGACGGCAGCTGGAAATGTGGATGATCTGATCTACTGGCAGCCAGTATTTGCAGACAGCTAGTCCTGTCTCTTGATGAAACAATAACGGCATTTGTATCATCCGGCACAGCAACGAATACATACGATGGCAGCATGGGAAAGATAAAAACGATTACCGATGGATCGGAAAGTCAATGACTGCAGGGTGATTTCATAGAACAGGGATGCCTGCGAGGAAGCTGGGCCAAGTACGGTCGAGCTAAGCTAGGTGATAGCTCAGAGCTGGCTTCACAGCTTACAGCTCCAACAGAGTTCAGGTGTGCCTGTACGGTTGGGCTTGGCAGCCGATCTATCGCCCCCATGTATTGTGAAATGAACCATGGGTCTCAAATCGCACTACGAGAGGCTTACTGGGGAGACGAACTGGTGTCCAAGCGAGACTTTGATCTCCGATTACACGAGCAGGGAATTGTGGATAAAGCAAAAGCCTCTCAGCTACAGAATCAGAGGGAAGATGTCGAGGGCAATGCCTCAATTGAATTGATTTTGAGCATGCCAAGTGGATAAGGCCACTGTGGCGCGGTCGGCACTGTCACGTTTCGCATTGAGTGGGTTGAGAAGTTCTTCTGGCTGGCATGGAAGAAGCATGGGCTTTTGGGATGTGGGTGAGACACGGCGCAAGCCCGAGGTAGGGTGGAACGAGACAACATTCTCCGGGTAGCCGGAGTTTCGAGGCCCAATTCTTTGTATCGCTTTGCACCCCGGCCAGGTCAGTAACCAGCTAACAGTATTGTGCCATGATCGGGTCCCGCAATACGGAAACCAAGGCAGCCCGTACGACACGGTGACGATGCTTTATTCTCGTGAGTGATGGAGATTGGCCAGGGTAAGGGGAAAGCATTGAGTCCACCCCTGTTCATGGTTTCGGCTGGGCCATGCCTCAGGTTCGGTAGGACTCCTGAGGAGAGGAGGACCCACCTGGATGGGACAATTAGGTTGTGGACGGGGAGAAGAGACGATATTATTATTGAGTTGCATTGCATGGTCGCAAAGCCGGCGTGCGCGTGCTAGCGCTTTCCTGTTGGTCCACAGCTCGTCCCATGTTGCATATCGCATGGCGATCCAGCCGGGGATGGGAAGACGCATGGACCGGTCGAGGTTTAAGCTGGGAAGCAGAGCAAGTAGTTGGAATGCACCGTCGCTTCGCCCGGGAAACCAGAAACGAATGAGCAAGCTGTTGGTTTGGCAACGCGTAAAACACGGGCGGAGGGGGCTATTTGTTGACTTTGGCGAGGCAGGCAAGCAAGCAAGCTTCGATCTTGAGATGCGCGTCTCCTGCTAGCCTGGCCAACTATTACATAGTATGGATTGAGGTTGGGATTATGATCTGCACCTAACGCGATCGCGTCTGCCTCCCACCCACTCATCGCGCATCGCCGCCCACCCGAGCGAGGTTACATGTGCCTGTAGTCATTTCTTAAGCGGCAGGCGAGGACGAACTCTGCAGCCGCTCCTCGTATCGCTGCCCGGTCCAGCTCAGCCCAGCCCTCCGAGGCATCGAGGGTAGGCTGAGGAAAAGCAAAAACAACAATGGCTATTGGACGTTGATGCATTAGGCATGGGGGCGGCCAGGGCGGCAAGGGATGGAACCTTGTTGGAACGATGGGAGAAGAGCAGAAGAGGAACAGTACAGTAATATGGAGCACAGAACTAGAGAAAAAGAAAAGGAAAAAGAAAGCCTAGGTTAATAGCAGCATGATGCGCATGGACAGGAACGCATTGAGCTGGAAAGTCTTGAAGCACAAACCCACCCCGGATGCGGCTATGCTGGCCAGGAGAGGTGGACGGCGGGTACAACAAGTGCCGACTGCAGGTACATAGGCAGTCCATACAATCTTGGGGAGCCGTCAGTGTCGCACCCAAGTAACGCCTGGGTGGGGCGCCCTGCGGAGTACTTCGGCGGTACCTGGTCCCTGTTCCTCAAAGCTCCGGTCGAAGCTTCAGCCAACCACAGCTCTCCGTCATGCTTAATTCGTCCAGTCTTTTTGCTCCTTTCGGTCTTCATGCTTGACAGGCTGGTCCTGTCTTCGGCTGTCATTCTCTCGTCACAAACGATGTGCCAACCAGGCCAGGCCTCCCACACCGAGTGGAAACGGGAAATTGGCCCCAGTTCGACATGGCAATACCCGCTCTTCGCCTACGCGATCCTCAATGGTTGCTCCCCGTCGCTCTACCGGCATTGTTGCTCGTCTCCCGCTCCCACCCCACCCACACGCCCGCTCGTCCACACTCTCTCAGCCTCTTCCTCTACCCTCCCCGGTCATGCGCGTTGACATCCGATCCAAGGACGAATTGGAGGTCCAAGTTGGGGACCGTGGGGACTCTTGGTGTGATAATGCGGGAGTCTTTGGCTATGCAGCAGCCTCTAAAGCTAAACCGCCAAGTTTCACATACACGCTTTCGGTCGAGGCCAAGAGACCCAGAACCGCTTTTTGCTGGATTTCGTCTCTTCTTCTTTCCACGCTTCCTCCGTAGCTTCTCCTGTGGTACTTACTTCGCTCGCTTAGTCTGGCTATTGGCCGCTCTCGTCGTTTTTCTTGCCGGGCCGCTCGACTTACATACTTTTGACTTTCGTCCCTCCTCGTCTTCTTCTCCGTCCCATCTGTTTCCCTCCCACGCTCCCTTGCCCGCGTCTACTTCCAGACTCTTGCCCGCCCTTCTTTTCTTTCTTACTCTTCATTCGTTTCACCTGCCCACGGCTTGTTCTTTCTTTCGTTCAATGATACCCTCGAGTGCATCCGTGCTACTCTACTGAGAAATATTATCTCAGCCTCTGTGCCAGCCATCAACCCCGCTAGCTTGCCCACAGGACGGCCTTGTCTCATATCTGACAGCCACGAAGCATAGCCATACATCTACTAATTCAGTCATTGCTTCTTTTTCTTTTTGTGGTTTCTCTCCTCGGCCCTGTTTCCTCAGTTCCTGTCTTCTCACCTGGGAGCCGATGACTGCCTGATGATGCTTTGGTGATCACAGGAAGCTGACTGCGACGATTGCCTTCCTATTAATCTTCCCACTACCTTCATTGGCCATCCATCCATCAGACACCATGCTCCCGAGAGCTTCACGGTTGTGGGTGTTGCTCTGCCTCCTTTTGGTGCTGCAGCTTGCAACAGCCCAGAGCTTCGTGGTGGTCAGACGTCAAGATGACACCCCAGAGTCCTCCAAGCGTCCAGAACCCAAGCAAGAACCCACCATCACTGAGGGTGATGACAAGAAGCCTGCCAAAACATCCGATGCCGAAGCAAAGACTTCCGAAGCTACCTCAAGAATCACAAGCAAGCCTTCGACATCGCCAACACCAACCAAAACCACGACGCCTACTGTCAGTGCCACTAATACTCCACTCAGCAATGACACTTTATTTAATGGTGAGTTTGATCCAGATGCAGCCTCACAATGCGCCTTCTCACGTCTCTTAGTTACGATACCCGAGGGCCAATTGCCCCTCCACCCTCAAATCACACCCGGCTGGGGCGTTGCTGGAGTTATCCTGCTGCTCACCGGCACCGCTTACACACTCATTGGGATCAAGAATCGCTGGGTCCATACATTCTTCTCTAGTGCCTACGCTGCCGCATTGGGAATCACCGTTCTAATTGTTTATGTGATGAACTACCCCGTTACGAATGGCGCCCAAGGCGGGTACGTCGCTGGTGCAGTCATTGCTGGCTGTATCGTGGGAGGCGCTTCCACCTTCTTTAAGGAGGTTACCGAAGGCCTCGGGTGTGCGTTGGGAGGATTCTGCGTGAGCATGTGGCTTCTGTGTCTTGTTCCGGGCGGCCTACTGCATTCCGTCGTTTCTAAGGCCATCTTCATCTCGTCATTCACCGTGGGCGCCACTGCGTTCTACTTTAGCAGGTGGACAAGAGATTGGGCACTTATGACAATGATATCCTTCGCAGGAGCTACTGCGGTCGTTCTAGGGATGGATGTGTTCAGTCGTGCTGGACTCAAGGAGTTTTGGGCTTACATCTGGGACCTCAATGAAAACCTCTTCCCTCTCGGCGCCACTACCTACCCCGTCACCAAGGGCATCCGCGTTGAGACAGCCGCCATCATCATCTTCTTCATTGCTGGTGTTATTTCGCAAGTCAAGCTGTGGCGCATCATTCGAGAGCAGAAGAAAAAGCGGGCAGCAGAGCGTGCTGAGGCGCAACGGAATCTAGAGGAGGAAGAGGAAAATGTCGGCCGCCAACTGGAGGAGGCAAACGCCCGCGAGCGACGACAATGGGAGAGAGTGTATGGAGATATCGGTAGCTCTACCGACTCCCGCAACTCCTCTGGCGGAGACGGCCTCAGTGAGAAGAAACGAACAAGCCAGCATGGGTCTGCCAAGAACTCGTCTTCCATAGATGTCATAGAGATGGGCCAGGTGAACAACCTTGGCCACAAGCGATCTGGCTCAAACCCATCCATGCTCGCGATTCGGGACGACGATGGAAAATTCAACGTCCGCGTTGCGGCAGACGACATATTGCTACCATTTCCGAACACCAGCGAGGTATTCGACGAGAACCTGGAGATTGATGGAACCTTGACGAGAGACCTGACTGGCAATACTGCGGTCAACGATGGTACGGAGTTGCAAGTAAGATCTGTACCTAAGGCTCCCGAAGTTGTACCACTCCCGTTCCGGGTACCGGTAGAGGAAGACGTCAAAACACAAAGCGACCGTTCTTCGGTAGCGACATTTGCCGACGAAGATGGAGCAGACGGGGCCAAACACCGACGTGAGAGTACTGCTACGAAGCGTTTCTCGCAAGGATCTAAATCATTGCTCAGGAGGCTGTCCAATCGTTCGAGGCGCACGACGCAGGAACTTGCCATTGTGGACGGGGACAGCACTGAGATTCTGATAGTCCCAAGACAGCGAAACGACGACGGCGATGATGGCTCGATAGCTGCTACTGTTGACGGTGAAAGTATAAGCTCTGAAGATGAGGAAACACGGTCTGTCCTTTCGGCAGGCAAGCCAGTAGATGAGACCGGCTTGGCTGCTGCTGAGACAGCCTCAGACCAAAATCTCGACAAGGATCTTGCCGGAAAGGAAGGCGAGGCAAAGGCTGAAGGTGGCGCAGAGGAGGAGAAACCCTCCCCAACCAAAGATGTCGTAGCCAAAGCAGATGGAGTTGCTCCTAATGCTCAGTCACCTGCCACCATATCAGAAGGCGAAGGCGCTCAACAAGAGCAAAAACCCGAGGGATCAAGTAAAACCAAGTCGGCCAAATCGGAAGTCTCGTCTCCGATTAGCTTGACCAAAGATCATCTCCCACGACCTCTTTCAAAGGTGGCCTTGTCATACCGAACAAACGAATGGGCAAAGCATCTGAGCCATGCGGAGACGCCCGAGTTGGATGAGCTTCAAATGCTAGATACTCCTGTGGAAGCCCCTGCTCCCATCGACATTGACGATCTGCAAAGGACAGCCCTTGATGGCGTTCCACCACCAGCTTCCGTTATGAAGCGGTCCAACTCCCAAATGACCTCCTTTTCCGACCTTCGCACCAACTACGGAGGTCTCTCACGACAGGGAACTTTGAAACAGCCACCTAGTCCCCAAGAGGCTCGCTGGAAAATCAGCTTAGGAGCCCTACTTCTCCTGGTGGCACGCCATTCCGATCCTCATCTGCCCCTATGCGTTCCTCAGTCATAATCCAACCCATTGCCGAAGAACAAGGGCAAGGGCTGGCAATCAACTACGATTCAACTCCCGAAAGCACAAGTGTTCGTAACTCGATGACGAGTCCGCAACTGCAGGCAGAGGGTTTCCAACGCTCACCCCTGTGCCAGGGGTTGTGTCGTATGCCAACCCTCAAACACTCATTGGACAACGGGATATGTTCCTGCGCACCAAATCACAAGGGAATCTGCTCATGACTATGCAAGATGCTGGAAATAATATCCAACGACCACCGAGTGAAGTAGGATCAGTTTCTCCGCACCTGGGGTATGCTGCAGGGTTAGAAACGGACCCCGATGACTTGCCTCTCAACCAGCGCAAGCAGTTGATGCGCAATAGCAGCATGATGACGCTCTCAGCATCGCCTTCGATGGTGATGCAGGGACCTAACGGCATTGAAGTCTCTGAGAGCGCGGCATTCGACTCTCACCAGCCCAAGAGGACCTCACAGGCTCTCTCTTCTGCGGCTCGACAGGCTCAGATGGCCAACTTCCGTCAGTCTATTGCGCAGGAACTGCGATCTGGTACACCCTTTTACCTAGCTCTGGTCGTGAGACCCCATTTGCATCATCGACGAACCTCCTGTCTAGTCGGGAGGCCGAGGTGCAGCGTAGCATCGAGACGCAACGGAATATGATGCTAGGGCAGAAGGAGGCCGACGCTCAGCGCAGAGAGATGCAGCGCCGCGAAAAGGAATGGGCGGAAAAAGTATTCGATGAACGTATGAGGAGCGGTGATCTATTAGAAGCTCACCGCGAGGTCATGAGGAAGATGCAGCGGAAGGCCAAGGATTAGAGTGCCTGACCTTGAATCGATACGGACGGAAAGCTATGGCTCTGGCAGAAATGCAATCTCACGAACGTATATTTCACGATCATTACCACATCTCACACCCTTTTCTTCTTTCTCTCTTTTTGTATTTTTTCTTGATACCACCAACTTTAACGATTCACTTCTGGCTGGAGTTTTGGAGAGAAAAGACGACTTAGCGAGTTAATCACGCGGTCCGTGTCTAATTAGGAAGAACAATATCACCAATACTGGTATATGCCAAGATGCAATCTGCAAAAGATGCGCACCTACGGAGGGTTAAGGGACAATTACGCCGTTGATATCACTGGGTAATGACACAAAGGTGTTTCGGATATCCCAAGTAGTATTGCGAGACTACTAAGATAGCTGCTGTTTAATGTAGATTAAATAAACAATTCACTCCTTAACACGAATGTCCGTAATATTGGAAAATAGTCCCTTTTGTGACTTAAGTGTGGACAATGACGGAAGGCGAAGAGTTACGAAGCATAATATTCTTGGTTATTATAGGCATGATCCTTGTTTTGACCGCTTATAAAGAAGGAATACTGGTAGCAGGCTTTTTCTGGAGTGTAGCAACGCCAACGCTTACTTTGTGAAGAGTAATATATGTATACTGGTCTTGCCATACAAGTTTTGCAAGATTGATCCGAATAAAACATAACCGACGGACCCTCAAAGTAAATAGAAACCAATAAAAATAATGACCGAAAGAGCTTCACCGAGGATAAAACTGACTATAACCGACGAGCGCGATGTGTCTCTCTTGTAAGTGCTGTCTCCACTATGACTCCTTGGATGGAATCAATGGAGTTTGTTGATGGATTGGAGGCTTGGTTATCGCATAAAGCGATCTCATCTTCTGACCAGACACGTGTGCGAACATGTGAAGTGTCAGGACGAGGATTCCAGTTGCTAGGAATTGGCTTTTGGATATGCTGGAGGGACACAGAAGGTGTAGCATGATCCACATGGGGCCTAAGTTTGAAAGACGAAAAATGAAGAGGACTAGGGACATCGAAGCGCGTACGGAACGGAAAAGGATTGGGAATTGGAAGTGGAGACTGAGTCTGGGTCTCTTCCTCACGGGGATTCGGCCATGCGATTGAGATAGCTCATTGAGTTCTGTAGGGACTTGTTCCAAGTCGATGGATGTCAAGAAGTTCAACGATTGCAGTCGTGGTGCTTTCGAACTACCTCCTGACGAGGAGCGGATGGATGTCAGAGCCTTAGAAATCGAAAGCGACCTGAATTTCGAACTCGACGCGCTGAGAGGGTTTGTCAGTTTGGTACATGAATCATAGAAGAGGGAACCATACCTAGTGCTCGAGAGAACCTGGCTGGAGCCTGTAGCGCTGTCTCCAGTCGCCGAGTTATCAGGATCATATTCCTGATAAAGTCGGGGAAGGACCTGCCCAAGCCCACTACAAGCAAAGCCCGCCTGTAGTTGTTGATTGCATCCTTGGTAAGGCCAAAGAAGATAAAGATTGGAATACCAGAAAGAATGCAGACGTAAGAGATGTTCAGAAAAGCGAACCCAAGATCTTCGGACGACATGAACAATATGGTGTTCCAGGGGTAAGGAGATGTATGGCCATGGATGGCATGATAGTCAAACGGTAGAATAGAGCCCATATCGAATATGTTCAATACGGCTAGTGTGCAAACGACCGGTAAGAATGGGATCAAGATGGCGATAACCATGAGGTAGAGCCGGCGTCTCGTGCGTTGGGCTCGCATGAGTGCTACCCGGTTGCTAGAGAGTGCTGATCGTGAGTTCTGGGCAACCTGACGAAATCGAAAATAGATGATGACTGCGATTCCATTAGTTGTCGACTTCAAGTCCTGATTTAGACACGATGATTTAACATACCTGCATATACCGCAGTCAAGAGGGCCACAACCACAGGCGCAAGGACAAAGAAAACCAAATAGGGCCAGGCTGGGTAGGCAACCCAAGTGCATCCAGCCAACGTCCCGATAGCGTACCGCTGTAATGTCAACGGCCAAGTCAAGGCAAGCTGAACTATGGGTAGGGGAAACATGATGAGGGCTTGGATGATGTTCCGGCGTCGTTTCTCTCTGACCGTCAAGGGGTTGACTCGCAGCAGCCCAACCTGATGAGCCAAGTTTCTCATGATGGCAAGGAGACAGGTGCTGTAGAGCGCAAGGGTGAAGTTGAAGATGTATGGGTAGGCATCACAGAGACCGTACCCGGGCCACCAGTTTTCCATGTCGTCGTTGCTCCAGACGAGGGAGAAGACAATGGTAAAGAGGTTCCGGATCTCGACGGTCAGGATGAAGACCGAAGCAGCAAACTCCCCATTCTTATATAGCAGTCGGAAAGGCACGAGACAGACAATGTTGGATATGATTGCGAGGGTGACTCTGCAAACGAGATTGGCAGTGAGGGACGGGGTCGTGAAAGACGCGGGCGTTGGAGAGGCAAGTATGGCGGGCGTATCACGGCTGAAGAGCCACGATGGCTCCATATCGGTGCGAGGTGATGATATCAACGTGGTATGTGAACAATGATTTAGATGGGAGTATGATCTTAGCAGTCTCTTGCAGAGCAATGACCAACGCGGGTCGAAGATGGCAGTAACAAGGAGGGCAGAGATGCTCTAGGAGCTTGGACACGGGACGCGGGAAACATGCTTCCTCGGACATATATAGGACAGATTCGACGGAGGCATAGGCCTCAATAAAGGTCAGCAACAGAACTACATGGATGGGCATGGTAGGACAGCTTCACAGGCGGCAGCAAAAGCATATAACATCAGCCGCGCAAACATGCGAACAAATAGTCTCCTATAGAGCGAGGGAGAGTCACAGGAGGAGACAAAAGGCCTGAATTAAAAGCGTGGTGGTGAAGAGATTTGCTTTCTGTATTGGCGTCTATTGAGAAGCTCTATTGACACCCGAATTGGGATACAGGGCGGCTGTGGCGGAGGGGGTCACGGCAAAGGTGCATTCCAGGGCCATAAAACTGGGCAGAGAGGAGGCCAAAAAAGAAAAAGAAAACATGGTGCGGGACGAATTCTCTGGCCATGGTCCTGGGAAGAGGAGGCGGAAGAAGCCTGGAGGTTGCGTCCTGGAGAGGGGAGGAGGTGGCAGGGCAGCGCATGAAGTACATCAAGCGCGTGACCCTGCCATTTGTACAGAACTACTATGTAGATGGGGCCTCCTGGGGATGAAATGTTTCACGGGCTTGATAGTGCCACGCGGACGCGGAGATAGACTTCGATTGAGTCTTTCAGTGCTGTGTGTAGAACCTCAGCCCATTGTGGGATGTCAAGACGACATTTTTTCAGCTCTCACGTCTTGGATGTCGAGCACTAATGCCGGCTTGGAGGGGGCTCTTGGTGGCGTGAAGATGAGATAGAGTGAAGTCGAGCGAGAGAGAGCCGTGCGTTGCAGATGTGCAGACGTGCAGTGCCGTGCCAGTGCAGCGCAGTGCGTACGGGTACAGGCACGGGTACAGGTATGGGGTGCTGGTACAGGTACCTCCCAGTGGTCTGAACACCCGCTAATGCAACTATCCGGTCGTTTCTCCGTCGCTTCGGCGCACCCTGGACGCACCTTGCACGCACAGGCAGGTACCAGAGGCCCGGCCAGCCAATCAGCAACCCTCGTCCACCAGCAGTCGCGTTAGGTGCTTGCTTGCTTGCTGAGACGCGACGCTACCTTGTGCTGCGCTGCACTTTTGCGCTGCGTCCAAGGGTCACTCAGGGTCTGGTCTGGTCTGGTCTGGTCTCCTCTCCTCGTCTCTTCCTCTTCCCATCGCTTCACCGTCGCAAAGCCTCATCCTCGCCAACCAAGTCTCGCCCTTGCCATCAACCCCCCACCGATCCTTTCCTTTCCACAACCCACACTCCTTCGAAAATGTCGTCCGCTCTCTTCCGCCGTGCCACCGCCTCGTCGGTTCGCGCCTTCAGCACCTCGTCGCCGCGCTCCATCGCCCGCATGTCCATCATTGGCCACCTCGCCGACACTCCTGAGCTCGTCACCACCAGCAGCGGCCGCGAGATTGTCAAGTACGCCGTCGCCAGCAACAGCGGTCCCCGCGACAACCGCCAGACCAGCTGGTTCCGCGTCACAAGCTTCGCTGAGGGTCCTCGCAGGGACTACCTGCTCAGCCTGCCCAAGGGGTGCGTTCCCAGACGACGTCTTGTCTTTTTACCCTGCGCTGCCTCTCGAGACATGGCTAACGCTCAAACGTAGAACCCAGCTCTTTGTCGAGGCTGATGCCAGCACCAACCAGTACCAAGATGCCAACGGCCAGCCCCGCATAGCCTTCAACCTCGTCCAGCGTACGTCCCACTCACCTCCCCTACGCCCTCGCAGCCATCTCATCTAGGCCCTGCGACTAACAACGCCACAGGAAACGTGGAGGTCCTCAAGCGAGGCCAGTCTGGCGAGCAGACCGAGTAAGCTTGACCGCAACATGCCGCCCTAGGATCGGCAATACATAAAATCTGTGCGACCCAACGGGGTGGTGGCCTCGAGCCCCCATTGTACCCCCAACTCTGTCTCCGCTCCGAGGACCTTTTTCCTTTGTAATGAGTGTCACATGTCGTGGCTCATGACCGACACGTTGTACTATAGTGGGAGATATATATACCTATTGTTGCGAAAGACGTAGATGACATCTATTTGCCGAATCTATCTTAAGTGTGCTTCTTCAATGCCGTGCCATGACTGCCAGGTCTCATATTGCCCTACCATAGCAACGCGATAACACAAATTTAAATCTAAACTAGGCTGCAGCTGTCCATGCAGCCGTACCCGGCCGCGACACCGCCCTCCTCGCTCTTGTCACCCTTGGTTCGCAGCAGATAACCGGCTTCTTCGTTGTGCTGGATCTCTCCCGTGCTTTGGTTCCACAAGCAAGTTCCATAGATGCCCAGTTCGCAGATGACGCCGCCCTGCTCCAGCTTACCGTTGCGCAGAATAATGTTTGACACAGGAGGCGGCGTGATCAGCTCCATCAGAATGTAAGAGCCCCAGTGAGACTCGGGAATGGACTTGAGAAAGTCGGGGATGGCGCCTCGGTAGATGTTGTTGCCTCCTCCCTCGCGCTGGGGCTTAAGGACGTAACCTTGGCACAGCTCTGGGTCGTTGGCCTTCTTGCGGGCTTCGAGTCCTGCCTCCGACGCATCCATGGGGTAGATATTTGTGAATGTCTTCCAAAGCTCTTGTGCTGAATCGGTATCATCCTTGATGAACTTGCCTAGCATAGACGGTGCGGATGCGGATTGTGGAGTAGCGAGGATTTGCTGAACCTTCTTGGTGCCAGCAAGCTGAGTGAGGACTGTGGGACACTTGATGGCAGCAGATCGCTCAAGATGATATCTGGCGTCCCAGGCCTGCTTGTCCGGGTAGTCTCCAGGTCCGTAGCCGGCACGCATGTAGATGACAGCTACTTCAAATGTCTTGGAGGAGTTCCTGGGCAGGGTGTAGATGAGCTCGCGTTTGGGTGTGTCGGCTATGCTCGTATGCGCGAGAATATCGGCAAAGGCAAGTCTGAAGACGGGTATGGGAGTCTCCCCACCAGCAACCTGATATTCTAGGTGGCGCTGGTCGAACACATTGCGTTCGCCTCCTTGGACCAAAAAATGACACACTTGGGGCGGCCGCTCTCGGGCTGGCCATAAGCATGATAGGCAGCTTCAATGCCCTTAGCCAGTCCTTCGATGCTCTGATTCTCCGGAAGGTCCAGGAGCCGTGCTGAACGGAGCTGTTGAGCAAAGGGTATTCGGCGGCGGAGAGATACCTTGACATGTTAGCTTACACAAGCACTGTGATTGCTTCAAGGACTTACTTGTGAAGTTTTGAAGTGTACGCTGACAACCCTCCAAAGGAGGATGCGATAGTGTTGAACTCTACTTGCTTCACTTGTGATACTGGAGCAGATCCAGATGTATCCTGGTGAACCATGTAGTCCGACCTGAACATGCCGAGAGACAAGGGCTACTCAAAGTTAGCCGTGCTCATCGTTGTTCATGGTGAACAGTGTACCTGGGTGTATCCCTCTTCCTTGACCTTCAGGTGGATATCCCAGAGGTGTCGAATGAAGTCATCACCATCGATGACCCTGATGGTTCGTTAGCTCAATGACCTATATGAACGAAATGAGGGTCCTTACTGTTGAACGACGTCTGAAATAAACTCCTCATCGCGACTGACAGCAGCATAGAGCTCGTTATAAGTCTTTTGCACCGACCTAGCCTGAGCAAAGCACTGGCGGGGAACGGGCTAGGGAAGAGTGTGACGGGGGCATTCACAGCGGAAATGCCAGCAGGATCGACCTCGGTGGGAATGACGGCCGGAGGCGGTCGAATGGCCAAGCCATTGCCGATAGACCAGTCTTTGATGGCTTCCACGAGGCCTTGCTGCTCAGCGTCCGTCAGATGTGGGGATATTCCCGCTTGTCAATGAGGCCATATCGAAGCTTTTAGGAAACGCTGAGGCTAAGCAATGTGACGTTCCTTACTCGGGAGAAGAACAGGTATTTGCCGGTGATGAGGATATGGGTGTATTTTTCTGCTGTTGCGGGTTTGCGTTGAAGAAAATGGTCAAGGTAGGTAGGTCTGAGGGTAGTGAGTAGATTAATAATTCAATTGCGCCTTTGTTAGTCGACATACAGCCCTACGACGGAAGAAGCAAGCTTGAGTAAGAGTCAATCAAGTAAATATAGCCAAAATGGCGCATGGAGTGCTTATAAATTTTATTATAGTGCCTTCAGAAGAACCACACTGAGATACTATGGTTAAAAGTGAAAAATAATCCCCCAAGGCTCTGTTCATACTACGCTTTTTGGAATGGATGGAAGTGGGCTCAGGGTTCTCCATGATGTTGTCTTGCATTTTCTAGCGTGCTGGGATTTTGAAGATTATCCCGGTTACTTGGAGATACTTGGATGTGCACATCGTAGCTAGCGCATGCGCAGACGGTACCAATGTAGCACCGGTTGCTGGGGCTGTTTGGGCCAATTGACCCCCATGAATGCTGCCGCTCCGAGGTACTGGCCTTTGCCATGCTGCCCCCGGTTTTTGGCCGGGACTCAAATAAAGGTACCTGTAAGTAGCTCACGTCTTCCAGGCGTTCATGGCAACAGATCCACTATCATGACCAGAGCAAATAAAATAATCAGATGATAAAAGGTGACACACACAGAAAGAGGTCAGTATTAAATCTTATAGCAAACCACAGAGCTTGCGCAGATTACATCTGCTGGGACCTAGTCGATTTCGCAGCTATACAGTACAATACGGATTACCTGCTATACCAGACTCAGGTTAACATGCAGCATTATAGGCCTTTCACATCTAATATATAGTCACGTGAACAGGCGTTTTCGTGCTGAGGTACCTGGTCTCAGGTACCCGGCACACCCACACCCACGCCTACGCCCACCCGCCTTCCATCTCAGTTCAGTTGGCCTACCCATGTCAAACGGTTTGGGCCAAAAGAAGCAAACAGCAAATGCCTTTTCTGCAACGCCCACTCGACTCCTTCACACGACCATCGCTCAAGACCTTTTCCACCAAATGTGCTTGGTGGACATCTTGCCCGCATGCAACACTTGGAATTTGGCTATGAACCAAGAAACCTTCGTCTCTCGCGGCTACAAGGTTGATGCGCGCTTCCGCGATATGTGCAAATCCCTGCGCGGCCACCCACCGTACGTTTCCTGCTCCGTTTACTGAGACTTTTGGCGCTCAGTCCTTATCACAGAGAACATATTCTGTAAATAAACACCGAAGATTGAAAATACAAGTCATCTCTTCTACACCCTTGGGCATTCATCTTCCGTTCATCAAGCGGCAGCCTTCCTTCTTATGGGATGTTGGCGCGGCTCTCCAAGATTCTCTTGCACTAGATCGGATGGCTCAAAATTGATTTACTAAGATCGATACGGTCCTCTCAATGGAAAAATTCCAGGAAAAGATCCATTTCTGTGGGATGTTGAGAATGTGGTTCAGAATATCTGCGCCCCAGGATGCCCATGGACGCGCAACGCGGCGGCGCTCGCAAATAAAGTCAGAGAGGAGGAGATCGATGGCAAGACTCTTCTCACTTATGAGCATTTATGCTCGCGACAGGAGCTGATGGAATGCCTTGGCATTAAGGTTGCTCGGCATAAGGCTGCCCTTTCAGAAGCGATACATGACATTCGATACGCCAGTCTGTCCTACCAGAGCTGGTTGAAAGCCTATAAGAAGAAAGAAGAAGGGCCCGGTGATGAAACTAACGGCATAGTTGCGACTACCCAAAACCTCCCACTCCCACAGGAAAGCGCACAATCGAACGGGAATACCCAAGACCTCCAAGTGAATGGTTTATCTACAATTCATGAAGACCACATGGCAGGCGTGGTATCACATGGGGTATTCGCGATGTTGGAATGGCCTCAACTGTTACAACTTTGCAGATATTGCAGCCAGAAAGCTCTCAAGGAGTTTCTAATCTTGAAACAAGCACTCAACTTGGAGAAACTGCTTCTTTTCCTACAAACCCAGCACCATCTTCGCCTAACCTGTCATCTGACCATCAGCTGCAGTCTAGCAATGATGAGGATAGACTAACAAAGCGGAGGCGCATAGCACCGTTGAATTTAACCAGCACACCATTGAACAAGTCTGCTCTCCCTATTCCTACTGAAGCCGATGCTGTAACAGGCCTGAACGATCATGTTCTACACGAAGGTCCCAAGACAGCCTTTCCTTGGGAAGTAAGCACTCCTCATGCATACCTAGGAAATGGAAGCCTTTCGGTCACCGCCATCAAGTCCTCTTCCGGTTCTATAAGTTCACAATTGATACGCATTGATGAAGACCAATTTACCATCAGCGCAGACAAAACGATACCACCGGGCCGTCGTCTTGCAGTGTATCATGCTATGAAGCAGCATTTCAAGGAGAACAGTCGTAAGGAGGTTTTGCTTAACCAAGGTTTGGCGGTCCAGTCAGTTAGATCATCGGAGGATAGCGATCCTGTCCTCGACCTTTCTGATTTACCGGATGAATTTGACGAGCAGACATTGCGGGAAATCGAGGCGGAAAGAGTCGACACGGAGCGTTCAGAACGACTTCAGTTAGAACGATTCCTGACTCGAGAACGAGTGAAGATAATCCTTGATGAGACTGTCGCTAGCTTCTCGTCAACTTGGGAAAGTGTCAAACTGCCAAAGTACCAACGCAGAGCCTACAAAATTTGGCACGGCGCCGCTCGCCATGGGACACGAAAAATCCAGATACTGAAAGCACGTCGAGAAGCCGAACTCTACGACCAGCGTATCAAGAAGCTCTATGCTGGTATTATGGATGAGAAATGGGGTAGAGAGGCTGAGGTCCGTCTCCAAGCTCGATCTCTTGAACAGTCTGTGGAAGACAAGTTGTACAGACTGTGGCTTCTGGAATTGCTTGAATCGAGGGTCGAGCCACCCAGACCATCGGTCATTGATCGAACGGCTATGCCCACGGTGCCACGCCATACAACTCCTCTGAGTGGTGAAGAGCTGCTAAGTTCTGATGAGGAGGAGGAGTTCATAGTTCCTGACAGCCCACTTGGTGACGTCGCAGCCTATGACGACGCTTTGCTTGATAACGATCCTAAACCACGGGGCCAAAGTTTCTCGAGCCCGGTGAAGCCGAACTTGTCAGTGCATGTGGATCTTACGCAGTTCACTCCTGTGAAGACTTCTACGGCTCACCGTGAACGGATCGAGATTGATTTGACCTCTCCCATCAAGCCCTCACCCCAGAGTAACTCACCGTCTGTGGGCTTCCCACACCAAACCATCCGTATGAAGTCTTTCGACCTGGAAGAAGAGCTTCGGGCAGAAGAGTGCGGTGCTCAAACAGGGTCCCACTGGGCAAAGGAACAGAAGCGTTGGCACCTCGTCCTCTGTTTATTGTGGAGATTGACACAAGCACGACGATCACCCATTTTACAACTCATCCAAGATAACAGCCCTGCCGATGTTTGGAAGGCTACTATACAAAGGCACTTGGAAGCACCAGCAAAGGAATCAGAGCTTGGCGATGTGTCAGCTGCAACAGCTACAAGGGCTTTTGACCTGACTAGGATCTTCTTCAGCTTTATCAGAGTCAAGAATTGTAAGGAGTCTCGCATTGCGAATCTTAGGGACCGATACCAGACACAGCTAAATGCGGAACGCGACACCAGTTTCCCACAATTCTGTGGATTCATATCGGGGATGGCATGGCAATTTCCAGCAGATAATCAAATTTACCGCTCAAATGCTCTAGACGATGACTTGGCTGAGGCTGATGATGTCTTTGATGACGATACTCCTGCTAGAAGCCAGAATACGCCATCTAAACCTCGCAAGACTCTGGTTAAAGAAATTGTTCAAAACAAGGAGGCATTGGACATGAGAGAACGGGAGATGAGAAGAACCGAAGAGCAGAAAGCTCGTCGTGCAACCCTTCGCGCTAAACTAGCAATGTCAGATGCTATGCCGCATGATAAATCGCGATTGATCATCAACGAAAGCAAACAAGAAGACCAGGAGTTCATATATGTGAACGATGAAATTGGCAAAAGAATCAAAGATCATCAGATTGATGGAGTACGTTTCCTATGGAATCAGATAGTTCTGGATCCCGAATTTCGGCAAGGATGCCTCCTGGCACACACAATGGGACTGGGAAAGACAATGCAAGTCATTACGCTTTTGGTTGCAATTGCGGAAGCGGTAATCTCACCAGATCCGTCCACGCAAGAGCAGATTCCCGAGTGCCTCAGAGAATCAAAGACATTAATCCTCTGCCCTGCTGGCCTGGTAGATAATTGGATGGATGAAATCTTAATATGGGCACCCGCAGGACTGCTCGGTGACCTGCGAAAAATCGACAGTACAATGCTAGAGTACTCGGAAAGATTCTCCGTTGTCAAGGATTGGGCTCAGAGAGGCGGCGTGTTGATCATGGGATATCCTATGTTCCAAAAAGTCTCCTCAGCAGATGACGAAATCCAGTCCATTTTAACGGACACGCCTAACATTGTGGTTGCAGATGAGGCACATTACCTGAAAGCACCGGATGCAAAAGTTACTCGAGCGTGCTCGCAATTTCAGACTATGAGTCGAATTGCTCTGACAGGCTCACCCCTGGCCAACAACGTCGAAGAATATCACTCCATGATCGACTGGGTAGCACCCAATTTCCTGGGACCCTTGAGCGAGTTCCGTGAAATCTATGCAAATCCTATCCAGCAAGGCCTCTGGACGGACAGCCTGGGTTACGAAAAGCGAAAGGCCCTGAAGATGCTTCAGGTTCTCAAGGAGACGGTCGCTCCCAAAGTCCATCGTGCCACAATCAAGTCATGCCTCAAAAACGACCTACCGCCAAAGTACGAGTTCGTTATTTCTGTTGCCGCGACGGACATTCAAAAACGGCTCTACAAGCACTATATAGAGCAAGTGAAGCAAGTGGGTGGGAACAAGATACCACAGGCGCAGCTCTTTGGTATTGTGCATGACCTGACTCTCATTTGCAATCACCCTCGTTGTTTCCGAGAGAAGGTCACAGATTTACAGAAGAGCACGCACCCAGATAAACCCGTGCCTAGTTTCCCCATGGCAGCTATACCGGCCTTTTAAGGGAAACAAATGTTCCCGACCTGATCAACGCTTCTTTGTCGATGAAGGTGGAACTTCTGATTAAGATACTGGATGAAGCACGCGATATTGGTGATAAAGTCCTAGTTTTCAGCCAGTCAACGTTGACGATGGATTATCTCATGTACGTGTTTCAGCAGCAGAAGAGGCGAGTTCAGCGCCTCGATGGCAAAACGCCAATTGGGCATCGCCAGGATATGGTCAAAGATTTCAACACAGGGTCTCACGACGTCTACGTCATCTCAACCAAAGCTGGAGGTGTGGGCTTGAATATCCAGGAGCAAACCGCGTGGTCATCTTCGACTTCAAGTGGAACCCAGTGAGCGACCAACAAGCTATCGGCCGTGCCTATCGTATCGGACAGCAAAAACGGTATTTGTATACCGCTTCATTGTAGGCGGTACTTTTGAAGAGGATCTGCAGAATAAGGCCGTGTTCAAAATGCAGCTTGCGTCTCGGGTCGTTGACAAAAAGAACCCCGTGAGTTGGTCGAAACGGCTTGGTAGCCTGATTCATCCAATCGAAGAAAGGGACGTGGAGGATTTAAGCGAATTCACTGGCAAGGACAAAATCCTGGATACACTTATATCCACCCAGAAACCAGGCTCTATCCGCTCTATTGTATCTACTGATACTTTTGAAGAAGAAGATCCAGCGGTGGACTTGACAACAGAAGAACGGCGGGAAGCGGATAATCTTGTCAATATGAACAGGCTGCGCATCACGGACCCTCAAGAATATATGAGATTGAAGGAGCAGGAGCAACGCGAGGAAGCAGCCCGCTTGAGACACTATATACCGTCGTCTGCTCCACAATATTTACAAGGCCAAGCAGTTCCGACAGCAGCCACAGTACCGCCATCTACACAACAAGCAGGATCGCGTTATGGCCTAGATGGTGCTTACGATGCACCGGACTGGCCGAACACCCAGCCGGTGACAAGAACAGAGGGTTCTCGGTATACTCCAACCCCATGACAATGACACCCAGAGAAGATGTTTCCACACCAGCATCCATTACGGCGCCCTTGCCCATGATGGCTGGAGCGAATACCTTCTTCCGTCAGAAGTCACCACCACCGACGCAAGTTCAAGAACGTAGAGAGGCACCACCAAGTGGCCCAAGCAAACCTCTTTCGGCTTTTGGCGGTGTTTTCGGCAATCCTAGAGAGGCAGCCAGGGTGGATTTTGAGAAGAGGCTGGTTGCTAAGTTGTACACCTTGCGGGAAAAACTGACATCGACGATTTCCGGGTCATTGGAGAGTTACGCCGCGAACATTGCTACGTCCATTGATGATATCCGCAAAGAAAGAGCGTTTGGATTCTTACCAGATAGCCAGCATTGGAAACTCTTGACCGAATTTCTCAGCAGTGACAGGCTGGTTCACGCGACGTGCGTGGGCGTGGTTACAATTTCATTCCTGGCATTGACGGACAGGGCAGAATTAGAGCGTCGGGTTGAGACGCTTGACAAATTGACGGATTCTGACTTTCAACTTCCACGACGGGATAACATAGGACAACCCGAGCCGCATGTATGCATTCATTTCCTCTAATTTTGTGTTATCGTCGCATGACGAAGATTGCATATAGGAATGGCTAACCCTGGGGATAGAATCTGCGCAACATTCGGCGTTCAAGCATAAAGTCACCCGAAGCTAGTCGGAATGCTCAGGGTCATGATGATATGAAGGTGATGAGGGAGGCTGCAGACAATAGGAGGCTACGGGCCGTTCAACTACCTCCGTGGGCCAACCGAGCACTTTCTGGAAGTAGGTCTAGAGAAAATACGGAGGAGCATGGTGGAGAGCAACGATGAGATGAAGGTTACCATGATAATGGAGTACCGGCAAGATTGGTAACGGAATAATGTGAGTTAGGCTATGGAGAGGCTATATAGGCGGCGTATTCGGAATACCCTAAGGGAAAGGATTGGGAGGATTATGGGGAGTTAGTTTTGACTACGATACCCCATGTGCGAAAGACGACACGCTTAGCAATTTGCATTGACAAGAAAGGACGCTGAATTTGAGGAATATATGTGCAACCCCACTCGTTGCAGCATAAGGGCAAGTAATGGCCTGACCCAAGCGACGAGTGGACCGGAGAAGGTGAAGCTGTGATTGATTGTACATAGTAAAGAAGGCGGACACGGCGGCGAAACCGGCGCGGCGGGAGACGCCGCAAAAGCGAAGCAGCCATGCCGCTTTTCGTTGCAGCCAATGAAAGGCGAGTTAATTCCGAGAAGACGCTACCTGATTGGGCCTAACGGGATGGCGCCGAGTTAGGAACCTAGAGTGGCCGGAGGACTCAAATGCCGCGGCTTGAGCACTTTGGTACCGGTACGGCATCGAGAGAGGTAGAACATTGGTGAAAAGTTACTCGGCGTGCAAAATTTCCTGGTTCCTTTTTCTTTGATTTTATCCCTTTTAATTGAGGTATCACTGAGACACATCCACAGCTGAAAAACGGGACGCACGGGTGTCGGATTGTCGGTGAGGGAGCCATGCATATGGCTGGCCGTGTTGCGCTCATAAGAGTACGAGGGAGGGTCCTGTACCTGGCCATGATACGCACATAAACGATGCGAGTGGCCTTTTGGCGCTAACAGAGGAACGCCGGCCGGAATTGGGGTGGAATGCTGGGCTCTGCAGGCGGCCTGATGGGGACGTAGAAGGGTCTATGACATGACAAGTGTCCGAGATGGCTGCAGTGCGCGGCATGGATTGAAACAGACGAGGCGCATGGGGATGTCACTTTGGCGGGTTGGGGAATAAGGAATGGCGGGGTGGTGTTGAGAGGGAGGCTGACGCCCTCTGGTTGGCAATTTATGTATTTAGTTATATCCTCTTTCATGGATTGCCTTCTCTCTCTCACTCTATTGATCGATGGCGGGAGTGGTGGGTTGCGCAAGAAAAGAACCCCATGTCTCATAAGAGGGCATTTTGGGATGCAAGTCTAGCATGTTCCAGGCTGATGGACCGGAACAAACCCTGGGCGAGGCACTGCAAGTCAGCACATGGAGGCCCCGCCAACCGGTGGCTGCACCCCACCAGTGGCGCGCATTTTTCTGACAAAGAGAGAGCGAGAAAAAAAAGCAGTGTACATAGTACTCCGTCGAGCGGTAGTGCAAATGGAAATCGCCCGATTTGAAGCGGTGGCCCCGTGGCCGTGCTTGCGCCCCACCCTCTTTTTGGTTCGCTGTCTTGACTCTTAAACAAGACCTTCTCTTCTGCCATCCACTTGACTTGTCTTGTTCCTCATCGCTTTCCGGGTCACCTACCCGCTCTTCTCTCATCGACTGCTGCGCTTCCAACTTTCCCATCTGTCACTTCTCTGCTTCTGGCAGACAGGTGTCAATTGACATCGCATCGCATCGCATCACTCCGAATCGTAACTTCGCCTCCGCCTTCGCTCTCCGCCATGGATACCGTCCTTCGCCAGTCCAAGGCCATGTGCCCTTTCCTCAAGACGGCCTCGCCCGCCACTCTCCGGGCCATGTCTACGACTGCCCGTCCCAAGGCCATCGGCCCGGCCTCGCCCTGCGGCGGCACTCATGTCCAAGCTGCAGGTCTTCGCCCAGCGCTGCCCCGTCATGGGCAAGGCCCTCGCCATCCAGTCCTCCCGTCACCGCGGCGCTGCCGGCATCCGTGCCTTCTCCGACAAGCCCACCACCGCCCACAAGGCCGCCATCCACACCAGCCGTGCCCAGGAGCGAGGACCGTTGACAACCCTCTCTACGAGGGTCCTGCCAAGACCCCAGGTGAGTAGCCAGCTCATTGTTTGTCTTCTTCTGCTTTGTCCATCGTTGACCTCGATATGTGTAGTCCATCTGCCTCCTGGAATGGGCCTCCCCGCAGGGCCGCTTCCGCCGCCGCCACAACCGAAAAGCATCCCGGAAAGTTCGACTACGATGCATTCTACACCACTGAGCTCGACAAGAAGCACAAGGACAAGTCCTACCGCTACTTTAACAACATCAACCGTCTTGCCAAGGAATTCCCCGCGCCCACATGTCCGACAAGGCCGAGCGCGTCACCGTCTGGTGCGCCAACGACTACCTCGGCATGGGCCGGAACTCCGTTGTCCTCAACAAGATGCATGAAACCCTAGAGGAGTATGGCGCGGGTGCTGGCGGTACCAGAAATATTTCCGGACACAACAGGCACGCTGTCGAACTCGAGGGTACCCTCGCCAAGCTTCACGCCAAAGAGGCTGCCCTCGTCTTCAGCTCTTGCTATGTTGCTAACGACGCCACTCTTGCGACACTCGGTAGCAAGATGCCCGACTGTGTCATCCTTTCCGACAGCCTCAACCACGCCTCCATGATTCAGGGTATCCGTCACTCGGGCACCAAGAAGATTGTTTTCAAGCACAACGACGTCGCCGATTTGGAGGCTAAGTTGGCCAGCCTACCCTCCACGTTCCTAAGATCATCGCCTTCGAATCCGTCTACAGCATGTGCGGTTCCATTGGCCCCATCGAAGAGATTTGCGACTTGGCCGACAAGTACGGCGCCATTACTTTCCTCGACGAGGTTCACGCCGTGGGCATGTACGGCCCACACGGTGCAGGTGTTGCTGAGCATCTGGACTGGGAGGCGCACCGCACCGGCAAGCCTCAGGGCACCATCATGGACCGCATCGATATCATCACCGGTACCCTGGGCAAGGCCTATGGTTGCGTTGGAGGATACATTGCTGGCAGCGCCAAACTTGTTGACATGATTCGCTCTCTCGCCCCTGGCTTCATTTTCACCACCTCTCTGCCCCCTGCCACCATGGCTGGTGCTCAGGCTTCGATTGAATACCAGATGGATTACGCTGGTGATCGCAGACTCCAGCAGCTTCACACCCGAGCTGTCAAGGAGGAGCTGAATGCCCGTGATATCCCTGTCATCCCTAACCCATCTCACATCATCCCCATTCTGGTTGGTGACGCTGAGGTTGCCAAGGCCGCCTCCGATATGCTTCTCCAGGATTACCAGATCTACGTCCAGTCCATCAACTACCCCACCGTCCCTGTTGGCCAGGAGCGACTCCGAATTACTCCCACCCCGGCCACACCAAGGAGTACCGAGACGAGGCTTGTCAAGGCGGTCGATGAGATCTGGACTCGCTTGAACATTAAGCGCACCTCCCAGTGGGCCGCCGAGGGTGGCTTCATTGGCGTTGGTGAGCCTGGCAAGGACGAGAAGCCCCTCTGGACCGACGAGCAGCTTGACATCGAACAGGCTACCAAGGAAGTCATGGCCGCTGGACAGGTCAATGGCAGCAGCCTGACAGAGGCGTTGCTTGAGCGCGAAGGCCAGCAGGCAGTTCGTGCTGCTAACGCTTCGGCCTAATCGCTCTCGAGCGAGCCATCCTACTAGTTAGGAGAGTCGTCGCACTTGGTGACGGCACCCATGTCTCTTTCGTTCGGAAATCATGGAGGAACATGATTGACCATCATTTACCTATGAACGCTCTTTTGCCGTCAATCGTCCGCAGCGAGCTGGCGAATAGATAGCAGCCCAGATAGCGCATTTTGAATACACAACCACGCCCACCAGCCACGGCTGTGGGCGGGTAAAGCGGGACTCTTATGAAGTCCAAGACCAATTTGTTGATCCATTGAAGCTTATGTGACTGTATTACGATTTTTGTGAAACTATGTTCTGTTGAGATGAGTTCCCGACCACAGAAGCCATGTGGATTTGACCAAACTTTTTGGTCTGGATCCACGGGTGCCCAATCTTGAATAATTGTAGTGACTATGGAATATTTATCTTTGAAACCCCTTTTTGTTCGTCATGTCCAATGCCTCTTTCGTGAATGGCTAGCAACTTGACTTCATGCTGGTGTATATAATACGAGGACCAAAGCTCCGCCTACCTTGCAATTTCTATAAGGATATAGGACCTTGTTTAAAAGGAAATTCCAGAGAATAGCTTTGGCTTTTTAAAATGATTATCTGATTGTTTCAAATCCTTCATATTTTTACTCGTTTTACTCTTCAATATTTCTTGATTATGTGGTTGAAATATCTTCGTAAAGTATGCGAAACTTTTGACCCCGACTGTAGCATGCAATTATCCCCGATATGGCTACATCATCATCTTTTTATAGCGCCCAGAACTAGATGTTCTTCGGGAATCTCCAAAACTCCATAGAAGTGGTCAGCCCTTCCTTTGTCCATGCCCCTGTATTTAAGCCACAGCTCACGTAGTGTGGGATGGTATATTCGGGTACATATGCTCGTGACATGTATATCTTGGGCCATATATTTGGTGATTAAGTCAAAGGTTCTGTGTTGATGTTCTTGACTAACGACCTCTAGACTCATGGTATCGCGGCGGCAGGTGAGGTTCATATTCCGTTGCCATGTGTTGACAGTGTTCACCAGTACGCGAATCTTTTGAAGATGCGGAAACCGGTAGCCGCTCTCCAACACATCTAACAACTCCTGGATGTGGTACATGATAACGGGTCCACAGCAATGGATTTCCAGATATCTCAATGATTCGGGGATACACTCCATAAGCCGAAGAGCTCCTTTCAAGTTTGGGTGCCCATATATATCATGACTGGAGTGGGCGGTAGGGTGGTCTCGCATACCCGTCAGAGCTTGAGCTCCAATAACTAGCCTTGTGAGCTTGGTAAATTGGCGAAGTTGCGTCCCCATATAAGACCTTTCAGATTGGTCACCCCAGTTTTTCTTCAGTGTATCCTCGTCAAAATTCACATGCATGGCTTCCAAGGTGTCGACATGGGGAGCCAAGCTCTTAATGAAGTCCCCAGGCAGTATTCGCCTCGTATAATAGGGTTCGAAGCCTACGGTATATTCAATATGTCTTAGAGCCTTGCATGCGTTGGCTATCGTCTTGAAGCATTCCGTACCGACATATGACCTCCGTAGCACAAGAGACTCGACCGCACATGACCGAGGTGGAATTTGCTTCAGCAAATCAATGATGGAATTTTCATCACTTGCCACGACGCATTCATACGACTTAAGCCGAGGTAACTGCATAAAAGAGGCTATGCAAGTTTCGAAAACATAATTCTGTGTCGACGGGAGTGGAGAATGCTGCATTTCTTGATAAAGGTCGCTGAGACGAGACAGGGGCTCTCCTGATATGGGGTCTATTTGAATACCCCATTCCAATGCCCGGCGTTTAGCAACAAAGTCGAGGAACCGGGGAGATTCTTCAACAGGGGTAGGTCACCGATGACCAAGGTGGTGATGTGAGTACAGACAAGCAGCAAGAGGCATAGTTCGGCATCGGTAGACCCTTCCTCTAAATCTACAATCCACTCGGATCGAAAGTCTTCCAGCTGGGCCTCGCCCCTGGGCACAAATCGGTCAATATGTTCATGATAGGTCCGCCTTTCGTTTGAATTCAAGCCAGCTCCTGAAAAAGGTGCGGCTCATCATGATGGGGATTAGTAAAGGGAATATGTAATTGACCGTACATGTCTCGCAAGTTCTGGCTTATAAATGGTTATGTACCGCAGGAATTGCAAGTTACGGCTGTGAAAGCGTTGGCGGGTAAGCTTGCTGACGTCGTGAGGCTCAACGTTGCGGTAAGTGTGCACCCAGAAAGGCAACACGGTCTGGTGGATGTGTTTGCAAGTATAGAGCAGGGGCGGATGGATTCGGGCGGCAGATAGGAGAAGACGTGGCGTTGCGTTTCGAGGGGAGATCAAGGAGTGCAAATGACGCGGCCTTTGAGCAGGATGCCATGGTGATGATTGGGCGAGGTCACGAGGTGAAAGTACGCGGACAGGAGAGAGGACGTTGTTGGTGTTGGTTGGGAGGATCAAAGCGAGGCGGCCAGCACTTTTGAAGAAGGATGCCTATGCGCTTTGGTATTGCGCGGGTGATTTGGTGAATGGGAAGTGTAGCTATCTTTAGAGAGGATCATAAGTACAAGAACTGGTTTGCAAACACGATTCTCAAGAGATGGTCAACAGTTCATGCTCATGACTGTATATCAGGCAACTTTAGCTGCCTTGCTGTTGAGCGCGGTCATGCAATGGTAAGACTGGGGCTTGTTAATTAGCCCATTTACTTATAGTGTGAGGAGGACAGGGATTCTGCGTTGACATCTCAACCGATAATCAACGAATAATTTAAGAGTACACAACTAAAAATGAAAGAAAATTACAATAAAGATGTAATAAAAGGCTAATAAGCTATGGAAGTTATAGGGATTTTCCAAAGATTCTTTTTAACAAGACACTGTGTCCTGGCAGACATTGCAAGATAGACGCAGCTCTTGTCCCCATATTGCACATGGTGACTAATTTGCTCCATTTGTTGCCTGAATCATTTCCGCTTCGGGCCTCCGACGGAGCCGGACCAACTCTCAACTCCACCAGGGCCGCTCTATGCCACTCCGAGCTCTAGTGTCCTGGCCATGAAGGCATCGCATGTTTCAACCGTCAACTTTAATCAGGTTCAATGCGTCCCCAGATGCATAGATATACCTACATACGTCGCGTCGCTGACCTGTCCTGTGCCATGGAGCCCTTGGATCGTAACCTCAACGCGCACTGAAAGGAACGTCTGCAAACCACCACACATCAACCACCTCGACCCGTATTACATGACACGCTCACTTCAGATGGCGCGGGCCTGCACAACTTGCGCCAAAGCCAAGGCCAGGTGCATCCCCGGCCCTGTCAACGGAGTCCAATGTGAAAGGTGGGCTACACAACCAACCATTGTCCGAATTCCCTGCTGACCCAACCTATTTCAGATGTCATCGTCTGAATAAGGAATGTAGCTCCAGACCTCCGGCTCCGCCTCGGGTCAAGAAGCGGGTCAAGAGGTCCCGTGTCGCCGAGCTGGAGAAGAGACTGGATGAGTTGTCGTCGCAGTTTGACCACCCTCCCTCCGTTGCCGGGAGCAGCAAGGCGTCGTCAACACCGCCGCCGCCGCCGACGACGACGGCACCATCCTGTGTCAAGTCTGCTCTAGCCATTCCGTTGGACCACCTCTTTCCGGCACCACCTTCAGCTACCAAGGCCGAATCTGAGTCCTCTGGTTGGGAAAGTATTGCTTTGCGCCCATGGCAGTCGCTGTGGCCGCTGCCCGCCGAGGCGGAGAAGTTGCTTCACTACTTCAACACCTCCATGGCTGGCCTATTCCCTTTATTGTCGTGCCGCAGAACATGTCCGAGATTCAACTTCGTACGCGTCGTCCGTTCCTCTGGAAGGCGGTTATGCTCACCGCCACCCTTTGGGATGGACCCAGACAGGTAGAGCTGGGGCACAAGCTGCTAGCGGACATCGGCAATGCCGCCATTGTCGAGGGGCAGCAGAGTTTGGACATTCTTCAGGGCCTTATGCTGTTGATCGCCTGGTGAGTCTCTATGATTGGATATGTGGTACTAATCAACTAGTGCTGACGGCTCTATCACAGGTTTCATTACGCTCTCAAGAGTACCCAACTGACGAATCTACTGTTCCTGGCTAGATCAATGTGTGTATCGCTTAGCGTCAGAGGAGGCGGCCTCCAGACACAAGACTCCAAAGCAGTGGTCCAAAACCTCGATGACTACAGGGCATTCGCGGGAACGTATTATTTGAATACACTGTAAGTGCTTTCAGACCTGACACCATTCTCCTAACAGCCGACTCCTAACGATTTTCTATTTCAGCGTATTCACTACCAACAAACGGACCGACATTCTCATGAATGCGTCGCATCTTGAAACATGCTGTTCGGTTCTGGAATCTATGAAGCAATACCCTCTGATGAGCTTTTGGTTAAGCTTGTCAAGATCCAGCAGCTTGCGCAGGCAATATCATCCACCATGGCATTCGACTCTAACCAAGCCCCTACGCGGCTGCCGCTGCTCATGGTTGTCGAGTCATTTCAGTCTCAGCTTGACGCGTTCCGCGCTTCGATACCTGTGAATCTCAGCGACAATAGTAAGTGACAACTCAGTTTGGGAACATGTGGCATATATCCTTGCTAATGAGATGGATTAGAGCCTTTGAGCACACACATATCTATCGCCGAGGTGCTTCTCCTTGATTTTGCCATTTCTGATCAGCATTGCAACTCATCTATTATGCCCCTTACGGATAGACTCCGGCTGCTGTGGTCTTGCGTGCGCTCTCTTCGCGCATTCTTGACCGTTCGCTTTGCTGGGAATCATAGCGACGGCCCCTGTTTCTTGTGCATGAGCTCATCCGATCTTGCATATGTTATTCTTACTGGCATGAAGCTCCTGACTCTGCGACTGCCCGGGTGGAATCTTGAGCATATCGCAACGGAGCTTCGGTTGGGACAATTGGTGCAGCAGCTGACGGAAGATCTGGGGCAGATATTGCGCGCCGACATAAGAGAGGTCTTTCTCCCGCACCGTCGGCACTCGGTATCAACGAGCCGTGGGAGAGGACACTGCGCCTTCTGAAGCATGTGCGGGAGGTGATTCGCAACGATTTAGAGGCGGGACACCCCGGTTCTGAGGGCTATGGAGATGTGACGCAAAGCTTGTTCACTGAAGCCAACGAAGCCTTTTGGTATGATGTGCTAGACGAAAACATGTGGAATTTCGACGGTGACACAACGAACCTCGATATGGCCTAAGTTCTACTGCGAGGAAGAAGGGTTCGACTTGCTTGGTCTGCTAGGGCTTTGAAGGCCGTTGACGACCAAGACCACATGAATACCACCGAATCACATTTGGAAATCGCCTATCGACTAGTGTCTTCTGCTCACGCATCGCATGACTAGGAAGGGACTTGATTGAGCTTGTCTTATGCAAGTAAATCGAATCTATATCTAAGTTGCGCGTGAATGTGCGTCATGAGCTCATCTAGGCATTTGTTCGCACCCCCATCTCAGGGCTGTGGCACAGGGTTGAGCACTCTCCAGTCAGGGAACAGATAGCCTGTTCTGTCACCCTCGGGGAGCTGAGCCCATTCCTGGCCGATATGTGGAAGAACAGTCTCATAGAATACCGAGTACGCAGCTCCGCTCATGTGGAGGCCATCGGGGAGCAGAGCATCAAGGCCACCCTGCTTACCGTTTTCGGGACTTCCCAACCAAGGTCCACCGGGCTGGTAGTCGCCGGGAGCCATGGAGATGGCCTTGTCCATAAGGGCTTGCCAGAGGTCAATCAGCTCAACGCCAGGATGCTCTCGCGCGACTTCGCGGGCCTTCTCAGCGTACGCAGCTGTGACCGTAACCCTGCGGGTCGCTTCTGGGTGGCCTCCTGTACATCGAGCTGGGAGAGTTTGATCTCGTCCACGGGTGGAGGGGTGACCAGCAAGATTTTGGGCTGGTGGGCCTGGATGTATGGATGGGTGATAATCTTGATCAGGTTCTCCTTGTACTGATCAATAGGCACATGCTGTGAAGTTGTAGGGAGGGGAGGACGCTGTCGTTTGCTCCCAAGAGAATGACCTGTACTACATATGAGTGTCTGAAGACTAAGTCAAATAAAAATCAAATTATGAAACATACGAGATACTTGAGCTTGGGTGAAGACTCAGATGGGTTAGAGAATATTTGCTCAAGATAGTTGACAACGTTCTTTGTGGTCCAACCCGAGAACCCTCTATTAACCACATCAAGCCGACGGGAACAGTCTGATTCGTCAGCATTATGATGTCAACGCTGAAGTAGGAATGCCAGAAACATGAACGCACGTGTCTGCAAGGCAGCTTGGAAAGAGAAGCCTTGTTGGAGATCTACGGAGAACTGAAGCAATGAGTCTCCTAGCAGAACTAGCTGAGGATACGGTTGCTGAAAGGGGACAGTTAGCGAGTGCTCGAAGCACATGCTGTAAAGAGTGACTAGACTTACGGCCATTGTGTGTCAGCTGAGAGCCAATTTCTGTAAACGAAAAAAATAAAAATAGGGTAAGTTTCTAGCAAGGAATGAGTGTTTCTAAGATTCAACTAAAGGAAGATATTGAAAGTGATCACTTAGTATGCTATAGGGGCTCCGTAGCACGCAACAACCCCTCACTCCAGGGATATTAGGCTGTCAATACCGCGGCTCAGCTCCGTACCGGCGATCCTGTCTCCGGGAAAGGTGGGTCGCCTGCTTATCGATAACAAAAACACCGTGGAGCATCTTTTTCATGCCGCCAAAAATTTCGGAGAGCCAGGCCTTGCGAGTTTCCTCGGTCGCGAACTTCACCAACCGAAGACCAATTTTTCACCCTCCCGCCACCGCCGGGCTCGACTCATTCCCTCGCGCCTTTTCAGAGCTTGGGCAGCAGTCATGGCGACCTCTCTTGCCGCGCAGTTGGCCCAGGTCGCCGCCAACTCCAAGTCGACGCTCAACATCAAGGCGCAAAAGGCTGCCCACTCCAAGTCGCTGATCTGGGAGCCCAGGGTCGCCGCCACGCAGAGCTACCAGACCTTGTACACCACCTGTCACCAGGGCTTCGAGGAGTTGTGCCAGTTGGACCACCGCTTCACGCGCTTCCAGACCACCATCTTTAGCGAGGAGAGTCAGAACCAGGACCGCACCCAGCTTACCGCTACCGAGAATGAGGAGCTGGATAAGCAGATTGGGGCCTTCCTGCGCCTGGCAGGTAGCCGGCTGCGATTGATGCCCGCTATCAAGTCCATTGAGTGGCTCATTAGGCGATTCCGGTGAGTACTGTTTTGCTAAGTGTAAAAATACATCATGTCTTCTAACAATGTGGACCAGTATCCATGAGGAGAATACTGTTGCTCTGCTCATGTCCTTCCTCCCTTACCATTCCCTTCCCGCCTTTGCTACGGTGTTGTCAATTCTTCCCAGTCGAATTCCTACCGACTTCCGTTTCCTCGACCCTTACATTCGTTCTACTACCTCCCTGCCGAGATCTGTTCTGGTTCACCAGGCTATCCACCACCCTGAGTTCCTTACCGCAGTGTCTGAATACACTCTCGAGTCATGCCGAACCCAGTACCAATATCCTGCACTCATCTCCTTCTGGGCAGGCCTCATCACCGAGGCTGTGAGCGGAATGCTCGACCGAGCCAAGTCCGGTCGCGCCGCAGTCCAGGCTGAGAACGACCAAGCCATCCTCCACCGTCTGGGCCCCATTTTCGCCGAGTCGCTGGTGATGAAGAAGGTGCCCAGCCTTCAGATTGCTTCATACATGGCCATTGCTGTGTTCGTTGCCAAGGGAAACCTGGAGGACGTTGCAGTTTCTGCCTTTATGGAACAGACGGTCTACGGCTGGACCAACGATACCGTCCGACCCGCGCTTGTTTGCCTGGCGATCATGGCACAGTACCGATCCGCGAAGCAGATGAGCAGCAAGGTGACCAAGGCGCTGATGAAGGTTTCGGACATTGGCTCGCTGCTGGTCGACATTGGTCAAGAACGAAGGGTTGACAAGCTTGCCAATGGACTTTGCCTGGCCCTCATCGATCGATTCACCAAGAAGGGCGATGCCCGAGGACTGCCTACTATAATGGCTATCCTGACCACTCAAATCCTCAAGGAAAAGCAGATTGCAGTCATCTTCAAGTCGCTTCTCCTTGCAGCGTTGAAGTTGGACGACAACAACGATGTCGATGGCGCGCTCCGCAGAGAACTCGGATCTGCCCTGATTTCCCTGTCGCAGACCTCTGGCAAGTCTGGCGATATTATCCAGTCAGTCATTCAAGAGGTCGATTTCGACATTGAGGAGCTGGAGATGAAGTTGGACCTTTCTTTCCGAACCAGAAAGCTGCCCGAGGCATCAAACGAGGACCAGGCCAACTCCACCAGCGATGCGCCACAGCCCCGTCAGGACCTGAATGTTGCTGTTGACGAGCTGTCGCGTGCGAAGAAGCCACTGCCCTCTTGCCTTCTGCCCCAGCCTAATGAGGTCTTTGACGAATTTAGCCATCTTTTCCTTTCCATCGTTTCCGAACACCAGAAGGATGCGGCGTTACTTTCAAAGTTCGAGCAATGCCCACAATTGCAGTCTCAAGAGGCCTTCAAGCGTGGTACTTATTGTAGCTTCTTTATCCGCATCTGGTGTGGCTCATATCCCGCCCTCGCACGCATGGCGGCGCTGGATATGGTGAAGAACAGAATCAAGGCTGAGGCTGGTCGCAAGATGGATGTTCAGGCCCTTGTTCCTTACTGCATCACTGCTCTGAGCGATCCTTCGAAGCGAGTGCGACAGGCAGCGGCTGACCTGATCACTGTTGTGTCTGGTCTCTACACACCCCTGTGTCTTCGAAGCCTGCTGCAGCACTCGACTCTGACATCCTTTACGGAAAGTCTAAGGAGGCTGCATCTTTGAGCCCCGACATCACAGCCAAGCTGCTTATCCTGCAGCTTCTGCCTACACTCGAAGAATGCGTTATCGACCCCGAGCATGTTTCAGAGGTGTTGAAGACCGCGATTGAGCAGGGCAAATACCAAGCGACGCCCGACCCGGCTCTTGACAAGAAGGATCACATGTCTCAGTCTGCCAGGCTGTCCTTATTGACCTTCCTTTCATCTCATGTAGTTGCCACGCCATTGGTTCTGGTCAAGAACAGACTACTGAGATGTCTGAACGAGATCCGAGGTGTATCAAGCACAACACGCACACAGCTTCTTCTACCTGCCTTGCAATGGTGGGCAGGATTGACCGAGGAAGAGGCATCGGGACTTGCCCGTGCTGGCCAGCTTGAGATCTCCATCCTGGATTCACGATTTGTCGACATTGTTGTTCCCAACGATGCAGCAGGATTGGACTACCTTTTCACTATCCTTCAGAGCCCGACCACGGCCAACAGGCCCACCCTTGTTCAGGCTGTCTTTGCCCGTCTACGAAAGATGTGGCCAGTCATGAAGGATGATATCAAGTTCAAGGTAGCCGAGCAGCTGCTTGACGTCTCCCAGAAGTCGTCACCCGCAGACGATTCCGAGTCTCCTGTGCCCGCCGAGGCGGCCAACTTCCTGCGAGTCGTACCCTGACCACCGATATCCTCTCGTTCTTCTTGGACTCTATCCAGACAGGCACGAAGATGATCACCGAGCCACCTCCAAACAAGCGACGCCGCACCAGCTCTTCAGACGGTAACCGTGGTCTTATCACACAGGTTACTCCGGAGCTGAGCCAGGCTTTGCGCAAGGTCACCTTTGTTCTGCAGTTGGTTGACAACTCTGACCCTGTTTCTCACCCCGAGCTTCTGGACGGCCTGTTTACTGCCTTGTCTGAACTTCAACACTTTAGAACAGTCGTCGGTTCTGAGCTCGGATATCTGCAGAATTTGATTCTGCGCAGTCTCCTGGCCATGATGCCCGCTTACCAGAGCAACAAGGTGCTGAAGATTGACAGCTCCGGAGGGTATGGCGATTTGCTTGTCAACTGCATCCAAAAGTCATCCAGCCCTGTTGTCCAGAACGCTGCTCTGCTCCTTATCGCAAGCCTTGCGACTACTGCACCAAACCTGGTGCTGCACAGTGTCATGCCCATCTTTACCTTTATGGGAACCTCTGTGTTGAGGCAAAACGACGACTACTCGGCCCACGTTGTTTCGCAAACAATCCAGGAAGTTATTCCTCCGCTGATTGCTTCGCTGCGCCAGGGCCAGAAGAGCCCGGTTGCTGGTGCTTCTGACATTCTGGTTAGCTTCACTACCGCGTACGAGCACATCCCTCCCACAGGCGCCAGGGACTCTTCGTGGCTCTCGTCCAGACTCTTGGACCTCGCGACTTCCTCTATGCTCTCGTTAGCATGCTGGTTGATCGCTACGGTCCCAGCGATGCTCTCCTTCAATTCATCGTTGACCTAATGAACAACTTTAACATTGAGATTCAACTCGATACCTTGGTCAAGCTTCTGGATCTCATTGCGGATCTCTTCAAGCCTAAGCCAACAATCTCATTTGCGCTACTGGGCATCAGCGAAGATGGAGACGAGAAGAATGTTGAGCAGATTGCTCAGCGACAACTGTCAGCCTTCCCTACCTTCCTCTCCAACAAGAAGATGAAGCAGCAGATCGGTAAGCTGGCTCATCGTGACGATATGGAGGCCTCGGAAGTCCGCACTTTGTATGCCACTTTGCTCGAGAACATTCTCACCCTTGCGCACACGGTCAAGGCAAACAAGACCCTCCATGGCAGGTGCGGTGCGGCTTTGGCCAATCTTCTCAACCTGCTCTCCATCAGCGAGTTCATCAAGGCTGTCGAGAGTCTCTTGGACAGACCTGACATGGGTCTGCGACAGAAGGTGCTCCGAGCTCTGGAGGTTCGTGTTGAGGGCGAAAGCAACACGGATCCTGCCTCGAGAGCGGCACTGCTTGCATTCATGCCTCAGCTTACTGCCGCTATTCGAGAGTCGAGCGACATCAGATATAAGCATACCGCTGTCACTTGCGTCGACAAGATTGCCGAGAAGTACGGTAAGAAGGATATTGAGGCAGTGGTGGCCGCGGCCTCTACGATCGCTGGCAAAGACTGCCTTGGTCAGGACGACAAGCAGCTGCGCATCATGGCTCTTCTGTGCCTTACATCGCTCGTTGATGTACTTGAAGATGCTATCGTGCCAGTCTTGCCAGTGGCGATTCCCAAGACTGTGGAGTATCTCAACCTCAGCTTGAAAGAGGGCGAGGTTGACGAAGAGCTGCACTCGGCTAGTTACGGACTGCTCACTGCACTTGCTGAGCACCTTCCTTACATGCTCTCAACCTACATGGATCCCATTCTCAAGGTTTCTAACCAGTCAGCAGAAGCTGGACTCGGCGAGGAGGCGAACGAAAGCCGAGTCAGCTGCTTGCAGTTCTTGGCTCGACGACTTGACGCCAAGGAGATCTTCACTAGCCTCAACAAGAACTGGGACAGTGCGATGTCTGCAGGCTTCTCGGTAAGTCTTCTAATTTTTTTATTTGTGTTTAAGTGTGAATTAAAGCTAATTGTTCCAGGCCATGGTTGAGTTCTTCGATGTGTTGGGTGTAGCCATTGACAAGCACGCCAAGTCGAGCATCACGAAGAACGCAGCTCTACTATCGAGCATTTTCCTGAACGCTTTTGACTTGCGACGCCGCTCGTACACAGCCGAGGCCAGCGAGGACAAATCAGAGCGTATTGCAAAGATCGAGTCGAGTGCGAACGAGAATGCTCTGAAGATGATCTTCAAGCTCAACGACGCTGCTTTCCGACCCATCTTTGTTCAGTTCATTGAGTGGACAAGCTCGGGACTTCCCAAGTCCGACAAGTTGGGCCGAACTCTACGACAGTACAGCCTGTTCAGCTTCTTGCACACGTTTTTGATGGTCTCAAGTCCATTGTCACAAACTACGCAAGCTACATCATCGAGGATGCTGTCAAGATTCTGAACACGGCGAACCCTACCGTTGCCGAGGAGAAACAGCTCTGGAGCCTTGTCCTCAAGACCCTAGCTAGATGTTTCGAGCATGACCAGGACGACTTCTGGCAGGCGCCGGCACACTTTAGCGCCGTCAGCACGGCTGTGCTTGAGCAATTCAAGCATGCGCCGGCTGTCAACATGCTGGACGATGTGATCCCAGCGACGGTGGAGCTCGCAGCGGCGGCTGACTCACAGGCTCACCAGAAGGAGATCAACTCAGCACTGCTGAAGCACCTGCGTTCGGAGCAAACCGCAGTGCGCCTGGCGGCTGTTCACTGCGAGCAGGCGCTGACCGACCGACTGGGCGAGGAATGGCTATCCATGCTTCATGAGATGCTGCCAAGAATCAGTGAGCTGCAGGAGGATGACGATGAGGTTGTGGAGCGGGAGACGCATAGGTGGATCGTCAAGATTGAGGGTGTTTTGGGAGAGAGCCTGGACGCCATGCTCCAGTGATAGATTTGTGATGCTATAGTTTTATGGGGCATTGCATTGTATGCGTATCTAGATGCATTAAAAGATGATTTTTTCACGGCTGAATAGCTGACAGGACAATCTCGCTGCTGGTTTGCGCTCGTTCCGTGTAATCCGGAAGATTCCGGGGCCACAGTGACGGACCTTCGGAATGTCCGTCAACGTTATCCACCTCAATTAGGACACCGACGGACGACAGCCTCACCTTGATGTTTGTTTGCGTCAGGGTGAAATTCTTGCTGGATTTGCATATGAATAGAGTAGAGAGGAAAGGAGTACTCCAGTAATATACTGCTTTTCAATCATATAACGCTTGTTTTCTGCATCCAGTAAACACAACGGTAAACTCCAAAGTAAGCCTTTGTTAGTCACATTGTCTTAGTCCGCCTGCAACTCCTGTATAAGTCCGGCGCTACGGTTTTGTGCTGTAAGCCGCTCCGTAAGAACCACATATTGTTTATCCCGAACGATCCCGGCTCGGCGTGACAGGTCTGAATTTTTAATGCGCGCAGACTGACGAAGTTATTTAATCATCGATTGTCCGTTGAGCGGCACTTGCTGTCTAGATGTCGGACGGATCCACGAAGGACTGGGGTGATGACATCACTGACAAAGTTGCGACTAACAGCTACGACGGTAGAAGCAATCTTTAATTCTACAACGACAATTGCTCCAGGAACTGCATCGGTTCGATTCTGTAAAGATGCGCGCCGCAGGGTCTTTGCGTGTCTGCAACCGGCCTACTGCCGTTGCAACCGCAGGGTATCTGGTGTCCAGGGAGCTTGAGACTCGCGAGCACAAGTGCTGCGACAAGTAAAGGTGAGCTGAAGAAAGCTGTTCTAAGAGCATTTCAATATATCAGAATGCCCGCCTTAGGTTGTCATGACTTGGTAGAGGAGTCTGGCTGAGCTATGATACCCCAATGGGCGTGCGCATTGGCTTTCGCATATGAGAGCTTTCGCTCCTCCACCTCCACAGCTCTCGAGATACCTATGACCAATGCTAACAAATCATGACTTTCAGATTCGAAAGAGCGTGTTGTTGTGCTTGGATCGGGCTGGGCAGGCTATGCCCTGGCGCGGACATTGTCTCCCTCAAAGTTCTCGCGCAGCCTTATTTCTCCTCGCTCCCATTTCGTCTTCACGCCGCTTCTCGCATCAACATCCGTAGGAACCCTCGAATTTCGAACTGTGCTAGAGCCTGTGCGGCGACTGGGACTGGACGAATACCACCAAGCATGGGCCTCAGAGATCGACTTTGCGCGCAAGACTATCCGCGTCGAGGCCAATACGCGAGAGGACGATGCCGGCGCAAAAACCGGTGTGGAAATGGCAAAGGGAGTAGAGTTCGAAGTGCCCTATGACAAGCTCGTGATCGCCGTAGGGTCATATAGCCAGACCTTTGGCGTGGAGGGCGTCAAGGAGCATGCCTGCTTCCTCCGAGACGTGGGAGATGCAAGGGCAATTCGCCTGAAGGTCCTCTTGGCGTTCGAGATGGCAGAGCTGCCGACGACCAGCGACGAAGAGCGCAAGAAACTGCTGCACTTTGTGGTTGTTGGAGGTGGACCAACAGGCATTGAGTTCGCTGCCGAGCTGCATGACCTCGTTCACGATGATCTGTCCAAGCTATACCCCAGCTGATGCCGTTCGTAGCCATCACGATCTACGATATTGCGCCAAAGGTTCTGCCCATGTTTGACCAGAAGCTGGCGAGCTATGCCACCGACATGTTCCGAAGACAGGGCATCAAGGTGAAGACAGAGCACCATCTACAGCGAATCCGTCGTGAGGGTCAAGTCCTGATGCTGGACGTCAAGGAAGAGCAGGGAGAGGTCGGTGCTGGCATGGTGGTTTGGAGTACAGGGCTGATGCAGAACCCTCTCGTGCGAAGCCTGACCGACAAGGACATCCAAACGTCCGAGAACAGCGAGGGGACGGTTAAGATTCTGAAGGATGCGAAGACGGGCGGGTTTGCCGTTGACTCTCTCCTTCGCGTGCAAGTAAAGTCCCAAGACGGCACGGTATCTGCCCTCCCGGACGTCTACGCCATGGGCGACTGTGCCGTAGTCCAAGGCGAAGGTGCTCCGTTGCCCGCCACGGCGCAAGTCGCCAGCCAACAGGCCATCTACCTCGGCAAGCAGCTCAACAAGGGCAATTCGGCATCCCCGTTCAAGTTCCGCAACTGGGGTACCATGACATATCTCGGCGGCTGGCGAGCCATTCACCAGAGCAAGGCGGACGAACTCAAGGGACGGGCAGCGTGGATCCTGTGGCGGACGGCGTACCTGACGAGGAGCATGAGCATCAAGAACAAGGTGATGATCCCGGTGTACTGGTTGGTGACCTGGATTTTTGGGAGAGATATCTCCAGGTTTTAGATTGGAAGCATTGAGGCGTTTATGGGGTTTATAGATTTAACCAGCAAAACCTATGTGTAGGCTAGGCGTTAGTTATATTGCTCGCCAAGTCATTCATGTAAGATAATGAGGAAATTGTAAGAGAAAGAAAGAATTGACTGGTACCACGCAACGCAATTGACATGATCATGGCTTTCGACCAAACATTTGATTATGTTTGTGTTAAATATTGTGTTGTGTTATACAATGAAAAATGGTGGATTGGAAGAGGAAGATTGCCATATTAGTCACATTGTGCCGTCATGAGTCCCTCCACTCCGATGTTACCCGCTTGAGCTTGTATTAAATCCTCTCATTGCAAGATACACCTCACCTCACCAACTCCCTCGTCTTCCTCGTTCCTGCATCTTCAGGGACACAGTAAAACAGACAATGGCTAAGACGTCTGTCAATTACGGCGTCTACCTCGTCACCGACTCGACGCCCGCCATCCTCGGCGACCGGGACCTCGTCGCCGTGGTTGAGGCTGCTGTGGCGGGCGGCGTGACCATCGTGCAGTATCGCGACAAGACCAGCAGCAGGGATGTCGCCGTCGAGACGGCTCGGCGGCTTCATGCAGTGACGAAGCGTCTGGGTGTTCCGCTGCTGATTAACGACCGCGTCGATGTAGCTGCTGAGGTGGGCTGCGAGGGCATCCACATCGGTCAAGATGATATGGGTATGTCATGAGATGGTTTGATAGGGCGTGAGCCGCAAATGCAAATATGTAAGGACCTCATCTAGGAGGACAGACACGCTGACGAACGACTGATGTGGGCAGAGTTTGTTAAGGCCAGGGAACTGCTGGGCCCGGATAAGATCATTGGTGTCACGGCAAGCTCCATCGACGAGGCCGTCAAGGCATGTGAAGCTGGCGCAGACTACCTAGGCATAGGAACGGTTTACTCTACACAAACGTAAGTAATATCTGCTTGGAAAAATCGGGACTATAAGCTGGGATATAGCTCACATTTCTGTTACAGCAAGAAGGACACAAAGTCTATCATTGGCACGTCCGGCGTTCGCGATATTCTCTCAGCTCTCGCTGCGGCAGGCCACGGCGCCGTACCTACTGTCTGTATTGGCGGTATCAACATCTCCAACACAAGGCAGGTTCTCACGGAGTGCGTCAGCCCTCAGAAGAGCCTGGACGGCGTCGCCGTAGTGAGCGCCATTGTAGCAGCTCCCGATGTCGCCGCCGCCGCTCGCCGCCTCGTCTCTGAGGTGCTTCTGGCTCGAATTCCGGAAGTGGTCCATGCCGTGGCTCGCACGACGCCTTTGTCGCATAACATGACGAATCTGGTACGTCTAATGTTTCTTATGGTCACTTGCCTTTAGGAGGAGAGCTACTAATGACGAGATTAGGTGGTGCAGAACTTTGCGGCTAATATTGCGCTGGCTGTCGGTGGAAGTCCGATCATGGCCAACTACGGGGAGGAAGCTGCAGACTTGGCCAAGCTGGGAGGTGCTCTGGTCATCAATATGGGCACTGTAACGCCGGAGGGGTTAAAGAACTATCAGCAGGCTTTGAAGGCATATAACGATGCCAACGGGCCCGTGGTATTTGATCCCGTAGGGTGGGTGATTCCTTGCTACTTTCACACGCCATGGCTACACATTGGTGATTGCTGACGCTTGCTACTACAGTGCTGGAGCAACTACAGTGCGCCGCAACGCCGTGAAGACGCTCTTGTCTTCCGGCCACTTTGACATCATTAAGGGCAACGAGGGCGAGATTCAGACAGTCTACGGGGTAAATGTCACGCAGCGTGGCGTCGACTCGGCGTCATCCCTGACCCTGGCGCAGAAGGCGGCGCTCGTGCGATCCCTGGCGCAGCGGGAGAAGTGCGTCGTGGTGCTCACGGGGTGACGGACGTGCTCAGCGACGGGCAGCGCACGGTGCGGGTGGACAACGGGCACGAGCTGCTGGGGTCGGTGACGGGAACGGGCTGCACCCTGGGCACCGTCATCAGCACCATGGCGGCGGCGCACCCGGGCGACAAGCTGCTGGCGGCCGTGGCGGGCACGGTGCTCTTCGGCGTGGCTGCAGAGATGGCCGCCGCCAGGGCCGAGGTCAGAGGGCCGGGGACGTTTGTCCCAGCCTTCCTGGACGAGCTCTACACGATAAGGAAGGCCACGGCCGGGGCGATATGCGGTGGATGACGATGGCCAAGCTGAGCGCGATCGAGGCGGAAGAATAAGACGGGCATGCGCTCCTGACCTGACGCGCTGCATGGAAACGCTGCAGGGCGTGTCTCGCGTTGGCAAGCTGGTGAATGGATGATGTAAGGTGAATGCGAGGCAAACGCAAGGTGCAAAGTCAGAGACTACCTAACTTAGCTACCGTACCCTTGCGTACCATAGAATGGCCCGAGGTGACGCTGCTGATGCGATGCGATGCGCAGCAGGTACCTTGCCTTGCTTGCCTGTGCCTGCGATAGACCCTGCAGGGCAGCAGCAGCAGCAGCAGCAACAGCAGCAACCACAGGCCCACTGTCGCACATACAAATGGCATGCATCCACTAGGCACTGATCCCTCCCCAAAAAGGCACAAGAGGCACAAGGGTGCATGCACGTAGAGGCGGCTAGAAGAGGCAAGCTAAGGCAAGGCCAGGTAAGCTAACAGGCCATGATGCGCTACCTGGGGGTGATGCCTTACGGCAGTACCACAGTACTTGCTACGGTAACGTCAGTACCCACGCAGGCCGGCGAGGTACTCTGCAATGCGCTGTAATACAGCCACCTGCCCTGCAAACGCCCTGCAAACGCGGGTACATGCCCTGCCTGACCACCACACCTCGCCTCACCTGGCTTCACCGTCGAGGTACCGAGGTACTCCCTGATCTACTTGCGTAGGTACCTACTTGTTTGGCACTTGGTTCCAACTGTGATTGAACCCCTTCGTTTCCTTCCGCCTCTCGCTCAACCACCAACCATCCATCCTCCTCTCACCACTGCAATCCCAAACCCTCCCTGCGTCCGGCTCGCCGAGCTTCGATTCTCTCCCCTCCAATTCGCCGCTGCCTATTGCCTCGATCCCGTTCGCGACGAACCATCGCCGACCACCGATCCCGCCCGGTTCTCGCTCTCCGGTCTTGCTCCTTACTCGACACGCCGCCCTTGTCCTCTTTCCGCTGCTCAAGGTGGCCGTGCTCTTAGAGTCCGCTAGCCATCTCCCTAAGATTCCATAATCTCCCCACGCTCCTCCGCGGCCGCTCTCATCCCGCCTTCCTCGTACTCGACAATCCTGTTGGAACACTCCTTTGCTTGCGCCGGTGCCGTCGTGTTCAGCCAAGCACGACTCGCGACTCAGTCCTCCTTATCGTACCAGATATAGATACCCCAGGCAATAACTCGTTGAACATCGCGAGACCGCCCTGATCACCCCTCGAGCGTCCTCTCCCACCAGACGACAACGTCACAGCCTCCTTTCTACTTACAAACAACACCCTACGTCTGCACCTCGACTGGACCTCTGCACGACACCGCTAGGCTTGCGTGCCACCGTCGCCTGGAGCCGTGTCCTGGTTCTGCCTCAGGCGATGCGGTGGGGACGTCGACCTCGTGAACTGATATCTGCCCAGGGATCGAGGTCTAGAAGTACGCAGTCTTAACCGTCTTCTCGAAGTGACTAGCATTCCTCACGCCCATGGTAGTCAGGTCGTCTCTCTCACTCAACCCTCCACCTCGACTGTAGTGGACCCTCTCCTTCTACTCTCCTCTCCCGACTCGTCCTCTTTCTTGGTCCATTTAGTTCGATCCCTCGCGATAGCACCTTCGACGCCGTCATCGACTCCTTGTTGAATCTTCACATGTGCGTTTCTGAAACACAAACCGAACGGGTATGGATCTGCGCTTCTCCGTCCCCATTACTCGCGACGATCTGTATAGCCTACAGATGGAAGTGAAGCAAGTCCAGTACACCCAGACCAACCATGCCGAGCGCCTTACGCGACTTGAGAAGCGTCAGACGGAAGATGCTGTGTTAAAATCAGTATGGAACTCTCCATTTCCGGGTGTGCTGGCAGGCACTCCGCAACATGGTATGCGCAACCGCACCCTGACCCCCTCCCCCTCTCCTTTCTAGATGCTGACCCCACGTTTATCAGGCCCCGTACAGATTCCTCAAAGTGACATGTTTGATGATCTGGATGAACAGGGTGAGCAGCTTCTGGGTTCGCTGCATCTAGGTCCTGCGGAGGAAGAGCTACCTGTTCGACGTGGTGCCGCGTCGCGGGCCAACAGTGTTCGTTTTGATGAGAGCGCTTTGCATGGCTCCAGTTGGAGCGGTCACAACAACCGCCACTCTGGAGACTTCGGCCCACCAAGGCCCAGTAGTGGTATGATGATGGAGCGGTCGCTGTCTCACAAATCGGATGGGAGGCATAGTTCGGCAGGACACTCAGTGCACTCGCACCATTCTGTCGCTTCAGGCAGGGCGAGCAGCTTTGGTCTCGACACCAACTTCGCCGCCGTCGATGATGACGATGACGACAGCTCTTTTGACATACCTCGACCACCTGTATCATTCTATGTTCTTGGCACAGTACCTTCCATTGTGCGTTGCTGGCTGACAACGCATTACGCTCATGGCACGCTTCTTTATGCGGATGTGTGCTCTGGGTCTCAAAAATCAACTGTCGAATACTCGTTAATCAAGGAGCTGGATCTTCTAGACGAAGTGCAACGTGACGGAGATGGACTTCATCGCATTAGACTTAACGTCTACTTAGCCGAGGCAGTTGTAACTCGACATGGTAGCAGATCAGACAGCCCTGAAGGATCTGTGCCGTCTATGACTGTTCTGTTCGAAGTTGTGGGTGCTGAGTTGTCCGGGGCCCAAGTCGGAGATCGAAAACCCCTGCGCATATTCATTGGAAGCGACGCCCTCAGGGCACATTCGGCAGACATCCTGTTCTCTCAAAACTCTATGGTTTTGTACGGCAATGAGCGCGAACGTTTACGAGTCCCTTTTGTCCGGCCAGAAGATGAAGCAGTCTTTCGACACATCACGGCAAGTCACATCGTGCCTGACAAACCGAAGCTGAATGCCACTGCTGCTCCTTTCGTTGTGGGTGAAACTAACCAAGCTGTTCACGATGACGATCGAGCAGATTCGCCCGACCTACACGCAGAAGAGAATGGTTCCCTAATTCCGGGTCGCCAACGGCAGCGCAGGCTGGGGTGATCAAAGCTGTCGAGACAAGCAGCGGGTCCGAACTCAGTAGGGATGGCGAGAAATCAGTCAGGGCTACAAGTGAGATCGAGATTACCGGCAAAGAAGGCTCGACCGCTTCTGAGACCTCGCGAAGAGGCTCCTCGGCCGGTATCTGGGGCTCCTGGCGCCAGGAGCTGGGGCAGGTCCAGATGGCACCGGCCAGAGCACATCTCTCAGTGGATACCAGCCAGCAGCCCGAGGCACAAGAAATATGAAGGTGCTCAAACCACACAAATCGGGCTCGATATCGGCAAGACCAGGGACATCGTACGAACCAGCTCCGCCGACGAAGTCAGCTCCCGAAGGTCGGCGCAAGAGCCAAGCAAGCGGTGGAGGAGAAGGTCATGTCAACGGCTCTAATCGATGGGAGACCAAGCGAGCAGTAAGCACAGGATCTGAACCAAAGCCCCAGCAGACCAACCGTGAGAATCGGAACGCCCTGTCTCTGCCACGGTCGGCCAATCCGGTCGGCGTGGCATCGGCGTTCTCCTGGATGACACCGCCAACCAAGACGAAGTCATCGACGACGGCGACAGATTAGACAGGTGCCCTTTGTTATGATTAGAGGAGGCTTTCTAGATGGTGACGCTAGAGGAGGCGATTCCCGCTACACGGGTAACGCTGGGCACCGAAATGGACCAGTTTTGTTGGGGGCGAATATGCCCGAAAGTCATGTCTCATGTCTAGTCCCTGGATGCGGAATGTCGACAGGCTGGAACGCCCAATGTCTTCCATTCCACGTGGCTCAGGTAGCGAAGAGACACGATTGCTCAATTGCGCGATCCGCATTACCACTATCTAACGGCTGTGATGAGGTTCTATGTGTCAATCAGTTTAATGTATGCCCATCCCTACTCCCGCCCCATATGCGTGCTTGTAATTTCATCATGCTTTTTATACCATTACATCTTAGCAACGGGTGGTAACACCTCCAGCACCTTCTGGGTGTCGTCCTTGCTTCCCTTCACAACGCCGATCAAACCCTTGAACCCAGGGTGTGAGGCGTCGCCCATACACTCGTACATCCAGCTCTCGCTAGTGGTGACGGTAATACCCTGCTCGGCCCGCAACCTGTCAAGGGCGACGACGACCTCAGTCCTGTTGCAGCTGCTGACGCCATCGGCGAGGACGTAGACACGGTGGCCGGCATCGCGCAGATCTAGGGCGGTCTGGGTGATGCAGATGTGCGACTCGATGCCGACGAGGGCGATTTGGGCGGGTTCGTTGCCGAGCGCGCTGATCACAGAGGGATATACATGGAGAAGCGCGTCTTGTCGTGCTCCGGCGTGGGCAACAGCGCGGCCAGCGAGGGCACCGTGGGGCCGAGCTTGGCCGTGGTCTGAGTCGTAGCATGAACGGGAACGGACTGGGCCTTGGCGAAGTGCAGGACCTTTTCAATGGTGGAGGAGCTGCGGGAGTTTTGAGTCAGTGACGGTGTTGATGACTTTGGGAAATTGCAGGAGGTTTGGCAAGGGAATCACAAAGTGGACATACACTCTGTCGAACTCGTAGATGGCGGTGCGAAACTTCTCCTGCATGTCGCAGACGCTACATAATTGGGCGACATCAGTTACTGAGATCTTGGGTGTAGGGTTCGAGTCCTAGACAGAGGATGTCTGACTCACAAGATTGCTGGGTTTCCTGCATTCAAATAGATATCAGCGAAAATGTTCGACGCATCGTCACTCTGCTGCTGCTGCTGCTGCTGCCGCTGCCAGAATCACATGCATTCATGTGAGCGCATGCGAACAGTCACAGAAAAGGAGGGGATGTGCATGCAATGCAACACCCGCAGAACGGCACGGGAGAAGGACAAGGGAAGGGAAAAGAGGAAAAAGCAAATAAATATGATGAAGACATTACTTACGGAATCGCATATTGGGCGCGGCGTCAGCCATTGTGCGACGACTTGAGGATATTGAAGACGGTATACGAAGACGCTCCGAGGTCGGTGTTTTGAACAAGGACGATGTGGGCGGTCTAAGCTGGGCAGGGACTGATATTCTAACGGCTGCTGTCCTAGCCAGAAGCATCACAAGACTCCAGAAAAGTGGCGCGGCAAGGAATTAGGATGAGGGTGAGTGAGTGAGACGGACGGACGGATGGATGGACGGACGACGTTGAGAGATGCAGCGACGGGGCAGGTGATTTATTTATGGTCACTCAGTCACTGGCGATGATTTTGATCAGAAAGGAAAGGAAAGAAAAGGAAGAGAGAAAAAAATAAAGCAACAGGCCAAGATATGTGTGCGTGTGTGAATTTTTTAATTCTCAGTTGGGCGTTTCAGAAGATGGATCAAGTGGCATGGGCACACAATAAGAGATGATCGCAAGGGAAGGGAAGGGAAGAGGAAAGGAAGGAAGGTGTTATGTGTCACCACAATCTAGTGGGGTCGCTGGGAGGACTAAACCTTACTTTTGTTGTCTACCGCGGTCGCAGCTTCCTTAGCCGATGCGGGTGCCAGGCACTTGCGCTTGCACTTTACTTGTACCGACGTGCACTTACCTGGTGCTTTGTGCTTGGCATTTTGGTACTTGGGGGAGGTGCGGTGCCTGCTTGTGCCTGTGCTCGGTGGGAGGTTGGAGGTTGGTTGGAGGTGGGACGGGGCAGGAAGGATGGGCGGGAAGGTGCAGTTGACAAATTCCCTGCCTGGCCTGACCTGACCTGAACTGGGCCTGACCTGACCTGGCCTGACCTATGACCTTGGCTTGACCACCCTCAGTCCCGGCCCAGCCCTGACCTTGGTTCCTTCCTTCCCTGACCTGCCCCTGCCCCTGCTTCCCGGGTGTGTTCACGGTTCGCACCTGCCGAGCCTCCGAGCCACACCCAAGGCGTCACTTCTTTGACCTGACTGACCTGTCATTCATCGACAACGATCTTAGTCCCAGTACCCTTAAGGCGAGACATGGTATTTCAAATTCACCTCTGACACAAAGCTTGCATGTAAACACTTTTTTTCTAAATTAAGCTACATATGTTTGGGAACGCCTTCTCTACAATGCAATGCAATGCAACCTACGCCCTCAACTCCACAAACACCGTTTAAATCAAATCTATCCTCAAGAGCTAACCTCGGCGAACCATGTCCTCAATAAGCCTGCCAGCGCGCTCGGCAGCTCCTCCAGGTGGTGCACGATCAGGTAGTACTGGAAGGGGAAAGTGTCCAAGTATCGCTCGATCACTACCCGGCTCTCTCCGCCCTCGTTGATGAACTTGGCCTCCTTCAGCTCCAGCACGCTGTCTCCCTTCTTCTTCCCGTGTCGTCCATGATGATGAAGACAATCATGATGTGCTCCTCCATCGCCTCACGCAGCAGTCGTCGGATGCTGTCGTGCGCCGACGAAGGTGTCAAGCCATCTGATAGGATGAGCGCGAGTTGCCAAAGGTCAGAGTTGCCGCTCTGCTGCTGGCGCGCCACTCTGAATGTGTCAATTGTCTGACGGATGAGACGGGCAATGTCGGTGCTGTCCTGAGAGAACGTGAATTGCTGGAGCACCTTGCCGCCGGCATCCGCTGCGAATGGCTCCGTCAGCTGGTGGGCCGTGAAGACCTCGCTACCAAAGCCAACCACGCCAACTTGTCCAGCCTCGAGCATCGTCAGCGATCGCGAAACCATGACCAGCGACTCCATTGCCATATTGCCCGATGATGTTTCACCCATGCTCCTGCTATCGTCGACGCACAGCATGATCTGATAGGTTCGCTTCGTAGGGATGCTGCGGCGCATCCAGATCTTGTCGCGCTTGTAGCTCGACGCAATGTAAGGAATGATGCGCTTGATGTTCAGTCGCTTACCAGTGCGGAATGACCCAGACAGTTTGGTTGATTGCGATGGAGTCAAAATAAGCCGTAGCTGCGACGTCAGCGACAGAGACAGCGCATGTGTCTTGCTCTGAAACTCGGCCCACTGCTGCATAGACTCGCCAATGTCCCGAAGTGTTCTTTGTGTGTCAGAGATGTGAGTTGTCGACAGCTGCGTCGATGTCTCTTCGATTTGGTCCTCGTCATCCTCGCCTGCCTTCCTGGCATATTCCTCTTCTGGGGCGTGGGTTCTCTGAAGTTGCCTTGTCTTGTCTTGACACCTGATCGAGTATCATCTTGGTCTTCCGTCTTGGCATCTTGGGCTTCGATATCATCGGCATCTTCTGTTTTTCCGGACTCGTTTGGCTCGTTTTCCGCCTCGTCGCCATCCATAACCTTGTTCGACGTATCATTATGCTCTTCATCGATAGCCATAGCATCATCGATGGGCTGAACATCTTCGTTGTCAGCAGTTCCCATGGCCTGGGTGTCTGCTGCAGCATCGTCGTCCTGGAGATGTTGAAATTCACGTTGACCCTGTTCGTTCTCGGGGATATCCTGCGGCTTGTCTTGGTTGTCATCATCAGGGTTGGCATCGTGAATATCGCTCTGCTGTCGGTGCCATCGCTCGAGCGCATCACCTAGCTTCTTGAAAGGATTGCTGCGTTCCGAGTCCTCTGCTGAATCTTGTTCTTGCTCTTGCTTCTGGATCGGCTCGTTTGACCGGGACGTTGCGCCCTTGTTTCCAGCACTGGTATCCTGATCCGCAGCCGCTTCTCCCATCTCACCGTTCTCCTGTTGAGCAGCCTTGCTCTGGAACTGCTCATCAAGATCCATTGCATCGGCATCTTGATCTTGTCCTGAACTCTTGACATCACTAGGTGCTGCGTGCTCAGTGTCGGCTGGGTTGACCTCTGTGTCTGGGGCTGAGCTGAATCGGCTTGTTCATCCTGCTTTTGCTCTTCCTCTTCCTCCTGCTCGTCCACGTCAGGCTTGGGCTCTTCTTGGATCTCGTCCTGGGCTCCCGTCGTGTCCTCTCCATCCTCATCATCGATCTCATCTTCAGAAGGCATCTCCCCTCTGCAGGTTTCTCGTTAGCCTTCTCCTCGTTGTCGCCGCCCTCCTCCTCGTCGTCGTCCTTCATCTCCTGTTGCTCCTTCTCTTCATCTGCGTCTGCATCAGATGCCAAGTCCAAATCCTCGCTGTCATCAGATGCAGATTGTTGATCGTCAAAGTCTAGGTCCATGTCCTCGGGAAGTGCCAATGTGTCGTTCTCCTGTGCAGTTTGCTCCTGCTTGTTCAGCTCCTCCTGTGGTTGCACATTCTCGGGTTCGGCTTCGGCATCCTCCGCATCTTCTTCGCCAGCATCCTCGGCTTGCTTCTCTTCTTCAGCTTCCTCGGTCTCCTCTTGCTTCGATTCTCCATCAGCAGGCTGCTGTTCATCAGCCTTCTTCTGGCCCTTTGCTTTTTCTCCCTCCTGGTCCTTCTCGGCCTCCTCATCGTCACCATCCCACATCTTCTCGTCCACAGCTGTGGGGTCCAAATCATCCACATCTCCAGCTTCCTCATCCATATCATTATCTTCCTCTTCCTCATCTCCGTTCTTCGACCCTTCTTCTTCATCTTCGTCAGCTCCGTCAACGCTTCCCATCTCTCCTTCCAGTTCCTCATCAGCCATGTCCACAGCATCCTTTTCGTCCTCCATTTCGCCCTTTTCTTCCTTGTTAGGCTCTTGTGCTAGCTCTGAAAGATCTTCGTCAGGCTGGATGTCCTTGCTGATATCCTCAGCACCCTCTCCATCTCCAAGTCCAGTTCCTGCTTCAACATTGCCAGCATCAGGAGCCGTCTCATCCGACTTCTCCTTGGGAGTGCAGAAGCCCTGGGATGCAATTTGAACAAAAGATTTTGTCATGTTGAAGGCCATATGGCCAGTTGCACGGTGAATATCAAGGGCGTGATCAACACTTTGTTGGCATGTCGCAGAAAATTGATCGATAATTGGAGTTGCGAATGAAAGGATTCCCATAGCTGTCTCTGCAACATGTGGCTGGCTCAGGCTTAGATGCTGGACACTCTGGATGCATTGTCTGATGGTCTTCTCGATGCTGTCCATGTGTAATTGTTTGATCATCTTGAAAAAGGCTGAATTATGTTTCGTCAACCAGCCACTTTGTTCATCGTCCCTGGGCACGTCGGCTCCAGCTTTCCTTGCCTTCTCGACGGCCACAAGAATCTTGTTGCACAGAGTAGCAACGTTCTCAGAGAACGTGTCCAGTTCCAAGTCCTCCAAAGGCATCTCTATGGAAACCGAGGATGAATACGTCCAGGGTACGACTTGGCTAAGAATGAAGCCGAGATTTGGCTGGTCAATAACACCTTGTTCAAGCACGAGTCGCAGAGCGCTTAGATTTGATGCTAATTCTGTCTCCAACTGAAGCCAGATTTCGGACTGAAGCTGCCCCGGGAGCCTGCCAACTTCTTTGAATCTAGCCCAGAGATCCCGAAGTTTGCCTGACCAGGATCGGATCGAAATTACAATATCTTCGTACTTCGTGTTTCCGAGCTTCTCAGTCACTTGGATCAGACGCTCGGCAAATCCAACAATTTGAATCAGCCATGATAAAGATTGCATCGGTTTAATATTCTGAGCAGTCTTCACAATCTTTCCGCGCTTCTTGATGTCTCCAAGCTCATAGAATTCGCGAGCAGCACTTTGGAGCGACACAAGTGACTGAGATACTGTTGCCAGATCGCTTCGTTGGGCCAACAGTAGATGAAGCATACCTTCAACAAATCCAATACCACGGGCGACCTCAGCTCCTGTCAGGTCTTCGGAATGATCCTGTGCAGCACGTCTGGCACGAGGCGCAAGATCAAGTACCTTATGCAGGTAATACTCAACTCCATCTATGCCTGAGTTATTGGGTAGATCAAGTGACGGCATTGTTGCGAGAACCAAACCAAGAGATTCTTGGCTCAGCAACTTGTCTTGTCCTAGGTTGTATTTCAAGCCCATCGCGCGCAAATCTCGTAGAGTGTCAGCGAACAACTTGCGCTTTCTTGTCTTCAGATGCTTGACAACATCCTTGTTCTCGTCTGTCAACACTGACGGTGTCTCAGTTCGCAGTTCTGCCATTGAGCTGTTCAAGCTGTGGATGAGTTCGTCCAGGTTATTGGCAATGGTGCTGTTTAGGTCGGGGCTGGCCGCGATTCTCGTCATAACAGAAACGGTCTTGGGAACATTCGCCATTCGTTTGTGTTTCTCAAGCCATTGAGGCATGTGCTGTTTCACTGTGGCAATCGCTGCATCTGAAACTTCCGATGGTGATTGAAGGCTGGCTTCACGAACAGCCTGTGAAATGGTTTCTTCAGGTAGGCCCTGCTCAATGAACAGCTTCATCTCTTGTCCAAGCACGCCACGGAACTTTCGAATGATGCGGAAAAGTTTCTGATGAGATTTTCGGGCACTTTCACGAAGAGCGTTGATGTTGGTGTCCTTCCAGCTAGCCATCAGGAGAACATCCTTCATTTTCTTCTCAAGAGGCAAACGACCTTTTGAATGACCTCATCTGCAATCTTCTCATACCTGCTGTAATAGTCGATGAAATTGCCGACAGCGGTGTAGATAACTTCCAACAATGGGTAGTCTACCAAAAGAAGTTTGAGATGGCTTCGGAGCTGCCTCAGTAGTGCGAGACGTGTTTTGAATTGGCCTGCAATCGATGTTGAGAAGTACATCTCGAGGTTCTGGTTTAATGCAACAGCATACTCCTTCAGGTCGGTGATGGAGTCCACCATCGTAAGAGGTACAGCCACAACAACCTGATAAGCCACAAACCACCAAGAGTAGGCAGTATCTTCACACTTTCTCATCTCCATATCGAAGAGGTTGGCCCAAGTTGACAGTTCCAGACGACGCCAGCGGATGATCGTGTCTGTGAGAGAGTTGTAAAGAGCCAGGACAGCATGTACACGGCTTGCCCAGCCACCAAACTGCCACTCATAAACGTGGCCATGAAGCTGTTCAAGTTTTGGTAGGATCTTCGCCAAGGGCTCGGTATGTACAAGCTCAAGCAGTTTATCACAAGCTTGAATAACATCCTCTAATGGCTGCATATGGCCGATTTCATCCACAAGTTGCAGCTCGCGGAAGCGCGCTTTGACTTTGTCAACAAGCGCAACTAATTGGCGAGCTTCTGAGAGGTTTGCGTCAGTATAGAAGTTGTATGACTTGTCCACCGCCGATGCGCTGAGCGACTCAACCCTATCATTGAGAAGTAGCATAGAGCCTGCAAGCATCTTGCCATTGAGAGTTCGGTCAATGTATGACATATCCTTCGTCTCGCGAATGATATGCTGGCCGGTCGTCATGCATAGTTCTTTGATCGCTTGCGAGGGATCTTGAGTATCGAGGAAGAGCTTCTTATGTGCCTCGGCTACCCTCAGAGATATGCCGCGAACGATTTCGCGGTTGCCTGTGGGCGTAGGGTTTTCCCTTCCTCGTCGTAGCTTGGGAAGAGCTCGTTGAATTCGGTAGCATCGACTTCCTCTTCATCTTCAAGGGAGCCCCGGAACTGATAGAGGCTAGCCTTAGCCTCCTCAGACTTGCGGTCAGCCTCAAGCTTCTTCTCCCAATCTTCGTAGAACCGGTGGAAGCACTGCGCAATCCTTTCCCGGATGTTTGCAGGTATCTCGGAAAGTCCTTCCACGGAGACAATTAGATTCATAAGACTCAGGAGTTCAAAGCCACTTGTTGAGACACCTAGATCCTGTACAGTCCAAGCGGGACCACCAAAGAATGGTGTTACTTGAAGAAGCTCTTCGGTGGATGTTGAAACTCCCGTGGCCTGTGCAGCATCGCATAGAGAGAGACCAATCAACAAGCAGCGGAGTAAGCTCGCTGCTGGTCGAGTCATATCTTGGTAAGCATCGAAGCGGGTGGTCAACCTGCTAAGCAACCGTTCGGTATTGTCCCTTATGAATTGGATTTCGCTGGCAGTCTGAGCTCCCTCGTTGCCAAGCCGCTGCATGACAGATGATAGACCAGGGCCAGTCACAGCCTTGAGGATATTGGAGAATTCTGCTTGCAAGCCACTTAGCTCTGAAGTGTCAGGTCTGTAAACAGGCTGAATGGCCTCTGGTAATGGTCCTAGTTCTTCCAAGTCTTCCTCGACAAGCTCGATTCGCACATTAGTGTCTCGACCGGTAAATGTCCTCTCAAATGCTGTGATTGCAGTGATCTCATCATTCAATTGCTGTTGAAGGTTTTCAAAAACTCGCGCTCCATTCGTGGGCGAAGCTGGGGATCATATGCGCGATCTGGCACGTAAAGCTTGACAGCACCAATACTAAAGTGAACCCATGCCAATGCAGAAAAGTGCATAGCTCGGGAAGCTTCACATGTGACTCCAGCAAGCGCAATAATAGCCGGGATCAAATGATGAGCTGCAACCTGCTGAAGATGATTGACCTTCAGCAAGTCAACGATATCCTTGAAGATGCCCATAGTTGCCGGGAGGCCGCTCTCAGCGTATGCAAGAACTGAATCTTTCTGTTCCACTGCTCGCTTATAAACTGTCGAGACAAGGTCTTCCAGTGCGGAATCATGTGCATTAAAGATGCTTTCAAGAAGCTTCCAAAGCATGTCATTCAACTTGATTATGGGATCAGCCACAATTTCAGTTGTCATATCTGCAACATGTCGTCCCATGATAGGCAACTCCTTTTCAAGCAATGCCACGGAGTTGAGGCCTACAGAGCCCATTGCTTCCAACTTGGACCATAATCTTGAGGTTAGTCGGCCGTCCCAAGAAAATTGTCCTTGGTAGGTCATGCAGTCAATATATTGCAGCAAGGACGCCTGACCATGAGAACTTGCGAGAATCAGGCCAGCTTGAGTTGGAGTATTGGATAAGATCATGAGCTCGTGGTTTAAATCGCTGCTTGAGTGCTGCAGCTTGTAGGCCCGCAGCATTGCAAGCTGCCTGAGTCTCTCGAACTCTCCAGCCAAGAAGGGCTGCAACTCGTGGGCTTGTATGCCTATTTTAGTCTCGAGTGACTCGATCACTGATACCAAGTCCTTCACCAGGTCTTCAGATGTGAGTGCGCTGCGTCTGACGATACCGTAGGCTTGCTCCAGCGTTTTGAAGGCCGTGGATAAGTCAGCCACTGGTGAGTTGGCCTTCCAACGCAGGTTGTCAAATCTAACGCCCAGCTGTTCAAGTTCATTTGCTCGCTGAAGAACTAAGGCGTTGGGTACCGGACTAGGCCTGAGAATGTTCCACAAAATCTCCATACTGAGACCAGTGGTTAAGCGGAAGCCTTGGGCGAAGTCTGAGGCTATCTGCTCGAGGCAGTACTTGATAAACTCCTGGTCCTCGGAGTACTTCATTGTGGATAATCTTTCCTGCAACAGCATTGTGCCGTGGGTGAGATGGGCCTGGAACTTCGCTTCATCAAATACAGTTTCGGTAGCGAGATAAATCGTCCGCTCCAAGTATTGGATGAGGAATCTCAGGGATTTCACTCGGTCCCTCCAGGACTCGGTCGAGGAAAACTGGAAATTGAGATATTGCTGAATGACTCCATACATAGAAGTGAAGAAAGTCGCCAGCTTCACAGTGGAATCCTTGAAACTGCAGCAACACGATCACTAATGAGTGATCTCTGGAGTCGGTTCAAAGACGATAACTTAGATGTTTGAGCTTGTCGACGATGCAACTCGATATTTCCATAGGTTTTGTAGAGTTGGCTTTGTACCTCATAGCGTGCGGCATTCCACATAGCCTCGCTCGGGTTGGGCAGCTGCTGGGTAACAGAAAAGTTGCTCAGAGGATGAAGCGGCTGGGTGCTCTGAAGTCTAAGGGAAGACATTATTGGCAACTTCGAATACAACTCCAGCGCTGTTTGGACAACGCTCGAGCCCTGGTTAGTCTCGAGGAAGGCGAGGAAGTTTTGTAAAAGCTTCAGGTACTCTGCAGGATGGTCATTGGAGGACGAGGCATTGTTCACGAACTGGGAAAGAAGTGAAAGATCCCGAGTGGTCATATTGTCGAGCGCAACGCGCGTGGCCTCCGTTGGCAAAGCCTGGTCTGAGGCAAGTTGTGCGAAGTCAGTTGTCATCTTATATCTTCCTAGAGAACTCTCCACTTCGGTGATTCTCTCAAGGCAGCGGTCTGACACAGGTGGTGCCTCGTGGATGTAGATTTCGATAGCACGGTTTCTCATTGCACGAGAGAGTTCTCCGTATCTTGGATCCATTGTCAAGAAGATTCTGAAATCAGGATGAGGCTTAATGACTCTAGGCTCTCCTCCCGGACCACAGTGCTCATTGATGCTCAGGAACCCGTTGGGCTCGAGTAGAGAGTTCAGACGATCAAGAACAGATGCATTACACATATTGGCATTGTCGAGCACGAGCCATTGGCCAGTCTGGAGGGCCTTCACAAGGACACCGTCTAACCATTCAAATCTGGGGTTTGCCAGATACAGAGGTCCTTGGAGCAGCTCTAGAGTAGTTGACAGATTCTGGCCAATCTCCGAATCCGGAGCAACGCTGGATAGGAGGGTTTCTATCGACGCACGCAGAGCAAGAATATGATCCTCGTTGCCAGAAAAGTCATCCAGCATGTGAAGCAGCTTCATAGCTTCGGTTGGCGCACTTGCTGGAAGCACTGACATTATTGAGGTGCGTAGATTATCGTTCAAGTCACGCAATGCCGCGTTAATCTCACGGAGCGGGTCGGCCTGCTCGAAACCACCAACAAGATCCATCGTGTCGATATCTGCATTGAGAGGGAAAATGACGAGAGGCTTTCCGGCCAGAGCAGCTACATGTTCCAGAAGGGCTGATTTTCCGTAACCAGAGGGACCACTGATAATACATGGCATGTTCTGCTTGACGCAGATCATGAGTGACTCAAGCTCGGAAAGTCTAGGCACAACATCGATTGAAGGCAGTCGTTGCGGTTGTGAATTAGGGTCTCTGGTGAGCATGGCCAAACCGACTTGACCATAAGCGGAGTTGATGTCATGATACAAGTGGTGAGTCAACGGCTTGTGGCCAAAGACCTTGTCAAACAACTTGTTTGTCTCAGCGCGGTCGTGTTCTGTTCTGAACCGAAGCCTCACAATCATATCTAGAAAATCGTCGACACGGCCAGTACGTAACAAGGGGTCAGAAGAATTGAGGAGGTTCAGCCATCGAAGAACATCACGCAGGTTGAATTCCCATGGGCCTCCTTGCGACCCGAACGCCTTCTCAACAACAATCTCATGCTCGAGCTGAGACACGAACTGGATGAGTTGTGCGATGATTTCAGACGGAAGTTCAGGGAAGTTGTGAGTCGCGATAAGCTTGAGATCGTCATCTGTGAACACATCGGCATAGACGACAACGAAACGATTGACAAATGAGCTCGGCAATCCCTTACGACCTCCACCCTGGTGATGAGGGTTTTGGGCTGCAAAAGACGAAAGTCGGGATGACGTTTGAAGACCTGATCGAGTTCCGAGATGTATACTTCACCACGATGATCAAGACAGGCATTCAGACCTTCCAGCACAGATTGAGAAGCAAGGTTCATCTCGTCAAGAAGAACCCACTCGCCCTTCTGCATTGCTTGCAGGAATGGAGCGTCCCTCCAAGCAAAATTTCCAGCTTCGGCACCTTCAACTGGAACATCAGTTCCAAACAGGTCCATCAGATCGGTCTGGTCAGACAAGTTGATTCTTGTCAAAGGCTGGCCACAGGCTCTGGCAAGCGCTGTGACCAGTGTCGTCTTGCCGACACCAGGACTACCTTCGAGGAGGATTGGCTTTTGCATTTGCATAGCTCTGATGACTCGCATGGCATTGAGACGTGTAGTAGGAGCATGGAAAGCGAAACCAGGGTCGTAAGAGTCTGCAGAAGCCCTAGGCACGCTGAAATCTCCAACTGCTAGAACGTTTTCGTTAAGAGAGAGCTCTGGTTGAGTCTGGTACATTTGTGATAAATCTCGTTGGAGAAGCTGGCCAAGCTTTTTCCAGCATGTCTCTCGAAGCTGGTTGATGGACGCTGGATCTGTAGCGAAAATAGCGGAGGGGTTCGCACCAATACTATCGATGAAGACTGTCGAAGCACCGTGGACAAGAGAAATAGCCGGGTCGCCAGTTTTGACTGTGTTTATGAATTGCACCCAGCCAAGTATCTCACGCACGGAGAAGCGAGTAGAAGCTGTAGACCTAAAAGTCTCACCAAACCAAGTTGCGAATTGGATGACCACATCAGTAAGGTGTTTGGACTCTCCGGCAAGTTTTGTCTGCACAATATCGTGGATATCTTCACCTTCTGATAGAGGAGGCACCCAGATCTCGGTGAAACGGTTACGCAAGGCCGGTGACAGTTCTTTCTTTCCGAAATCACCTCCTGGGTTCATGGTGGCAAAGAACTGGAACCCATCAGCGCCAACCACGAAAGCGTCTGTTACTCCCTTCTCAGCCAATAGAAGGGTGCGTTGAGGCTCGAGAACAGAGTTCAGTCTCTCAAGAACAGAGTCGTCCGCAAGTGAGATCTCGTCAAGAAGGAAAAAGTCACCGTTCCTCATGGCTTCCACAAGCGCACCATCTGACCATTCAAATAGAGCCTTGCTTCTCGTTTCAAGAGCTGTTATACTCTCCCGCACAGCGCTCGGTATGGCATCCATAACGCTGGCGTCCAAGGACTTGTATTGCTGAAGTCGATCCTCGAGTGAACCAGATGAGTCTTGACCCAGCGATTCCAGTGTCGTTTTTAGTTCGGCATTTAACGTGTCGAGAATTGCACCCCTATTTCGCACAGGTCTCTGGGAGCCGATCAAATCGCCGGTTTCTGTGTTTTGGTGGGCATTTACAATATGGAGGTTCTTACCAAGGGCTTCAGCCAAGAGCTGGCAGACTGTAGTCTTACCGCAACCCGTCTCACCGACCAAAAGAACGGGCTCGTTGTTCTTCAGAGCCCTTGCAACTAGAACATACAAGCGTCGCATAGCATGCGTCCAGACAACTCCTTGGCCATTGGGCTGCAGACTGAATTGCTTCAATTCGGGTGCTAACTTTGCGGAGTAGAGTTGCTGGGGTCGATTGTGACTTTAAAGACCTTTTCAATGACCTCCTTGACAGCGAGTCGTTCTTCTTCATTCCGGACTCTTTCCGCAAGAAGCATGAATCCATGGGCAGCTATCTCTTCTCGGGTATCGGCTTCTCGTAATGCCCAACGGAACAAGTCTCGGAGAGTTGCAAAACTATCTTTCTGTTCAAAAATTCGACTTGTCTGACGGAGACGCGAAAGCTCTTTGTACACTGTGACAATGCGTCTGCAGTCGGGAGGTGAGGTGTTACGGCTTCGCTGCTGAAGGATAGTCTCGAGTTCATCTTCGGGAATGTCATCGAAATGTAGCTCCAAGAATCGATTTCGGAATGCTCTGGACAAAACCTTTCTACCACCATACAAGCCGGGAGGGTTCTGAGTCGCGAAGAGGATGAAATTTTCGTGGGGTTTCACAACCTCTTGCGTTTCGGGTATCAATAATTCACGGTTATCGTCCAAAAGTCGGTTCAGCGCTTCCAAAACATCCGTTGGCGCAAGATTCAGCTCATCAAGAACAATCCAGTAACCCTTTCGAATCGCCTGCACGAGAACACCTTCTTGAAAGTGCAACTTTCCATCTGGTCCTGAGACATATGTTCCCAGGTATTCCTGAAGATCGGTATGCTCATGATTGTTGATTCGCACAAACTTGTTGCCCGTAAAGTTGGCGAGGTATTCAATCATACTAGTCTTGCCAGCAGACGTAGGTCCTTGGATGAGAATGGGGAAGCGTCTGGTTGATGTTGCTCGAACGAGGTTGAGCAAGTTTCTCTCAACATACGGTGTAATAATATAATCGTCCCGTTCTACTGGCGTTTCATCACCCTGGAACAGCCAGTATTGTCGGTCTCTGTTCTTATTCTCGAATCTCTTGTGCTGCTTGCCATCGTTGGGGATTTTTGGCTTCTGTGACAGCAGGGACTGGGCATCATGACGACCGAAAAGATGGTGGTGGATAAGCGGCACCAATAACTTCTCAGATTCTCGATCCAGCAAGGTTAAGAAACCCATTGAGAAACCCTCGTAGAGTGCGCGTCGGATGCCGTAATACGGAGCAATAGTGTTGACATAACTAAGCACTCTAGTCAACGTTCGAAGACTGAAATGAGGAACTTCATTGGCTCCATCGACAAGGTGCTTCGATGCAGCCATTCGCTTGGTATTCATATAAAGTTGTGCAATGTCATCGGCTGCTTGATCGTTCTTGTGGCTTCCAGGGCCCAAGTAGGTCTTGATAATGGTGAGTAGATCTTTGATGTCTGTGTCAGGACTTCGAACATAGAGCTCCGTAAACCGTGACCTGATACCAATTGGCAGGTCGCGTTTACCAATATCAGTGGCAGGGTTCATGGCGCCGAAGATTCGAAAGTTTGGGTGCGCAACAATCTTCTCAATCTCTCCTGTTTCCGAGAGCAGAATCGAAGGTCTCTCGTTGGGGCCTGTCAACAAATCTGCAATGCTTTCCAAAGTATCCGGAGATGCCAAGTTAATCTCATCCAAGAGTACCCAGTCACCATTACGGACAGCCTTGACAATATTGCCCTCGACAAAGGAAAAGGCAAAGCTGCCTGAGCCTCCAGAAATCTGCACGTCAAACTGTTCGAGATTGCGTGCAAACAAATCCCACCTAGGCTTCAGATCAAGAAGTGTTTGCAGCTTTGATTGTGTCTTGCGGCGCTTGGCCGGTTGTGCATCTCCATCTCTGGCTGCTGACTGTTCAGCGTCCAATCTCTCCAGCTCCTTGATGATCTTCGAAAACATCTTAGGTGCCTCCTTCCAAAGCTTAGAGACCTTTGTCCACTGTCCCTTTGCAAAACACTTGCCAACTTGCTCTAGGTACTTCTGGTTCTTTGACGCAGAAATTCCAGTAGAGGAGAAGAGGTCCTCGAACTCTTCCTTCAGTGGGACAGCTAGACTTCGCACATTGACAGGTTTGAAACCTCCCAGGAGATCTCCAACCTCGCTCTGCTGAGAAAGGTTCACAGCAATCAGCTTGTGGCCAAGGGAGTCAGCTAGTTGCTGAACAACTGTAGTTTTACCGATACCAGTTTCTCCAACTAGCAAGACAGGCTCATTCAGCTTCACCGACATTGAAATCTGCTCAAGCAAACGTTTGGCGTGGGCTGTGGAAGCAAAGGTCGCTTTGACTTCTGGACGAGACTCGATATCTTTTTCTTCCGCAACTGAACTCGGCCTATCGTGAAAAGATTGTCATTCTCTTGCAATGGGGTATGTTCGCTTTGAGGTAATGCTCTGCGCGTTCGCGTGGCATATGCATCTCTTCCGCTATAGCGTACACGAGCTTCTCGCTAAGCTCTGTGTCTGGGCAACTTCCCACGAAACAATCGATAGCCTCCATGAACATCCAGTCTCGCGTCGTCTCGGTTATGGGTTCGTCGCCAACAGTCGAACCAGCAGCTAACAAGCATTCCCGCAGTCTTCGGCACCATTTCAAGAGATCCATGAGGCTCAGTTGGCGGTCCATGACACTACGCCCGCGCGCCATTAGGGTCGCATCTTTGCTGAGTTCGGTCATTCGTCCATAAACAGCAAGAATAGCAGGTATGTACTTTCGCAAGATCGGGTATTGTTGCACTATGACTTCTTCCAATTCCGTTTGGATCATGGGTTGTGTGAATAAGCTTTGCCAAAAGCGCATTCCGACAAGGCTCGGTAGGTTCTCTCGTCCATTCATGCCACGGGACGTCCGCACCGTCGCGAAGAGACGGAAACTCTCAGCGGCACGTATCCGCTCTCCTCGGCTGGGAATGAGAAGCTCCTTTCGTTCAATAAGTGGCAGGAGTGTGCTGATAACCTCAGTAGGGGCACGGTCAAGGTCTTCAACCAGGACCCATCTGCCCTCCTTGACAGCTGTGGTTAGAACACCTGGGCGCCACTGGAAGCTTCCCGGCTTCACATCCGTCGAGTAGAGTCCAATGAGCATCTTTGCATCTGTCTGTTCGTTCAAATGCAGGGTGACCATGTCCGAGTACATGCCAAACTGCTTGGCAACCTCATGCACCATCGCGGTCTTTCCAGCTCCTGATGGTCCATAGAGAAGAATCGGGTCGGATTTTAGGAGTACACTGGCCAGGCTTTCCAAGTTCTTGGTAGTGGTTGCGGTCATGACGAGACTTGACGGGTCGCCCGTGGGGCCCAGCGGTCGGGGAAGGATGACATCTCCATAAGGAATAACGTAAGGCGTGAGGCTTTGGTGAGTAGGTTCATTGCTGTGAGATTCGCTTTCCTCCTGGATGTGTTGACGCAAGGTCATCACCTTCTGGGCCCGCGTATGTTCTTGCAACGAAAGGAACGTGTAATCGACAACCCTTCCATCCAGATCCGCAGTGATGGCATCTTCGTTTCCGACACATTCACTTATTAGAGCCTCAAGCTTGTTGTCTGATGCACGGAGAAGCTGGCAAAATATCCTCACGGCAATGTATCTTACGGCCCGTTCCTCGTGCTGGAAGAGGGACTGGACAAAAGCAGGCGAAACCAGCGAGCCGAATTGGCGAGAGTGAAAGCTGATCAATCTCCAATAGGATACAAGTCTTTCGAGTAAGACGGCGGGTTGTTCTAGTGAGTAAGTCTCATCAAGCTTTGTGAGCGTGAGCCTGAGAGTGGAGGGTGCTCTCTCTTAGAGCTAGAGTCGGCGGTAGGGCAGCTGAGAAATGCTGCCAGGTACGGGGCAAAAGGTAAAACGCGAGCAAACGCTGATACAATCCGAATGCGCCGCTGCTCATCGCCTGCGTTCAGGACCCAGCGTGCGCAAATGTCGGGAAAACATCCTCAAAATGCACAAAAATACGTTCTGTAAGTGGCGGGATGAGGGCCGCCTCTGAGACTGCGTCTAGCAGCCTGGTCGTCGCATGGTCCTTGACGACTTCTAGTAATTCGACAGGCAGATGATCCAAAGCAGTCGCATCCTGGAGAAGCGACCTCCTCTGCCGTGAGACGTCAACCACCGCCATGGCTGCGTCAATGTCGAATATTCCGTTTCTCGTCGCTGTGAGTGATGGCTGTAAACGCTTGCCTCTCACATGCACTGCAGCTTTTGGGACTTTTTTCCCTTATCGGTCCAAAAGGTTGCTGCAAGGTACCTTATCGGTCGGAGGTGGCTTCACGAATTTCCGACCCAATCAGGTGGCGAGCTGCAGGTACCCTGGTCCATTGGAAAGCTCGAAAAACTTCTGGATGCTCATCTGGTAGTTGCACGCGACTGATTCTACGACCTCGAACCGAGAATTCGCAGCAGCCGCTTCACCACACAAAAATGGCCATGTCTTGTCGATACGCTGCGCAGCGCTGCGCCAGCCAGCTTCGCTCCACCTCGTCCGTGAGGCTCTCTGCACAGATGCTCCGAGTGTCCTCCACGACGAGACGATACAACTCTACCGACGCCGCCCCTACGAACCCCAAGATCGCCGAGATTGTCAACCAAATCAGCCAATTGACCCTCTTGGAGACCGCCGACCTGGTGTCAAGCCTCAAGGTTCGTAGCCGCGTAGCATAGTAGACCGCACTCGGTCGTTGCTAACCTCCTTGTCCGCAGAGCAAGCTGAACATTCCCGACATGCCCATTGGTGGTTTCGCTGCTGCTGCCCCTGCTGCGCCCGCCGCTGCCGAAGAGCCTGAGGAGGCCGCCCCCGCCGCCGCTGAGAAGACCCTCTTCAACCTGAAGCTGCAAGCTTTCGATGCCGCCTCCAAGGCCAAGGTCATCAAGGAGATCAAGGGCCTGCTCGGCCTGAGCTTGGTGGACAGCAAGAAGTTCGTCGAGAGCGCTCCCAAGATGATGAAGGAGAACGTCCCCAAGGAGGACGCTGAGAAGATTATTGCCGCTATGAAGGAGCTGGGCGCCACCGTTGTCATGGAGTAAATGGTCGTCAAAGATCAGGGGCAGGCAGCATCGTGGATGTGATACGATAGAGTTAAAGACGCTCTGCGTGTACAAAACACATGTATTAGTATTTAGTCAAATCTACACCTTGTATGAACGCGGGTAAATATCATTTTCACATTCGTCATGCAAGCATTGCGCTATTTCAACGAGAAGAGCACCGCCGTAACTTGGGCAAAATGCGATTCCTGTCATTGGTGCAAACCCATGGGTATCTTGAGATAATTTACAGCTCCATTGAACGAACCCCCTACCAAAACGCCGCGTTATGCCAAAGCTTCAACACATATCGTCGAACCATGACTAGTGGCCCGCCCTGTTCGTGGACGTCTGGTGATGGCATCGCTGCATCTCCATCTCCTTGGCGAAATCGTCCTCCTCCTCATGAATTAGGCGATCGTCATCCTCGCCAAAGTCGCTGGTTTCCTCCCAGAGCTTATTCTGTTCGGCATTCTCCCTTTCGGGACAGCCCAGATGCTTTCTCGCTCCCGCTTGTGCCTTTCACGATCTTCCTCGATACGCTGCTCTATCTGGCGTTTATCGAGACAGAGTTGGCTGCGTGTTCCGTTTACTAGACTTGGGGATGGTCTGAGATGGCGGCACATCCAGCATATCCACATCACCATTTGGTGAGGCCAGGCCAAGGTCATCCGCATTTGTCTCCCTTTCTTTGATGACATCTTCAATTTGACTGACAGCTTGGGACTCTAGGTATCCTTTTCCTTGAAGACCTTGCAACACCTATATATGAGAGGTTAGCACCATCCCGCCCTGTTATGGGAGGCGTGGCCGCTGAGCAGAGTCTTACCTTGCGCACAACCTTCACGTTGGCTGCACCAGAGCCGTCATCAGGCGCAACAGCATCGACTACACGAATAATGTCTCTTTGCATCATGCGTATATAGTCGGCATGGCCATCGCGCTGTGCCAGATCCAGAAAGTGCTCAATAAAGTACATAATGTTTGCCCGTGTGTTCATATTGGTCTGAGCCTGTGGTTAGCTTACAGGTTTCTCAACGACAAGCTTGGCCTCGAGAATACCTTTTCTATCTGCTCGAGGATACACGAGTGCAGATCCTCGTCCATATCCTTATACTTGAGCGCATACTGGGCAGCCTTTTGCGCAGAGCTAACCGAGGCGTTCAGATGCTGGAGTTGGGATGTGAAGCGCATGCGAACCTCGAAGGATCCGCCATGATGAGATGATTTAGTCTTGTGTTTGTGAAAATATGATGGAATGAGATGATTGAGAGAAATCGGCTAGATCGTGCCGAGACAAGTGGTCCACGCGACCATCAAGCTGGCTTGCGCTGCCGTGATCCGAGTTTGATGTTGGTGTTACAAGGGCTTTGGTTGTGGCTGTAGGCGATTGATTGTCTCGGTGAGCTCCGAGTCGCATTGCAACTGTGCCTTTCCCTTGCCAGCGCCGAATAAGGCATGAGTGAGAGGGCGGCTAAGCTCCGGTATTAAATTTTGTTCCCACAGTGGTACCTTGACGAGAGCCGTGGCTACAACAGCATACAGTGGGTATTTACAGAGGCAAAGCCTCCTGAGTCTACGGGACTACCCGGCATTTACCGTAACTTATCGTGTTCGGTCTGGCAGTTACCTGGGCAGCAGCAAGGTTGCAATGGCAGCACTACTCCCGGTCCCATGCAGCATCAACAACATATCAAGTGAGAATAGAACAGCCACAAGATTGCGATTCCATGAACGGGGGTTATAGGACGTTTTGCGCAAATATGAGTACCTTAATAATTAAAAGCACAACTACATTTACGAAATTTCCTTGGCTTTTTCGTCGCTTCCTACAGGTTTAATTAAATCACTTAAAGACGGCCTTTATCCGGTGACGGAAGTATCTTACAGAAGCGAGCCTGCGTCTTCATGATTCCAGCTCGATACTTGCGCAAGATCCAGCCAAAGGATCAAGCCAATCCCACGTTTTTCGCATTCCGATGTTTTCGTTTCACCTATCAATAATTGCTTTTCCTCATTTCTTCTGCCTGTCAGCTCATTAGTCAATGCTCACCTCACTTACATGCCCCCATCCTCCCGTTGGGATCCTACCGTTTACGGTCGACCGACCCGAAAGGAGCCAGATGTAATACCGAAATTCCCTTTTTCCCTCAGTCATGGTGGCAGCTACAACAAGGCCATGTAACACCAGCATGCTCTCTCCGACAAGGAATACCTCTTCAGCCTCGCCTTCATTGTACATGCCGGAATGCTAGTCTGACCAAGCTGATCGTGATAATGGAGCCTAACGAGGTGATTGGGCGGCCATTCCGAAGCACGTCCCTCCGTATCCCGGAGTGATATTTGCAGACCATATATGTAGCAGCTTCTCCTGACTCCTCGTCGATCTCATAAGTGACTAAAAACTTTTAGCCTTCCAAATTCTTTCTCATTTTTCGTGAACTCCCGTCTTCTTTCTTTATTCCCGGGTTTTCTTTCTCTCACTCCCTTACTTGAGTAATTCCTTAGGCGGATATACCAGACATTTTCCCAAGATGCTCGCTCTCACACACCACAGCTCCCACTCCTCGGGGACTTCACCATGGCCGTCCTCGGCTGCGGTAAGCAGATGCAACTGAACCCTTAGCCAGACTGGCTCTCATGTAAACTCATTCCAGGCACAATGGGCATTGCCATTCTCAATGGCATCCTCACTTCTTTGTCCGAGATGCAGGGTCCTAAACCCCTCCAGACTCCTTCGTCCGGCACCTCAACACCTTCAGAGGATCTTCCTCCTCGCCTGCCGTCTCGCTTCATTGCTTGTGTGCGCTCCCTGAATCCGCCAAGCGCGTCAAGGGCACTCTGTGGGAGCACTCTTCCGTTCTCAAGGTTGTCCGCAATGAGAACCTTGCCGCTGTCCAACAGGCCGAAGTCGTTCTCCTGACTTGCAAGCCGTGGGTCGTGAAGGAGATCCTTAGTGAGCCTGGAATGGCCAAGGCTCTCCACGGAAAGCTCCTCATCAGCATTTGCGCTGGTATCACCGTCGAGCAGATTGAGATCGCCCTCCACGGCGCCGTCTCCTCTAAGGATCCTGAGGAGGACGGCAGGTGTCGCATTGTACGCGCCATGTGCAACACAGCCGCTCTCATCCGCGAATCCATGACGGTTATCGGCACAACTGACGTGCCACTGCCCATTGCCACGCAGACGCTTGTCACTTGGATTTTCAAGCGAGTTGGTGATGTCGTCTACCTCCCCACCCGCGCCATGAATGCCTCCACGGCTCTGTGCGGCTCAGGCCCCGCCTTCTATGCGCTCATGATTGAAGCTGCCGTCGAGGGTGCTGTCGCCATGGGTCTGCCCCGTGCGGAAGCCCTGAGAATGGCCACGCAGACAATGAGGGAACGACTGGTCTCATCCAGCACGGTGAGCACCCTGCCATCCTGAGAGAAAAGAACTGCACCCCTGGTGGATGCACCATTGGCGGCCTGTTGGTCCTCGAGGAGGGCAGACTCCGAGGCACCATTTCTCGCGCGGTGCGTGAAGCTACTGTGGTGGCAGGCCAGATTGGGGAGGGAGTTCAGAATGTCAATGGAACCAGGTTCCCAACCCACAACAATTATAATTAGATGGCGATTTATGGGTTCTGTCCGAGTAACTACATCGCTTGCGCGATCAATGCTCGTTGTAGATTTCAAGACCATGTACAAAAGCAAGTTTAGACAGATAGATTTACTCATTCAGCGTTGTTAAATTCGTTCGCGTCTTTGAATCCACCCAGGAATTCCTATCCGATATACTAATACATTGACTACACAAACCACCTGCGCCGTTCTGCGCCATCTAAGCTTCCTCCACCCTGGGCTTCTTGCTAGCCCCTCCGGTACTGCATCATCCAGCTTTCGCTTCCCATTGGAAGCGGACTGTGACTGGCTTCCGGCGTGCTTCTGAGCACGGTCATGTGCAGCGAGAAGTCTTGCATACTCAAGCTCGACTCCTCCTAGAGTCTCCTGGATCTTGTCAATCCGTTCAGCTTGTTCTATTTGAGACAAGACATCTTTGTTGTGGCGGTAAAGTCGTTGCTTTACAATCAGCTGCCAAAGCTTCTCATGATGCTTGTCTTGCTTGGTCGGTGCCGGCACGTCGTCATCTAATGACATGCTGGGTCGCACCGAAGCGGGAGCTGTGACATGAGGTAAATCTCGAGGACGCGCCCAAACTGTCGCGGCGCGATTTTTGCCTTGCGACGTATCGACTCGAGGAGTCTCCGCCGAGAATCAACTGTGGAATAGGTCCAGATTTCGGCACCGGGATACTTGTGTCAATCCGCAATGCCTTGAACTCGGGCATTGTCTGAAGGAACGCGAGGTCGCAAGCGTCTCGCAAATCATCGAAGGCCTCGTTGGGATCTTCGACTGTGAACTCTACCGTTTGAGGGTGCTTGTGGTAATGGGAGAATATGGTATTGTACAGTAAGGCACCGTTGCCCTTGCCTTGGAAAGGTGGCAGAATAATGAACTGGGACAGGCGGGTTCTGCAAGGCAAATCAGCCAGATCAAAATCGCCCTGGGGTAACTCCCAATCATCACGAGGAGAGGGTGGTGGTGTGGTTGGCTGAAAGTGATAGAACCGGTAGACAGTCGAGTAGCCCACAAAGGTATATGAGGACTTGGTAGAGTCGTCGGGGATGTTTGTCGTCGGTAGAGGAAGAAGACGGTCCAACGGTCTGCATCCGTGAAATCAAACTCTGAGGGGTCCGACTCAGAATTCTGTCCAATATAGGATCCGCCTTCAATGAACAGTGGCACGAGGAACTGAACACGGCTGTTGAGCTGCTGAACGGCTGGGTCTACCAAGCTTCCTCGCCATATCTCATACGTCCCATCAGCGCCCTCAACAGTCGAATGTAGGACTCCGGGGTTCCAGTCGTCAGCAAGTTGCTTCGAACTATTCTCAAAATCGGCATCTGACGTGAACGCGACTAAAAATTAATTAGCAAATGAGGTTACCAGTAATTGCGCTCTGATGCGCGCGCGCGCAACTTACTTTTAGGCAGATGGCCGCCCTCTTCCAAAACCTCGCGGATATTGGTGGGTTCGTTTCCGTCGAGAGCTTTGTACTTCTGGCTGTAGGTTGTCTTCAGATGCGGTCGCATATCATTCGCGCGATAGCGCAGGCTAATCTTGAGGTTCTTGTAACCGAAAATCTTCTCATCGTCGCCGAAGATAGGATAGGTGAACTTGGGGTGAAAGGAGCCGATGGATTTCAGGCCGGATTTCGAAGGAGAAACAAGGCTAATGGTGAGCGCATCGTTCGAATTGGCAAGCCCTGTTCACCAAGTTAGCACAAGCGGTGCAAAAGAAGCCGTTGTCGTGGATGAAACTTACAGTCCTCCATATTCGCCGTTGAAGCCATGGCGATGGGCTGCTTCGGAACTTGCTTGATACTTTGGGTTTGTTAGAAGGAATATTAAGAATCTGACGCGGCTCCTAGATGTACTGTCTGTTGCAAATGGTGACTATTCCAGTTACAACAGTAAGAACGACGTGTCGCGGGCTGATGGCGAAAGTAGTTTCAGGATGCCTTGAGGTGCAGCACATCTGACAAACGCGCTCCAACCAGAACTCTTGCGCGTTCGCAAGGTGCTTTACGCGACTTTGCTGGTGGGGTCCTTTATTCTTTGTGCCTGATATTTAAGGCGGCCTCAAGCTGTTGCTAGGCAGATGGTAGGCCAAAAGAGCACGCTGTAAATAACATCTCGCAATTTAAAATGGGCACTAACGAAAAGAAAATTCAATGCTCATCTATCTAATGTATGATGCATAATAATATTTACCAGAATTTATGAAATTTCTACAGCAATTGGTTATTGACCACTTTCAATAACAAGCCATTGCTCCTTTGCGGTTGGTATCCTCTGCTTGGCGGGATGATGTAATGAACCCTTGACTGAACCGGGCTGGTCAGTGCTCAACGTCGAAAAGCGTCGTAAGGCGGCGCAAAGTTGACCTCCGATTGCAACAACCCCCATACCACTTCTCTTTCGACGCCCTGGTTGATTCATCGACTTCACTCCTTCAGTCCTGCGCAACCGGGCGGTTGAATGGCTCTCATTCTCCCGTTACCAAAATGTTCCACATCGCAAGCACCGCGTCGCCCGTGGGCCCGATAATCTTCTCCGTCTTTGCGCTGCTCATCATCTCACTCATCGTTCTCCTGATCCTGCGATACTATCTGCCTTTGCGAACAACGCCGGGCTTCTACCTCCTTCCCATATTCTTCGCGCTATGGCTGCCCTCAATCCTCGTACTCCTGGTGCCTATAGATCTCGCATCCACCGCGAGAACAGATGACGAAGCTACTCGGGGCGTGTGGCTTCCGCAGCGGCTGATTCTTGTTGCATGGAGAATTATATACTGGCTGACGTTTGCGCTCACTTGGTAAGGACACTGCTGTTGGCATGATCGTATGTCTTCTAACACCATGGTCAGGTTTATCCTCCCTATCCTAGCCGAGTACTCCGATGCCGGTTACCGCGAACCCAAAGACAAACTCCTCTACTCTCTTCGCGAGAACGCCCAGTTTCACGCAATCATACTCGGCGTTAGTGCGGTCGGCTTCATCTACGTCTTCATCACCCATGGTATCACCCCACATCTCTCAAGGCCCCTATCATGGCTTTGGCGTACTGTTGGGGTTTAGTATTGGCGATATACCTCATGGGACATGGCTTGGTGTCGATACCTCGGCAGCTGATACGCAACGCTAGTCTCAGCTGGAGACTGCGCCGTCTTCAGAAGAAGGCGCCTGCCATATACGAGCGCATGGAAGACTCGCTCACGAGCCTGGAGGAGGTCGAGATTCAGGTGGCCGAGCTCAGCCGGCGCAAAGTGGGTAGCGCAATGGACTTCCAGGATTGGATAGAGGAATTACAAGAGATTGCGAACCTATCCGAACAACGACCTCGGATTGCGGTTGGAGGAACAGACGCTGGTGGTCGCATCATACCAACCGTCATCACCGAAAAGTTCCTTGCCGATCTTACAAGACGACTTATCCGAGCACGACACACGAGATCCCGATATGTCGATGAGTGGAATAGACTAGTGCGAGAAGCATCAAGGACCCAAACGATTCTGGACTCTGCTGCCTCTAAAAGCTTGATTTCGGGGATGCAGCTCCCCAATCGGGATTCTGGGAGCGAACCAAGATGCTCACACCATACACCCGTTATCTTCTCTTTTACCAAATCGCACCGTACGCGCAAGTCGGCTTGGGCATATTCCTCGGCCTGGCTTCAGTTTGCATCGTGTGGTCGGAGATGGTCAAGTTTATCTTCCCCAAACTCTCTGTTATTCGAGTCAGTGTGATCCATCATTGGGTCGGCGAGAAAGCACAAGTGGGATTCGCCGGACAGACCATATCGGCATTCTGGCTGTGTTACATGTGCGCCGCCGCTTTGATATCAATGACGGAAGTCAAAGTTTGGCGTGGCCGTGCGCTGGTCAAGCGCAACACTGCTCATGAGTCGGCCTTTTGGTACGCAATGCAAGTGGCTAAGCTCAGTGTTCCTCTTTCTTATAACTTCATGACCCTTCTGTCGCATCAGGTCTATCAGAAGTCTGTCTTTTACCAGTTTCTGGGAAGACAGATCGACCTGACGGGACTGAGTAGGTGGTTTGACGATCTGTTTCCGATTCTGGTGTTGTTCCCCGTCCTCGCTACCCTCTTTGGTGTTTATGGCAAAGTCAGGCGGCTGTTCGTCGGCTGGGATGTCATGGACGACGAAGAAGAAAACCCCACTGGCTATGGAACGGGCTCTTGGCGTGAAGGCCGCGACTTGATTGAGAGAGAGCTGGGCGGCAACTCGATTCTGAGGCACCGAGAGGAAGTAATTGGCAGACTATCGGGATCAGGGAATCTGAATGGCCGAGCAGCTCCTGTGCTTACTGTTCCGTCAGCACGGGGCTCTGCCGCTTCGCCCGCTCGATCCCCGTCCGAGCATCAGCCAGTACCCGCCGCGCCGGGCAGTCATCACGGGCACCCTTGCTTGACGAACCGGAGGATGAAAACCTCTTCTCCATTATCGGCCACCGCATGAAGAATACGATAGACACGCTCGAAACACCTAAGTGGATGCAGGATCTGGGACAGGGTATCAAGAAGCCCAAGTGGATGACGGGCGACAATGACGGGCAGGAAGGCTCGGGCAGCGGCTCCAGCAGCAACGGCACTGACTTCAGGCGCTGGTTTGGCGGAGGAGACGGCCAGATCCGCCTATAAAGAGGCGGAACACGCACCAGCCCGCTCTTGCTGGCCACACCACATGTTGTTTCTTGAATAGCGGCGCAGGCGGAAATCAGGGCATACCTTATCATGCATTATTATGGCGTTTTGGAAGGCCTACACAGCGGAGTCTTTGTGCTTCTCAATTTATCTCTTTTCACAACAGTATGCGAGAGTATTGATGCTCAGCTCGAACTTATGGAAGCCACGGTCTAAAGCTTTTACGAAGTTCTGTGAGCATGCTCGATAGATGGATGATGCATGTATGAAGTAACCAGATATTTATATAGATAATGTTTATTTAGTCAACGCCGTTGAGCCTGATAGCAATGTTCATGTGCGTAGGTTTGCGTTTCCCATAATCGTAAGTCGTAAGTCGTTGTCGTTGTCTGCGTTGGTTCCCTGGCGTGTACACACAATCTCCCATAATAAAGTCGACTCTTGGACATAACCAAGGCCAGACCTGTACATCAAACACTAACTCTTCCAAGCGCGAAAAGCAGACGGTAGATAGCCATATCATCAGATATCAATCACTGCCTGATAGGGAGGTTACCGTGTTCCACGTGTTAGCCTTGCTCATTGTGCGCTTGCGGAGATGGAACATGATGTCCTTTTCCATCTCGTCGATGTTCTTCTCCAGGTCGGCGTCATCGCGCGCGTGCTGCGCCTCGCGGCGACGGTCGAACCACATCCACGCGGCAAGGATGAGGACCGTGATCGGTACTGTGACGGCGAAGTAGATCCACAGCTCTGTAGAGACGATGACGCTGGCGCCTTTGGCAAGAGTTAGTATAACTCAGAGCTACCTATGTAATGCTATTTCATAGCAGGAGAGAGGGTGTAGGGGCAAGGGACTTAACATACCCTCCTCGAAGTTGAAAAACGACATGCCAAAGACAGAGGCAAAGAATGAGCCAGGCAGAAACAAAGCGCCCATGAGAGACAGCGTCTTCATCGCAGTGCTGTCTCGCTTGCTCGCATTGGCAATACGGCGCTGTTCTCCGGCGATTTTCAAGTTTAGCTTGGCTTCGCGCTGTGACATGATGTTGTAAAGCTGCATCACGAACATCCTCTGTTAGCCAAAATCGGTGCGCAGAGCTATATGCCATCGCAATTGGGACGAACTCACTGCTTCTCGTTGGACCTTGAGTCGTTCAAGGGTGGTATGGATGTAATTCTCCAGTCCTGTCAACTTCACTTTATAAAAGTCAATGCGCGCGAGCATGCTTCTGTGTAGCTGATCAATCGTCTTGCGCTCCTCTTTCTCGGCATCGGTGGCATTATCAGCGTCTACCTCCGCATTCGTTTTTCGCACACTCAACCATTTGAATCGAAAGTTCTCCATGGCCTTCTCCATCTCTTTCGCCAGAGCCATATAGGCCTGTGGCCGCTTCCACATAACATGGCTGTGGCACTCAACCAGGTCACGGTTGAGGCCGTCAACTTCTAGCAGGCCGTCTTGAAAATACTGCTCGCGCTCCTCGACCTCGTTGCGCAAGCTCACGGCGTTTTCTAGGCGGCGCAGCCAGTCTCGTGCGTCACGTTGTTTCTGGTCGTTGACGGGCGACAAGTCATACGACAACATGATAACGGGTAATAGCATAGGGTGGCCGACCTGCGCGGTGCAGGCCTTAGTGTGCGCAAGTGCCTGGACCACATCGGAGCTCGAGGTTCCCTTGAGGAAGCCCGTCGTGATGCCAGTGCGAAAGCAATGGGAGAACATGGATTCCCAGCCGCGAGTCTTGCCCTTCTTACGGACATCTGATTTGCGGTGAACGATTTCTGAAGAGCACAATGAGCAGAAGGCACTAAAGATGCTGACAGTGACAGCACTAAGGGTAGCATACGTAGATGAGGGTTTTCGTCGTCTTGGTCGTAGGCACACCAGAAGAACGGGCCGACAACTGCACTCGTCTCAATGGCTCTAAACGGCAGCTTCATGACTCTGACCATGTTTTCATATGAGTCCTTGGGTAGTGAGATGACCTTGGGCATGAAGGTATCCTTGTCCTTTGCATTCTTCTGCACGCTAGATGGCATAGAATGTCAGTGGATCTATGACCAGAGATGTTCTTCAGGGAAAGACATACATAAGGCGAAGACCGCTGAGCAACTTGGTACCGGGTTGCATGTCGCTAGGCGGCTCAAAAGCACCCTACTCAAGTCAACATTTCAATTGTCCAAACAACGTTGGATCATAAGAAGAAGCGTATAGGTTGTACATACGCGCCGGTGCAGGAAGTTGTCGAATTCATCTGGGGTGAGAGGATGCTCCTCACATGAGTTGTACAATGGATTCTAGCAGCAATGGCATATTAGCCTAGGCTACCAGCGCAGCGAGCCGTTGCTAGCACCGGCAAAGGTTTTCATACCGAGTAGTTGAAAATCTCAAGATATGTCGTCGCCTCATCGACGGTGCGACACTCTTGGACGAAATGCTTGAACATATAGTCGTCCATGGTGGGCGGCTATGCTGTTGTCGACCCACGACGATGAAGACACCAATTGACCCGTGCCGTTTCGCAAAACACAGCTCGATCTCGAGTCGCTAGAGTCCCGTCGCAAGGTAAGGATCAAAAACCCGATTGCTCATCCAGTGCAAAATTCGTGCAGGAGAAGATGTTTGGTCGTCGGTCATGTCAGCAGTGCATGCAGGCTCTCTTTTGCATCGCATGCATTTTCCCAGCCTCCGCCGATTTGCGAGCATCCTATTCGACAAACCAGCAACGCTGGGAACCTTGCATTTTTCGTTTCTTTCTTTCGCTACCATGGGTTTTATCATGTTGGTCGACTTTGTTGTAGACAAGACGAATTGAATTATTTAATTGGCCATGTTTTATAGTATAGACAATCCGTAGAGAGAAATTGTGATTGTATTGTGCAATGGGAGGACAAAAGTTCCGACCTGGCGGTTTCCATCAGGATACGGTGACCCATTGAAAATAAAAATGAAAATAGAAAAAAATATTGGAAAACACCAATGATTTCCTTAATATATTCCCTTGTTATTATGAATCTCTTACATTTTTGGTCGTTTATGTTTTAAATATTTTCTTGGTTATCAGTTGAGATAGGTAAGGTAGCTTTGCCTGGTAGGTGGAATTTTATTTCTCTCCTCCCACTATACAGAGTAACAGACTCCCACTCACCACCCCCATTTTCCACGCCCCTACACCAAAGTCAGCCAAAGCCAGCCAGAACTCCCCTCCCTCCCTCATTAGCACGGGTTCTTATGCGGAGACGTGATCTGCGTTCTTGTCCCGCATATGGGGGCCGGGCAACGCGATCTGAACCGATCTTTCAGACTAGGTCGGTCACTGCCTATTGGTGTCCCAGCAGATGAGTGAGCACCTAAATCACGACACCACCACCATGATTTGCAATGCCTTGCGGGAATACACCTACAACAGGAAAGATCCCAGGTCAATCAATCTTCTTGTTTTCAGCACTACTCAAGACACTCGAAACAATTCGCAGCACACCTCTTCTCGCGATGCGGCATCTGCTCGGCGCTTTTGAGAATCGTAGTTTATATAGGTGTTTCGTGATCTTGCTACCTTGGTAAACATGCTACGTCGTGGCCCATGCCAACCCGAGGATGTGTCCGTTTTCCAATGTCCCTTTGGACAAGTTTCAAACCCCGTACACCATCACCAACATACCTACATACCTATGCTGTAGGTAGCTTCCGGTAACAAGCCTTATTTTTCTCTGCCGTCAATGCATATGTCACGTCCGCTCATCAACATCAGCCTCCTTCTCTTTCCCTGCCTTCATCCACTCATACACGCTTGCAGTCACGTCTCAGCATCGTGTTGCATTCGTCCAATCCTTATCAAAACTCCGTGAACAAATGGCCAAATCTGCAAACTCATATCAGAATCATTCATTATACCATGGACACGACAACGATGCCGTGCAATGGCAAAAGCGGGGAAGACTTACTCATCGGGTCCGCCAGAACCTCCGTATTTCTCGGGGTCCTCCGGGTACCTGTCGAACTGGCTCGCGTCTCCCGCGCCTGCCTTGACGGGTGGTGTATACGGAGCGTCAATGTCTTTCCGCGCCAATCTGTCCCATGTCACTTCGGCAAACCAGGCGTGGTTCTTGACGTCTTGCGAACCACCGAACAGGTTGCCCAGTCGCTTGGTCAGATCGGCAGTGATGAGTCGCTGCAGCAGGTCTTGCGCATCCGGGTTGATGTACGCCGGGTACTTGACCTTGCCCTTGAGAATGTTTTCGTAGATCTTCATGGGCGACCCGCTATCCCAGAAGGGCGTGTATCCGCAGAGCATTTCATATATCAAGATTCCAAGAGACCACCTACGGGGACAATGGTTAGCTAGGCCCAACACGAAATCGCCCAACTCAACATTCTGCGCTCAACGACGATTGGCAACACCTACCAGTCTACTGATTTGTTGTATCCCTTATTGGAAACGACCTCGGGTGCGAGATAATCGGGAGTACCGCACAGAGTCCAGGTCTTGTCGGGCACGCGCTTTGCGAAGCCAAAGTCGGTGATCTTGAGGTGACCGTGTCGATCCAGCAACAGGTTCTCGGGCTTAAGATCTCGGTAGATGATGTTCTTGGAGTGCAGGTACTCCAACGCCAGCGTGACTTCGGCTGCGTAGAACTTGGCGACTGGATTGGGGAAGCGCTAGACAGGGCGATTTAGCATGTGCAATTGAGCAAGACACCGAGGCCGTGAGTCTCAGAAACGTGGTGCGATCAAGTCTCGCCATTGGAAAGTAAGACTTACCCCAGACTTTCTTAGCAGCGAGAAGAGCTCACCACCCTCGACAAAGTCCATGACCATGTAGAGATTCTTCCAATCCTGGAAAGTGCCCCAAAGAGTGATGAGGAAAGGGTGCTTGACGTCGCTCAGCATGCGGCGCTCGTCGTTGGTATGCTCGACCTGCTTCATCTTGACGACCTGGGCCTTCTTCAGCACCTTCACAGCGTAGAAACGCTGGTTGTGCTTGGACTGGACCAAGTGAACACGGCCAAAGCTGCCGGTGCCGAGGGTCCGTTGGATCTCGAAGTCGGTCAGGAGTACTTGCCCTTGGTGACGCGGGGCTGCGAAGGCTGAGGAACGGACTGATGCATGTGTTGCTGCTGCGACTGCTGGTGATGCAGCTGCTGCTGCTCCTGGTGAGGGGCGTGGTGCTGCATGGTCGGGGTCAGGACGGCGGTTGGCGTCAAAGGCGGCGGCGGGTGAGCTTGGTGTTGCTGCTGCTGTAGACGGGAGGGATCGGTGCCGGGACTGGCGCTGGGCGGCGGGGTGACGTGAGTGCTTAGCGTGGCAGGGTACGGCGAGGAGGAGTAGGAGTGGCCGGCGCCGTCATGCTGGTGCGGATGGTGCTGCTGAGGAGGGTTGATGAGGCTGTTGATGCTAGGGAGATTCTGGGGTCGTGGGCGGCCGAGGGGAGGTCGCGTGGGAATGGGGGAGGTGGTGGCGGAAGTGGAAGGATGAGGATGAGGAGGGGGTTGGGCGGCGGCGGCGTAGACGGGGTTCATCTGCTGTCGCTGTTGCACGGCGTCGGCAGCCGTCGAGCCTTGGGAGGGAGGGTGGTCGTTGTGGTGGTGGTCGTGCTGCTGCTGCTGCTGCTGCTGCTGTTGGGTGCTACTGGCGGTGGCAGTGGCAGCAGGAAGAGACGACGACAGCTGCTGTTGCTGGCCAGGTCCGGGCCTAAGCTGGGGGTCACCACGCTGGAGGTGGCCGACGGGGTACCGGCTGGGACTGGGACTGGGACTGGGACTGGAACTGCTTCGATGTAGGCGTCACGGGGCTGGTAGGATTCGAGCCGGATGGGTCAGAGGTACCCTCGCGCGTCCGCTTCTTCTTAAGGAAACCAAGCGATGGCAGATGCGTAGGCATAGAGACTGCTGCGCGTGGGAAGGGAAGAAAAAAAAGGAAGAGAAGAAGGAAGAATAGAGGACTAATTTCGGGGAGACGTAAAAAGGAAAAAAAGGGCAGAAGGCTCAAGCGAAAGAGCTCCAGTCGATCAATCAAATTGGAAGAGGACGAGGGCCAAGCTGCACACTTGGGGCCGGGGAGGGGTGGTATGAAGGCGTGGAGGAGCAGTAGAAGGTGGAGGTGGTGGTGGTGGTGGTGGTGGTGGTGGTGGTGCTGTAGTGCTTGCTGGAGAAGGACTTGCGAGCCCTTGTCGATCAGAAACCTCGTCCGCACCTCACAGGGCCCGTCTTTAGTGGGAACTGATGAATGCTTCAGTTGGTTTACTGACTGGCCTTGGTCCAGGGGGTGGTCGAAGGAGCAGCAGAAGTGGGAATCGATGCAGGCCGTCCGCTCCAGGATGCGCGAAGCTGGGTTCCCTGGCGAGGAGGTGGCTTCCCGCGAAAAAGCTTGGTGTAATGGGAAATCGATGAATGGTTTGGTCATCAAACGCTCGACCACGGGGCCGGGTAAATCTGTTGGTTCTCTTCGCAGATGCAACAGTCACGTAACGTAAGTATGTAGCTGTAGCTGCTTCAGACGGACGTCGATGTCATGGGCACCCCGCAATATCTGGAACCTCGATGGTGGAGTCGGCAAGGTTTGGTAGACGATGGGTTGAACAGATCCGCGCGAGAGCAACAGAAGCAGAAGGTAAAGCAAAGCAAGAAAGAAAGTCTACTGCTCGCGAGAAAAGATAGATACGTAATGGCAGCGCCCTCCCGAGTCGGGCACATTCCGTAGCAGGTCAATCGGCTTGGGATCAAGGGAGCAGACGGTTCCGGGAGCCACATGCGTGGGGCTGCAAAAGCAATGAGTGGTGATGGAACGCATTGGAGCTGGGCTGAAGCTTCGATTCGACCAAAACTCAAACTCCTCGAGCTTGTCGCGGTCGCTCTTCTCTCCTTTCGGGGAGTCCATTCCCTGCCGTCGACGCCTATCCTCTCCTTTTCGCCCATGCCCGGTCCCTGTCGGTCACTCAGTCAGTCAATCAGTCAGTCAATCAATCCATCCATCCCCTGTGCTGGTAGCTGGACAGTCCTTTTGCGAGGGAAGAAAAAGCACGGTCCTCCCTGTTCATGGCCTGGCCTCGAGCTTCCTACGGTGAAAGAGAGGGTTGGTTGACAGGTCTGGCATATGCCCCTCTTTGCCCGCTAGCCCACGGCAAGCCTAGGAGGTGACGTATTGGCGAACGACTGAGGGAGCACATCAAGAGCCAGCCATTGGTCCCTCAGTATGATAGAGAGCCCATACCTCGATGCGTGGGGGAGATAAAGATGCAGCCGCAGCATCAAGATTCCGTGGCAGGCACCACGACAACCTGTCCCAAAGATGCGGCTGCTGCGGTATAGCGTTGCCAAGGTGCTAACCCGGGTCAATTGGCCAGCCAGCCGTCAGCAAGGCCCATGATACGCTGGGGCTCTGCTCAGAGCTAATGCCCGGTGTCTGACAGGGACAGCGCTGCTACCTGAGCTGAGCGCGCAACCTCGTGGAATAGCGGGGTCCTGGAGGTGCATGTCGTAGCATCGAAGCATCTCAATTGACTTTAGAGCCTGCCTACATGCAGATGACTTTAGTTATAAAGGAAGGTACCCTCAGTCATGATTATTCATCTTCATTCCCTTTGTGTAACTTGTGCCTTTTCGTCTTGGTTTCTTTTTCTCTTTTGTTTCGCTTATGGTTTTCTGTTTCCTCTTCTAATCGCCATTGACCACCACCAACCATTTAGCGCATATATCGTCTCCTTCTCTCCTGCAAGGCCAGAATCCTTCTGGCGGCGAAACTGAAACTAGGCCCCAACTCCATCTCCATTGTGCGCACGGGGAAACTCCTTTTCTTTGCTGCCTACCACGAGTGGGGTAGGTACTTAATTACTGGTTAAAGAGCCATCACTACGGAGGCTCCAGGTGGGGTCCATCTTCTCCTTACTTCTTTTACCAAAGTACCGATTTGTTTGACGATGAAGATGCCATGCAAGTACGCATCTGATCTGATCATCTATGAACTCACTCGTAGTTTCGTTATGTTTTATTCCAGCTTCTTATAAGTGTATTGATTCAAACCTGGGAACACGAGTCGTCTAATCATTGCCATGTTACCCGGATGCAGATGCTGCACAAGACACAGCTGTTCAATCGCGGCAAACTAGTGATATGCCCAACGTCTTATACCCGATTGCGCCTTTCAGCATCGTTGTGAGCCAATGGTACCGGTATATGTAAACTTTACTTGAACGTTCGCTGTGATCAGGGGTGTCCCTGGGAAAAGGTGACAGGGTCATGATACCTATGTGGGAGTTGATCTAGAGACGTGCACCCAAGGTTGACAGCAATAACTCTTGGTGTTGGAATTATACCCTATACAAGACCCATCCGTCCCAATCGCACCCCAACCCAGCGTGCTTCTTCTTTCACTGCCTTTCTTTGTCATGTTTTACCACTTTCGTTCTTTTCCGAGCCATTCCACCGGGCCGTGCAGAATCCGGCAAGCTGCTGAGGCTGGCATTACATATGAATGTATGCAACCGTCGACTCCAGGGTAACCTCATAAGACGCAAACCACGCCAGAAGCCACACTTCAGGTTTACGATTTGTAGCCTAGCAGTTGATCCTAGGACAGTTGTATATGGTAAGAATCAAGAATTACTACTCTTGTACAACCAGGATCTCCACCAATGCACTTCTTATGGCGGTTCGCCTTACACTGATTCACTCTTCGCTAGGCCCTACGCAGACACTCACACCGTCTGCGCCAGACACATACCACTACAGCGTAAAATAAAACATTTATCTTGGCTCATATACGATATGGTATATATAAATCTCTACCTCGTCACGCCCAGCCCTGCGTCATCCCACACTAGCATCAAAAGACATGCTCCTCCGCCCACTCATCCATCCAACTAACCTCCCTCTCCTTGGTTATTGATATTCCCAACAGTGCGTTATCAACACAGCTGCCGACCACAGCCACGCCGCAACATGCAAAAAGGCTGCCTTTTTCTCTCTCTGAGACTGCGTGTTCCTCATATGCCCTGACAGATGAAATGGTGTAGGACAAACCCGCCTCTCAGCTTGCGCTGCTCAGAACACTTAGAAGCGGTGGCTCTTGTTCTTCGCCCGGTAGGCGGTGAAGCCGACGTACGCGCCAGCGACGACGATGATCAGCAGGATCACCTTGGTGAAGAACCAGGTCCAGCTGCCTCCCGACTCGGATGTGTTCACCTTGCTGCTGGAGCCGCGGCCCTTGCCGGGGCGCTGGGTCGGGCACCGGGGCTGGTGTACAGGTTCTTGGCGCGGACCGAGATGATGTCGTGGTTGTCGCTAAGCTCGCCAGTCTCGGCACTGAAGCCGAGGTACGCGATGTTAGGGATGGCCGGGGGTTGGGGACATCGAAGCACGTCTGCCACTCGCCCTCCGTCTTGTACTGCAGCTCCAGCTTGAGCTGCTTGTCCTGGAAGTAGGTCAAGCGCATCAGTGTGGGAATCGAGGCGTGACGGATTCCTCGGGCCGAGCAGCCTGCGAGCTCAGTCGACTTTCCGTCCGTGTTCTTGTCGTACGAGGTCTTGCCGTCGCCATGCATCGCCATGATGTAGGGAAAACGACGCCCGGTCGGTTGTTCTTGTAGGTGTCGACGAAGATGCCAAGGCCCTCAAAGTTGTCGGCGTGGCCAAAGACCGGTCCTGGCTGACCGCGGCCTCGTGTAATCCACATGGCGAAGCCATCGCCGTAGAGCTGGTTCTTGCCGGAGATCTTGAATTCCACCTCAACCTCCCAGTTGGTCGCCGTGAGAGGCACTCGCGAGAACAGCCAGCCCTCCTGCGAGGGTCGATCAGATGTGAGACGGATGTACCTAGCCACTATGGTCAACGTCTCTTCACGTATTCAGTCCCAGCGGTGGGTTGGCAACGTACGAATCAGTGCGCACGATCGTGTCTCCTCCAAAGTCAAACCATCGGCTTTGCATATCCGAGTCGAGGTAAGGCTGTAAGTTTCGTAGATAGGTTAGTGTCCCGTCCGTCAGACCAGATCGATTCGGAAACCATCACGCACCTGCACAAGCGTATGTGTTCGCAGCTGTCAAGGACATCAGTCAGTGATTGGGCTCTCTCCAAGATGCATTGCCTCGTCCAACTCACCGATATGCTCTTAATCTCCTTGTTCTCCTCCTGGGCGGCGGCGGCCTTCCAGGCGCACGCCGCCGTCAGAACGGCTGATAACGAGGGCAGGCGCATGTTGCCGGTGCCCTTGGCCAGTCAATAGCAAGCGTTTCAAGCCCAATCAATGAGCCAGCTCCGCGATTCGGATTGGAGGCCTTGCCGTCGTCTCTTGATGTCGTGGATGTTGATCGCGTGGGCGAAAATGGATGGAAGTAACAGCACAGCAGTCTTTCCACCCCGTGAAGCTAGCACAGCTGTCCTCTTCGAAAGGGTTGCTAAGAAAAGCGCCCCAGACGTGCCCGTTTGGGTGCACTGACCCCTGTCCGTCTAAGAACCCACCCCTGTCTGTTCCAGTGTGTTGCTGTGCTGTGCTGTGCTGTCCAGTCAGTGCTGTCCAGTCAGAGCCGGTCACGGTTCCTGTCGGAAGCGCCACAGCACCAGCCACACACCGCCTTTCCTGTCATCTGGGCCCGCTCAATCGGGTCGAGGTTTCAAAGCTTTTCCCCAAAGTTTACCATCTGGACAGCTTCAAGACCAAACTACGTCGCAAAGATGGACTCCAAGTCAATTAAGCAGGCTGTTATCCAGCAGGTCCGTGAGGAGGCCTCTGTCGCCAACGCGCGTGTCCTCATCGAGGTAAGCCGCCCTTGAAGCCTCCCTCTATCCGTCGCCCTGCCCTCCGGACCATCTACTTACAGAGCTCTACCCTTAGAAACTCCAAGAGAACTGCTTCGAGAAGTGCGTGGGAAAGCCCGGAGGCTCGCTTTCCAGCGGTGAAAAGTCCTGCATGACCACCTGCATGGAGAAGTACATGGCCGCCTGGAACCACGCCAACTCGGCCTACATCGACAGGCTGCGCCGCGAGCAGACCAACCCTTCGATTTAAGAAACGCTTGGCACCAAACATGTTTCGGGGCGATGGAGGACGATACGATAATTAGAGCGAGGGCTGACATGTCTGTATTGTAACATGGTCCTCTATGCGACTCCTGGCTGCATCCTTAGACTTGGCCAGGTTTCGAGCATACGGGCGTGTATGATTATTGTGAAGAATTGGTCACGGAAAACAAGGGAGCCTACTCCGTCCTAGAAACCGACTATTTCAAAATGCTGGAAGTTGTATACCAATAGGTAGACTCACGGGTCTAAAGGTTCGGAGGCATGTCTACTATCTCTAGGGTTGATATATTCGAATATGAAGTTGCCTTCTTGGGTATCTAAGCTTGCTCCCCGAGCTCTTCTTCGCCTCCTCCGCCGCGCGCTTTCTCGCAAGGTATCGCTCCTTTGCGCTGGAGATCTCTCCCTCCGTCTTGCGGCTCTTTGCCAACCGTTCCACCTCTTGTCGCTGAGCTTCATCGTCCTCCCTGGACCGCTTCATCGACTGCTCCAGCTGCTCCGCCAGCATCCGTGACTGTCGTTCTCGCATCGCTTGCTTCCTGCCAATCTGCTGCCCACTGATTTCTCTGCGATCGCGCTCAGCTGGCCGAGCCGTGTCGGCTTGCGTAGACTCCTTCTTCTTCGCGCCCAGATTCAGACCGCCCTTCAGAAGCTGACGCTTATCGACAATTTGACCATCCTCATTAACAGCGATAGATGCGCCCTTCTCGTTGAGCTCCTGTGCAACAGCTGCCTCGGTCTTTTCTGTTGATTCTTCTTCCTCGGCTTCTTTCTGACCTTCTGGTCGTGACTTAGCCATGTCCTCCGCAGCCTTGACAGCCTCGGCATGTCTTTCTTCATCTTTGTTAAGAAGCTTCCTGTAAAATGCAGACATGCCGCCGCCCTTATTCTTTTTGCCTCCTCCTCTTCTCTCCTCTTCTCCTCCTCTTCTAATCTCTTGTTTTCCTCTTGTTGCCTCTTGTATGCCTCCGTCACAAACTTCTCTTTGCCTTCGTATTCGTCGCCCTCAGCCTCTCGCTCTCTTGCAATCTTCTTTTCCTCAGCAATCAGCGCATCCCGTTTCCTGACTTCAGCCGCTTGCATCAAGCTCTGCATATACTTCGGCCGTCGGTCTTCTTCTGCTTTTACTTCTTTCTTCTTGGGTTTAAGCGAGTCGTAGACGGAGTCGTACTCGTACACGCTGGAATCTAGTTCGGTGGCCGCCTCGGCGTTCTTGCGAGATGTCAACGCACTGGATAGATCGCCAAACATAGCGCTTGGTTGGCCTTTGGACTTCAGCTTCGGTGGTTGAGCCGGCAGCCCAGGCTTTGACTTTAGGCCTTTGCGCGACTCTGAGGTGGTCGTCTGAGTAGTGCCGAAGTCGTCCAAGTCGCCCCCAATGTCTTGGACATTACTTGTCTTCTTACTATCGTCATCGGAGTCGTCATCATCGCCGAACATGGGGCGTTTCTTCGGAGGAGCTTGTTTCGCTGCACCAGGCTTCTTGGCCAAGTTTAGGCCAAAGGCCAGCCCCGGTTTGCTCATTTCGTTGGTCAAGGCGAGGCGCCACTATTCGATGCGCAGGTGAATAGGTGATGTCGTATTTCAGGCAAGGACAGATTGACCGGATTTCGACTTATTGGTGTATTGGAGAGAAAATATGTGTTGCGAAACCATTGACCTTTAGTAGAGGTAGGTAGGCAGTAATACGTTAGTGGACAGCAGTGGTAGTGGTAGTGCAACGGCAACACTGCCTTGACGTAGTAGCAGGCCACCAGCCACCCTCTTGATCAGCGCGTGCCTCAGTCACCGAAATACTCTACGATATTGCCCCTGCAGACTAGACAATGGCAAATGAAGTCTTCACAGTGTAACAAAAATAAACCAACGCAATCATTGCCCATATATTTGAACATACTCAATACTATCGCGATTGGCCAAAAAATTGCACGAACTGGCAAAAATTGAAGCTTGCGGTTTATGTGGATCGAACACATGACCTTAGCATCTTCAGTGCTACGCTCTCCCAACTGAGCTAAACCCGCTGCTTGTGATAAGTGTTTCATTACTGTAGTACAAGTGATATCAAAATCCCACACATTTGCCCGGACGACATGTTCTTCATATCATGGTCTTTTGTCGTGTATAATCCCTTCTTCTGCTCCAGCCCTTTAATGGGTTATGTGCAGTTGTTATCCTGTCAGAATACATTAATTATAATGGACTCGTACTGCTTTTTATCTCGCTTGTCTTACTATGAACCCCGTCAGGCTTCCTTTCCTCCCTCGATTTTACCTGATCCACCTTCTAGGTTTGTCAGTCACTGAAGCATCTTCCGAGGTAAAAATAGTCGAGATCTTTTATCTCGTCCAACTATCCGAGTGTAGTACAGTACCATAGGCGGGTGACACATAGCCACTATGTCTCAAACGTAACGATACTGCAGTCTTCACCCAACGGCCCCGGAGTTGCTTAGTTCTAGTCTGCTATACGTCGGTTGCATGTCTATAACTTGTGAATACGAAATTGGCAATGCTGCATCAAGACATACATTTATGTTGAAGAACGGCGGATAAGTAGACTGCGGTGGTATCTTTTCCGACCCCAGATAGCTAGAGATGGTGGCGTTGTACAGTAATCAACACATGACGTGATTGGTTGTTGGTGGCCAACCCTCTACCTCACATGGTGCATGGCAAATGCTACTTTCGACATCGCGAATTTCAAGTCCATACCCCAAATATTGCGAATCTCGTACCGATCTCAGCTATGGAGTACTGCTGTACTTGCGCGAATGATCTGTCTGCAATAGAACCGACACTCAAAAGCAAGGATTACCCGGAAGGTCGTAGGCTCAACTGTTGTGGCAGGGTAATCTGTGGGAAATGCATCGACGTTCGTATTCATGTCACTACGTATCACGCATGTCTAACCAGCTGCTTTAGGAGAACGACCGTTTCGCCGTTTATTGCCCCTATTGTCAAGTATCTAGTATTCCCTTATCCCTTCCACAGGGACTGAGGGACCCCCAACCTATACAGCTAAGCCTTCGCGTGGTTCCAGGACAATATCGGAAGCCCCTCCAGCGTATACAGCAAACACCACCGCCGCTTCATCCGGCGACTCCAAGAATAAGGACGATGAAAAGGCAGCTCTTGCTGGCCAGGTCGAGGAACCTGCCGAAGACACCCTTCACTTTCTGAATCACGAGCACGACACCATCATCTCGCTATCTCTCCGATACGGTGTTCCAGCTGCAGCCCTTCGAGCCAAAAACAATCTCACTAGCGATCATCTTCTCCTGGGCAGACGAACGGTCTTGATCCCTGGAGAGTATTACAAGGGAGGAGTTAGTCTCTCACCCCGACCGATCGAAGGCGAGGAAGAAGAGTTAAGAAAAACAAAATACGCCGTTTCATGACGTCTTGTAAAGTCTCGGATTACGATATTGCTGTTTTGTATCTTGAACAGGCCAGCTTCGACCTCGAGGGCGCTGTAGAAAGCTACTTCGCCGACGACAAGTGGGAGAAGGAGCATGGTAAAAGCCCGGCATTGGTGCGAAGGCCGGCAAGGAGCACAAGAATCGTGGACCTTTCTGGAGAGGCTTGTAAGCACTTCGATGTTCACTTGTGGATGTTCAGACATTTTGAAACTTTGGATTTCATACTTCATTGCGCAGATATTAGCATGCGCCTATGCCATAGATGTCCTTGCCTGGTCTTGGGCAATCCTGTACGATCAAACGCCATTTACTCCAAATACAACAATTAGTACCAAGTGTGATCATGGCACGAGTCATAAAATCCTTCATTCGAACGCAGACCTGGTACGGAGATCCTACATGTCATAGTTAGCACGACTTTGTCCTTCACATATTGGAGGAGTAATAACTTACCGAGATTTTCCGCTCAATTTCTCGGACTGAACGGTCCAGCTCGCCAGCTATCATCTGCTTTTTGTCATTCGGCAATAGTGTGTACCGTTCGCAGAGGTCGCCATCGATGACACCCTTGACGGGTACGTAATAGCTGCGGTACATCAAGTGATCACGCCCAGCTAGGGGTGGATCCTCGGCTCTCAAATGCTGCTCAAGGCTTTGGAAGAAATCCGTGTCCTCTCTACTAACAAACGGAATGAAGACTCCAATCGTGCCCATAAGTCCGCTCCAAAGTATAACATCCTGACCGCCAACGACCAAGCTGGTTTTGGTGATGCTAGTGGGAATATCCTGAGTGAAGAAATGGCACATCAGGTCAAGGCGGTGAGGGGTTCCATGCAGATAATCTCTTGCATTTAGCAGCTGGAGACCAGCTTGTTCTTCATCCGCTTCTTCACTCGCCTTCTGAGGGCTTCGGACAATGAAAATATTGCCAAATCTATCTCCTCCGGCAGATGATTCGTAGTCAACCATAGTGCTACAAGTCATCCATCGGGGAATGGCGTCATCCACAAACGGGATTAGTTTGTTGGTGGCAGGCTTGTATACCACATAGGTGATGCCTTGCTGAACATCTCCTACGATAATACGATTGCCTTGGCTGTTGAGAGTTGTAATCTGCATAGGAGCAACTTCAGCCTGCGCCTTGCGGAGCATTTGCCTCATACCAAGATCGTAGATGCGTAGCAACTTCCCAACACTTGCCAGAAGTCTTCCTTGGAAGGGAATCATAGCTCGTGGAGATTCCTCGATCTTAGTCTTGTGGATGAATTCAAGTTCCCTTCCGCCTTCCTGGAATCGGTAAACATGGAGATAGCCCTCAGAGCAGCTTTGAGGATTGACAACCATGTCCTTGCCAGTGCCAACGACAAGGAAGCTCTCGTTGTCCTGGCTGGCAAATGGCACAATTGCAACACTGACAGCGGCTTCGTTGTTCTCAAAGTGAATTGTCTGCAAGACCTCGTCTGAGAGTGGGTCTATGATATTGATGCATGATGCCCAACGGCGATTGCCTCTCGGATACCCAAACTCGACTGGAGGCAGGACTTTAGCATCACCGTTGACTACATTGGGGTCTGCAAGTAGCTGTGCCCGCAGCTCTGGCGGTAACGTATGATTATCCGCTTCGATTGTATAAAAGAGAGGTTGTTCGGGATGCTTCACAAGCTTCTTGGGTGTGTAGGTTAGTGGAATACACTTTTGAATAAGGGTGTCCCCTAAGCGATCGAGTGCGAAAATCCTGCCAAAATCTGGTTAGCGGAGAATCTCCAAGAAATTCAGAATGAAATTTGGCAGCTTGGTGTTCTTCAGTAGGAACAATTGGAAAAAATGCGTAAAGGCCTCATTGCGTTGTAGCATAGGTCCCATTTTATCATCATATGGAACAAAAATCTTAGGTAGAACAAGGAGATGCAAACGTACCGTAACGATTGGCCTTGGATACCCACGACACCCTCTTCACATTGCTCGCTGGTGAAGTTCCACCCCCATTCGAGGTCAACGTAATCCAGAGGTGTAACGACAAAACCTTTGGTGATGGGATCAGCATAGCCTAGCCAGGGTCGTGAGCTGAGACCGAGAACGCAGGTTTTTCCTTGAACAGTGACTTGGAAGAGCTTCACAGCCTTGGGTCCCAAAAACTTCTGCCTGGTATCGGTCAATTCGCCAGTAACTTCGTCGAGCACGGTACGCAGGTAAACACCGGAGTGCAGACCAATGTGCAGGTACAAGGTAGAACCGCCAGATGAAGAATCCTCCATGCCGATGATAGCGAGGGATGTTGGGGCTGCCGTCAAAGCTTGTACCGACTTGTTTTCCAGCGTAGAGTCAGGGTCTAGGCTGAGGATACGAACAGTGCAGTCGTCGCATCCAACGGCAAGGAATGAGCTTCGTACCCTTCCTTCAGGCACGTCGCCTAGACTCAGGCAAGTAACGGTTCCGAACATCTCCTTCTTCTCGTCATACTCAGCCAGGGATCCATCAGAGTCCATTTCGAAGTAGACGATTTCGCCGGAGCTGAGGGCAACGGCAACCTGATGAGCATTGGTTGAAGCTGCAACAATTGATCGGTGCTGTGGAGCAGGCCACTCATTGACCTGGCCATTGCGAATGTGCCGGATACCCTTAGGGTGTACTTGCAAGAGGCCGTCCTCTCCAAGAAGTTGTGCAGCCAAGGTTGGAACGCTCGTAAGGAAACCCGAGTCACTTACTTCCTCAACTGTTTCACCAATACTGAGGACTAGCGTTCCATTGGTAAATGAAAGCACAATATAAGCATCATACTGCTCTTCTCGGCTTGTCTTAAGTGTCCACACAGCGGATGGAATTCCAGGTAGCTCCGAAGCAACAATTTCGTTAACCTCAAGCCCATGCTTCAGCATGCGGAAGGTGCTTCGGGCACCATTGCCGCACACTGTGTAAATCTGAGGCGCGTCCTCACCAGTGACATTTGCGACCTTACAATCCAGGAGGGGTTTTGTGCCTGAATATTCTCCACGAGCGCCAAGTTCTCAGCTGGTCTCGGGTAGAAATACACAGGGTCGTATGATGCTTGTGGATCAGCGGGGAAATCGTCACTGGAAAACTCCAACTCATCGTCATCGTCGCCAAGTTTCTCGAACTGATAGAAAGCGTAGTTGCCGAACTGGCTGGCGACGTACAAGAAACCACTCTTCAGGATGCAAAGACTTGTTGCAACGGGGACAGTATCAAAGTACTTGATCTTGAGTCTCTTTACTTCGCCTGTTGGGTTGCCTTCGTCGTCTTCGACCATATCAATGGTGAGCTTAAAAGATCACCATCTTCAGTCTGCAAGAGGAAGAAGAACGCGCCAGCACTGCCCTTTAGTTTATGCATCACACCTGCCACGATGGTGCGTTTTCTCGACGGATCCTCAGTAGCACCTTTCCGTCGTGGAATAGGAACACGGAAAGCTTCCTGATTCGAGTGTCTGTAGGTAATGTTCTCTTCACCACAGACAAGAACGCCACTCGGACCATCGTTGCCTCCTGGGACCTGGAAGAGCAGGGAAGCGGTTCCATCGACGGGCTCTGACCAGCGACGTACGACGTGGTTGAGACCCAAGTCAAGCTCGTAATAGACAAGCTGTGTTTCGGCTTCTTGCAGAGCCTGGCCAGATGGGTCTTGATCCACTTCAGAGTAGTCAATTTCCAATGCGGCGAAAACAGGGTTTGCATATCCGACATCCAAAGCAACCATGGAAATGACGAGAACTCCAGGCTTGTGGGCTTCGAGCGGAGAAGAAATCGTCAGTTCGGCTTGGGAATTACGATTCAACACGTAGACAAGCTTATTCTTCTCGGTGGAAGCGATCAAACACGCTCGACCTTTTGGATCACAGGCGAGGTATTCGCCAGGAATGACCCTTCGCACGCCAGATTTTCCAAACGTCTCCAAGTGCAAACGACTGAAACGGTTTTGAGCAGGCTGGTACTCGACAATGGTTATTCGACCAGAATCTGACGCGATAATCAGGTAATCTGGTGATCACTTCAATTAGCATCTTTGGATCAACAAAAGTCCGCCTCACCCTGCGTTGAAAATGCGCAGCGAGGTAAAAGGCACTTTCATAAAATATCACTAAATGGTTTTCCCAATAGCGGTTGAAGGCACTCACCTTTGTTGCTTCCAGCTAGGCGAAATGCCGCAATGGATCGGATGATGCCAAAAACATCATGAGAAAGAAGGGTGATGACCTTTCCCTGAGAGGGATCGGGTCTGAGGAGCGTGAGCTTCGACCCTGAAGCCGTGATGATGAGCTGCTCCTTTGTGCCCGCAAACTGACCGAGGACCGCCTGGACGACATTGGTGGGCGGCTGGATCGTCAGCGAGTAGAGAAACATGTTCGAAGTGGTCGCCATGTTCTCGGCAGGGCGCAGTTAAGCCCTGCGCGGCTTTGCGGGATTTGAAATGCCAACGCGTTGAGATTTTGTCCTCGGTGAGGCTGTTGTGAGAGCTTGAAGGTGCTAAAGAGAGAAGCTCCAAAACTTTGGTGCTTGTTCGGCGCCATGGAGAAATGATGTTGCGGGTTCCTGCAAATAGTGGGTCCGAGCTCTTACTGACCGTGAAATAACATCTGACTTACTGGAGCGAAAACGACTTTATGTAGGTGAAGGAGCCAGCAGGTCCAATTCCACGCCCTGCCATTCTTCTGCTTGCACCGTCGACATGATGGAGCCTGCTCTGCGCCGAGCTGCTTATAGCTCCTGCGGACGTTGCTGGGCGTCCCTCACCAGGCAATCCGTTGCGACAAGCTCAGCTAGGGCTTGGATGGTTTCGACTGGCCAATCCGTCCGAAACACTCATTCGAATGCAGGCCGAAACCCCAAGCCTGTCCCTGTAGCGACTGGTTCGATCAAGAATGCCAGAGATTTTACGTCGAGTGCGAACCCCAAGTCCGAGGCGACCGCCACAGGCAAGACTTCAAGCCCGTCTACTCTGCGACTGAGCGAGGATGATCTCTTCCACCCGTTTTCGTCGTCCCCGGTCCCCGAATTCCGCCGTCGAGCTGCCTTTATGAGGCAGCATGCATACTGCCCGCACCCGGAGCACCATGCCACCAAGATGCCTACTGTGGCGCCAACAGGCGAGGAGCCACAGAGTACCGGCGACATGGCTCCTGCGCACGTTGACTTCGAGTGCCCAGACTGTGGCTTCCCGTTTACTGCACCAAGGAGCATTGGATGGACGACTACGAGAACCACTTGAAGATTTGCGATACACTCAGACAGATCAACGAGGATGACCATGATCTTCGATCAGGACGTGTCTTCACCGAAGGCAACCTGCCCGACATGCAGCTGGACGAGGCTATTGTCAACATGACGAACTGGGATACCTTCATGTACACCCGAGAGTTCGAGGCTATCAACTCAGATCGTTCGATGAGACAGATTACGCGACTGCTTACATACCCCATCACAATCGCTAGCGTGTTGCACGAGTATAGCCCGTATACTTTCAAGACCGGCGATCGTCTTACCGTCGAAGGTCTCAAGAGCTTGAGCGGTAAGTCTCCTCTTGGTCTGGACTCGTGCATTGAACTATACTGACCGAACTAGCACTGCGTTACAATTTGCATCCTCCGCGATCTGGACGTGGTGTTGGCGCCAACCAGATCAAGCCAGAGCCGCCTGCAGTTCGACTCTTCATCCTCGGCGCACGAGCCGAGTCTTCTCTGCCTCGTGCAGCATGGATTCAGCTCTCCCACATGTTCCCGAAGCCAGGCTGCACCTGATTTTTGTCGGTCCAGAGAGCATGGCCAACCGAGACGACGAGTTTCCTCTCCCCGAACGAACCGCATCGAACCCCTTCGGTGCCGTCGTGGAAGATCGAATTTGGCCAAAGATGAAGATCAGCACCATTGTCGATTACTACCATACGATCCACAAGACTGGTCATTACGCCCCTACGACCCTTACTTTGATTGCTTTGTCCTCTTCCACCCTGGTCTGGGCCACCCCGCAAGCTCTCACGAGTGGGAAGAGACGCTGCCGTTGCTGCTCGAGACAAAGGTTCCAATCATCGCCACAGGTTACACACAGTTCGACTTGGAGCGCGATGTTGAATGGGTCCACAAGAAGTCTGCTGGCGAGTTCGATATCCTGCTTGAGCCTGGTGAGAACACCTTCAGGAGCTTGCGATGGGACTTGAACGACCTTGATCCTCAGGACATCAGCTGTGGTAACTGGGGTGTCTGGGCCTTCCGTGGCAAGAGGTATGTTGTTCAAAATAATGCTGCTCACTCTGTTGTGTAACGAAGGCTAATTATTTGATGTAGGTATGAGGCAACCACCAAGGATTCGTAGAGATCGTGGTAGAGGTCCGGCCTTGTTCCTGGCGGAGGAAGAGGAGGGCCAATCTGTAACCATATTGTACATTGCCGTGTATCCATGAGGAATAACAGGTTTAGTCAGAGTAGAAGGATAGACATGACGCAACTCATACTCGAGTATGTAATTGGGAGGCCTGTTGAGATCTCGCTGCAAAGGCGCGTAGCTAAGTGTGACACGTGACGGATGACAAACAAAATCAAGCTCCAGCATTCGGGCCAAAGGTGGTATTTGAATTTCATTCACGAACAAAGCAATCTTCATTCTCTGTGGTACTGCACTGTATGTGAGACATGGACGGCATCTGCAGCCTCGCGAGCGTAGACACCTCACCCATGTGGGGTCACGGCCCTGCACGGCCCAGCCCGCTATTTCAGGTACGGAGGCACGTTGATGCAACCTGCTGCATCTGCATGTGTAACCAACCTGCATCCGACCTCAACCTCGTCACTCTTGGGCCTTCAGACGCCTCACCTCCTCTGCGTGCGGCCCAGGAATACCTCACCCTCTGGTCTCCGACGCTGGGCCATGACTGCAAGGTTAAGACTCCATAGACGGCCATGACCGTCGCCGCCGGCACCCCACCGCCCGGGCACCGACCCTCGAGCTCAACCATCCGCCTCTGCCTCTGCCTCCGTCTCCGCCTCCGCCTCCCCGTCCGGCACCGAGTCCGAACACAGGGCCCCGATCACGACACGTAGGGCGAACCGCTCGGCCCAGGCCGACCCGCTGTCTGACCGGGCTACGTCGCTCCTCATCCGCCGAACGCTATGCTCGCAGCAGCTGGGCGATAAAGCTAGGGACGCCCAGGCCCCGATCGAAGACCTGCTGCCGCCCCTGACGAGCCGCAACGATGTTGACCTTCAGCTGTACGCCTTCCTCGCCATCATACTAAGGGAGTTTGTGCAGAGCTGGTACAGCAAAATCACAAGCGACGAGACCTTTGTGGCAGAGGTAGTCCATGTCATCGCCCACTGTACCCGTGCCTTGGAGCAGAGATGTCGGAAGCTGGACCTGGAAAGCCTCATCCTGGACGAGATACCGGACCTCTTGGACCGGCATATCACTGGTGAGTCCTGAAGCCACTGTAAGCCGACAACGCTATTGATACATAGAGCTCAGCCTATCGTGTTGCGCAACACCCTCTCTCGCAACCGCCATTGGAGGCCAGCCCACGCGACATCTACCACTCCCTATACCCGCTGCCATTTCTATCGCCAGTTCCGCGTCCGGATGACCCTGCCACTGCGGCTGAGCAGCTCGAGAACGAGAAGGCCTACCGTCAGCTGCTGGTCGAGGCCGTGCTCACTATTCTCTTACCAACCGAAGACCTCGAAAACCCCTGCTTGACGGCCATCGTTGGTCAAATCTTTTCCGAGCTCATCATTGGCAATACTATAGCCAATAAGGCTGCCCAGCCGTGGCTGCTGTTGGAGGCCATTGGCATCGCGGCCAGGGCGGCAGGGAAGAAGACTACTACACCCAACAATGTTGACTCTGACTCGAGGGCGCGGCGTCAGGAGTGGTCCGTACAGGGCTTCTTCGTTTCCATCATTCACATGGGAATCCTTGCCTTGACCACGATCCGCTTCCTCGTTACGACATTGGTGATATCGTCCTCGCTACCGCCAAGGACCACATGGACCGACGAAAAGGGAGGCGTGGGCGGCCAGCAGTATAATCAAGGCTCCAAGGCAAGCCTCGAGCCCTCAGTGGGCACCAAGGTCCCCGTGTTTACATTCAGTATCTGGTCATGCGTTGGGAACCTGATGGAGCTCCCAATCAGGATGCCATGGCTCAGCGGCTTCTCTCTCTGCTGCAGCACAGCGCAGTACATGGTCCGGGACACATCGCTGGATTAAACACCCCATCGACAGGTAAGCAGATCACTTTTCTCATCGTCTTGCTGCACTCCTCGAGAGGACACCCTCTTCCATTTCCGTCACCTCGCATATGGTCAGAGTCACTGGACCATGTCGTGCTCCAGTGAGCTTCCCAGGACAGGGGCCCTTGTTTTAGGCAAATCGTCATATTCGCAAAGCCAACAGACAGTCAAGGCCCCCATCCTTCCTCCCAGAGGCTCCGCAAGCAGGAAACGGCACGCAGGCAATCGCTGGCCGGATCTGGAGAGGGTCCAAGTGGTCCTTCGGACTGCGTCGTTAGCCGGACTTTTGGCCTGGCCAATCGAATCGCATAGCTCGACTTCTGGCTTCCTATTGCTTGAATGGCTGCCCAAGCCGCTACCACCCTTCAGCAAGATGGTTATTTTACGCGCCCGACTCGACCGGGGTCATCAGCTGTTTGAATTACGGGTGAATCCGAATCCTTGCCAGAATCGTTTCCCTTGTTCCTCGCCTACCGCGCCACCTGGACGCGACACATGCTGGAAGCCCATGTCACGGCAACTAGTCACATACACGACGCCCCCATGCCTTACCTTTATCACGACCGTGGATGCTTCAGGGAGCCGTGTGTGTCTGTGGTTGCCAGAAATCAGACCTGTCAGACCCGACCCGTGGTGCGCACGTTGTGTGCGGCTAAGTAGCTCATTGCACCGATGCATTGCATTCCAAAGCCGTGGGATGGATGCTTCCCTTTCCCAATACCGAACTGAACCGCACACCCTCTTTCACCCAAGTGGGATAATTATCATCAACTGCCCTTGGTAGAAGCTTCTGCATCTCTATGCTACCTTTCCCCGCACCGCTGTCACGTCCCCTGCTCGTTCAAATGAAAATCACCGTGATAGCGCCCCCATGATCCGCACTGGTCTTCATGGGTAGACCAACAGCAGTTCTTGAGAGCTCCATTTCTCCGACCCGCTTGAACTTCTGTGGGCCTTGGGAAACCACCCATCTAACGTTGCTCGGCAGACTCCTCTCACACCACATCCAGTCCGCTCTCTCGCCCTCGCAGCTCCCACCCTCCTACGCACCCTTCGTGGCGTGCTCTTCCCTAACAACGCCCCCGGCACGTCGCAGCTATCGCCGCCATCGTCTGAAGCCGAGCTGCATGCTCTACGTCGCAGAACCGCTAGCGCACTTTGGACCATGCTCCCGAAAGGTGTGGGCCGGGTCTATTTCGGAGGCCGGCTATTGCAGAAAGATAGCGACGATGCTGAAGAGGCCAAGGCCCTAGATGAGCTGGAAGGTCTGCTAATGATTCTCTCAGACGAGTACTGCAACAAGCACTTGATGTACGGCATCCTGGAGCTGCTCTTGGTCCGGCTGATGCCGGAACTTAGCGACAAGGGCGTGGTGGAGTTGTTGGACGAGAGACTGGGATAGAAATCTGAAGTAAACGTTGCAAGCATACACGCGGTTTATTACCTTCCAACATGAGAACATACTGCAGATGTCCTTACGATTGGCCCAGCCGACATCCACACTTTGAAAATCACAAATGCCACCAATTGTATTCGGAATATCTACCCGATGCAAGTGCAGAAACACTAAGGAGCCTAGCCCAGAGGCCCTGTCCCCGTCGTGCTCCTCTGTCATGGGGCCATCACAAAGATCAGCTAGGATGACAGCAGGCATCTGGCTTTCCCCAGAGGGTAGCATCCTCGCCGGAACCGGGATAGACGACCAGTTCCCGTATCCTTCTGTTCACGAAGTCTCCCGATCTCAGACCCTTGACCATGAAACGGAAGTAAATGTCCTTGAATCTCCCATTTTCAATGGAATTGGAGTAAACCAACAAGCAAAAAATAAATAATGAAGCGAGTTAATGAGCCAGACAATAATTTGATAACCTTTGTTGAACTGTGAAGTTCATGTTCCATTCTTACTTCCCATATCCCAAATCCCTTCCCATCCCTTCCCATCCCTTTGCCCTACTCGTAGTGAACGAACCTGCGCTTCGCTTCTGCAGCGCACAACATACAAGGCACACCCATCATCCTCTTCTATTCCCCACGATGTACCCTTTAACGTGGAGAAGCACAGCAGAAGAAAGAAAGAAAAAAACAAAGCACAGTATGACCTAAAAAGTATGAAGTATGAGGAAGAAAGTAAAACAATGAGAATGAAGGAATCAAGCAGACAATAAACAAACAAACTTCAAAACAAACTTGATATGCCTCTACCCCTGTGGCCGTGGCAAATCCGGGTCGCGTGAGCGGCGGGGAAGTCGTCTTCAAATAGAGATATCCAAATAAGTGATTCTCGATACCAAACGAAATGCCAAGAATGAAACCCGCTAAAAGAGCTGGAGAGAAAGAAGAATTGCGCTGTGGGCTTCCGTTTTCCTGTCGTTGCCGATAGTCTGTTGCCAGATTATATAGAGGGTGTCCTCCTCTTTCGTGGTTTACCAGTCCCAATGTAAAAGCCAAACACTGTCCAAAGTATATACGCTTGTACATCTGCTTCGATCGAAGTCCCCGTATCGAGATGGTCGACGAAGATAGTTGGGCATTTGCTGCTAATGTTGTATGCCGGGTATCAGGTATGCTTCTGTACAAATCCTGCGTGAGCAGAACGAGCTTCAACCCACCAGGGACTGGGGATTGAGCAAAGTATATATCCGCAGGAGCTGTTGCAATTTACGAAGGGTCGTGTGTGCTAGGTTGTTGACACCGTTCCTGATGCCCCAACTGTGAAGCCAAAGTAATGAAACAAAACGCCGTAATAACGATTCCTGAAAGTTAGAAGAAAATGAAAGATGCAATATGAAATGTGTCCCATCAGGCGCTTCACCGAGGATCCATCGTTCCGTCAGATATAGGAGGAATCTCGTTGTCTCCTTCGGGAATCCTGGACAGGCCCCCAATGGCCTGGCGTGTGCTTTGATGTTGATGCAACTGCAGTTTTTGGTCAACTGCACGATAGTCATGTACTCGGTCTGGTCGAACTGTCCGTTCGTGCTCATATTTGAGATGTAGTTGAGAAGAGTGTTCGCAGCGCGTCGAGCGTCCTCTTGCGACGGCGATACGGGAGAGGACTCGACCGGAGTTGACGAGATGCCACGGGCTGTGAGACTCGAGTTGCTACTACTGCGACGAAGCGTCGGAGGCGAAGCCAGAGTTGTGTCGATGGCGAAAGGCGCCGGCTGCAACTCGCTCGTAGGAGATTCCAAAGCCGATGAGGGAGCCGTTCCAGAGGGTGGATGCCGGGAGTCATTGGTTCAGTGTTTGCAACCTGATTCACATAATCAATGTTCAAAGACGGGAAGGTATTGCTCCGTTTCTCTCGATGATGGAAATCGGGAGCTCCGACAGGGAATGCACCGACGTTCGGATCCGGCGAGAAGTTGAATGACGTTGTCGGACTCATCGGGGCGCCGGACAGATTCGAAGCAGTATTGTCTCGCAAGTCGCCTGTTAGCGAGGTAGTTGAATGCGAAGCACCCGACCGGTAGAAATCGAAGTCCAATCCATCATGCTGCACCTCCTCGTCGCTTCGGCTACCGGACAAAGGTGACAGCTGACCAGTTGGGGAGGTAGGGAAGAAGCCGATCGATTCCGCGTCTTTGCTGAGGCCTTGTATCGATGTCGACAGCCTGGCGCTATCCGGGATGTTGGTTTCAGAGGCGCGTCGCATGAGCCTACCACCGCCGATGCCATGTTTCTGTTTGAACTTCTGGAGCCAGTTGCTCGTTAGGCTTGTCAAGATGTTCTCTTGATTTCCGCTAGCATGGGCAAAGAGCTTTGCCTGCTCAAGGATCTCTTCATCCTTAACATCGAATCCGCGCTGCTGTTGTCTGCGCACATAATTGCTGAGAGTCCGGTCGAAGTCAGGATGCTTCCCTTTCCCTCCCTTTTTGACGAGTTTTGCTCTGGCTCCTGGTCTCGCTTAAGATACTGATCCTTGTGGCGAAGGACTTTAGACACCGTGCTATGCAACTAACTGTCAGATCCAAACGCTATAGTGTGGCATTGTGATAAAGCATACCTTCTTTCAACTCCAAATCTTGCACCGATATCTGCTTGCCTTGTGCCAGGATGCTCCTCGTGGTAGAGACACATAGCCCGTTTCTGTTCGTTGCTTAACGTCTTTCGAGCCTTTTCGTGCTGGGCTGGTAGCCGCGGGGTTTCAACGGGAGGGGCGGCAGATGTCGGTGGTAGCGACAGCGGAGGGGCGGAGAAGCTGCCGGAGGGTGGTGTTGGGTTAGTTAACTGACTAGGCCATGTGGTGGTCAACATTGGGAGCTGCTGATGGGCCATGTGTGTGTGAGTAGTTGAGTTTGTTTGAGGAGGCGCCGCAGGGTCGAAGGTAACGGTGATGGTGCCGGCTGGATCATCTGATGGTGTTGCGGTTGTGGAGGTGGTGGCATGCGATTCAGCGGCTCTGAAGGTAGACCGTGAGGCATATAGGGAAGCCACCATAGTCGGTCATCGGGCTCTGGCTATAAGGGCTCTGGCTATACGGACTTATACTTGCCCAGCCATCGTTCCCATAGCCATGAGTTGGGGCCATGGTTGCATCTTCCCCATTGCGGTGGACCCGTTAATGGCGTTGTTCATTGTCCCTGTGGTGCCAGTCTAATTAATACCAGCTTGAGATGGCTAAATGGCTTCAAGGCTCAAGGAGAGGTCGGCGCAAGCTGGTGTGACTGATCAGTCTTTCTTTTAAGTGCAAGGACAAACGACAATTTGCTCGCAACGGGGGTCTCAGGACAACCCTCATGGATAACAAATAAGGAAAAGATGCATGATCCCATATAGTTGAATCAATATCTCTGTAACGGAGAATAACACAGATCTCCCTCAACGCTGCAGACGGAGGTGGACTCCGGAGTGAGTGAGTACGAGAAGCTTTGCCTGCCCTCAGCGTACGGGTGTTTGCCGGTGTTATGGACCAAAGACGCAGGATTATTGTTGATCCAAATTATGCCGATGGGAATCAAAGCTGCTCCTTGGCTTCCTGGTCTGCCTCACTCTCCTCGCTATGGCACTTCTCTGAAACCTCGAGGGGTACCTCTGACCACGCGAGGAGACGGAGGAGGCGGTATGAGACACGGATGACAGTTTCGTTTCGCAAGCCTCTTCAGAACGCCTAGGACCCTCGCGAAAAGCGCCGCAACAGTAAGATGCGCTCTGGATAAGTAAGGGAAGTGTATGAGTGTCCTGAAAGATTAGGCGATGCCTTATGTCCCTGCCTGAAGAGTTGCCGGATGCCCAAGACCAACAAAACGGGCTGTGTCCGATGCGAAAGAGAGAGGAGAGGAGGAGGGAGCAAAGAGAGATGAGGTAGAGAGGAAGACAGGAGGAGAGCCCAACACGATGCTTGGCGGCAGTGAACGGTATCGAATCAATGCTGAGCAGGCTTGCGCTTCCAGTATAAGACTCAAACCGTCAATTACTCTCCAGCTTTCTCTCTTCTGTCAGAGAGTTCTTACACGGTCTCCCATAGAGTCTTGTAGGGCCAGAAGACCACCCAAACGCTAGATATGTATGCAGGGAAGTGCAGCGGCGGATGTCGACCTACTCAGCATGGGAGCAGGTATGCAGAAGCTCACGCACGAGCTCCTCACACGGACGCACACCCACGAATGTCGACAAGGGGGCCACTTTACGGACAGGGGTGGGTGTGGGAGAGTGTGTATGTATGTGCATGTGGGTGGGTAGGATTCACTGATGGAGGAGGTATGGGTGGGTGTGTGGGAGTGAGGAGTGTTTGTGCGTCAACTTGAAAGAGAGAGTGTGTGTGTGTGAGTGAGAAGCAGCAGCACCCAGAGACAGACACGGACAGGAAACAATGTGGGCAAATGGGGTAGGACAAGAACGTCTAGGGAATCAGGGCATACCACCATACCTACCGCAAGCTAAGCTATCCGAAAGAGTAGTAAACCAGGGCTGGGGAGGGGAGCTTGGACCTGTCGACGAAGAGGAAGGGCTCTCTCGTCGCCGTGGAGTTTGAATGGATAGTCCGTCTGATATAACCATGCGGACACAGGCAGGGTCGGGGCAACGTCGTCCGCTGTCAGACGGGCGGCGTACCGGGGACTCCCGCACTTAGCTACGATAGCAACCAAGATGTGTGTGTTTTGGATAGCTTCTTTTCGCTGTTAGCCCTCATCTACGAGTCTGAAACTGGCCATGCTCGCAGAACCGCCTGGCTCGGGGCCCTGAGACTATGACGGGCGGTGGGCTTCGGAAAGAAAGGAGGGAGATGAGCAGAGATCGCCGGACAGGCAATAAGACGGGCCGTAATAAGGTCCCCCGCCACTACTACCTGTTCCCATTGAATATTCGCAGGAGACGTGTGGCTCGCTCGTGGGAGAAGACTGTAATAATTGGCCATTATCAGGCAGAAGGTTTCCTGCAGTCCGCCTTATTTTGCTAACCGCTTGACCCCCTCATCATCCATAGCTACGCTACCCAAAGCGAGCATGGCAGTGGCATCGTGCGGGACTGATCGTCTGGGAAGGCCAACATGGTTTGATCCGCCAATGACTCGTCCCAGAAGAGAATGGGGTTACAGGTAGCGTGCCGAATCAGTGCCGGCCATGAGGCATTTCGTCAGCAGTTCTGATCTTGGACAGTGGGCCATTACTGAATAGGCTTGTCCAAGACAGCCAGCCCAGCCGAGCACTGTAAAAGGAGCCAGGGGGCGTGCAGAGCTGCGTCCAATGTTGGGTGAGCAGGGTGGGTTTGGGCCCAGGACGCCACGGTCCAGCCCATTCTCCTCGCCCTTCTCATAGGACATTTCGTTCTGGGCTAGAACTGATCTCATTCGACGTTATGTGGGCCACCGGTGCGAGGTGTCTCGGCCGGAACGTCATTGGGACGCAGCGGGTCAGTCACCTGGAACTGCGATATCCATTGCGCTGCCTTCTGCACGGTCCCCAGGCGGAGAAGCCAGCTGCTGTAAGCCTGCTCGCCAGATTGCTTGCTTGCTCGCTCGTCCTCCGCAAGCACTCGCTGGTTCGCTGTCTTGCTACAGGATGCGATCGACTCACGGGAGTGATTCAAAAGGCGGGATGGGCACGGCCGCTCGCATGCAGGGGTCCCCAGTAGCCCCTAAAATTTGCAAAAGCCGCAGGGATTCTGGTAGCCGTCGAAGTCGCTCCAGTTCAAGCCCAAGCTCGCGAGTCTTGGTTGATACCCTGTGATGAGTCTAATGTCGTTGTTGCCCAAACCCACCGAGCAGAGAGCGCACGCGAGAGAGCAGCACCGCATTGCGGAGCCTCCCGTCATGCTGCGCTAGACGGAGGCAATCTCCAGCGCACCCCTCTGATCTGTATTGCAGTAGTTTATCGGTTTCAAGGCTGAGGAGGATACTGTACGGACTCGGGCCGTGCTCGAGCAGCAATCTATGTAAACCAGGGACCAGGGATTAACCCGTCGGTCAAAGTGACAAACCCCGAGAGACTAGACTACTCGAGCGTTATACACGTTATACACCTTAATCTAATGTCAATTGGCTGAGGCATAGGCTCCCGGAACCCCAGGCACCTCGCCGGACAAGGTCAATTAGCGAGGCCCTGAAGAGTCTACCTTGACCTGGGATAAATAGTGTCTGTGTCGCCTTGGTCATTTATCCGAGCACTGAATAAAGAATGCTTTGTAAGGCGAGAGAGCCGGCACGCGCGCGGCCGGCCCCCTTCTACGAGTTACAAGAAGGGCCATTCTCTGGTAGCGAACAAGCCGTACATTGTCTGTTAGAGAGTTGCCAGGGCGCCATCTCCTTGACGTCTTGTCACTGTCATATCCTCCATCTCGGTAGTATCATCAGTCCGGATGTGTATCGTACGTGTGTGCGGCGCAATGCGTCCGGGAGCCCCTCCCCTGTAACGAGAAACGTCTACGATGTGGTTAGGAAGCGACCCATCGACAAGCATTCTCACGGGTATGCCCTTCTAACTTTTTTTATTTCTCTTTTCGTGACGTGGGTCGATTCTTGGCCGCGGCAGCATGATGCACAAACACAAGCAAGGGTCGCAAGGACAAAAGAGCGTGCGTGCCATCCTTGCCCCGTGGAGCGGGAAACGACGAGGCCTAGCGCAACCTGACGTGGGAGCTCTATATCCAACATCCAGTTGCGCCTTGCGACCGCTCTTCGCTTTGACTTGGTGTTGCGACAGCTGCCTCAGAGTCCCTCGATGCGACTGAGGCAAAAGGGAATGAATGACAAGTAAAAAGGACAAAGAAACGACGGAAAGGGTGCAGACCCTTGCCGACTCACCCCATGCCTCGACCCCAAAAAGGGTTACTGTCAGGCCCAACATCTTTGCCATTGGTCGCAATCTCCGAGCTATTCTCTCTGAGGACGTTCCTGGACAGGCCATGAAGCGGTAGGATGAGGAAATGTCGGCCAGGCCAGGCGAGGAGACAGCAGCAAGCAAGGAGAAGGGGAACGAAACAGCGAGGCCAGGGTGTGTGGGCGAGAGCCACAAGCCAATCGTGGCTTCCGCCCTCCCCGGCTCCTTTCCAGTTGGCCATGCTCGCTCTATCAATGATCCCTGACGCCGTCCTCTCCTAGGGCAACTCTTGTTATTGCGGAGGGCACTAGAGCTCCACTCCATCCAACAGTCCTCGACCCCGGTCCCCGCGGACGACCATGATGTACATCTGCGAGAGGACATACATACATGGATGGGTGGATGGGTGGATGGATGGATGGACAAGACAACCGTTACTAGCTTGTGCAGCCCAACCCAATGCTTCGCCGTTTCCGTCGAGGACATGCCCGCGTCTAAGCCGGGGTGGAAGCAGCAGAGCAGAAGGGGCTAGCATCCTGTGCGTGTAGCTATCATTTCTGCGTCGTGGCTCAAACGCAATGCGAGACCCCGTGGAGAGAAAGACCGCCCAGATCTGGGTGAGCACAGTTTTGATGCCAGAAGTTCGAAAAAAAGTCCGAAACTCGTCGTATTCGACCGGGGCTCGGTTTTGCGGGCTCGAAACATTAACAAACCGTCGACTCGTTCAACACCCATGGCCCCACCCCAGCTGAGAAGGCAATCATCGCGATCACACTAATGCCCATGATTATCCAGGTTGTGATGGGCACATCTAAGATCGGTCAAGGAGCGGATCTAAGGCGGTTGCTGACCAAGCCCCAGTCAGCGGGACAAGGGAAGAAGAGTGTGATCCCTGAGATCGCTATCCTTGAAGCGGACGGACTTGCGGCTACGTTGAATTACCTGGGGGTGGAGTCGAGCCAGCCTCGCTGTTCCGACCTCTATTGATTGGTGCTAGGGCTCGATACGACGGCAAACTTGTCTCTTTCACATTTTTTCTGCGTAGAAGGGGATCATCAGATAACTGCTGGTGCTGAAGGTCCTTTGTTGCCAGGTCCCGTCTCCAAGACTGTCCCGGCGTGTAGTGGCGTCCATGCTGAATGCCATGCTCCATTGTGCAAGACCAGTCATGTCTCCCGTGGTCCGCCTCGTTGCAGCCCCCGCTCGTGTCTGCCAGCAATGGACGGCATCCATTCGAGTCAAATCTCAATCGATCTGTCGGGACGTGGGCAGTCGGTCTCTGGGGCCGCTGATCACACCCCAGCGAAATCGCTGTTGCTGTTGCTCAATCTCCGAGCCACGGCCGCGTCTTTACTGCACTGTCCGTCACCTCTGGACCTCTCCCCCTCTTGCGTCATGGTTGAAACTCGCGGACGGCCACGCGCATGCCTCCTCGGGACCCTCTCGCGTGGAGAGAGGGTGCTTCGCGCAATCGGCGACTTCACCGCTACAACTCGCCCGGGAACAACCAACCAATGCCGTCTGCAATGCTCGGCGGCAAGAGAAGCGTTGTGAAAGGCTAACCGAATCCAACACCCGAAAGCACTTGGACCATTTTGTGTAAGCCAGCCAGAGCGACTCGAATAAGCGCCGAATGCAAGCCAAGCCCTGTTTCACTCCCCGACCCCACCCTCATCTTCTCCAACATGCACTGCATCCCACGTTTCTGCTGGGAAATCCAGGCCGCAGATCGAGCGGCCCTCGGCTATGCAGGTCGAAGCAGCAACCACGAACATCACTTCATCTTACATACCTACTTTGCATTTCTAACGACGTAGTTTCTCGATTCCGATAGATGGATGGTCTCGTTGACACGTCGTTTGGTGAATACTCTTCTATATTGCTCGTGGCATAGGTTCGTGATATAGACAAAAAAAAAAAAAAAGGTTTGTGTCAAGCCGTCTGGGCAACCGTCTTCGCCTTCGGCCCCTGTCCTTGCTCTGGTTCCCGGTCCACCAAGCTTCCGCAGTTTGCGCGGTGCGTCAGTTACCATTTCCCCCAAACGAATGCCTGTAGATCGTTATCGTATGCGGCATGACGGTCGTGTCTCGGCATTAGACATACACGCTCGGAGCCGTCCTCCAGACCGTGTCAGCCCTACCCTGATTGTTACCCGCCCATCATGCCCAACCCGGATTCTGCAGGCTCTTCGACCAACATCATAAGCCAGACTAGAGTACACAATGACAAGTTGTTGGTGATGAGTTTTCAGACATGCGCCCAGGACATGGGTATGGCGCGGTTCACTCGTGCGCCCGATGATGCAGTAGCTCCAGGCGCCCGGTTCAAACCCCTTGACGAGCTTATCGAGTCCTGTCCCCGCTCATCGCTTAACGATAGTGACTAAACTGCCAGTCAGCCAACGAACCAAAGCACTACGGTGTTGAGATCTAAGACGCCGGCCCAACACTATGGTCGACGTGAACCACACAGGGGTGTCGCTTGTCATTGAAACATGGCCACGACAGGCCGTTTCGGCGATTCATTCGGGGATTAAGGAAATCGTCTACTCACCGACGTCCTCATCTTCCAGCTCGTGACCCAACCCAACTCTTTGCGGCTGATGTTTCACTGACTTGCCGTACACAATGGCCGACTTGAACTGCTCGACGATGCTTCGATGGATCGCATTACACTAGTAGACATAGAAGTCAGCTCCAGCCAGACGCCTGGGGCTTGCGGCGTAAAGACTTACGAAATCCTCAACGGTACATCTGTTGGCCCTGAGCACAACTGGCGCCGAGTAATCTGGCTGCTTGCCCTTGGGCTTAGTGTAGACTCTCTTCAGGCTCAGCTTCTCCCACATGGCCTCCATAAGCTCGTCAATGTTCCATCCATGCTCGGAACTGATGGGTACTGCATTGGGAATTCTGTACAGCAAGTCAAGCTCCTCAATGCTGATGGCGTCAATCTTGTTCAGGCAGTAGACGACGGGGATGTAGCTGCATGCGTCCTTGTCAGTTACATTCGCCACCATGATCCTGGCGATGCAGCCAGTGGGCCGGCTATCACTCACCTTCGACTCTTGGCCTCCAGTACATCAATGAGGTCGTCAACGGTGGCGTCGCAGCGGATAGTAATATCCGCGGAGTTGATCCGGTATTCGCTCATGACGGCCTTGATCTCGTCGTGATCGATGTGGGACAGGGGCACTGTGCTTGTGATGTTCAGGCCACCCTTGTCCTTCTTCTTGAAGGTGATATTCGGGGTTCCTTGTTGATTCGAATACCGAAGCCCTCCAGTTCAGCCTCGATAACCCTCTTGTCTGTGAGAGGCTTGTTCACGTCAAGAACAATGAAGATCAGATGACAGGTCTTGGCAACGGCAATGACCTGACGACCTCGACCTCGACCATCCTTGGCTCCCTCGATAATACCGGGCAGATCAATGATCTGCAGAGGTGCTCCTGTGATGCCAAACACTGTCAGCCTGGCTATCTCGTGTGATGTAGAAAACGTTGCGGCACGGCACGAGCGTCACCCGCGTGCCGCGCCGTGCCGCATGGCGCGCGACTAACCGTTGTAGATGACTTGACCGGGAACGGAAGTCAAGGTCGTGAACTCGTAGGCGGCCGCTTCGGAATGCTGGCCCGTGAGCCTGCTCATGAGCGTACTCTTGCCAACGGACGGGAAGCCGATGAAGCCAATACTGGCAACACCGGTCCTGGCAACGTCGAAACCCGCGCCACCGCCTCCACCTCCACCGGAGGGGTGAGAAGCTCGCGCTTCAGCTTGGCCAGTTTGGCCTTGAGCTGACCCAAATGGTACGATGTCGCCTTGTTCTTCTGAGTCTTGGCCATCTGTCGGACCCGTTAGGAAACCATGTCCGTCATCGTCAAGGGAGCGAGACAGGTAGGGAGGGGGTTAGGGGCGTGTGTGATCTCCATCACGTTTGTCACGTACTTCGGCCTCAATCTCCTTGATCTATTATTTTCAACATCGTTAGCTCAAGTCCGCAACGTTGCAGCGCGAAGGGGTGGAGGGGCCGGAGTGATTGCAAACGTACCTTGTCCACCGTGGTCGACATGATGGCGGCTAGCGGCTATCACGCGTAACGAAGCGATTAGTTCCGTTTCTGTCAGGGTCTCGGTCAGCGATGCGGTCGCGATGTGCTGTCTTGGCCTTGCGACGCTCTGTTGGTTCGACAAAGGTGATAACGCAAGGCGAAGCGGTGGAGTTGTGGTTGTAGGTGGGTGAAATTTTGGTGGGGTAAATTTTTCCGTCTGCGTTCACAAACCACCGCCACCCACCAGTGATGTCAGTCTCTGTCAGGGTTCTGAGTAAGGCCGAGCTACAGCAGCTCTCTAACTTGTCAAAACACCTGCTAGGCTGGCCTGGACCGCAGGCACCCCAGGCACGAATGCGCAACTCGCACATGCGCACGCGCGCGCACAGCTGAACAGCTCACCCAACGTAAGTTCAATCATCGAAGCCTGCTGCTCACCCAAAATCACTCTGTGTACTGTCCCAGCCCGTCTCAACGTGTCCTCTCCCGTGGGAAACTGCCCGTTGTTTTCCAGGTTTTACCGTCAGACACACGTCTTTCAATCAGCAAGTAGGCATCGATCGGTCTCTCATCTATAAGCCACAATGAACCGTGTCTCTCTTTATTTTAACAAAAGGTTGCTACGACGCATACACAGACAGGCAGGAGGTATCTTTAGTAAGACTCAAACAATCGTAAGAAAAAAACGCCCTCGACTGATGCTCCTTTGTCCATGAATCCGTCGTCTACAGATCAGCCATCCAAAACAACCATTTGAATCAACACACAAACGGATTCTTCCACCCGTCTAGCCTATTCCAACTGGGTCTGCCGCCACATTTGGCGATGAAAGTAACCCACATGGCCATGCTGCCACGTTTTCATAATAATCGGTCGTACATATGAGAAGCGCCAGGGGTTGGCGTAGAATAGGAGCAAAGGTAGGTAGAATGAACTGAGCCCACTCGGTAAGGCTAAGTTAGAGGTATTTGATGTTTATAACGGCGGTGTTCCTAAGCGCCGTTTGTACCGTTTGGAAGCTCCTTGTGGCTAATTGTCTCCGCATCGGTAGCATGCCCATTTGTGCCGTTGATGCCAGAGCCCACAGGTGGGAAGGGTTTGTGAACGACGGTAGGAGAGTCGACGCCGTTGATGAGCGAGGGTGGTTGACGATCTTGAAGAAGATGCTCGAGGCCTTGCTCTACACATAGACGTGTATAATCAGGATCCTCTGGATAGACTTGTAGCAAGCCTCGACGCGGTACCCGTTTCTCTGGGAAAGGCGTCTTGCTTGTCTGACTGAGAGTGGGCAGCTCCTCACCAACCATTTCGCCATTGACGTAATACTTGTTACGTGGAGAAAGCCCATGGTAGCGGCCGATGTCTGGATCATGCTTCCACTTTGGTGCGGCCCAGGGACGGTGCCCTTCTCTCTCTGGAAATTCTCGGTACTCCACGGCCAGCCGGACATTCTGGAGATGGGGAATATTCGACACCGTATACATAAAATCGGATACCTTCAGCCCAATGTTAGCAAGGATAAATGATATCACATGTATCAAGAAATTCTCACCTTGACGAAAAACAGATCCATATTCATAAATCTCTTCTGCGCTTCTTGCTTGAGTTGGTCCCTGCGTGAGAAGGGCATGGAAACCAGGTCTTCGGTGCCATAATACGTGCCGAGTTGACGTCCCAGGTCGTAAAGTTTTTCGTTGAGAAGCGAGTACCGAAGCCATTCTGTCATCCAGAAAAATTGCTTTGCGAGTGATGACACAGGAATTCGTTCCCAGGCCGTATCTACATAAGTCAAAAGTCAGCCATGGGCACTTGCGCTACCATTCAGCACAACTTACATCTTGAGAGGCCAAGGTCCTTCTCGCCAAGGAGAAGGGCGATGTCTGTGTTGAAAGCCCACAGCTCGCGACCTTCAGCGGTATTGTTGAGCTCGGGCCGGATGGAATCAGCACGTATGCCCAGAATCGGTCCAAGAATCTGCGCAGCACCAGCAGTTTTTGCGCTTGGGCTGGTGTCGAGCCATCGGAGAAGGGGAGGTAGCTGATCAAGTCGAATCCTCTCTTGCTCTTCATGGATGCGTCGCTGTTCAGCTTCCTTGGCAGCGCGTTTCTTTTCCATCTCCTCACGGTGAGCTCGTTCGCGGCGCTCTCGCTCTTTGCGCTCTTCCTCTTGCTGCTGACGCCGAGCTTCTTCAGCGGCCTCTCGCTCAAGCTGCTCCTTAAGAAGCCGCTCCTTCTCTTCTTGACGTTTGCGCTCTTCTTCCTCCCTCTGACGCTCCTCTTCTTTGCGACGCTCTTCTTCCTTGCGACGTTCTTCCTCCTTACGACGCTCTTCCTCTTTACGGCGCTCCTCTTCTTTACGTTGTTCCTCTTCTTTTCGACGTTCTTCCTCTTTCTTGCGCTCCTCCTCCTTCTTGCGTGCTTCTTCCTCGAGCCGTTTCTTCTCTTCCTCGGCTCGGCGAGCTGCCTCTTCGGCTTTACGGCGTTCGCGTTCAGCCTGCTCTTGAAGTCTGCGCTCTTCTGCCGCGGCGGCCTCTTCTTCTTGCTTCTGCTTTCTCCTTGCTTCCTTCTCCAGCTCCTTCTTTCGTTTCTCCTCCTCTTCTTGCTTCTGTGCTTCCTCTTGTTCACGCTTCTTCTTCTCTCTTGCCTCCGATTCTTGACGTTTTCGTGCCTCTTCTCGGTTTGTCTCGTCCTCGTCAGCAAGCTTCTTCTTCTTGCGTTTCTTCGCTAGTTCATCTTCAGCGTCTCGAGCAGATGTAGTCTCAACGGTCACAGACTGGGCGACGGGGATGACATCTTGCATCTCAACATCAACATCCTCGGACTTAACATGGATAGACTTTTCAGTGTTGTGAGTCTTCCCAGAATCTGCACGGTGAGGCTGGCTGCGACCCCTTTGGCCATCTTTCGCTTCATCGTCACGGTCCTTGTTGTCCTTGTGGCTGCTCTTTGTCGAAACCCTAACAGAACCATCACGGGATAGCTTCTGCTTAGGTCTTCCGTCTGCTGAGGTGGGACGCTTATCTGAACGTCGCTCCTGACCTTCCACATCTAGGCGGCGTCTTTTGACCGGCGCCTCTTCGTCTTTATCGCCGTTGCTAGGACGGTCGGGGGTAACACTGCTACGGTGCCTTTTGAGGATCCATCTCCGGAGATTGAGAGGCGGTCCCTCGAATCGTCCCGCTTCAACGCCTTGGTTCGATCGTGATACCTCTCTGAGAGTTTGAGCTTGTCCGTTACGTCCTCAGGTCGCGAATCACGAGGGCTCGAGGGTTCCTTCAGCGAGGAAGCATTGGAAGCCATGCTTGCTCTCCTTTGCTTGTCTCGCTCACCCCTCAACTCGCCTTTGGAAACAAGCCTCTTTCTAGGCTTCACGGTCTCGCCTTCAGATGATGGTCCAGCGACGTCGGATTCCGCACGTTTTGATTTCAGAGTTTTGTGGGTTAGTAGAGGCGAGACTTCGCGGTCGGAGACATTGATCGAGGGCACCTTGTCGTCCTTTGGCGGCCTACCGGGGCCCCGCTTCTGCGTATGGTCGTCGCTGTGGTTTGTCAGTGACTCAGACCTCTTGGTCTCCTTGGGACTCGTGAGTTTTGAGGCGTTGGCCTTTTTCCGGTGTTCGCCATCGCGCACAGGACTAGAAGCGATCCTCTTCTGAGGTTTGGAGTCGTCCTTGGCATCGTCGCGTCGCGCTCGCTTCTCTTCGCGCCCGCGTTCCCGCTCTCTTCGACTAGGGGACTTTGCTTGAATACTGTTCTTGTGTGATAGATTATACTCATCATATGCATTCTTCAACATATGCTCCTCCTCCTTCCAGTTCGTTCCCTGCCTCCGTCTCGCAATTTCGTAATAAGTTTCTCCCTTAAAACGCCTAGTGGGATCGAAACTCTGTTGTTCTAGTAGCAATGCAACAACCTTGATGTTCTCCTGTCCGATAGCCGCAAGTATGGGTGTTGCAAACTCTGAGGGCAAGCCAGGCACGGGGGCAGGATCAGGGTTTCCTCGACCCAAGCCAAGCAGGAATTGTAGGGTCGTCTCGTGTCCACCTCGAGCGGCAGCAACCATCGATTCAGGATCATCATATCCCTCCTTAACCGAAAGAATCTGCACCACTTGCTCGTCATCACCACGCCCAGCTGCCTGGCGTAATTGCTTATCATCAAGAGGTGTGTAGAGGAGGTCATTTCTCGTTTTTGTGGAGCGAATAGTGCCGCCTCTTCTTCCCAGAGCGGCGGATCCTGCCGCAGGTGAGTGCCTAGGGCTGTCGGGAGCATGCGAATCTCGTGCGTCCGGGTTGTCATTGTGAGAATATCGGTCCTCCGAGGTGCGACGTCGCTCGCCGGCTCGCTTCTTGGCGTCTCGAAGAGCGGCTCGAATCTCGTCTGCATTTTCAGTATCATTACTCACCCTGTCTATAGGTTCTTGTCCATTGACGTTGGCCTTTCGAGGGTTGACGCCGGCATCTAGAAGCAACTTCACAACACCCAAGTGACCATTGTCAACGGCATCCAACAGGGGCGTATCTTTATCATAGTTGACACAGTCCACGTTGCATCCAGCGTCGATCAAAAGCTTTACAATGTCCTCGCGACCGTTAATCGCAGCAATCTGAAGAGGAGTGTTCCCGGCATAGTCGGCGACGTTGAGATCCTCGGGTCTGTCACCCAACCGCTGCTTGGCTCCATCATAATCGCCACGAGCACACGCGCGAGCCAGCAGAGTTTGGCCGTGTGCGTCCACATTCTTCTTATGTGGTCCCATCTTGGCTGGCGAAACGGTTGAATCTGCGGTGGCCGGAGTTGCCAAGCTTCGCAGCTTGGTTGGACGAGGGTGAGAGCTTGCGCTAGCTGAGGATTCATCCGAATGATAATCAGTGGGCTGCAACGGAGGTGGAAGTCGCTTTTTCTTTGGCCCAGTCCATTTGACGACTGTGAAGGCAGTTGAGATGAGGCGCTACGACGATGGTGTCGAGGCTGGGGAGAGACAGAGCGATGGCGAGAATTATATTGAGATTTGTATGATGCCTTCAGGTCTTTTGGGGGCGACTGACATCAAAGCCGGTACTCGTGGTTCTTTGCCGACGGACATGTCGATTCTCAGTCTCGTCATCAGACTCGGCCTTGGGTGCCTTGCGCTTATGAGGTAGCAGGCGCTCCCCAGAACGGATCTTGTCACGCATGTTGGACTTGTAAGCTGACCTGTGCTGGGAATAATCGGAATCGGAAAGCGATGAACGCGCATCGTCGGATCGCCGACGGCGATGCTGGGGGTTAGGATAGTGGTGAGATTGGTGTGGTGGAGGCGATGTGGGAGCAGAGCTCAATCCGCTCGAGATATCCTTACGGCGAGGCGGCTGGCGGTCGCTTGGCAACTGAACCGGGAAGACGCTTCTTTTGGGGGATCGTCGTCGGGCCGGCTGCCAGCTGCAGGCCTTTCATCATCATTGCGGGAGAGATTGGGCGCGCAGGCAATCTTGGCAGCATCGCCATCGCTCTCGCTCCTGTCTTCCTGGCGAACTTTACGAACCTTTGAGGAGAATGGCCATCTTTGCCAGGAAGGACGATGGTCTCGGCGTCGGAATCGCGATCGTCAAGCGGAGCGTCGTTGGCAGGAGCGGCCGTCGATGCGGATACCTGAGCTGAAGCGGTTATCTCTCGGGCGGGGATGCATCCTTGACAGCGGCTTTCTTGGGCTTCTTGCCATCAGCGTCGGGACCAGATTGTTGCTGAGCATCGGACTGTGGTTGGGGCTGCGGCGGCGGCGGCTGTTGTTGCTGCTGCTGCTGTTGGCGTGGCTGTTCTTGAGGCTTTGGGGAAGCGCCAGCGGGCCTCGTGGTGTCAGAGTCGACAGCATTCGGCGCATCCATATCATCCATCTGCGTAGGCGACGGCGACTACCACCATCCTGCAGATGGAGACGGAAGACGTCGAGCCGGTGAGGATGCGAGGATTGAGCAAGACCGACAAAGGGCCACGGAGACTAGCAGGGCGGGCTTCGTCTGGCTTGGTGTGGAATTGGCGGGCGGGAGCGAAAGCGAAAGCGTCAGGTGCACCGAAGAGGCGTGGGCATGGGAGAGGGAGACGGCGTCGGCAAAGTCGTGGAATGTACCTAAGGATAGATGGATGGGTGGATGGAAGGATGAATGAGTGGATGGATGGGTGCGTTGGATTAAAGGTATGGAGCCTCGACGGTGAATTCACCGTAAGGTAGGAAAAAGGTGTGTCGGAAGGTTCAAGGAGATGGGGGAGGCAGAATGCAATGAGTAAGAAATCCGGGACAAGGACACGGCACGAAGGGCGAATGAAAGGCGGCGGGCAAGTGGAGAGTGTGAGAGAGAGAGAGTGAGAGTGAGAGAGCGAGGATGAAATTCGACGGCCTAGCCTGGCCCTGCCTGTTGTGGGAAAAATGGGCGAAGAGACGGCCCCAGTGGCGGAGCGGAAATAAGACAAGGCTTCCAAGAAGGAAAAAAATAATAAAATAAAAATAAAAATGCTGCACTGCTTGCTGTGAGGCGCACGAGACGAGGCAACTACTGAAAACGGAGAACAAAGAGAGCAAGGTCCAACGCAGCAGCGCTGGGAATGATTGATTGAATGAATGGGATGGATGGACGGTGACTGAACTGACACCTCAGGGTTTAGGGGGACTCAGGCTTGAATTTGGTCTGTGTAGCACTGTACCCAATCAGGGAGCAAAGGTACAGAGCTGTACTAGGAGGTCCTCTACTGTAGAAAGTAGAGTAGGGACCAGAACCAAAAGAGACCAAAGTCTGATCGCCACCAGCGCCGCCTGATTGGCCATAGCTTACCCTCCTCGATGCCCGCGTCGTGTTTCTCTAGTACAGTACCGTGATTGCGGGTGCCTTGTTATGCACAGTACTCGGTACCTACAGCCACCGCCTTTCTTTTTCCTCTCGGAGCCACTCCAGCCGCACTCCCTGCTCTGGCTATGGATACGGCTACGGCTACGGCTACGATCAAGCCCCAGCGAGCGAGCAACTGGTAGCCACCGCCGCGTAGCCGTAGAAAATGCACTGATGAGCAAGCCCCCATTCACGGCATGTCCCCACGAGCATGCACAGCAATAATGCCCTTGGCCACCTTATCGTGGGGCCGTAGATTGGGGGCTCCGTGGCGTACCGATGCCATGCCTTGTGCAGCACTGTAACGCACTGTGAGGCATGCGCGTTGCAGGTACATGACGCCTGCAGACACCTTTGCCTGTAAGCCTCCACTACTAACCTAGCTTGCCTTACCTTACCTTACGATTAACCATGGTAGCCAGTACCGGTACCTGTACTTAGTGCACGCGCAGCCTCGCCAATCCCTGCCGCATTTGTTTACGTCTCGTAAAGCCTCCCCAATCTCACCTTTGGTCCGTTTCAGAAGTCGACTAAAAAAGAGAAGGAGAGAGATGAATTCATGACGATCGGGAAAAGAAGAAGGACAGAAACAAGTGCATGCTATTTTCATTTGTTACATTTTATTTTCGTTTCTGTGTGACTGTATATGCATTTTTGCTTCGTCATGGGGGTTTTCTTGCAAGGTACTTAATCAACATAGTAGAGAATAAATTGACAGTGTTGAAATTGCCTACAGTATCATTTTTCATTAATCTTCTTAAAACGTGCTATACATGAGAAGTACTGGTCCTCTTGCCTCTTCATGACATATTCTCGTAACCCCTGTTCCTTGACTTGCGTCTTGTACCACTGCTGTATGTACTGGCTGTGTTCAGCTCGAGACACAGCTCAGTCCCTTTTCTCGAAGCGCGGCTCTGGAAGGGGCTTCCCGAGACACAAGGGCACCTACCTGACCAGTTGTCTCCAGCCCAGCTCACTCCAATCCAGTCCCAGCCTTACCAAATACGCGTACCTACTTACCTAGGTATGTACCTCTATAGGGCGGTAGTTAAGATAAATACTACCTTAGTACCTTAGTAGGTAGGTAGGTAGGTAGGTAGGTAGGTAGGTAGGTAGGTAGGTAGGTACCTCTCTATACCTGCCTCCCTCACCTACCTGCCATAGTACATCACGTCACTCATACCCACCCCTCTCTCACAGCCCAGCAACATCTCCATCAACCATCTGCCCACCACCCAAAAGCGTCTCCTCCACCTGCATTCAACATTCACCTCGTCATTGTTCTTCGTCGCCTCTTCCACACCCGAGGGATCGGCTTCACACCCGCCCATCATGACGCCTCCGGGCTTCGCTCTCCCCGAGACCCTTGAGCAGGCCAAGATTGCCTCCCTTCCCGAAACGGCCTACTATTTGCCCAACTTCATAAGCGAGGCCGAGGAACGCGCTATACTCGACAAGGTTCGTTCGCCTGACGCATCCGGCTGCACTGCGCTGCGCTGCGATAAAGGCGAACCCCGTCGTCAGCTTTTGACATGCTAACCCTCATCGCCTGGGCAGATCGCTGCTGCTCCCAAGCCGAGGTGGAAGCAGCTCACCCACCGGCGACTCCAGACGTGGCCGTCCGATCTCGTCCAGGATCGGTTGCTCGACGCGCCGCTCCCGGACTGGCTCGAGGCCCCGTTGTCTCCCGCTTGCTCTCTATCCAGGCCGCCGCCTCTCAGCCGGGTCACATCTTCGCCGAGAGTCCTCATGGACGTCCCAATCACGTGCTCATCAACGAATATCCTCCTGGTATCGGCATCATGCCTCATAAGTTAAGTACATGACCATGACGTACGAGCTTCCCTCAAAATGCTCATCCCGAGTAGGACGGTGCCGCGTATTGGCCTGTAGTGTGCACCGTCAGTTTGGGAGCCAGCCTGTGCCTCAACCTCTACCGCAGCAAAGCTGACGGTGCTCTTGACCCGGACCCCGCCTGGAGAATTCTCCAGGAGCCTCGTAGTCTCCTCATCACCACAGGGCAGCTCTACACTGACTACCTCCACGGCATTGCTGACATCGAAGAGGATGTCAACCTTGGTCCGGCTCAAGTAGCTAACTGGCCACTACTTGGTGACCCAGATGGCTTTGCCAGTGGTCGCAACGCTCGCAAGACTCGCACCAGTTTGACTTATCGTGATGTCCTTAAGGTCTCCAAGGTTGGGAATAAACTCGGCATGCTCCTCAAGCGCTGACTGTCTCGCCTTTGAGCGAGTTCGTTATTCAGTACTGCGCATGGTTGTCCTGCGATGGAGCGTGTCCATTCAAAGAGCAAATACCATAGCCCGACTTCAGTGAAGAAGCAAACCCCAGACTTTGATGTGGCGGGACCTTATTTTGCTTATATATATTCTTAGTGGCATTGATTGACCTCCCGAGGTTGATCTCTCGATCTAGATCTAAGATGTGTTGCATGAAATGCCTTCGATGCGCACCAGTCACGTATGTAGCCCAGACCCAACTCTTCCTGTGCTAGGCAAGTATTATACCATGTTTGGAAGGGTTTTGGGGAACATAGTGTCTTCATACAAAAAAATAACAAACCTGTTCAGTTCTCATGAAGTGAGAGCTGTACGAACATGTACCTGAGCGGTCCGTGGGGTTCGCCCATGTCTTGTGTTGGCCAATGTGCATGGCCACTTATAGACCTCGCCGCTTGATATCTGACTCCTATCACCATGTACAATATAATCCAGACTATCCAAGTGCAGAGGCATGTCACTAAGCCAAAGTTATCAACCGTGGACAATTCGTAGCTGCGGTATCGAGTGATGTGAGCAAAATCTATTGAACCATAAAGATGAACCCTTTGTCTCTATGTGGGAAGATGAACTCAGAAAACAGGGGATCATCTTCCATCGTCCTGCAACCTTCTCAGCCCCAAACTTCTTCGCGTACCAATCTTTCGTGCCATGAGCAATAACCCCAATGGTAATAACCACAAACGTAAGCCCGCACAGCTCCGTTCGGTTGAACAAGCTCCCGGGCGGTGCCGCGACTAGCGACAGGGCAACGTAGATAAGACACTCGCTCGTGTAATGTGGGCATATAATGTACTTGAACCAGCCTCGCTCGGGGAGCGTGTACTTCTTCAGGCTGGCCAGGTAGCGGTGGCACTCGTTCTGCTTGTAAGAGGCAAACAGAAACAGTAATGTACCAGCAACGATCTTTGGTGTCAAGACTTTGACTGGTTGTTGGGGCGACTCCCATGATTCGAGAATAGCAGCTATTTCTATCAGTGACAGAGACGGATACGCAGGGTCGCTTTGCACATACCAGAACCTTCGACCCAGGCTGACATCAGGTTAACCGTATAGTAGACCACGCCTAGAAGCCAGTGTGCGATGAACATCGGAGACGATCCCGACTTGGTGACGAATAAGCTCTCATACAGCCTTCTCAGGCCTTGTATGGACATCAGCGTCCAGGCCACGAACACCTGTCCAAGTTCCATGGAAGGTCTCCCAGCCTGTGCCTGACGAGTGGCAATCGCTCTCATGATACTGCCCCTCTGAACATACTGCAGAGCCCAGAAAGCAGACCAGGAGACGGCCAGAATGTAGAAATGCAGAAACCAGTGGTGCGGGACCTGGGCGTAGTCGCTCATGCTAACAATCAGCCCTTTCAACGTCTTCACGATATTGCTTTCCTTCACCTCCCGCGTCTTCTTGCCGCCATCTTGGTTATTCTCCTGGCCCTGGTCCTTGACGCTTCTGGCACCGTATGAGAGCAGCGCACCGCTCAGATCCTCGGGTAAGCCCTGCACGAACAGGATCCCGGCGGCTGCGATTATGAAAAACGTCTGGCACCAGAGAGCCGGCGACATGGCCGTGAAGAGCCCCTGGCTCGGGTCGTCCTTGCTATTCATCTTTACCATGGAGCAGCGGTGAGAAATTTGGCGGCTGCCTGTGCTGCAGTCGATGCGCGTTTCAAGTCACAGGCTAGATAGGCTTTTGAGCAAGGGAAGAGCCCGATCTTCTTGTGGGGTGGGTTCCTTCGTATCCGCAGTTCAAGGCTGACCCGATTATAGGACGAAAAACGCATGACAGGGATTGAGGTCCAGTGGCCAAAAGAAGATAGTCAATAGTTTGTTTCTTTCCAGTTTAGCAGAACGAACCTTTGGGCAGCGAGCCAGTCGGTCTGCATGAGACAATCTCAGGGTTGCACCCTACCTTACCTACCCTGCATCCCATCAGTTTTGTATCCGAGACGATTTGGAATTCGAATAAGAGGCCTGGTTCTTTCCAGGTCACCAAGTCCCAGTATCATGTCACATTCTTCAGCATAGAGGAGAAAAAAGATGTGAACCTGAAATAGTTATGATATTAAGGATAGTCATCAGGGGTTTGCCGTCTTCGACACCGATATCGCTATAGACACTAATAAATATACATTAAAAGAGAAGTAAGTTTATAGAATCGAAACCCGACAACCCAAAGCCAGAACCCAGTCCCGTTTATCCCTAGATATATCGAATGCTTGTAGTTTTTATTCATCCTCCCCGCAACGAAAGCCCTCTTGAAGCAAGAGGTTGTTTAGTAACCCTTGCCCCAGACGGTGCAGCGGTCGCCAGGGTTGATGTTCTTGTTGACAGCAACACAGTCCTTGTACTGGGCTGTGCACTTGTCGGAGGCCTTGCTGTAGGTGTCCTTGCTGCCACCGAAGAGGAGGCCGCTGCCGAAGAGGTTGAAGAAACGCTTCTCGACATCGGAGATCTCGGCCTGGGCCTCACGGCGGTGGAAGTAGCTGGACCAGCCGAACTTCTTGCAGCTCTCGGCGTAGACAGCATTGCACTGCTCGTACTGCTCCTTGCAGGCGTCAGTGCAGGCGTTGCCGCACTGGGGACGCTTGTAGACCTTGCACTTGCGGGTGTTCTCGTCGTTGTAGAGCTTGAAGGGGTTCTGGCGCCAGTCGTCAAGGAAGTCGTTGCAGCCGACCAGGGGCAGCTCGATGCCACCGACGGGCTTGCCAGGGGCGTAGCCGTACTTGTTGTTGGTGGGCTGCTTGCAGACGTTGGTGGGCTCAGGAGCGCAAGTGGTGGGGACGGAAGGCTTGGTGCTGCTGGGCTTGGCAGTGCTGGTGGCAGGGCAAGGGTAAACGCTGGTGGTGACGGTAGGAGGCTTGGGGAAACGGGAGTGTACTTGTCGAAGCAGGTCTTCTTGTTGCACTTGCCCTTAAGGCCGCAGGTGTTGGAGTGGCAGAACTCCTTGACGCCGCCGCACCACTTGGAGAAGTCGAAGCAGTTCAGGACACCGGGCCAGCCAGCCTTCTTGAAGCAAGAGGTGACGTGGCTAGCACAGGTCTTGTAGGCGCCCAGGCAGTCCTCCTTGTCGTCCCAGTCAGGGATGGAAGGAGCACACCAGTTACCGCACTTGTACTCGCACTCAGAGGGCTTGGTGATGGTGGTGGTGCAAAGAGCAGCAGAGGTGGTAGAAGAAACCTGAGTAGGAGGCTTGGTGGTGGAGGGGGAACAGAAGTCACAGCGCTGGAGGTAGTGCTGGTGACGGGAGCCTGAGAAGAGGTAGTGACAGGAGCCTCAGAGGAGGTGGTGATGGGAACCTCGGAGGAGCTGGTGTCAGGAATCTCAGAGGAAGAGGTGTCGGGGATCTCAGAAGAAGAGGTCTCAGGAGCCTCGGAAGAAGTGGTCTCAGGAACCTCAGAGGAAGAAGTCTCGGGAACCTCAGAAGAAGAGGTGTCAGGGACAGCAGAAGAAGTGGTGACGGTGATCAGCGTGGTGCTGGACTCCTTGGGGAGTGTAGCCGCAAGGCTGCAGAGACTGGAGCTCCTTGGCGACGTAGATGTTCAGGCGGTTGCGGCCACCGCACTTCTGGGAGGCATCGCCCTTGCAGTTGATGTTGCACTCAGTGGAAGGAGCGGGAACAGTGTTGTTAGCGAGGACAGAACCGCACCAACACTCCTCTGTAGGAATGGGTTAGCACAAAAGACTATAATGCTTCGGGCATATCAAAACTTACGTCCATACTCGGTACCGGCCAGGGAAACCGTTAGCCTTGCAAGCAGCCAGACACTTAGCAGTGGTGAAGGTAGCAGTGTCAAGCTTCTGGGGCCAAGACAGGGTAGGTCCGGGGTAGAGTCATCATCAGTGTAGCAGCCGAGAGGAACGTAGTTCTCAATGGTAACCTTGGTGGTGTCGGGCTCGAAGGTAGGGTCTTGCCAGACGGAGAGGGCATCGTTGCCACCGCAAGCCTGGTTCTTGTCACCATCGCACTTGAGGTTGCACTTGCCCTCATCGAGCTGAGCACCGTTGACGGTGGCACCGCAGAAGCAGACACCGTAGTACTTGAGACCGGCATAGCGGAAGCCGTTACCTATATCGAGCTGTTAGTCGGAAGCTCGAAGACTATGCTTGGCCGTGTTAAACACGGAAGATGCTCAACATACCCTTGCACTCGGAAATACACTTCTCAGGGGTCATGCCCTTGGTAGGAGCGCTGGATCGGTAGACCAGAGCGTTGGGGCTGCCATCCTGGTAGCAGCCAGAGTAGACGAAGGGCTTGAACTCGTCAATGCAAGGAGGAAGCTCGACGTGCCAGGCAGAGGTGAACTGAACGAGAGAGAGCGTCGCAGCAGCGACGAGGGCCTTCTTGAAGACCATAGCGAAAGACTAAAGAAAAGCGAATGTATAGGAAACGATTGTGTAGATGAGCGATTGACTTCACCCGGATGTCGAAATGTCCCGAGATCTCACTGTGGACTGTTGAGCCTGGTGGATGAATCTCTCATTTCTGGGGGCCAGGAGCCGTGATATATACTCCTTGCCCGGGACTTAGTATTTGCAATATTGGACAGCCTTTTCAGGACACACCCATGTCCGCCGCTCGTATGCGGGTGCCTTCAGCTGGGGCTAAGCCAAAGCGACGCACCACGATCCTCAAGGCGCCCTGGCGTGCAGTGCAGCACTGCGCTGTGCCGTGCCGTAGCCTGCATGCCATGCCATGCCGGTCTAAAATTCCCGTCACCTGCGACGACGACCCGGTCTGTAGTCTGGCGGGGACGCTTGGTCGAGGCCATAGCGCCCACAGACGAGAGCTGGTCAGGACGGTCTACACTGCCCTATCTTTGGCGTCGATGTAGACAGGAACTACCTGAGCTTTGGAAAAAGGAGAGCTACCGGGAGAGCTAGGCCGTTCCAGCTTGCTCCGAGGATCCGATTGTACCTGCATTAGCGCCGAAGGCTCCCAAAGCATCGAGTCTCGAGAGGATAGGGATGCTCCAGAACGTAGATAGCATCGTCTATCACTGGGGCTCGTTGCTGGAGAACACCGTCACTGTGGAATAGGCGAGCATTGGCGGACGATCTAGCAGATCTCCTTGACGATGTCGAACCTGGACGGGCGATCCGGCCTACCCGCAGCAAACATCCCTGGATGTTCTAGCCCTATGTGCCGGCTGTCAAGCCCATGTTTTTTCTGCACATGCAACGCAACCGGTCAGGATGCAGCCACAGTCAGCCTTCGCGTTCCTCCCCACCGCTTCTGAGTACGAACTCCCGCATTGACGTCGCGATGCTACGGTGCAAACGTTCAAATGGTCATCCTTGCCGACCAGATCTGGCGGAGAAAAAGGACAACAGGGGGATGGACGGAGGAGGAGAAGAAAAAAAAGCAATACCCATCCTTGGCAATACCTAATCGAGATATTGGGGCTGAGCAGACCCCAAACAAGGATCCGCTCCACGTCCAGCAAACGACTTTGTTTTAGCAGCCCGCGACTCATGCAGGTGTTAGTCGGTCCAAGTGGAGGGCGCGATGGCCCGAGGTGCCTAAACGCACTCAGTATGGTGCTTATGTTGTCACCGCAAAGGAGCCGCTGCCTCAGGTGCCGCGGGTACCTGGACGACATCGTCCAAGCCAGTAATCGCCAGGTCTGAGCCTCGCTCGTTGCCACCGACGGTCACGTCGAGCAGCCGCCTGTTGATTCAGGTTGGCATGCAGGTCTCGAGCCCATTGATAGCCGCATGTGGGTAAGTTCCGGACGAGGGCTCTCGGCAAAGCAGGCTTCTGAGAAGAGCTGCCAAGGCAGCCGTAGAGAACGCACGGCCTAGACATCGTCGGCGGCTGAGAGGCGTCTCTCGAGGGAGCGGCCTGCAGACGTGGTCGTGGGCATTAACGGGCCACGTAGCTTTCCGTTACTGAATTACCATGCAGGAAGCATGAAGCCATCGACTTGCACAGAACCAAGGCATTGTGCTACGTACCGGCGATGCTGGCTACTATGAAGTTGACGATGCATGGGTCAGATGCAGGGAAAAAACAAATACAGCAGGGTAGGGGCGGATAAGCGTTGGTACCTGGTCTGCTTAATCAGGCACCTGGACCCTGACCTCTTCCCAAATCAGTCGCCCTAAATCCACCAACTCTGGCCCTATGCCCATTCAGACGACGCTTCACCTGAACTATCGATTCCCTAAGCATGTAAGCGCCCTCCAGCTCGCCCACATTGCCTGAACTAGACATCATAGCTTTTGTGCCTCGACGTCTTGGATTTCTTTCTTTGCTTCTTTGCGGCCGGCGATGACATCAAGCCGCCACCTCTCCCTACCTTACTGGACTGAGCACACTCAACACCCAGCTCTGGCCGAAAAGGGTTGCTCTGCTCACCCGCTTGCTTTCCCATTGGCCTTGCATCCGAGCTTGACGGGCGGTTCCTGGGAGCCTCGTCACCGCGCAGCTGCGATATTGGTTCACTGACACATACATACATCGGCCTGCATCTAAGACATTCTAGACAATTGTGGGTGATATGGAGTTGACCAGGTTCAGCCCTCCTCCCCTTGGCCTCAATAATCTCATCGGAGAATTAACCACTTCTGCCGGGGTCTGCTCACAAACGTTATTATTATCTATCCTCCGGGGTTTGCAAATCAGCCCATGTCCTCACCCGAGCATCCCTTGCCTAAGGTACCTAGCCGAAGAGACCCTACGCCTGCGCTCGGCTGCCGCTGTGGCCCACCTCACCTCGTCTGCCTGATCACCTGAAGGCGCTCAACCATCCGACCTGTGCCATGACTTGGCATGGCAGTTACTAGCTGTTTCACATTGCTCGTATTGATTCTTCAAGGCGGCTGCCTATGTACTTTTCAAATCCATTCTGGTGTGCTGGTGTCATGACCGACAGAGATTATACTAGCTTCTAGAGTACAACCCCCTTTCTCCACCACCTCTGCTCTACCTCTCCCTGCACAGACCTCCAAGCCCGAAAACGCCAGTGCAAATTGTAACCATGACTGCATTACCTTCATGCTTTACCTCGCTCACGCCTTGTTTCTCATGTGAGGAGGAACCCACTTGCCGGGAGCACGAGACGACTGCAGAGGCTCCGCTGGAGGAGCCGGAGACTCCGTCCGAGAAGCCTCTCCCCGGCTCGAGCCACCACGCTCAGCGGGAGGTCCCCGAGAAGCAAATCCTCTGGGGGCGGTCCGTTGTCGGAGCCGCCAGCTCCGCCGGCCGGGCCGCTGGCCGGGCCACCGGACGAGGCCTTAGCAGCCTCACGCTCACGCCAGCTGGGCTTGTTGCCAGCCAGCTGCAGTCGTGGCGGACCAGCAGAGGGCCGGTCGCTGGAATCTGTACGCTCCATGGGGGCGGCACTGCGGGAGGAGGGGCATCATCAGTAGGCTTGGCAGCATCTCTCTCGCGCCACTTGCCAGATCCGATAACCGGGGTCTGCGTCCCTCTGTGGGAGCTTCGCTCCTCTCTGGCGGGCCCCTTGCCGGAATGCTTGACTTCTCCTTCTCTGCCTTGCGACGGGCCAAAGCCTCCTCTTCGCGACGCTGTTGGAGAGCGGCCTTCTCCAACATTTCCTGGCGCTCCTTTTCGCGCTGCTCCTTGAGCTTAGCGAGCTCTGCCTTCCTGGCCTCGTCACGGATGCGCTGCTCCTCCTTCTCACGTGCAGCGCGTTCCTCAGCCTCCTGAAGCTCCCTCTCACGCTCTTCACGCTCTCGCTTCTCGCGGAGTCGGCGGTCGCGGACCTCCTTCTTACGGGCGGCAATCTGCTTCTCGAGCTCACGCTCTGCGTCTCTGCGGCGCTTCTCGAACTCATCACGACGGCGCTCGTGCAGTGACTCCTGAATGATTCGTATAGAGGCACCAGACGGCTAAGACGGTGCTTGAGTTCCACGCTCTCCTTGTGCTTCTCCTCAGCCTCACGCAGTGTCTTAGTCTTAAGCTTCTCGTAGGCAGCACGGTCCAGCTCGACCTGCTTGGCGTAGTCATCAGCCAGCTTCTTAACTTCTTCTTTCCTGAAGGCACGCTCAAGATGGTCGATGCGCTTGCCGGTAATTCGGAGCCTCTCGTTCACGTCGTTCTTCTCACGCTCAAGTTGAGCAAGCTTCATGGCACGCAGGCGGTTGGTGTCCAGGTTGTCAAGATCCTCAAGATCAATATCCAAAGCCTTGTCGCTCATCTTCAGTTCAGCGATTTGCTTCTTGAGCTCCTCCTTACGGACACGGTCACGCTCAGCCTTGACACGTCTGGCTTCACGCTCCTTCTGCTCATTAGCTAACCGCTTGTCTTCGGCCTCCTGCAGGGCCTGCTCCTTGAGTCTCTTCTGGCGAGCGTTCTCCTTCTCTCGTCGTGCCTGGATTTCAGAAGCTTCTTCCTTGCGCTTCTGGATGACATCCTTACGAGCCAGGGTGTCAATGTGCTCCTGCTCAGCACCAGCCTTGGCACGAGCTAGGGCTGCCTGGCGAGCAGCCAGTCGCTCCTTGTTGAAGCTGGGATCAATGTAGTGGCATGTAGTGAAGAGCGAGGTAGCAAGCCTGGTAAGCTGAGAGCGAACAATGTCGGAAGGAGTGTTCTGAAGGCGCTGGACAGTGCCGGTCTCGGACTCGGCAGAGCCAGCGGCAGAGCCGCTGTGGCCAGCCCTGGCGGAGGAGAAGACATCGTTGTCGAAGCTCAAAACGCCGGTAGCATGGTCCATGCGGATGGCAAGATCACCCTTCTTATTGCCGTTCATGATGAACTTCTCAATGGTGCCACGAGTGACCTGGTAAGGCTCAGGGAACTGAGCAAGGCTCTCGACGAAGTTGAGGTCAACAGTCTCGTAAACCTGAGACAGCTGCTGGAAAAGACGGGTAAGGATGACCTGCTGAAGGGGCAGGATGTACTTCTCCATGTCGGGGTCAGCGCCAATCTGAGTCAGGATGGGCGAGATCTTTCGGCAAATTGACAAGGGGTGGAAGTCAACCTCGAGGATGTTGTAGAGCTCCCTAATCTCAGGTCGGACACGCTGAAGAAGCGACTTGGACAGAGCATCACGGAAGAGTCTGGCACGAGTAGGGGCCTGAGACATACCCAGAAGGTGTGTGAGGCGAGAGTTCTTGTTCTTCTTGGCTTCGTCAAAGTCAACCATGGCACCGCGGGATCGCGAGGTGCTGATGACAGGGATGGCGAGGGCAGACAAGACAACGAAAGAAGCAGCCTTCTGGAGATCAGCGTCGGAGGCAGGGGGTTCTCCGACTTCTTGCCCTGGCCAGTGGCAACCAGAGCAGCGGACTGGCGGAGCAAGGTGTAGTATCTAGACCAAGCGGCAGCGTGGAACAGATAGTTCTCACCCACGAGGAAGATACGGGTAAGCTTCTCGTAGTAGTTGGCCATCATGACATTCTTGGGTGGCCTCTTGCTGAGGTTCAGCAGAGTGTGGATATCCTCAACACTTCGGAAAGCCTCCTGCCACAGCTCCAACTCGACAGCAACGTTCAGCTGCTGGAAGCGAGTCTCCAGGTGACGCTGCAGAGTGTCGGGGTCGCTCAGGTTAATGGCGTGGATCTGCGCAGAGTACTTGGCGGCAGTCTGGACGTGGTTGCGGAGAAGCTCACAGAGCCTTCGGAACTCGGTCTTCCTGGTGTACTTCAGGCAGAAATCGAAGGCCTGGGTAGCAGTGCTCTGGTAGAGGATCTCGAGACGGGCATTGTTGCGCAGAATATCGAGGACGGTTCGGTAGGCCTCCCAGAGGAACTTGAGCCAAGGAGTGACGATGGCACGGTCCGTACGGTCACGGGACTGCTCGCCGGAGACAGTGGCGAGGAGGATAGACTCGGGGTTTCGCTGGCCTCGAGATCGTCGATGTTGGAGTGGGCAGCCGAAGCATCGATGGTGGACTGAACCTCATCGGCCTTCTGCTGAGCGGCGGTGACCTTCTCAACAGCGAGCTCAATGAACTTCTTCAAGACCAGCTGTAGAACCAAGGGTCAGTATTGGACGATCGAACCGTTATCATGTAGCCTGCACGAACCTCGATGGTGGCAATGTTGGTGTTCTGAGAGATGTTCTTGTACTGGTAAAGAGCATCCTTGGCAAGCTTGCCCTTCTTTTGTTCGACGGACAGCTCGACGAGCAGGAGCATCACGGGCTCGAGGGATGCGATGGGGACATTTCGAGAACGCTTGCTGGTGATGTGCTCGTGCAGCAGGGTCAGAGCTGCCGGGGTCTGGTTGACCCCGATGAGCTCGTGGGCGCGCTTCAGGACATTTTCGGGCTTTTGGTGCGGCGGAGGAGGCTATTCAAAGCATCATGTCAGAATATTCGCCGCCAGAGAATTAGGGAGGGGTAACATCAGCCTGGAAAGCAACGGCACCCCAAGACTTCCTCACGTACCATGCTGGGCGACCTCCTCTGCGAGTATACTCGGGGCGAAGGGAGGATATGAAGTGGCGCTCAGTGAGCCGTCGCGAGCCTGTTGACGGAGATGATAGTCAGCTCGGCCAGCGCTGAAGTTACTGGACAAGGCTCGTAAGAGGAATTTTTCAATTTCCTGTAGGTGTGGACGCTATCCGAGCAAATGAGGGCTAACACCAACGTGGGGTCACGTGCGAGTATTAATCAGCTGATATCGTCGGTCAGACAGGTAGATAACCAGGTATACTCTCCACAGTGTCTGTCAAGAATGTGATTGTTCTTTAAGCGTGTAGGCTTGATTTGATTCAGACCGATCGCTGGTGGTTTCTGAGCCTCTTGAGCGAGCAGAGCCTTGACTTGGCACGGTTTTTCCAACCGGAGTGTATAGTGCTTGAGGCTCGACAGGTAGGGTGGACTGCGGGTACCTATGGACTGATACGCTCCTTGTAAGGCAAACGAACCTCAGGTAAGGTAGCCTCGCCTGTATGTCTTCCTTCACGTCACGGCAACATAGCAACCGCCCAATTTCGTACCGCCTAAGTAAATTGTTCGATTATACAACTTGGTAGCCAGCTTTGTTTGCCATACTCAGACCTGCCGACAATGGCTGGCACGCCGCCCAGGCCGCGGTCGCGGTCGCGGTCGCCACCTCGTCGCGCACCCAAAGAACCCAGAGGTTTTAGATGGAAGGACCAGCGACCGCGAGACAATGGCTATGATCGCAATCAGTCAGATCGCCGCCGCGATTTCCGAGACAGATCACCACGACGAGACGGAGGCAGAGATCGGAACTACGGAAGGGACAGAGATGGCCACCGGGACCAGGATCACGCTAGGGACAGAGACCATGGCCGTGACCGCGATGGAGAGTCATCACGGTACAGAAGATCTGACGCAAGAGACGACAAAGAGAAGGAGGGCGGTGACAAGAAAGAGAAGAAGGACGAAAAGAAGAAGAAGAAGGCATCCGCCATAGCGCCAGGTCAAGAGCTTATCGTGGTCAACATCAACGACCGTCTCGGTACCAAAACAGCAGTCCCGTGCCTGCCTTCGGATACCATTGGGCAGCTCAAGCTGATGATTGCGGCGCGTATCGGACGAGATCCCGGCCAGATCATGTTACGGCGGCAAGGCGAGCGGCCCTTCAAGGACCCGATCAGTTTGGAAGATTATGGCATATCGAACGGGGTGCAGCTCGATTTGGAGATCGACACGGGCGATTAAACAGCGGCTGGATCGGTACTATAAAGATTTGTCTTTTATAAGATGTTTTTTTTTTGCCTAGCAGTGTAGTAATCACTTGAAGCATCACAAAATGCCGTCACCATCAATGATGGTGCGCTTGAGCCAGGTCAGCAGAATCCCATTCAAAAGAATGATAAGAATGTGACGCTATCTTTTTCCATTGCTCGTGCTTGCCTAGGTGGAAAGTATGCTTCTATTCCGACTCTATTCAGTAAACTTGTAATCGGCTATCAGTTCTCCAGGAGGAGGCAGATGCAAACCGTATCAGCAGCCAGGCCCTTCACGTAACCTCCACTATCGTTCTGATTAGTATACGAACGTCATACTGGTGCTAGCAACAACGCGATTAATCACGTTGCATATACGCCGTGACAAGCATGGCGACCAGGCTGGATGCCGCTCAAATGTATTGACTCACACAGAAAGTCGATGTTCTATTTGTAGTCTTGACCACGGTACGATCTACCAAACAAGAGAAGCTGTATTGAATTCTTCCTGATAACATGGTTCAAAATTAAACAGACAACGCCTAAGGGATCCAGTGGTCTTGGTGCATGGGCATACTCTTTCTTTAGTCGTGTCGACATATGATTCTGATTTAATGGGTATGCACCAAACTCGTTCTTCCAGGATACAGCCTTTCACTTCCCGCTTGATCCATCCACTCCTTGTGCTGCTGCTTGTGCGGGGACAAAGAGCAGCACTTCCCGTCTGCGTAGTAACCCCGAAAATGACGAGTGCTGTATCTGGAGAGACTCGCTGGTAGCAGAGCTATGTCTTCTGCCTAACCTATGGTTGCGAGAGTCAGCCAACCTATGCCCAATACACAATTCTTCACCTGTCGAAGTTTAATAAACTCATTCCCGGTATTATTCCTTGGCATCGAGTTGCATAACAATATAGATGGCCGGCTTTTGGGATTCATCCAAAAGTGAGTGGATGTCCTTGACCATTTATAAAAGTCGAAGACGTTATTTAATATGCTCGACAACCTTGGCCTTTACTCCCTATACCACTTCATGAGCACCAGCTATGGGGCTCTGGAAATTGCTCTTGATGTACCCTCTTTTAGAAGCTTCGTTGAACATGCCAGCCTTGTTCTGCTCGCTGTAGGTAGAACTCAACTTGCTCGGACCTACACGTTGAGAAAGCTATATACCATATTCTTGAACAGAGGATGTGTTTCGTGTAGCAAGGAGGGGGCTTACTTGTATCATGACTTGCAACCGGGCATGTCTTCATTATCTTCATCGTAGCATGAGACTCTGGATGCTGCCTCGCAACTACGCCCGGGATATTTATGGCATACCACGAAAGGAGCTCCTCTACTTAACGACTATGCGGTCTATTCCGCAGTGAGGTCGGCGTCGGCTAAATCTAGCCAGCGTTATGCACGCCTGTGCACTTAGACTTGAGCTCCGTGAATCTCGGGTAGATATGCGAGCCTGGGTTGAGCAGGGCGGCAGAATGAAAAATAGGCTGCATCAATGTCGATTTTGTGTTGATTAGGGAGTGATCATCTACTGGGTTGGAACATCGATGTCCTTTTCCAGCCAAGGAGTAGCACGTGGGGTCTCGCTTCCATGCGAATGCCGTTTCTGAATCGAGAATGCATCGTCGACGACGGTCACTGGTACGAGGGATGTAGGCTCAAGGCGCGAGAAGCGGGCAGACACCAATGTCGTCATGGTTTGGTCACCATATTCAGGAGTTTTAAAGAACCCGGTTTTAAAAATGGTTCACAGATGGGATAGTTCTGGCAATGGACTCTGGAAGAACTATTGAGACATGTTCGTAGATGCAGCGAGTTGACTTCGTTCCTCCACTCGCGATGTAGTACAGAGGAACCTGGAATATAAAGCTTGAAATTGTGCTTGGCTGTAAATTAATATTAGATCCAGTATGATGTATTGATCATTTGTATATTGTCCGTGCTGAGAACTACCTGTGTATCAGTCTACAGCAGGACCGTGCGGGAATAGCCCTGCATCAATATAAGTATCGTTGTTGTTATTTGCTATTTCCTCTTCTAGGTGGATTTCGGAACATATCATTTGCACTACACAGTCCTAGAATATAGAAGTCCTTGGCTGTTTGCTTTGAACATTTGTCATGGGATCCGTGCGCTTTTTGTAGAACCCTTCAGCCATCCTTGCTAAAACATCGACCATCTCGATCTAAACAATACGATTATCTACCACAATACTTGAATAGAAGCTACTACCAAGAAAGATATCAATCAATAAGATAGCCGTTCGTCATTTCTGCCCTTTCTGCACAACAATCTGTATATTGGATAATACAGTGGGTATAGTGGTGATGGTTGGTGTCGGCATGTCCCTTGTTGGTTATGCTGTGCTAATCATACTGAATATCGAGGGCCTACTTGTAAGTTAGTGTGGATGGGTCCTCGATGGCTCCGGTAGCTAATGAAGCACGCACGGGCTTATAATGGTGGTGACGCCAAGTAAAGGTAGGCGGAACTTGTATATCAATGTTTGGAAATCCGATAGGCTTGGTATCCCCTATTACATCACGATTGTTCGACCGTGTCTATTTATTCTGCCTGGCAAAACTCAGACTGTTATTTACTGTTTTCAGGTGCCATATCGGTCACGCCAAGTGTTCGGACGTGAACTATTTAGACACCGTCTCACAATGGCCAGATTGGGTTGGATGTGTTCATAAAAATGTCTAGGGTAGCGTCCGCTGGAGGGTTAATTTTTTCAGCCTGTCGATCTCTAATCCCTTGTACAGGTACCTGGCTTAGAGACATGGTATCTTCCTTAGAGAATAGCCGATCAATCACGTGATGCACATCGGAATTCATTCACACCTCTTTGTCCTTTCGAGGCTGGGGCCTTGGGCTTGATGCTGTAAGCACTATGCAGGAGCCAGGGTTACGATTTGGAATTGGGACGGTGCATCTAAATATGGGAAGGAGAATAAAAGCTCGAAGGAAAAAAAAAAGAGGACAAATTGAAGAGGAGGAAAGGAGTCAGTCTATTTATTCCTTTAGACACACAGTACCACCAACAACACAAAGAGAAAAAAAAGAAAAAGGGAATGAGCACACGAGGTGCCAAACTTCTGGTAACTGCAGGATTCGAACCTGCGCAACTCTCGTTAACAGAAAACACGGGTAACCGTGCAAGAGTACTCCTCTTGAGTCTGCCGCCTTAACCACTCGGCCAAGTTACCGTGGGGACAAGGCGTTGATTTTAGCAGCTATGAGGGCTCGCTGTTACTGTTGCTGCGGTGTGGTGCGATGTGGTGCGGGACTGCCATCGGTGCGCGTTCAAAGTTGCTTGGCTGAAGATAAAAGTGGTCCATGCGCTAGACCCGTTTGCTGCAACTGCAGGATCCTGCGCAGACTGCGAGGTGGCCCCGGCTCTCCCGCATCTCGTCCTAATTTCCTTGCCATAGCCAATACGCGCGCCTGGTCGGGATGCTCCGCAGCTCCAGTGTGCCCGGGCCCTGCGCCTGTACCTACGGTTCAGTACAGTGGAGTGCAGCGCAGTGCAGACGACCCCACGGGAGCTTGCGCCATAAGTAGATGTACCTGTACCCAGGACGGACGTCTCCCCAGCACCATCCCAGCCATCTCTTGCAGTAGCGGGTTCAGACCGGTTCCTCTACCCAAAGGGTACAGGCCTCCCCACCCGCCATTTTCGCCGTCCCCATCGCCTTCTCCCTCCTGACTGGCCTGGCTCTTGTCCGTCGGCTGGTTGGAGCTAAGCTAAGCTAAGCTGAGGGCTAGCATGTACGCAGGCAGTCCACCTCCCGGTACATGGTGTTTCTAATATTACGGGCCTGCACGTCGCGTACCCACGGAGGTACCTCAGGCTCCTGCTCTTAACTGGGTACCTGCTGTTGCTGCTGCTCCTCCTTCTCCTGCCTCTGCTACCAACTGGGGTGCCCACTCCACTCACTGCTTGACTGGAACTGCTCTCGCTCAAATTTCCCATTCCACACCTACCCTTTTCCTCCCCCATCCGTGCTTGCAATCCTCGCCCGCGATCAGACGAGCGCGATCGTTCGGTAAGTCCATCTTCATCCTGACTCTCCTTCAATTGCCCATCTACTCGGACCGGCCTACGTTCGACAAAGGAAAGGAAGACCGGCACAGCACGAAGCGGATAGGCGGCGACGCGGTTCAGGCGGCGAGTGGATTCATTGATTACCTGGACCTCCCTCCCGAAAAAGGAGACGGACAGCAACAACGCAGCCTCAACGCCCAGCAACCCGTCGATTGTCCCCTATCCATCCTCGGAATCGCTTCGTGCTCGTCCGATTCTACCATTCAACGTCTTTTCTCGGTTTCTTTTTCTGCCGCGTTACGCTCCTCGCCCGGGCACGTCGGCCCTTCCTTGGAGCTGAAGCCTGCCAATTGATTCATCTTACTAATTTCGCACCACCTCAGTCCTCCCTCGCGAACCGATCTCCATCGAACCAACGCAACTCTGACCATCGCATCTCCCACGCTCCTTTAACATCCACACAAGATGCCTCAGTACACATCTCGCGAGGTCGGCGACCCATCGCAGATCAAAAGACCAAGCAGTCCATGGCCGACCTCAAGCTGCGCCGTCTGACCGAACTCAACAGCCGTCTGCGTGAGGACCTGGACCGAGAGCGTATTCCCGTGAGCACTGCTGCCAAGAGGTACGATGCCAACGCTTCCTTTCTTCGACATTGCGTCGCCCATCCCCTGTGACCGTGGCCAGCCTTGCTGACATACTTTTTCTACTTATAGCATCATTGCTTACTGCAATGGCACGAGGGACTACATGGTGCCCTCCGTATGGGGAGCCGTGCCCAAGAGCGAGGACCCCTACGCACCGCAACAATCCGGTGGCTGCTGTGTCATCATGTAAAACTGTCTACCGCGAGGAGTTGGAACCGCCGGGTGACTACTCGACGGTTCAGGCGACGTGAAGGAAGTGCGAGAGCATGGCGTCGACAGTAGAGACGCGTAATGGACCCCAGGGACCGTGGAAGCCGATCAAGCCTCACAATTACGACGGCCATTAATCCACCAAACCCCTCGACACTTCGATATACCCAGGATTTTGGCGAGTGGTGGCATCGGGCGCATCGGTACCTCATGATATCAAGAAGCGTGGCGAAGGTCAGGATACGGAAGGGAAGGGCACAGGGAGGGCCGACGATGTCTGATGGTTTTGTTTCCGCTGTTCATTTTGTTGATTCTCATTGCATGTGTGCAAGGACCGCTGCAGGCTCTGGGAGACGGCCGAGCGTGACGAGAAACAGGCTCGCGCAAGAGTATACGGTCTGAGGAGCCGGCTCTTGGGCTTGTAATTCCCTCCACCATTTTCTTACCGTATTCTCTTTTATTATCCCCCAATGTCGTGTACTTTTTGGCTGCATTTACCCCCAACGACTGGTCTTTGTCGCTAGGAGAAGACTATTACTTTGTGTCATAGCATGTCATATCATAAACTCAATACTTAAAAACATGATCCGATCTACTCTGACATTGCATTTGGCGCTTGTACGATCATCATCTCTCTTTGGATACCCAATGACCATATTACCGGGCCACCCGAGGAGATGATCGTCTCAAACAGTGGGTTGTTGGCAACTGCATCCGTTCCAGACCCGCATCTCTCCGCATCTCAGGGTCGGACTAGTAGACAGCAGCAGCAAGACACGTTCTCGCAAGTTGAACTGAGCCAAACAGGCAGACGGGCCATCTTCGGTGGGCTCTCCGAGAACGCGAATGATCTGCAATCAGTTCGTCACTTGCCAGCCCAAAGTGGGCGCTCGAACAAAAAAAGAAAGAAAAAAAGAGAAAAAGAAACAAGAGAAGACTGCAAATAAAGGCCTATATTCTCATGCGAAAATCACTCCATGAAATCAGGAAATAATATAAATTTAAAAGATCAATATACGAACATATTTATCCAGGTATCTACTCCAATCCTGGGTCATCACTGACTGCAGCCGCTTTTATTGCTACCTGCTTTGCTTGGTTGCTCAAATGTCTACGCCCTCTTTACCCATCACCAAAAAGGAAATAACAAGACATATAATCTCATTTAAGTCTATTATTGATCATCGTACGACAAGAAGAAATGCTGATATAGCAGAAGACGGAAGAAAAACTGAAAATAAAAATAAATACATGCATGCACAAAAGTTTTGACTGGGACGAAAAAGCGTGATATAATCAGCAACAGCGCCACGCCACATCCACTGATAAACCGCTAAGAGGGGGCATAGGAGGGGAGGAGGACGCTACGAGATATTGCCTCTCGTCAGTGATATCACACGAGTTTAGACAAAGTAAACTTGCTTCACCAAAGTCGTCTTTCTACAACATATTCGAGAGCGCGCATACTGTACTGTATCTCACACAGACACAGGGGAAAAATGGCTGAAAGCAAGGCTACGACCGCACCGACGGGCTGTCTCCTCCCTCGCGTGACCATCCAGTTCTGCACGCAGTGTAAGTGGATGCTGCGCGCCGCATATGTACGATCTCCTTGCTCGCACTCTTTGATCTCTGCTTTGTGTTATTTCTCGTGTCTCTTTCTAGAATCTTTTCAAGTGGAGAGATGTAAAGAGCCGAGGGCAGAAAGCCACTCCTCAACTACCATCTTCAGCGACTCACTTACTTACTCACACAAACCACCCCAGTTCGCCCAGGAGCTCCTCTCCACCTTCTCTGTTTCCCTTGGGAGGTCGCCTTGCAGCCGTCCACAGGCGGGACCTTTATCGTGACCATCTACCACCAGGCTCCCGGCGCCGCAGGAGGCGAGGCGGCAGTCTCCTCGACCGTCCTCTGGGATCGCAAGGTCGACGGGGCTTTCCCGAGACGAAGGAGCTCAAGCGCCGCGTGCGAGACGTCATCGAGCCGGGCCGCGACCTCGGCCACGTTGACCGGAACCACGGCGCCTCAGCGGCCAAGGACAGTTCCGTGCCGGCACCTGCTTCTGTTGCTGCTTCTGCTGCGCCGTCTGCAGGTACGGAGGCTCAGAAACCGGACGACAAGGTCAAGTGTGAGGATTGTCAGTAAGACAGCATGGTACGCAGGGAAGTGCCCGAACTCGCCCGAGAAACTTACTCATATTGAGAGTATGTATCCATCTGTAACATCGGCCTTGGTACGGATGCAATACAAATCAGAATAACAAGAGACCTTGGGAGTATGGAGGATACGTGATGGGATATATCCATTGCTTGTAAACTACCTATCAAGGCCGGCCGTCTCGACCCCTAACATGACAAGTTAGACAACTCGCTCTTGAGGGTTTACATTAGACTATACAGAATTATTAATGCTCAGGGTTAATTGGGTCGAGAAAAACACATTCGAAATACTTCGGCAAGCTAAGTGTGAGGAACATTGAGAACTTGTTCAGTCATATCAAGTCCTGATTTGATGGACATCACCATGTTCATAGAGCGTCCTTGCCTGTAAAATCTTCATTCACAACTCGGTTCCGTGGTCTAGCTGGTTATGGCATCTCGTTAACACCGAGAAGGTCCCGGTTCGAGCCCGGGCGGAATCAATTTTTGCGCATCCGATCGATATCTCGCGATATTAGAATCGTGTGTAGATTTTTGTCTGCCGCATGCATGGTTTGGGACAAGAGTTATTACACTTTACAGCACGTAAGCGTCTGTCTCAGCTTGACGAAGTCCCGGCCATGCTTAGCAACTAGATTCACATAAGACATCATGTGCACCACTTCTAAAACGCCATCACGCGCATCGTCTAACGAGCATATCACAGTAGAATTCGTTGATTTTATATTTAATGTATAAGCTAGAAAACAGTCGTTTGTCGTGATCGAGGTCGCGTATTGGCATGACAAACGATTTCATCAGCCAAGCCGGGCGCGATACGTCGGTCGTTTGTGCTGGCTGTTGGGCCAGCTATTTCGACCAGCATGTCGGTGCCCGGCTCGGCGCAGGTGCGGGGAGGACAAGATTCGTGGAGCCACAGAGCGTCGAAGTCGCAGAAGCTTGGATGGGATAAGGTTCATCCAGAGGTAGCCGGGGTTGGTATGGTATTAACGGCGTCCGAACCTGGAGGCATCAAGTTAGCATAAAATCCTCATAAAAATTTAGATTGCTTCGAGTATCAGGTCCGCTGACACACGAAACCTCGATGTACGTACTTTTGTTTCTTTTCGGCAGGTTTCAAAATCTGCAAAGAGGAAAATCAGTCAGTATCGGCCAAACTTGAGAAAAGACCCGAGACCGGAATTACTAACCTGGAAGGAGCAGAGCAGACTCTCGTCAACGCTCATCATGGCACCAGCATTGTCAAACTCTCCACAGTAGTTGGGAGCACTGAACAAGGTAACCAGCTGGCGCTTGGAGAAGAATTCGTAGCCGTCCTCGACGACCTGGTGGGCACGGCAGATGAGATCCATGTCGTGCTTCTGGAGGAATCGAGAGACAACGTCGGGGCCGAAAGTGAACGAGACACCACGGTCGTTCTCGCTCCAGCCAGTGATGTCCTTATCAGGGTCAGACCACAGGAGATCGCACAGGAGTCCACAGTCGGGGATCTATAGCAATATCAGTATCAATAACCGGACTCTTCAATGCCATGGGATGGTTGTTGAAGGCACATACATCGGTGGGACGCATGACACGACGGATCTGCTCCATAGAGTTCAGATCGGGGCTGAGACCACCGTGCATGGTGAAAATCTTCTCATCAATGATTGCAGCGATGGGCAGGCAGTTGAAGCAGTCCGTAAATGTCTTCCACAGCTTAATATTGTAACGGCGCTTGCACTCGTCGTAGAAGCCATAGATTCGGTTGATAGACGCACACTCGTGGTTGCCTCGGAGGATGAAGAAGTTCTCAGGGTACTTGATCTTGTAGGCGAGCAGCAAGCAGATGGTCTCGAGGGACTGCTTGCCTCGGTCGACGTAGTCACCGAGGAAGAGGTAGTTGGCCTCCGGAGGAAGCCGCCGTACTCGAAAAGACGCAGCAGGTCGTAATATTGGCCGTGGATGTCGCCGCAGATCTGCGCGGATTACCGTCAGCTACCGAAGCACCGCAATGGACATTGGGGATCCGCGGAAGCGGCATATGTGCGGGGCACGAGGAAAGAAAAGCGACGTACCTTAATAGGAGCCTCAAGCTCGAGAAGGATGGGCTGGGAGATGAAGATCTCGCGGGCCTTGGTGCAGAGGTAGCGGATCTCAGACTCCAAGAGCTGGACCTGCTTGCCGGGGCGGCTGCCTCGGACCTCGAGCAGCCTATCGATTATGGAGTCGAGATCGACTTCGTGTTGGTCTGCCATCGTGGAGAGCCCTCGCGACGATAGACGGGCGGCAGATGTGAGAAGAAGGGTGGGCGGAGGGGCGCGAAGAGGACTGACTCAAGCAGTCGGCGGCGCGAGATGTGGCGGCTGCGGGGAGGAACTGGGTGCAAAAGAGTGACTGGCCTGCTTCTCAGAATACCCGATGCAGTGTATCGAGACAAATAATCTAGACAAACGAGAGTTAGAAAAAAAAGTTTTGTCTAGCAGGAGATGCAACGTGGTGGGAAATGGCGCGCTGGGCAGAAGAAAGCTGTGATAGACGACCAACACCGATAAAAATTTCGGCATCGCGTTCGACTAGCACCAGCGGCCCCAGTGGGTAGCGCGAGAGGCAGGCAAGGCAAGCGGAGGAGGGGCCAAGAGCCAGAAGGCGCTCTGTTTTTTTGGAGTGGACCTACACAGGGAGAGGTGATCACAACTCTGGGGCGGGAGTGGCACCCAGATCAGCGAAGATAGGCTGAATAATATCAGACGAGGCTGCACACGACACTGGGCAGTTCGTTGGGACAGGTATCGTATCAAGATACGTGCGCGATTTCAGGTCAACTGGCAAAAGAAGCCGAGTTTCGTCGTCGTAGTTGCCTCAGCGGGCCGTCGCTTGTTGAGAGCTTCAGGAGTGACTGAGCTGCAGCGTGAGGTCAGAGGGGGAAGGGGTAGCTAGCGCCAAGGGGCGAGTCGTCGTCGTCTTTTCGCAGAGGAGAAGAGGAAGAAAAAAGTGACCAGTAGATGGACGCTGTCGTCGGGTTCTTCTTTGCAGCAAAGAAGCGAGTTGTCAACAAGGGCAGCTCGTTTCCTTGGGGTAGTCGCTTGGTGTGGAGTTGCGTTGCGTGGGCTCGCTGGTTCTCGAGGGAAGCGTCGGGGGCGGTTCTCCCTTTGATCGCGCGTTGTTGTGATGGACCGAAGTCTGTCGCCTTGGTTGTCAGGTAGATAAAAGGTACACACGGAAAAAGTGTGCAGGTCGCTGAGAGTAGATGATGTTCGGTAGACGGATTCTTGAAGAGGTACGAGGCAGCAGACGTGTGCGTGTCTCTATCGCTCAAGATTCGGGTCGCTTGATTTTTTTCTTCCCTTCTCAACAGGAGATGGTGCGGGAGGAAGGATTCTAAGCGTCTGATGGTTCTGGGCGGGAAAAGTTGGCCCTTGCTGCTAGAGCAGAGCGTTTACTTACTTACGTTAGCGGATGGGTATTTTTTTTCTCGATTCGGCCGGGTGGGAAGGGGACCGACCCCAGAGGCAGCAGCAACAGACCCAGCAGACGAGACCAAAACAGCGCCTAGCAAGCTGCGCTACGCTAAGCCACTGTCTCCAGCGGTCTTGGTCCTGCTTACGTGCGTGCGTGCTTCAGTGCTTTTTGCTCCAGTCCAAGTCCAGTCCTTGGCCGGATTCGTCACGCCTTGGGTCCAATTGGCACCCTCACTGATGCGCCGCCCTGCAGAGAATAGAACATGTTTGCTTTTCCCTTGCTTGATAGCCACATGTGGCAATTTTGCAGAAAGACTCTCAACTGGACAATGGATCCTTTTCCGTTTCCCTCCGGAGACGTGCAATCTGTTCGAGATCGCCGTGAAGCAATGTCCGTCAAAACACGCTGGTGGTTCTGGACTGCGTTCCCTGACACTTGAGAGCCCCAAAATCATAGCAGTGCCTCCCTTAGTAGGTAGGCGCTATCTCTCTCTACCCAGCTACCTATCCTTGCCCTGTAAAACCCCCTACCTCACCTTACCCTACCTTGCCTAAGGTACCTTACCTACCTACATAACCTCACAGCACCCACCCACCCTGCCAATCTCCACTATGAGCTACTCCTGTATAGCAGACACAAAAGAGCCACCTGCATGGGCGACCAAATGTCACCCTCCCGCATGCACATACATACATACGACGCAGCATTCTTGAAACGCTGCATCACGGACGATCCTTGGACAGGCCATCGCGACCGCAATACCATCTCCCGCCCGTCTCAGACTCAACGCCAAAAAGGGGAAGCGAACACGCCAACTACTGCGGGCCACAATTCAAACCAAACCGGGGACTTTGCTCTAGATCTCCAGAGGCATCAGAAGCTTCTCACCATGGCCCGGGCCCTCCTACGTGAAACCCGAGTCCTCCCTCCTTTCTTGTTTTCTTGTCAGGGTTCTGGTAGAGCCTGATGCCAAACAAATGGCCCTTTCTTTTCTGTTACAGGCACGCGATATGAAGGAGGACAGCACAGGGGTGGCTTGCCGATAAGCAAACCCCCGTCCACCACGCCGCCCGTCCACGTACAGTATCTTACATCCTCTCCCTCACCGTGAACACGCACGTTGGCAAGCAATGACATGTCCTCGCCTTCACCGGTATCCAAGCCCGCCCGAGTTTCCTTCATTGCCGTGCCTCAACCACGCCAAGCTCGCCCCTCCGGCTGCATATTCGAGGCATCCGAAGTGCCCGTTGGCTTCCTCTGGTTGCCTCCGCAGAGACAAAGACACCCTCTTTTCTGGCCCTGTGCAGTCGTCTAGAGTGACTAGTCACCCCCACGGGCATTAGTCGCTGGGTTGCGTTCCAGCTAACAATCCAATCATGGCCCGCGGCTGCCGAGTCTAGATCTCCCCAGCTCGTACTGCCACCAGCTAACAGCGTACGCAGCGGAGCCAGAAACGCGGCCCCTCTCGCTCGCCGGCTCGCTTTGGGTGGATGCCTGCGTTCGCGGCGACAAACGAGCGGAGCGGGTGGGCTGGGCCAAGGCTCGTCCAGGACCCTTGGCAGCCTGTCCGGGCTCGGTCCTGGTCGGCATTTCGCTGCTCAACGTCAGCTCGGTCCGCTTCTTTCAATGCAAACCTGCATGCTGTTCATGGATGAGCCGGCATCTCTGGTAGTCGCCAGACCAGCCGAGGCTCTCTCCAACGGCGACAGCTTGCTGGCCTCCCTCCCTCCCTACCTCATGCAAACCGTAAAGGTGGACAATCATGCCACACAGCCCTCTTCCAGCAAACTTCCCATAAGGGAGCCCCATGTGCAGATCTCACGCCTGGTAAGCGCAGCTTTCCCTGTCACGTCACATAAGATAGACCCCGCCTCCGTGTTGTCTTGTCGCCATGTTGGGGAGATCTGGTAGGCGTCCCCTCTTTGGCGCTAGTCAAGGCATCAGCCCGTCCATCCACCAGGGAAATGTGTCTTGTGTGTCTTGAGTCAACAAGCTCGATCGGGGAAAGAAAGGATTTCAGAAACTGGGGAAATCGTACACGTCACATGACGACCCTCGCCGATGGCAATCCATGCGATGCATGATGATGTATGAGCCTGTTATAGAGAAGCATTGCATGTCATTGCATGGGTTAATGAATATGCTTGCTGCTATCAGATGTTACTCTGCTGTTCTATAATATCATCCGAGGGCCAAGAGCCAAGAGCCAATAACGGATCTTGAGGAATTGAGGAGTTGTGTTACCACACGGTTAGGCGAACCCTCTGTCTGCTCACTTTCTTCCATAATTACGTCTGTTGTTTACCCCAGCTGAGATCAATTTGCCTCTTGCCGAGGCTAATCAGAATGGAATGATGATATCACAGAAAACCCTCCGCCGCCGTCTTTCGGGCCAAGGTACTCACCAATCACGTACATCTTCTAAACTCAACCCCAGTCCCCTCTCTGCCTATCCTTGGCGTATAGGAAGCTTCTACTAGGGGAGACATAGAATCCTAGAGACGTGACGCAGAATCTTCGGTGTACCAGACAATAGACCGTACTTCCGATCGATGGCATTTGCGTCACTCTACAAAACTATGGAGTAGATCTTCCAACCCACGCCAGACCTCAGACGTAATGGTTATGACATCAGGTTAGCCATCCAAGACCAGACACTACTAGTCACCCCAGGATGGAGTGCCCAACAACTTTGGTGGTGGCATACGTTGATCCAGCCAACTCGGCACTCGATGGTAGAGTCACACATAGAGCAAGCCGAAGCTACATGACAATGGCTGTGGCCACCAACGCTCGAGCATGTTACATAGTAGTATTATCATAAGCTAGCAGCTCCTACATATAGCCTCTGCCGGTTTAACCTGGCCGCAAATCTTCAAAAGGGAAGATAAAGACACCCCTTCTGCAGCCCACAAACGCCGTCCATTCCGAGTGGATGTCGTCCACCCATTCTCGAAGCAATACCCTCCAACTCCAAGCTCTCAAACATAATTGGCCCGCCAACAGTGAATTGATTAGTTCGCAAGCAGACAAACTCTCGCCAGTACTGTTGTGGTATTGTACACGGCAGACTGTAGAAAAAAAAGGGAGGAATAGAAAACAACTTTCTTCTGCTCTTATCGTCTCCGGCCAGATGCTCGTCTCTTTCTGGTCTTGTTGGCTTTCGCCTTGCTATTCGTGGTGCTGTCAGCTGGGATCTCTTCTGGTTCCAGCACACTAGCCGCTACGACACTATCATCCACGTCGGCTCCGAGGCCCTTAAGCTCCTCATCGTCCATGTCTGTTAGGTCTTCGCTCAACATGCGAACAGCGTCTCTTCCGGCCCAATGCTCACCCATAATGGAAGTGCCTTCTGGCTTGTACGCCTTCAAGTACCACAACACGCCTCCTTCTGTAAGCGGATCTGTCGGTTCTTGACCAAGACTGCCGTTCGATTGTGGCGGAGTTGGAGGACCAGGCTGTTGGGGCCGAGGCATCGAAATGTAGCCGTTGCTGGCAGGAGGTGTCTCGGATGAGCCAACACCATCAACGACAATGCTCTTGATTCTTTCATGTTCCGAGACACCGTCTTCTGCATTGATAGAGCCGCTGACAATGCCAAGGCCTGATGTGTTGACTTCGATGTTTCCACCATCATCATGCTCGGCATCCTCAGTAGTGTCCATTACATCATCCTGAGTGCCAACACCATTTTCACTCTGGATATGATTGCTTTTGACCGTGATCTCCGATCGATCAAGGGCATCAACCATGATGGTATCGCCACCTTCGTCACGATCAAGTTGTTGCGAAGCAGTGACTTGTTGCCTGGCCTCCACACTAGCCTCAAATATGTTCTCAAGCTCCTTTTGCAAAGAATCCAAAGGTTTATTGGTGATCTCTGACTCAATTCTTAGAGCCATTTCAAGGAACGGCTGAACGGCCTTTAATATTCGTTTACCGAGCTTTCGACGCTCACGGATATCCGAAAAAGGGTTCTTGGCTTGGGATGCATCTGTTACCTCGAAGCGTTGTGGAGAACCCTCGGCAAGCTCAGGATCCGCACTGATCCCTTTGCTGATGATATCTGCAAGCTCTTGAGCGAAGGGCAAGGCTGTGACATAGTAACGCTCTTCGGTTCGGATCTGAAGATTCAACAAGCCGTCGGCAAAGAGGTCTTTGTCTAGTCTAATGAACTAGTTAGTAAAAAAATCCCAAGAAGAAACAGTAGCATTAGGGATCACTCACGAAACAGCTTTCTCTGCAGCCGGTATGAGAAGCTTCGTCACTGGAAAGTAACACTCATCCACAAACTCCTGCTCGAGTTCAGCTGCATCCACCTTCAGCTGCTCGCGCTCCACAACTTCCTCAGACAGGGCCTTAAGCTGCTCAAGATCTTGTATCAAATTTTCCGCAAATTGAATTCGCCTTGCCAATCGCGTTTTGCCACTGGATCCCATGGCGGCAAAATCGCGTCTTGTAAGCTCCATGGATGAGAAAGATTCCATTTGGAGCTGAAGACGCTTGAGCAAGGCCGCGCCACGACGAGCCTCTCGCTTCAGCGTCCAGTAGCGGCAGGCTTCGCTTAGGAAATCCTTGCGCTTTCTAAAGGGAAAACGTTGTATCGAAGCCTCGACCGTCTCGAATACAGCCTGGGGTATAAGTGGTGCGCCAGAAGGCAGCTTCCAAATGTTTTTGGGAGGGACATTTTTCTTCCTATCGCCAAGAGCAGCATCGTTCTTTGCGCCCGCCAACTGGGCCTCATCGTTTGCATGTTCTGCCAAAGCGTTACGATGCTGCGTAGCGATAACATGAGCCATGGCATGGTTGTCTGCCCATATTCTGCCTTTCATGTTTCGCTTGTAGAACTTCTTAGCGGCCCTTGTTGCCTGGTGGACGTTGTGTTCCTTGGAGTATTCCGTAGGACAATGCTTGTCGCAGAACGCTTTCAGAACCATGCTGCCATCCAGCACGGCCAGGACGCCCTGGCTAGTCTTCATCTTAAGAAATAGCCGTGCTCTCCTTGCACATGTAACGTGGAACGCTTGGTAACAGTTCTTGTTCCCGCATTGAATGCAAGCACCCATCCGCTGGTTACAAATGTAGCATGTCAGCTTCCATCTGTTTTTCGGGACCTTTTCTACATCCATGACAGGTTCCATGAACGTGTGGTTTCCGAGTGATACTTCGGGAATCCACATTGCACAAAGCAGATGGGCCCACTTCGATGAGTTGGTCTGCTTAAACGCCCCATCGGTATTTGGACAAAAGATACATGTCTAGATAACTGCATTAGCCAACGTTTAACTACCAACAATGTTGCAGCAGGCTTGCTACTCACTGGTACACCTCGACCACAAAGCTGGCATTTCCGACAAAGCCACTGACCTTCCGGAATGAAGGGAACGCCATAGCATTCTTGGTGGACTGCGAGATTGCAGCCGTCGCAAAAAACAATGGCGTTAGTGTTTTCGCAGTCTCCGTCGTCGCATACAGCGCACTTGCTGTCCGGTTCCTCGCCGGCCTGCGGCTCCCGTTCACAGCCGCGGCGGAACTTGAACGAGGGCGGTGTGTCTGCGGGGGTTTAGGGTTGGGCTTTGGTATCCGCTTCTCTAGAGCATGCCATTCCTTCTCAATCTTGGTCATTGTAATCTCAAACACTTCTCGGGTAATGGTTTCCAGCTCATTCTGCTTCCGCTGAGCGTTGTACTGCTCCAGCCACATGTCGTCTTGCTCGTCCATATCGTACTCCACACGCCCGATTCTAGAACCGTGGGCATGTTCGTCGGTGTTTGCAATGGAGACTTGTTCTACCTCGTCATCAAACCCACCGTCGTTGGCTTTGATCAAGGTTCTATCTGGGCGAATGAAATGGTCGCTCTCCTGGTAGCCGACATTACTCATCGCCTTGTCGACGTAGCGAGCCTGGCCAAACGTCTTGCTTTCAAACAATTCAATACGATTTGTCTTGCGATATGATGGCAGCTTCAAATCGAGCCGCTCTTTGGGGGTCTGGTTGTGAATGGGTAGGATCTTGGGGTCTTTGGGGTCATGGCAGTGTCCAATGGACGGGTATTGTAAAAGCTAACAACATCACGAGTTGGTCGTCGAGGACGCCGCGAAGGCGTCCCGTTGGTGGGTTCGAAAGGATTTGAGTCGGACCGTCCACGAGGATTAGGTGAGTTACCCGCTGAAGCGGGGTTGGCCGGTTTCGAGGGGTAATGGAGGTGTTGAGAGGCGTGCCAGGCGTCTGCGGTATTGGAGTATTTGGCGCTTCTTGGATCAATCCGTCGACCTCGTCTGCTCGGAACACCATAAAGATTTTCTCTATATCGAGGTTCGGGTGGAACTCTTCCCAGCCTCGCTCCTCGCGCGGCTTATAATCTTCAGCCTGCTTGACGGATGCAGCCATGGCAGCTGCTGATCCCCATCGCATCTCGTCGTCGTGATCCGTGGTAGTGTTTCCTCGATTGCGCGTACTCCTCTCCCGCCTCGGCATTAGAGAGGGCGAAACGCCGTCCATGGCGCCTCGCGCGGTAGCTCGCGATCTGAGCGCGGTCGCAGCGCCGAGCCCAACTGGTGATTCGGCGTGATCTGGCTCAATAAAGCGTCCGCCGCCACCGGGACCTCCAGGAACGTAGCGACGTCGCTTCGGGGCGGTTCTGATGCGGTGATGGCGTTGAGGGAGGCCTGCCTGGCGGCGCGCGCAGCGTTGGTGGTGCCGGGCGGGCGGCCACGGCGACGACCCGTAGGCGTGCGACGAGGCGTAGGCGAGTTTGGAGCCATGCGTACCAGCGTCCTCTACAAGCCCTGCGCTGCGTTGTAGCTGCTGGCCGTCGCAGATACGGTCGAGTTAGCGCGTTAAGGGGGCAGGTGGCGCGCAAGGTCGTCCGAGGGGCTGATCTGGCAGGTTGAAGCATTTGTTATCGAGGGGCACAGCGAGCGGGTAGCCTAGTTTCGAAAACCAGCTTCAGCAGCTGGAAACGGGCCTTGACATGCGGTTGTGTGATAGATGTTGGCAGCACCAAGAGGAGACCTGACGTCTGCGGGCGGCTCTGTATGGAAAACAGACGCGCGAGGTTGAGCGCACGGGCCACCTGGCGGGATCACGGACAGGGCCAACACTGTGGTTTAGTCAGCATCATGAATGTCTCCCTCAAGGTGTCCTAGCTTATCGCCCACACTGCACACGCACACTGCACGCTGCATTGCATGCCTTACTGTACACCACACCATACCACACCAATGCCTTGCCTGAAGGTACCGGCCGGTGCCTGTAGTATCCACTGCACCTACCCACTGTACTCTACCTAGCACCGACCTTATTCCCACTCTACCTCCCTACAATAACGTTGCTCCATACCCTGCCTGCTAACCTACTGGACCTAACCTCTCCACACTCAGGTACCTGACCTGGCCTTAAACCATCCCTTGTCTGGCCTCTTTCTCCTCGACCGCCTTGGGTTGCTTTCGGGATAAGCCGAGGGCGGGTCTTGCGCTTGGCGCCGCATGACGACTTTTGGCTAACTCGAGGTGAGCGTTTTTGCGCTCCATTAACGGTTATGCATTCCAGCATGACGAACTTTTACTTGAAGTCGGGGCCGGACATGTGAGGCGCAACACGTCTCGATGGGTTGGCAATGTCCAATATATGCCATCACCACCAAACCACATCACGACTCGCTCAATGCTTTTACGCCTCCAATTACGTTTTCAGGCACCATCTTACCGCTTCACACAAGACTGATCCAATCAGCCAAATGCGGGTACCCAGAACGTTTGTGTCCTCTAAGCGGCAAGGTCCATGCTCATGCACAACATCGATGTGCGGTTCGATTGTCCCCCAACATGGGCATGCGCATACAGGCCCCGAATCTTTGCCAACACGTCACTCTAACCCCATGTAGACACGCCAGGTCACCAAATGAATGCCATCTGGTAAAGACCGCGCTTCGAGAGGCGCCACAGTAGCATCGATGCAAGATCGAGGCACCCGCTGGAATGACCCTTGCGGCTTATTCGGCGTTCCTGCATGACATCCGAGCGTGGTGATCAGCCCTCGTAGTTCAATTATCACGCAAGCCAGGGATTTCCTGCATTCTGTATGTCGTTTCCACCTTAAATCTGTCTAGCGCTCCAGATATTCTAGAAGCGCTTTGGGACGAACCCAGCTGAGGTGCCGTCTAAGGGAACTGGAGTAGCCGGTCTATTGCCACAAGGGCCTGTTAGCTTGGCGAACCATTTCACTAATTTAATAGTGTAGTAATAAGCTCCTGCTTGCTGTTTTCATTCATGCAATTCTTCTTTATATTTATCTTCATAGGGCTAACGTGGTCTTTCGTGGCGGGTCTGCTGTATTTGGCCATGTTGGTTATCGGACGAATGTCAGCGTGCAGTAACCGTATACCAGATCGAATCAAATATCAAACAAAATAAATGCGTTTGGCTTTATATACGTCGGATGCTTTGGCTTTTACGTGCACGGGAAAACATGGTTACATCACTGGAGCATAGCGTGAGAGAGCACAAAGTGTATAGCATCAGCCCGTTACTCGGCACTTGTATATTATCGATCCTCCAATACTCCTCGTAAGATCTCTGTAAAGCCGCAACCCTCATGGTTCTTCTCTCTGCAACTTCGACAACACCGTTTTAATGTCGTCGACGATGAACAATCTTCCTCGCCCAAACGCCATTCCAAGCTCAGATATGCCACCTCCAAATACAATAGAAGCCAACGGGGCAAATCAAACCAACGGCGTCCAAGATTCTTCCTCAACCAGAATCTTCGTCTTTTGTCTTTCCCTGAAATCTCTAGGTAAAACACAAAGCACCCCACGGGAAAATAAAATGCTCGAAGACCGTCTGTAATGGCCGTGGAATAAGAAATGCATGCAATATCAATGATGATAAAAATGAATCCGTTCCCAAACGCCGTATTCGCTATGCTTTAAACAATCAAAAATGCAGGGGAGAGGGAAAACAGCGTGAAATGACCAAGAAAGTAACACAGAATTTGAAATAAAAAGGCCTTTCCCAATGAATGGTAAGGTCCAGCGAACAGGATAATTCGTTCGTCCTTTGTAGCAATTGAGTGAGACCACTCAATGTTGAAGGAGTATCATATTTGGGGTATTATCCATGTAAGGATCTTCAACCAGGGGTATTGCAAAAAGTGAAATGTGTTTATCCCAACGTCCGACCACTGTGAATTGCTTGGGCCGGTGGGGATGATGTGAGGCATGTGCAGCTCGCATAGCGGATGCCTGCGACAGGGATGCAGAGTGGTAGCCTAGAGAAGGATCCCAAGACTCCTCGCTGAGAACACTAAGGTATCCATTGCCGACTTTGTCGCGCAGGGCTTCAATCTTTTGGCGGTAAATCTCTCCGCCTGCGTCCCAATTTTGGGGTTCTTCCCATGGTGTCACTTCGTTAGGTATAGACACCTTGGGAGCCGCAATGTTCGACTTTGGCTCAGTAAGACGCACGACGTCTGAAGGGGTTGCAATTGTCTCGGGACGAGGGCTAGGTGGAAGTACAGGAGGTGAGACTGGAAGCTCAGAGCTCTGAGGCTGGGGGTTGCGTCGAGCATCAGCGACTAAGCCGTTGGCTTTTGACGTAGCACCCTTACCATTGCGAACCTCGACTGCCGTAGGGAAGGCGGGGTGTCACCAGTTGCCAAATCCACAATGCGTCGCTTGGAAGACTTGCGACGTCGGGTTGACGACGTGTTGACTTCGCTTGTCACCGTCTTGGGAGTAGGACGCTCCTTCTGAAGAACAGCAGGCTCCCTCGGGATGGTGTGGATGATTGTGGGCTTGCTCACGTCAACCGTAGGAACCTCAGGAGCCTTAGGTTTCACAACAGGGACTGAGTCAGGGATGGGAACACGGTCCACCAGCTGTCGTTTCTCAGAGTAGCTGGGGCCGCTACCATCAATGATGATATCCTCGGTGTAACCTGGAGTCTTACGGAAGATGTTGAAGATGGTGACTCGGTAATTGCGGTGAGTACGAGTGAATGGGTTGCCATCCACCCACAGCTCGCGAATATCAGGAATACCAGTGAGTCTGGCAAGTTCCATAGGGTCAGTCAAACGGTTGTCTCGCAGATCAAGTCTCTCCAAAGGATACAACTTCTCGACGCCTGCCAATGACTGTAGTCGGTTGGCTCTCAGATTGAGGGCGGTGATAGCAGGGAGAGGATTGCGTGTAAGTGAGTTCAGGGAGTCAATCATGCAGTGCGATAGGTTCAGCGCACGCAGTGCAGTGAGAGTAGCGAGACTATCCGGTACCTCAGAGAAGAGGTTAGATGAGATGTCTAGAGAGTAAAGCGTGTTGGACAGAGGGGCGAGGCTGGTAGAACTAATGGAGGTCAAGGCGTTGTCAGCCAAGCTGAGATGGCGGAGAAAACGCCACTTGGATGCAGGTAAAACTCCCATTGCTAGGAGGTTACCAGAGCTGCCTCGCGAGTGGTGATGGTGCCAAGAATCAGAAAGACTTGAGTGAGAGCTGCTAGACCCGGATCGCTTGATGCGCTGCGAGGAGCGGGCGTGGCTGGAGTGATTGCGAGAACTTGCCGGGCGTGTTGGTGAATTGCTACGTGGACGAGCTGCCTTCCTTGGTGATTTGGCTAACTCGTCCATATCATCTCTGCCCGAACCGTGGCTATCGTCCACAGCGAGCTCGCTCGGGCTCATGGAACCAACACGAAGGTCAGAAACAGGGCTTCGAGCGTCAGGAGATCCGGGCGCCGAAGCTGCTCGGTGGAGCTCGGGTTGAGGGATCGTGGGACTTCGGCGAGGGCTGCTATTCACGGCCCAGGTGGTGGTAGGTGACGCCTGAGCCTTGGAAGTTCGTCGGCGCCGCTTGTCCATGTCGTCCAGGACAATATCAATCAAGATATCGGCAGGATCCTCGATACTCGCGCGCTTCAGACTCAGAGAGCGTAGTTGATCAGCAAGTCGATCCCAGCCAAAAATTGACGGAAATCGATGTTGCTAATCTCAAGGGCCTGGAGGTTCTTGAAGACGTAGAGGGCACAGCAGAATCGAAGGGAAACTCCTCGTAGCCGCTAATCAGTCGAGCCCGCCAATCCGGGGCTAACCGGAGGCAAGGAATCTTGGTGAAAGCAGAATAGAGATATTTGAGATCCGCCTGAACAGCTGCCTTCTGACGCTCGGTTCTCGCGGCAGATATGCTGGCACCAATACCGAAGCTTGCCCACAGAGCAGACATTCCAGACATGACACTGCGCATGCTGGAAACGGAATGGATCGAGCCAACATCAGACCCACGGCTCTTGGAGCGATGGGTATTGCTCAAGAAGGAAACATAGTTGGCCGAGGTAGAGCTATCATGGATGTTCTCGAGTCGCACCTTCATAGGACCAACAGCAATGCCAAGCTCCTCGAATCGGGAAAGGAGATAGAAAAGGTGGTGAGGCGTGAGGGCTAACTTGGCTGACTTAACATTGTACGAGGTGAAGCTCAGCGAGCCGAGGGAAAGGGCACTGGCGAGCGAGGTGGATGAAGAGGTGGAGGCGGATGTTGAGGGTCGCTCGGGGATGGTCGGAGACTGAGGGATCGTCACGGAGCTGGTGCTCTGGGTCGGCCGATGGCGTGTTTCGCGACGTTGGAATTGTAGGGCATTCGCAAGGGCTTTCTCGTGGGTACGCACAAAGCCTGCCAGTTGCTGAGTTGAAGTTAGTGACGAGGATCTCGTTATCGCCGGCTGTCATGTGCGCCGTACCTTGATGAAGAGTTCTCCGTCTTCCGAGTCCATGCTTAGCAGAAGCCGCGCATTAGGGGCAGCGCAACCCTATTATTTCTAAGAGGATGTATGGAGGAGGAGAGGCAACTCCAGAAGTTGCCGAATTCGAAGGGCGTGGGTTCGCTCTTCGAGGTTGACCGGTGCTTCGGGCGGTCCGGGTCAAGGCTGGGCGAGAAGTCTACCAACTTTATGACAAGGCAGGTCAGTATCGAGGAACGACGTTTCAAGCGATATTGTTTGGATTGCGGGAAGTGCAAATAAGGGTGAGGGGAGATAAGGAACGGCGGGGTTGTTTAACAACAAGGTGGTCAAAGGTATGTGACATGTGCAATGTAGACGAGGTATGTTAGCTGGCCCAGGCAGATAAGCACACAGCCGCCACGCCAGAACGCGATGCTGGAAGATGATTCAGGGTCAAGGTCCCTGCCGCTGGCAGAAGATGGCAGCAGGCCAGTCACGTATCAAGGCGGTAGTGAGGCGGCGAGGAGTAACGGAGGACAATCGAAGCCTGCAACACAGGAACTCGAGAAAAAGCAGATGCAGTACGACGCGGCATACACACAAGGGAATGAGTAATGGCGTTGAGGAAGCACAGGTGAAGCCGAAAGTCTCTCGACGGGGGCAAGGGGCAGCAGCAGATTCTGCGGCGCTCGCCTTGTTCTTCGCAAGACATGGCGATGGAACAGGCGAAGTAGGCCATGGCGGGATGAAGCAAAACCCAAGACAACAAACACAAACAGCGGGCTGAAGCCGACTCACCTTTTCGCAGCGGCCGGGAAACAAGACCGAGTCAACGGGCCCTAGACAAGGAAAGGAAGACGACGGAGGGTCGGTCAAGGAAACGTGACGTGAAGAAGAAGAGAAAAAGCGAAGCTCGTCTCCCGTGGCTTCACAGTGCCGGCCGCGGTATCGCGAGGAGGAGGAGGAGGTCGGCGAAGGAGGAGGATGGAGGATGGAGGGGAGGAGGAAGAAAAATAGAACGAGGCAGCCGTAGCGGCAGCAGCCAGTTGTTTTGGGCGAAGGAAACCTGGGAAAGGGTCCAACCCATCCAGGTCGGAGGGGTCTGGGTCTGGCGATTGCGCTCCTAATAACTCGACAGGGCCCCGTAGCTGGAGCCGAACCCTTGCACTGGCTTGGCTTGCTAGCAGCCCACTGTGAGCTTTACGACCTGCTGATTGGGGAGTCACAAGATGCTGCATTTTCGGCTGCGCCTGTTGCGAAGCAGGTCTTTTGGTCTTTGCACCATGCGTGCAAGTACCTGGTACAAGCGCCATCCATTACCCTATCCTGCCCGTACCGCAGTACATGCTGTGAGGACATAGTACTCCGTAGCCCTGTGTCTTTGCTCCCCACCCCAGTGCTTGGATGGATGGCGCGCCCCTCCCTTCCCTTCCCTTGCTCTTCTTCTTCTTCTCCCCTCCTCTTGTAACCATCTCCAAAGAAGCTACCGTCAAGAAACTACAGCGGCGAACCCCTGTGCCGACCGACAGCGCTGAAACGGCCAATGGCTGCCGTGCTTCGAGACGTTGGAAGGGATCAGAGTGCATTCTAGCACTTGCAGCTACTAACGTTATGTATTGCTCGCCGCTTGCTTGATGCGGGCAATAGCACCAGCGCCAGTACCAGCAATAAAAGCTGCGAAACCATGCAAAGCAGTGGAACATCCTTGCCTACGACCCTTATTTGCTTTTTCTGGCCTCCTCGATCCCGCGTGTGTGTCTGTCTGTCCTGTCCGTCTCTCTGCTTCATGTTTGTCTGGGGTTCACCATCGATCGCTAGTCTTTCCTATGTACTCTCCATCTATATCGTTCCCTTCCGTCTCTTCTGTCACACCGACATGTCTCGTCCTTTCTCTTCCCCTCTACTCTGTACCCTCCGTCGCCTTACCTGACAGCGGCCAAAAATGGCGAGGTGGACTGTCTTTCCGGAACCGCCTATTCTGATGCCTACCTACCTGGTACTCACACCCGCTTGGTATCAGCGGCTGGTCACTTGAGCTTGCTTACCTTTGCCTCGTCACCAACGGCTCTCATGACATAGCGCTTAAAGTTACCGTCAAATCCTGAGTTTGGAGAAAAAGCAACGAGCATGTCCACAACCAAGCGCCGTCATCCACAACTGTCTAACTGGTGCTTACTGGCTTTTCCCCAGAACTGTAAACCTGCAACAACGAGATGAGGCGGTTGTGCGCCGGGCAATCACAGCCTGTAACAACAATCGCCGGCTCGGCCGCGCCAAGACTCGAAGGCCTGGGCCCGCAAAGACTGGGTGGGTGGCTATGTGGGTCCTTGAGACTTGGCGTCGACATGGGTGCTGCGGCGTGTGACGAAGCCAACATGGAAACGTGCCGTTCTTTTGGCAATGAGACAAGTTGCTTCGCTCACGCTCTCGCCATCCGGAGTCAGGAGGCGGGAGGCGGGAGGGGCTTATCATCCCGATGACCTCTCTGTCGCTCGACGAAACACCACAACATCTCGCGGGCTTCGCCGTCTTGTTGCTGAGAAGAGCAACGAAATGATAACTAATTCCATTGCACCCTCGCCTGAGTGTAAACTCAGCTAGCCTCGCTGGGTACAGGAGCCTCCGGTCAAATCGAGACAGGGGTACCCGGACAGCCAGTGCTCCTGGGCTCTTGTTATGGGCTCTTGTTATGGGCTTTTGTTTACTTTCCACCACTTTAGAAATTACCTCGCATGGCAATGTTGACGGATGTCGAGCGGGATGCGCAAAATGCCTGGCTCCAAATCGCAAATTCATGGAGACAAAGCGATAGATCAAGAATGGCGAGTTGATGCCTTTGTTTTGGTCTCGGCTGGCATACAGGAGGCAGGTATATTACAATACTGCGCAGCTGTTGGTGTGCACAAGCGCCGTCTCATGCATGCCGTATGTCTCTGGTTGGAATTTTTGAGACAAAATGACCCGTCAAGCGCCTCATAGGCTCGCAGCTCATGCTCATCGTCAACTCCACTGGCTAATCCCACGACGGCCTCCCTGCCTCGTTCCCCCGTGGATCGCCGCCCTGTCGTTCGTTCCTCCTGACTGGCCAAAGGGTTTGACCAAATTCAGATGATCAACTATAGATGTTCAAGAACGACCCGTTACGGCGCTTCAGCCTGCCAAGGTCCGACTCGACTATCAAACTGTTTGTGCGTACCACGGTTTCGAGGCGTTGCCACTGAAAATCTCACCGTGCCCTTCAAGACAAGACGATGATTCGAAGTGACCCCCATGAATTTCGAGTTCGCGCCAAGCACCCTGGACGTTAGCAGCCTCTCCGCTATAGTGTTTCGTACTTGTACAATGTACAAACACTGACCATCCCGGTCGATAGTCGCTTGGACTCTAGCGCCAGCATTAGCATTACTAGATAAGAACAGGAGGGACATTTCTCACGATCAAGAAAATGCTCCGCCAAGGGCGGCCTCTCATTCACTGCGGCGGGCCATCGCCCAAAGATCTGGCGGTCTCGCGCATGCCCACCCCGCTGACAGTCCCACGATGGCTTCATTTGCCGTCACATCAGACGGTGTCATCCTTCCGGGTATAATGCATCGCCTGATCTAGGAAAAAGCGCCAATGGCATACACACACTTTTTTTTCTGCGACCCAGCGCCATTTCAGTTATGTCATATCCCCACGGTAGCCACTGTGAGTTAGCATAAACTGTTGGTGGATGGAGGGAGGGTGGAATTGGCACGGATGTCATCGTGCTTCCAAAGCCAAGCCGCCCCTCCAAACATCTGCCACCCCCACCATTTGGTCTTCCTTCTCACTTCAGAACTGTCTCTGCTACCCACCATTCGTTCTGGAGCACCCACACCACACAATCACCGGATCTGCTGAACCACCAGCAGCCCGTCGAATCAAGACAGCCTCGCCCGGGATGTCAGTGGAGCGGTCAGGAGGCAACACCATACTGCAACCTTGATGACATATGCTGCTACTTCTTCCCGACGACATATCAGGAAACCACGCAACGACCATGGCCCAAGCTGCAAGGCGATAATAAGTCGTGACTTCAACGATTCTATGGATCATCATGCTTTTGGTGATGTGGACCGGAAATCTGTTACCAGACGCTGATGGCATTTAGTATGGGGCTCGCTCACCCGAGGCTGCAGTCCTCTGTTCCCCATGAGAAGGTTCGAGATTGAGGGCTGCGTGCATGCACATACTCACGGTACATCCCCCTCCTTCTTCGACGGATGCTTCCCCGTTGGCCTCGGTGCATGAGACAATGGGTAGCATTCCAAACCCGCAAGGAACACACTACATAGAGGAGCATGCTGTTGTTTGGTAATGGCTACATGTAGGAAGGTACTGCTACCGTCTCCCCACATGCCGGGCGTCGCATTTATCGCGATGCTCTTAGTATATGTGTGCACTATGAAGCTTACTGGACTACACACCACTTGCTCTCACCGCCATCCAGCTCGCCACTAGATAGGATCGTGAAAGGAGCTGGCGCATCTTGACGGCTGCTAGACCAAGCAACGACCATTCTCCTCACACCAATCTACGATGGCTTAGTTTTAATGTAAGCTTTCCTCCAGGATTCATCGAGCTGAATTTATGGGTGCAATATTTCACTGCTGAGATCAGCTTCACAAGCAGCCACCGAAGTCCCTGCGACAAAGGGTGCAAGTGATCTGATAGCTAGGCCCCTCTGCCGCTCTTAACCTGCTCTCTGCACGATAATTGATGTACACCTCCCGGGGATACCCGGCTTGATAATAGGAAGATGACGGCTGTAGAGTGCGATGCTTGCTGCATGGCTTTTGTTTAAAATGGCTTCTGCGCCATCCCCGATGGATCTACTTCGTCATGACCGTGAATTGACCGTTCGCTTGGGACCGTCCGCGAAGGTTGAGATCGTCCATGGACAATTATTCGGGCACAACCCGACACGGCTGGGCGCGTTTCGTGCTGGATGTACTCGGATTTTCCCAAATGGTCTGTCCACACACCACTTGCCGAGAGGGAGGTTCCACTCAAGAACCAAACTTGCCAGAGTCCCTTGTACAGTAGCGTCTACCTACTGCAGGAAAACCAAGATCGACACCATCCACAGGCGGGCTTCATAACCACTCACACCAGAGCATGCCTTGTTTCATCGTCATGGACGGTTGAACGCCAACCTGAAGTTAGTGTATGCGGGCGAATGGAATCCAGTACAGATCTGTCTGTGAAATAAGGGTATAGAAGGGCTTGATTAGCTCAAACGCCGATCGGATCCCCGAAGACCATAGAGACGGCTGGGAACGCTATGGCGTTCAGGCCAAGAGCTCCATCTCAAGCGCTACCGGCGGCTGTTCCAGAAAAGCGGCAGCGTGATGGAGAGACACGCTTGCGCCATGTAATAACTATCGTCGAGTAAGCACGCAAAGGATGATTTGCATGACAGAGATTTCTAGCATCGTGATACAATGCTCAAGTGCATATAGATGCTGTGCCGCATAGTCTGTCTGCAACGCGAGGCGATACGCCCGCAACCGCATCCGCTCACCGCCGCCCCAGAATTGAGCGGTCCTGGGAGAACTGGGGACTGTGCGTTTCGGGGGATGACGCGATGCGACACGTCCTGGTATATCGCTGGGACATGCTGCTCTCTGATTCACTAGCCGGCCTGCAACCTGCACGCTTTCGCATTTGTGCGCACCAGGCCATCCTCTTTGGGGTTCGCGCCACAGCTTACCAAACCGAAGATCCAGGGTCTTAAGATCCTGAGACCCTGCGATCCCATACAGCACCGGCCAGAAAAGCCACGGCAAGTACCAGGTACTGCGCCGTATGTTTGGTTGCACCAAATGCCGTCAGCAGCAGAACGTACTGTAGATCGGCCATTTCAGCCCACGGATAGCCACGGGAGATCTTTTCCTCTTCTCGTCCAGATGTACCTTTCTGGGGTGATTGTCTCTGCAACACACAGGGTCTGATCGTGCAAAATGCCTTTCCCAGATCGTCGACGCGGACGGATGAATGACTTGTACAACGGGGCCCAGCCATCTCTAGGGTGGTATAGCTCCGGTTCCGGTTCGGCTGGGTGGGGAAGAGGAAAGTAACGGTAACAAATGACATATTCGCTGTAACATTCAACGCTCACATTTGGTAGATGCAACTCTGCTATGCTTCCGTGCTGGACCTCAGCATGCGAATCGGAGGGTTTTACCTGGGTCTCCCGTTTTGGGGCGGCCTTACCCATCGTCGTTAAGCAGGCCGTCTTCGGATCCGGCACGGCTCCGTAGCAGACCACACAGCAGGCGCGCTAGACTCCAACACCCATGCCCTGCCCCCATGAGGATAAAGCACAGCGGATTGATCGATGCATTGACAGCAATCTTAAGCATCACCGCGCGTTCAAAATGAACGCAAGCTCAGTTATTGGTTCGAGACGACCGTTACCGCTAGAGCGAAGCTAAGGTAGCAAAGCCAACGCCGGCTTCAACCCCACAGTCGGCGGAGTCGCGTTCTATCGGAATTAATGAATGCCGATGACGTCGTTAAAGAACACCCAGACACGTCCGTTTCACCATCTCGACAACCCGCGCATGGAGGGGTTGTATGCTTTATCTCGGGCTTTGTCAGGAAGGCCGCAGCCAATTAGCCATCGACGGCGCTCCGGGTTGGTTTGTCATCGACGGCTGTTTATCTTTCGGAGATATCGAACTACCGAGCTGACTACATTTGGGCCAGGCACGGGCAAGATGAACATGTCGGATATTGGTTGATTCATTGTCAGGCCAGAGATGCACGTCTCGGTCCAAGCCTTGCTGCGAGACATCAGACGAGACCAGAGCCCGTCTAGTTGCATGCCTTTGGTACTTGTGCCTTTCCCAGCGGTAGCGCCATATGGGATTCTTGGAAAACGCATGGCACTAAGGCATTGGTGGAGATTTCATAGACTAGGATGCCTCGTCCTCAACGTGAGGCTGCTTGACCGCCTACACCACCACGAATAGTGCTTTCCTGACATGCGGCACGGCAACACATGCGCTCACACAGACGCAATGGCGGCCCCGGGATTTCCTTTCATCGCTAGCGGGCTTGAAGTGGTCGGAGCTTGGCCGACAGCATCTTGAATCACGATGTGCTGCTACAAATGCGATTAGCAGTAGCCCCTGATCTACGACATCTGCAGGGCGATTAATGTGAGATCTTTCCGCCAAGCACCCTTGGTGTTGACTCAAGCAGCTTAGGGACGCTGGCCCCGCTCTTGTTGTGCCAACGGCAACAAAAGGCTCGCGTGTTATTGGAAATAGAAACCTGCATGGTTGTGTTTACGAGACTTCACGCGCGGTTGGGAGACTTTGTATCCGGTACTTGATGTGGGTTATGCCTCAATCACACGAGGCTGACAGACAAAGAGTGAGACGACATGAAGTGGAATACAGCGGGCCCCATCACCAGCGGTGTGATCAGCTTGCTCCAGTACAGAATGCGTGATGCCGTCACTTTGGACCTACAGAACCGGGCTCTCGGCGTGACACGGCCTTGTGGTCAAATTCCTCAACAGTCGAAGTAGACAAATGATGACAGAGGCCGAATGCCGTGTGCCTGAATGTCTTTCTTCTCTAGTAATGTTTTGAATATTTTGTACAAATAGATATCGTATAGTTTACCACTCGCGAATCATACACATGCCGGCTTCTGACACTCTTCGTATCAGGGCTCGATTGGCACCAGCCTCTCCAAAGTTCTGAAGCCATCATGAGCAAAGCCCTTGGTGACGTCGAGCTTATATTGCTTCCCTTGACGTTGATGTGACCCATTCCCATATCCGTCCAAGCTGCTCGCACGCCCTGGAAGAGGTCCACGAAGGCCCGGCCCAGTCTGCGGAACGGCATTGTCAGGAGATGCTCCTTGTCAAACTTCCACAGCTCCTTGCGTCGAGCCTCCTCTGCCTGCTGGCGCTCCAGCCGTCTCAGGTGGGGGACGTAGGCCTCGGGTAGTGAAAGTCGGGACTTGAGGCTGACGTTTTCCAAGTTCGCGACGATGACCTTCGGCCGGAGGAAGGGCAACATGCGCTTCACGGTGACTTCCATCCGCGGGCCTGCTCCGGTTGCGGAGCCAGATTTAGCAGCTTGGCCAGCACTCTGAGGCAGGAAGCGAATGCTATGAATGATGTTGGGTGTCTTGGCGATAAGGTAGAAGCCCATTGATCCCAGCAGCACATAGGATGCGCCGAAGACCACGCCCACCCATTGCGGGACACCTTCGGGTTGTTTCACCGCGGTCGGTGCCGTGGTGGCCGTCCATATCAAGATGCTGATACCACTCGTCCAGCAGCCAAAGTAGAACCAGAAGTGGGAGGGGCCCTCGTACAGGGTTGTGGGCGTGGGTTTGTTCGCGAGGTTCTTGATGAAGGCGTATCTGCTCTGCGCCACCGGCGACGAGGCCTCCTAGGCGATGCCGGAAGCGCCGCCTTCCTGGAAGCTGGAGGTCTGGGGCCTTGTTGAGAGACTTGGCAGCTGCTTGTTGGAGTCGTGGGGAGATGGTAGAGAAGCGGGCTCGGGCGGTCGAAAACTCGGAGAGGACGAATCGGGACGACGATGCGGCGCCAGACCGGAAGCCGGGGAGCAGGAGCCCTCGAGAAAAGCAGGCCATGTCGACAGAAATCAGCCGCGGTCAATTGCCTGCAGACTCGTATACGGATTCGGGGAGACGAACGCTGGTGCTCAAGCACTCAGCTATCAAGTTGCGACTGCGGGCTGGACAGGGAAAGCTTGAAGCAATTCAGACAATTGGAAAAAAGAGGTACCAGCCCGAAGCGGTTAGGGCGTGAACTAGCCTAGCATGTACATGCACAGGCTATTGCAGGAATTTTTTACTGCTGGTCTTGAACGCCTGGCAGGGGTTTAAAAATGCTTTGGGACGAGAAAGGCTGGATTTCGTATCCGCTTTAATCCCGGAGCTAAGGTGTTGCCGCTATAAGAGCGTGTTGATTTTTATTGTGAGCTTCGAAATTTGAGGATTGAAAAGGGGTTGGGAAAAAATGAAATTAATGAATGGTATACTGTAGAAAGAACAGATGTATCGATTATATAACTGAGGGGATTACTCGGTAGAGTCGAAGTCTAGCATGTCATTGGATCTCCTTATACGTTCAGCCGTTCATCAACCTGGGAGGAAGATAAGGTTAGCTTAAGCATAACCGTTCTCTAAATTTTTTCCTTCTAATTTTAATTATATACACAATCTGAGTAGAAAATAGTGACCTGCATTGAGTGGTTTGAACTTTTTAACAAATTCTTTAGTTATGTTCGTTAGCGATGGTCGACTTACACGCCTCCATTTCTTGCCTGGCGTTGAAGTGTGTTGAGGCTGTGAGTGGGACTTGGCCTAAAAGCGGCCAGGGTACCAGCCAACCACAAGCTTGGCTGGCTGTCGCCTTATCAGGGACCGGACTACGGCGAAATAAAGAGGCGCTGAAGAGAGGGTGACAAAATAAAGTGCTCAGTAGGAGACATTCATGGTGGGATTGGATGCATACTTTTTACAGTAGAAAGGATTGTGTGTTGAAGAAAGAAAAATAAGTATGAGTTAGCTATAGAGTCAATATGCAGTTTAGCTTAATTATGATTCATTAAACAGTCTTTGTCTAACCATTTTAAAGCTCCGTATCATTCGGGCCCAGTCCCGGACACTGCCAACAGGTACCTCCCACCGTCAGCGACTCTCCCGGTCCTTCGCCGCATTATTTCTGTCCGCCTCGTGGCAGGCCCTTGGTCCGTGCCCGTCCGCCCAATATCGGCGCTCCCCAACAGCTTCAAGTCAGGTCTCTCAAATACCTCGAACCCTCACCGAACCTCCAACTCCCCAAGAACTCAATTGGGCTTGTGATGGCATCACTCACCGGAGCCTGCCGCGCGTCGGCTCGCCTTCTCTCCAGCCGGGCCGCTGCTCGAGGTACGTCTCTCGCCTTGTCCCTCCCCGTGTCTCCTCCGTGGGAGAGAAAAACAGCGGGAAAAAAGTTGGCCCGCTAACCATCTCGCCAAACCGCAGGCTTCACCTCCTCGGCGCGATGCCTGGCCGCGCAGAACTTCTCCATGCCCGCCCTCTCGCCGACCATGACTGAGGGAAATATTGCGACCTGGAAGGTTAAGGAGGGCGAATCCTTCAGCGCCGGCGACGTGCTGCTCGAGATCGAGACCGACAAGGCCACCATGGACGTCGAGGCCCAGGATGATGGTGTCATGGTCAAGATCATGTCCGGCGACGGCAGCAAGTCCGTTCAGGTCGGCACCCGCATAGCCGTCGTGGCCGAGCCCGGCGACGACATCGCCTCCCTCGAGATACCCGCCGACGAGCAGCCCAAGCAGTCCGCCCAGCCTCCCAAGCAGGAGTCCGCCGCGTCCCAGGAGCAGCAGTCCCAGCCCGACCAGAAGAAGAGCGCCGCCCCAAGGCCACCGGCGAGAAGTTCCAGCAGAGGTACCCCTCTACCCCTCCGTCGGCCACCTCGTCAAGGAGCACGGCCTCAGCGAGGACCAGGTCAACCAGATCAAGCCCACCGGCCCCGGCGGCCGCCTCCTGAAGGGTGACGTCCTGGCCTACGTCGGATCCATCAAGGCCGAGACCCCCGGCGCCGTCTCCGCCCGCTTCGAGAAGCTGTCCCATCTCGACCTCAGCAACATCAAGGTCGCCGCCAAGAAGGAGGCCCCTAAGAAGGAGGCTGCCCCGCGCCCAAGGCCCCTGTCGTCGAGAAGCTGGAGCTGCAGGTCCCCATCTCCATGGCCAAGGTCATCGAGGTCCAGAAGAAAATCCAGTCCACCCTCGACGTCTTCCTGCCTCTCTCCACCTTCATCAGCCGCGCCGCCGAGGTCGCCAACACCGACCTTCCCTCCCGGCCCGCGCCCCGACCGCCAACGAGCTCTTCGACCAGGTCCTCGGACTCGACAAGCTCAAGGCCTCTGGCTCGCGAGGCTTCTACCTCCCCAAATCTCCGCCATTCCTCCCACCTCTCTGCTTGCTTCTCAGCCGTCCACCCCAAGAAGCAGGACATTATCGACATCCTCGCCGCCCCCAGCAAGAAGCCCGCTCGTCCACAAGGTATCCCCGTCGTCCCTGGCCTGTCCAGCGGCGCCAACGTTTTCAGCCTGGTGGTCCCCAAGAGTGAGGAGGCGAGGGCCAGGACTTTCCTGGAGCGGTGCAAGGTCATCCTGGAGGAGGATCCCGGACGACTGGTGTTGTAAAGCCTTTGTCTCACTTCCACATGTATTCATATAGAGAATCGAACGCCTAGATGTTATTATTATTACTGCCACAAGCTAATGAACCCGCCTTATCATCTAAATCATGTGATGTTCTCAGAACGTGTGGTACATGGCAATAATCACATATCTTAACCACCAGCAGTATATCCGTAAGTGGAATCAGTCTAGTTAGCTCATAGCCACCTCTTCGTCAACTTCCCAATTGTCCCACGTCGCCCTATCGTAGCCATTTGGCCGCGTGCTTCTCATGTGGCCAACACGAAGCCTTTGGATTGCCAACGCCTCACGTGGCCACGCAATTATGCCACCGTACGGGGTGCTCCAGACTTGTTGCATCATTTCCTTGGCAAACAAGTACGGGTGGGTATGCTTCATGCTGTGCAACGCTCGCCGACCAACCTCGTCGACCGAGTCGTCGTGTCTCAGGTGAAAAAATGCCGGGTCGTGGGACTTCCGAAGCCAGCCTTGCAGCTCGGGAGGGTACAGGCCTAGCGAGAGCAGGAAGAGGTCGTACTGGACGAGACTCGTCCTGCATATCCATGATCCACCTTGGGTCGCGCGACGATAGAGGCCTGTCAGAGCAGCGACACAGCCCAGAGCGCCGGTCCCATAGTCTGACATGGGAAAAGGAGGCACAACCGGTTCATCGAGCCCCAGAAAACGTCCTTGCTCCCAGGCTACACCAGTGATGCAGTCCGCAATCTGCTGCCAGCCTGGCCGAGATGCCCACTCAGCACCAGTATCGGGAGGTAACCCAGATCCGCCGAAGCAATCTTCAGTCACATATACAATCCCTCGACCTCTTTTGCGGGCTAGCTGAACCAATCTTTCCGGGCCATAGCCCAACCTTTTAAAGCTCCAGGCCGATAACCATCAATCAAGACGTCTGCCGTGTCGAGCAAACCCTCAAAAGTCAGTCGGTCAATCGGGTTTCGAAGATCAAGAGCGGTGGTGTGTTTGCCGAGGTTCACGTCTATCTGGAAGAAAGGAACATCTGGAAGATCTGGCGATGTAACCTTGAGCACGTCGGCGCCATGCGCAGCAAGACATCGCCCGATGGTAGGCCCGGCAATCACTCGGCATATCTCCAAGACCCGGATGCCTTGCAGCGCTTGATCTGGTCGGCCGGCAGCACGATTTGCAAACGACACCTTGGCCGTTGCCTCCTCCAACGGACGCACAGTAAATGGAGGCAACCTGCCCAGGGCTCGAGCGTGAGAGGTCCGGCAAAAGTCGGCCCATTTCAGTGCGGGGCTCCAGCTTGACTCTCTTGTGCATTCAACGCTTCCAGCTCTGAGACAGTGAACCGCCGGACTGCCTCACCGATTGTGTGTAAGCATTCTCGATAATCCTGGAGATCAGGCTGGAATGCTTTAAGGCCCAACATCTCAAGTGTTTTGGTTGCATCAAGGGAACCGTGTATGTGATAGTATTCGCTGGAGTTCTTGGTCTGATACAGGTTCGCCGATAACCTTCTATACAGTATTGATTGAGCCCGGTTAATATCGGTATCTTTGGAGAGATGTTGTTAGCTGGGAAACGTGAAGTAGCTGATACTGTCTTCTCTAACCTGGTATTCTATTTCTAATCTTTGGGTCTCCTTTCCGACGCCATCGATGGATGTCATATAAGTCGACATAAGAAAACATCCTATTCTAGAGATATCTATAGAGATGTCTCTAGCTTCTACACTGTAACGTAAATCTGCGATGGCAGATGCAGTTGAGCCTTCCAGGGCTCGGATAGCAGCAGTAGCTTCTTGCTCCTTCAGTGGGCACGGGAACAGCGGTAGATCCGCGCGCGAATGGCAGGGGCTGTGAAGGTTGCTTTTGAACATGCTCCACGCATGCGTTAGGGAGCTCATGCTGGCAGATACTGACCAGATGGGCCAGCGCTTGAGCTGCACCCTCTTTGACCGAGTAGGCTGACCGCTTTCGGAAGCATGAAGAATGTTCCTTGGCTATAGTCCTGCTGCTCCTAATTCTTGCAGACATTCTCCGGAGGTATTGATACCGAGCTTGAATGTCGGACTAATATCTGGACTTGATGATGATGAAACGAGCTTAGGACAATCAGCCAACGCCCATAAAGCGAGAGACTGGGCTACTAGTTATGTTGATTGCGACTTTTCTCCTGTGTATGATTTTTCTCATTCGACTTATAAGCCTGCCATGCCCTTGTTTGCTCTCCCCAATGGCTGAACCATAGAGTGACTTGAACACTTAAATGCAATCTCTGACTGGTCACATTCAATAGGGTACTTAGAGCCATCAACACCGCGTAAACTGGCCAAGTTAGAGGTAACAGTTCAGAGGAAGTTCGCCGCATGCACGCGGTCCACTTCGATATGACATGCATTAGTGTTCCATGGCATCCGAGCATCCGCGGGCAGGTATAAGCGGCCCCCTGGCACACGGAATGGAACCTAAAGTGCCGGCCGTTGTACGGATGCTATATTGAAGCTTGTTATAACGAGAATGCTTAGTCTTTGCAGTGCAATCATTGGAGTAAATGTTCAACCCATGATCCGTAGGACGTGTGTGATGCAGGGATTCGGCCGGCCTGGCCCTTGTGATTGTGATTGACCTGGTATATGAGAAACATAACCATCGGGACCAAGAAACTTCTTCTCTTACGTGACGTGCATAGTCTGCGACACAGCATCAACGATTTGCCAAAGGGAGGGAAAGGATGGAATATCGTCCCAAACTAGCAGATGCGTGGTGTGCTATCCGACTCAAGTTGTCGGCAGCTGTCCTGAGTGACTTCTGCCTGGGCACGGAAGTGCTACACTCACATTTCGGGCTTTAGGATTGAGAGATAACTTGGTAGTAGTCGCAGAATTCCTTTGTTTGACTTTTCTTTTTGGCCTTACCGCCATCGGATGAGGTCTTGCCCGGCTTCGTTATAGGAGGGCATTGGTCCGCGGACCAGCAGCCGGTGGCATATGACTCCCAACTTGGGGCATGAGTGCCTCAACCAAAGGAGAATAGCCGCCACACGAATAGATAAGTCGTTAGCAGCATTGCAACGGACAATACTTATACAAGTCACATGCATGCTGTGCGTGGTCGACGAGACTCAGGAATTTGTTTCGTTCACCAGAGGATGGCTCGTCTGCGAGCATGAGGTATTGCTCTGCAGAAGCCAACCTGAAAGGCGTGGAGAATATTCGAGACCGCAGCTGGGACCACAGGTATACGAGGTCACAAACGTACCGATCACGACAACAGAACTGTCTAGGCTCAGCGGGTTTCGAAGTGGCTGTCGTAGGCGTAACCCCTGCATTCACGCCCGTGCCATCATTTTCCACACACTGGCCACTCACCGACTTTGTGAGAGAAGGCTTCACATTGCTTTTTGTCCGTCAAGCATTGTCTTCTTCCAGGGCCGTTCACCTCCTCCGCACTTCACGATACAGTATTGTACAGTAGTCCTCGGCGGGCATATGCGATCGGCAGCGTTAATTCGAAGGGACCCAAGAACGAAGGCTGTCGACTTGAATGGGTGTCTTGCTCCTTCACGCGGGCATTGGTGGCGACCATCAGTGTGTAGCAGCCCACTCGCGCCGCGAATGTTGATCCTGTGGTATGGCAGACGTTACACTCGGTTGACCCAATATGCCAATGAAGGCTGCCTTTGCTGCAGAGGTCATCACCCATCACAATTCTTGCATGCCAACGTCTCTAAAGGAATGACTGGTGCGCCAAACAGCATCCTCGCCATCGCCAGCCGCTTGACCGCGTGACTTCCTAGCCGGGAATGAGGCTGCCGCATGTAGAGGACCATTAGGGCCTGAGAAGGTAGGCTGGTTTTTGCTTGGCTAAATATATTGCATCGCTTTCGAGGTACCTACCGGTACTGTACTGTAACATCGGAAGCATCAAGATCATCTGAGCCTTGCATCTCGTCTTTGGCACTGTAGAAAGCAGACGCGGGCCCGTGATAGAGACTTGAGACAAAAAAAGAAAGTCTAGGTCGATTCTTTTTCACCGCACAGTATAGTACTGTAACAAAGGCACTATCAAGTCAAAGAAACCGAACGCGTAGGGAGAGTCAGTTTATTGACCGCTTGGAATGTGTCCAATCGCTCCCCGCCCTTGGGAGTGAGGCTTGGCACACAACAATAGAATGCACCTATTATTGAGGTAGAGGTCCAATGGGATGTTTCTCCGGCCCAAGGTCTCAGTGAAAGACCATTTACGGACATGAATCCTGGTAGATGGGTGCGTCCGGGAGGCGCATGGGCCGGTGAGACATGTGTGTGTGTGGAGAGAAGGAGGAAGATGGAGGTTGAAGGGAGGTTGCAACGTACAGTATTTTGGCCGAGAACCAATTAACCACTGGCGGGCCAAATGCGGAACTGGTGAGGCGGCAACAGCCAAGCAGCGAGGATCAGCTACAACTTCAAGGCATGCATGCAAGCAAGTGTTGTCCCGCGCCCTGAAGCTTAGTGGAGGCAGGTATACATAGTACTATCGGTGCAGGGTACAGGGTGCGTGCAGGGCACATCGCGCAGTGCATGGTGCATGCCTTAGCTGCTTTTAGTGCGCATGCCTCAGCGCCAGTGGACAGGCGGCTCCGTGTCTGCTTCTCCACTGCAGCCAGATCTCCAGCGGGCATAGCGGGGTCAACAGCCCTGTAGGTTGTTAAGTTTAGGTGCATCATCCGGCGTACCAGCTTCCCGGTGCCCGGTCCACATCCGAGCTCCCATCCAACCTCATTCCACCTCCCTCTCCACTCCAACCACGAGCTCCCGACCATCAGCTTCCGTTGCCGTCTTGTTCGCCTCTCGCTTTCTCCTGCGTCCGTCCTGCCGTCCTACCGTCTCGCGCGTACCATGTATACCTTGTACCCCAATCATGCTCTGTCATCGACTGCCTAGGATGACCGCTCTCGATCTGCAAGCCAATGCAACCATCGTCATCTGCCCTCGTTCACTCAAGGCTCGGATGTGCAGCCATGCTGGTCCGCCCTGATTTGGTTTTCGAGGGCGCCACGCTGTGTGCACACTCCCATCACAGACGGCTCGCCCGTTTCATCCACACTGTCTGCCTTGGTCAGTCAGCGCTGCCCTGGGCCCTGGGCTGCTGCTTCTTCTACCTAAGCGCAAGGTGTCGGGCAGGTCGGGCTTGTCTTTGCTGGCGCGGGCGCGCGTCTCATCCATTTATCTCGTACATTGTTGCTGTGGACACTGGTGTGTTAGAAAGGGCCGTGGTCCGCTCTGTATGAATCTTTCTTCTCATCTGCCCAAGCTCTCTTTCTCCGAACCGACATACTACAGTAGTCTACGGTAGCCGTGCTCGACTTCAGCCCCAGAAAGCACAGGCCGGTGTTGAAACATAGCCAACCTGATCATTTTCTTGTTCTACAACCAAGAAGCGCCCCCTTCCTTCGCCCTTGTCCCCGCCGCGGCTGGTCTCGGCGGCGTTCCTTGTCCGCCTGGCTCAGCAATCGGGAGTCTTGACGGAGAGCTGTTGTCATCCCCAAGTGCAACAGGCAATGTGTTTCCGACTCGTGCGGCATCCTCGACGACGCACAATGACGATAGCCCGTTGTCACTGCTTTTCCTATTGATCACTGCAGCGTCCACTTTCACAGCCACGAACCTCGGATAAGGACTTCCCTCTTGGTGCGAGAATCAGGTCCAGACTCGTCTGACGGCTGTGAACCCACGAGCGCAGCCGCTCGGTTACTTGAACATGACTAGGCCCAAGGTTCCGGATGAGAAGCGCCAAAGGACCGCACAGGCGTGTGACATTTGTAAACGTCGCAAACAAAAGGTAAGCAATGTCCGCTTTCAGCTTTCCTGTTGTGGTTCAGATTCTTGGCTCGCAGCGCGTCCTGAGTCTCCAATATCGGATGCTGCTACCCTTGTGCTCTCATCCGACAGTCATCTTCGGATAGTGTTGGTCATTGTACAGTACCATTGCCCGACATCTGGAACTGGCATGCAGTGGAATCCATCCCGCTTCCGGCGGGTAGGGCCATGGCGATGTCACTCCGACTAATCCTTGTCTGTTCTCTTTTTCTGTCTTTGGGCCGTTGTTACTCACTCCTGGGTCTGAGGGCAAAAGAGATACTACCTCTGCTGCTTTACTATACAGGGCAATGAGTGCTTCTGCGTACATCTGACTCTTCACTGGGTCGTGCAATCCCTCACGTACCACGGCAGCTCAGTGTAGCCTTATCGTTCAGGCTCCATTACACTGGCCCTGTGTGCTAAGTGGCATGGTGTGGCTCTCAATCTGGTCGGGAGTGATGCTTCAAGCACAGATCTGCACTTACATATAATATCAAACTAAGCAACAAATTTGAGCTAACATCATCTCCCTCAGTGTAATGGGAAAAAGCCATGTGCCACATGTCTAAAGCGGAATTTGAACTGCACTTACACACCCTCATTGGCGGCTATTACCTCTGGCCATGCCAACACCAACGGCAGACGCTCCCCACGAGGCGTCGCTTTATGCAGGATATGTCTAACTTCAGCACAGCCAGAGCGCCAGGATATATGCCTGGTAGGAGAACGACCTCTACATTGACCACGCCATCGCTTCCGCCTAACGTGAGAGGTGGCCAAGCCACGTCGATCACCCGAGTTAATGACTCCAGGAGGCTTGCATCACAACAGCGTGGCCTTTCTTTATCAGTCCCCGACCTAGGTGGTCGGGCTCATCAAAACACAAGCTCCGAGCCTGATGAAGAAGCCGAGGACTATGGTCAAATGAGAATGTTGCAAGATCCTATGGGAAGGCTACGTAAGTTGACTTGCCAAGCGACGAATATTCAACTGACCTCTCGAAGTATACGTGGGAGACTCTGCGACTCTTTCGTACCTGCAGCTCATTCGAATGATTGTCGATAATTCATCAGGGCCCTCCTCGTTCACCATGGACCCTAGCCGTTTTAAGATCATGGAGGCCGCCATATCTCTGCCTAACGAGACCCCGACTCCTCATATAATTCCAGACAGAGAGACCGCAAGTATTCTTATTGAGGCGTACTTTACAAACGTTCGTATGATCCCCTGTAGAGCTGTCGAAAGAGACTGACCAGAGTTATTAGACCAGTGGTTTAATTGACGTGCTGGACCGGCGAAAGTTCGAAGAGTTCTTTGACACTTGCTATACCAATCCGTTGGAAATCAACAACCCAAGCCTATGCTTGGTGCACTTGACTCTCGCGATCGGGTTAGTTATGGCCACGCCAAGGCCGAATAGTCGGGAAGAAGCAATCATCAATGATTTACGATCCGAACCTAGTGATCGAGCCGAAATTTTCTTCAGAGCTGCCAAATCCTTGGGTGACCCGATAACTGGCTTTGAGGATGCAGACCTTTGGTCTATTCAGGCGCTTTCTCTCATGTCAGTTTATATGCTTGCGGTATCGAAAAGAAATGCATCGTATGCCTACTACGGTAAGACACATAGTGGGAATACTCTCCATTGCAAACACTCGCTGAAACAAGCTTAGGTATGGCTGTTAGGACAGCTTTTGCTCTCGGTCTACACAGAATTCGAGAAGTCCCACAGGTATTTCCCGAAGATCAGGTAATCCTCAGACGAAATATTTGGAGGAGCCTATTCGTTCTTGATCGTTTTCTCTCGGCGTCACTTGGACGACCAGCCGCAATCTCCGAAGAAGATTGCTCCGAGGGATCTTTGGATGCCCCATTACCAATGTTTGATGACGGTTACAGCACATCGCCAGACAATGTCAGTGCCAAGGCCTTGGATGCTGCAGTCAAGGCATGCCAATCTATCGGCCAGATATTGAAGAAGGTGTATTCAAAACGGCGCATATCAACAAGAATTGCTCAAGAAATTGCCGATAATTGCGACAAGTGGACGCGCATCTCCAAGCCTGAACTTGACACTAAACGACTTTTCGACAGAGATGTTAGCCCTGCACATGGATTGGCTATTGTACATGTCCATCTATTCAATTTCCACTCCACCATTCTTCTTTCCCGGCCCTTCTTTTTGTATTTGTTGATAAAGACGCTGAAAGCCAAACCCCAGCCTCTACGTGGTTATAGGCGCCCACATTCCAAGTTGGAGAAGTTTGCTGAAGCTTGCGTGACGGCGTCTATACGCACCATTTTGCTAGTCCGCGCTGCGCATCGAGCGAACTATCTGCCTCAAAGAAACCCCTTTATTCTGTAAGTGTACGAGAACTTATCAAGGCTCTGTTTCCAAACTGACAAATTAGGTATTTCTTGTTCGCTGCCACCCTCATCATTCTCAGTAATGAATTTGCCAGCCTATACCGGAACACACAATACGAATCCCTCATCATGAGTGCCATCGACATTCTGAAATACTGTGCACGATCAGACATACAGGCAACCAGGCTCCTCTTCATAATTGAGTCATTCCGTTCTGTTGTACAGCACAGCTCGTGTAGCGCAACCAGCGAACATGCCCGACCACTTCCCATGATCTTATCAGAAAGGAGCCTTACAGAGTCTATGGGACTCTTGAGTACGAGATCTAACAGCTTCCTTGATCAGCAGATCATCAACGATCGACGTCACTCATCTGCAACTATGCGCCCAAATTGTAATGATTTCTTTAAATCATATTCAACTGCGCCAATGCCGAGTTTAGAGGTCATGTCAGGGCCCCGACCCTTCCCTCCCAAGAGCTCTCCTACAGTATCCTCAACTAGTAGTCACGCAGGATTAATTCTAGAGCACGGGCAAGTCAAAACAGAAGTAGACCCAGCTGATTCCCTTGGTGGTGAGCATGAGTTTGCATTTGACAGTTTCTGGGAAATGCAGGCTGCTGCCAGGCTACAGTTTCAGAGCCAATGCACGCCGGAACAAGCTAGATCCATGAGTATGTCACATTCAACGGGAATTATCAACGGAATACCAACATACGGCGGCTACAACGGGAACGCGCCTCCGGCTGTAGGCCAAGGACAGCAGCAGAGTGTCAGTAGCATGATCATTCCGGGAACGCCAATGTATGCACAAATAAACTTGTGAATATTAATGACAGCCTGAAGAAGAAGAAAAAGGAGAAATCTGCAGGTGGCGTTGGACACGGATCATCAGACAAAGTAAGGTGCGGCTGTATGCATATCAAACAGCATTTCGCATAGTTGGCAATGACGGAAACAGCAATATGGTTGTTAATCTCTGGACTATTTTCCTTGTCATCATCACTCATCCCAGTCTACACAGTGCATTGGGTGGGCTGAATAACACAATCATTACTGTTGCTCAGTAAATACGAATCAAGCATCTCACATTGAAATCTACAGTAGGGACAAGCATACCTGATGCGTGTTGGGTGAAGGGACTCAGCCTTATGTCCATGATTTAGTGGCTTGATAGATCACCACCATGCCCTTGCTAAAAGAAAACTTCTTCAAACGAGCACACAACGTGGCGTCCAGCAAGTGGCCGCCACGGTCCATCCTCGACCCTATGCTCCGTGAAGGCTGGCTTGCTTGTAGCAGCAACGGCGTTGCACGGACGATGTAGCTGTCCGTCAGACAATCAAAGCCTTGCCATATCGAGGATTGACAATACTTTGGGCTGATTCAGAGGTTCGCTCCCACGTAATGGGGCAGAACAGCGTGACCATGAAAAGTATATAAGCTACGTCCGTGGCGTTGTGAAGCATCTCCTTTCAGTTCCTTCGCTCTGACCATATTTGAGGCAGCTTTGTCTTGCTTAGATCTTGCTTAGAGTTACCTGAGCGCCTCATAGCCATCATTTCCCATCAGCATCAACTCAATCTTTCCACTGGTAGCCCAAAATGGTTCTCATACTGAATGAGACGCAGCACTCACCAGAGTCGGGATCTTCAGGTGCTACGCTTCTTGCATATGATATCGGTCTCACTGAGGCTGTTATCGAGGCGACTGGCGAGCGTGCAACTCCACGTCTTCGGGAAGTGTTGCCTGCGCTGATTCGCCATCTTCATGGATTCGCAAGAGAGGTTAACTTGACGGTGGATGAGTGGTTCTCGGCTGTCGAAATGGTGAGTGTATAACAGCACTATGCTCTGTCTTCGTTGAGTATGAGGCTAATATTGGATACAAACAAAGATTAACCAGTGTGGAAGAATGTCCGATGACTCTCGTAACGAGACTCAGCTCTTGTGCAGTGTACTGGGCCTCGAGACTCTGGTTGACGCAATCACTAGTCGAGAGAATCAGTCTGCAGATGCAGCTTCCAACCCATCCTATGTGTACAATCTTCCTCCTACGCCGTCCAACATTTTGGGTCCATTTTACCGATTCAACGCACCTTTGCTCCCTGCAGCATCATCCATCGTTGCCCCCAGAATCGTGACGCTTATATCGAGTCTACAACTTTTTCTCCGGCCGAGTTCTTTCGACTTTGGGAGAGCCTATTGCTGGTGCGACTCTTGATGTTTGGCATGCGGCACCCAATGGCATGTATGAGCAGCAGGACGAACACCAATCAGACATGGATTTGAGGGGCGCTTCATGACCGATCCAAACGGCGTCTTCAGTTTGTTCTGTCTTCGACCTGTTCCGTATCCTATTCCAGACGACGGGCCTGTGGGCAGTCTGCTTGCTTGTCTCGATAGACACCCTTTTCGACCGGCACATATTCACGTCATTGTCTCGGCTCCTGGACATCGTACATTGACAACACAACTGTACGATTCTCAAGACCCGTGGTTGAGCGATGACACGGTGTTTGCTGTGAAGCCAGAACTTGTGGTGGAATTTATGCCTCTGGAAGGTGCCCTGGTGCTGTTTGGAAGGTCAAGTTCGATTTTGTGCTCGCGAAGCAAGCCAGAGAAGTTTGAAACAGTATTCTGGTATTCTGTGCAGCAGATACCGCGTGTGTTGGAAAGTCAGATGGAAGGTTGGTAGAGTATTTGGCATCTCAGGTAGGCTCATAGTAGAATAGATAAATACGAAGTTGACAATTTTGTAATTAAAGGGCCGTATAAGAACTCGAACAGAAATTATGATGGTTGAGAAGCCCCTGCTTGACGTGGTGTTCCGCGTGTCTAGATGTCTATCAGAGTATCATTGTATAAAGGCTTTATAGCTGTCGACTTCAACTTATTTGGCCTGAATATTGCAAAGTTCCATATGCATGACGGAACATCCCACAGGGCTTGCCACATCTAGTTGTAATATCTTTCAATCTATGAAACAAAAACAAGACATGTCATGTAAATTCCTATCCTACATATATCTTGACAGCCTTCTGGATATATGCTGAAGTCTATTCTACCAGGATTCCGGACCAAATCGCTCGCCCTTCGCCACATGAGCACGCACCGCTGTGCCCTGCATATCCATCGTAGATGCCACCACATCATTACCCCACCAGCTGGGCGGATCTATCTCATGCAAAGTAAAAGCAAAGAAGATGAATAGCGTCGCCAATGCCAAACCCAAGTCCAACCCGGAAGATGTAAGGAAATTGAGCCGACTCCACCAACCAAAGTGACGCTTCTTGACCCAAAACTGAAAGATGAATCCCACGATGCCCCATGATAGATAGTTCAAGGGTGTGGCCGGAGGAATAGCACCAGCTCCGCCAAAAATCAGAGGTGCCATCAGATAGCGAGCTGGGGACTTCGGTGACCTCTTCACCACATAGTAGATGATTATAGGTACAATAGCGCCAAGCCCGAAAAAGATGAATAGCCCTGAATAAATATGTCCTGGAGAAAACATACGAGCAGGTCCGATAAGCCCCCAAATCACTGACGCTATAACCAGTCAGTCAACTCATGTTGAAAGTTACCAAAAAGAGATCAAAGCTTACCAGAGAAAAGACCTTACCACCAGGGCAGGTGAAATGTTCGGGTTGATGCGGTTGGCACACATCCTCGATGTTGTTCAAAGCAAAGTTGAGAACTATAATTTGGATGAAGCAAGAGAAGGTTGTGGCAACAACTTGGGACATGAACATCGTTCTCGGAGGAATCTTCATGTAGTGCCCAAACTTCAAGTCACCGACGAAGCTTAATGCTTGCGACCTGGATGCTGTTAGCCCATATCCCAAGATGTTTTGTTAGGTTTATTACATACATTGTAATATAGCCAAAGGTTTTAAACCTAGCAACATGATTAGTACAAAGTTCATAGCAAAGTCACCACCCATTGATCAGCAAGGGATGCTTACAGCATGAGCGCCAGAGGACGTCCTGGCTGAATATAGCCATAGACGAACTCGGTCAGAACATTTAGACCGATTCTGTTGTTCGTAATGGCTTCGATGATGCCAATGGGGAGAGCGAAACCGAAGGATATGAAAACCGCTAGGAGGAACGCCCACCAAGTGAGGTTTGTGGGATACGCAAGAACGGTGAAGAAACCTAGGCCCAGCATCTTGGGTTTGAGTTAGTCCTGTCGCACGACAGATGGTGTTTACATCTTCCTTACCAGAGCGAAGAGAGAGGTGTACCACCAGGAAGGGGCCTCTTTGTATTTCCTCATAAGCTTCATGTGGATATCAGGCTTCTCGCTGGTACTGTTTCTATACTGCTTCCAAATCTGCTCGCCGTTGTGTAAATAGGTATGCACAATCAGGGAGGATATGGCGGCGAATGACAAGCCATATGCCATGGCAAATGTGGTGCTACAGCATGTGAGCGGGCAGTTCGAGTTAAAGGGAGTTTCATTTACCTAATAAATAATGGGGAATAACTCTGATATGCTTCCTCGTTCAGGGTAAACTCAGGCGTCAGGATGCGGCTTGTATTGTATGGAGCCCCAGTGTTGTCATAGGTTCCGGCATCACTGATCGGCAGGTATTGTCCATACCAAGTTCCTGAATAGTGAAGCATTGACGACCCAATGATAAAGAAGAGAACAACACCTATCAATGTGTTTGCTATGGCGTGCCTACCGCAGCTGTTAGTTTCTACAGCAAATTTCAACAAGTCGGGGCTTACCATGGCGGAATCATGGGTGAGCCAATGTATCCGGTCACTTGCGTCCAGTCAAATGTAATTGGAAGTATTGACAAGCCGCTGGCTCCTCCAAATAGTTGATTCACGATGGGGCTTTGAGGCGCCATCCAAGTAGCAAAAGCGAACACGCTGAGAAATTGCGCAAAGAAGCCTGGTATAAAGTAATAGAAGAATGAACAAGCGGTAATGATGGCGAACCACCTGTACCGAGGCATACTACCACCAATTATAGTAGGGTCTTTTTCATAAGTCGTCTCATGCATGGCATTAAGCAGTGTCACGCCGACCAAATTCGCCGGCCATATCATGGAGGCAGGATATACTGTGGTCAATCAGCAACTATGTAACTTTACTTGAGGACAATGAGCGTGACTGACCGAGGAACTTTCGCATCATTCCTGCGATACCATATCCAAGAGATTGGGTCGAGATTGTCAAAAGGAGCTGAAAGCCCAGTCCAAAGTTTTGCTTATAAAAGACGAGCTGAGCCAGGATGATGTCAGTTGCATAAGCGACAGAGAAGGAGACGCTGGCCATGACAACTATAATTGCATGTTCTTTGATGTTGAAAGGGCCCGGGTTCAGGGTCCACCTAAGCCCGAATGTCTCGAAATGCCTATCTGGCATGAACTTCGCCCAGGCGTGGCCCATAGGCCAGGCAATGATTTGGGCAATCAGCGGGCCAATCGCGATGGACGGGGAGCGAAGCGAGAAGATAGTGTTCATCGATGCGCCGAGAACGACGAGAGATAAGCCGATAGTCCAGGCGCGAACGGTATTACACGGGAGATCCTCGTCATAGTTGGGAACAGCGGCCCGGACCTCTGGATATGGCGAGTCCTCGCCCACAGCGTGACGCTTAGGGCAGCTTCTCCGTCCAGTGGTATTCCATCCTCGCCCACGTTAGGGAGATTCGGGTCCATGAGGAGTTCATACTCGGAGCCCTGCTCATCGTCGCTATCATTCCGCGCGCCGTGGCCAGCCCACTGGGCGGCATCAGGGTCCAGATCCTCCATTGACGTGGGCCTTTGACTCGACGTGGAGAGGCGCGCACTGGGACCAGCGGCCATCTCCCTCCCAGTGGTCTCTGCAGCAACTGCTACCGCATCGCGATCATGTTTGGGGGACATGTCAGAGACAAGGTGGCCCCAGGCATTAGTGGCCTCTAACGGAGGCTGTGATGGAGCGACGTAAGGCCCTCGATTTGAACAGCTCAGATGCCGCGTAAATGCATGAATAAAGGTCCCTTAGATGAGATGCATGCCCTGAGCGACGACTGGGTAATTCTGAGGCTTATCAAGCAGCCGTGAGATGCGTATGTGAAGTGTCGAAGTTTCATCCTTGAGGCCAGCTTCGTCAGGGTCCCTGGAGGTTGAGCCAAGTACCTACGTACCTCTCTCTGGCTTAGAGTCTGACCGCAGATACGACGCCGGTACCTGCAGCAGCTGAGTGGCTAGCCTGACCCTCGGGTCCCTCCCATGTATATATTCTGCTTCTGATTGAGGCCGATAAAAGGTTTAGTTCAGTCCGGAATCGAAGTGTTTTCAGTTTAATAGGCCTTGAATGGATTGAAATGGTATGGCCCATACTAAACCTCCCTAGCAAAACTAGAATCATTCCAATATTCTTCCTTCATCGTGACATTTCATTGAGATCTGTATGCAGTAACAATGCACAAGACCCCTGTAAGGGTCTCCTGTTTCGGGTGGCCATTGGTTGCGCTAACCCGAACTGGCAATGTTAAAACAGGTGATATCTCATACCGAATTTCACATCTTTTCATCATCGACATCGTCAGGACGTTGATATTAACGTTCCTTTCACTTTCCTCGATTACACCTTAGCCACGGATATCTGGCCATGGCAGAGCTATGCGTCGAGTTGTCGTGACGGGTTTAGGCGCTGTTACGCCTTTAGGGGTCGGCGTCCGACGCACCTGGACTCGCCTCTTAGCTGGAGAGTCGGGCATCGTCAGCGTGAAAGACCGTACGCCCAAAGAACGATGGACGGAGCTGACCAGCACTGTTGCCGGTGTGGTGCCCACCGGTGAGGGAGATGGCAGCTGGAGGCCTTCCGAATGGCTTACCGCTACCGACCAGCGTCGCATGTCGACCTTTACACAGTATGCCGTTGCGGCGAGTAATATGGCTCTCAAGGACGCCGGATGGGAGGCCAAGTCTCAAGACGAGCGCGAGGTGACCGGTGTATGCATTGGCAGCGGAATTGGAAATCTGGACGAGATCTATGAGACCAGTTTAGTGCACAACCGTGATGTACGTGTTGTCTACAGCTTAAGAACGTACCTAAGATAGCTAACTATGGGCAGGGTTACAAAAAGGTATCACCAATGTTTGTTCCTAAAATATTATTAAACATGGCAGCCGGACATATTGCCATGCTACATGGCTTCCAGGGCCCCAACCATGCCGCAACCACAGCTTGCACGACTGGCGCTCATTCCATCGGAGATGCCTCCCGGTTCATTGCACTGGGAGATGCGGACGTCATGGTGGCTGGAGGTGCCGAGTCGTGTATTCATCCTCTGACATTTGCTGGTTTTGGCCGAGCGAGATCGCTATGCACGGCATACAACGACCAGCCCTCATCTAGCTGCCGTCCCTTTGACGCTGACCGTGGTGGTTTTGTCGTTGCTGAAGGCGCTGCCGTCTGCATCCTTGAAGAGCTAGAGCACGCAAAGGCCAGAGGAGCACACATCTACGCCGAGATTAAAGGTTACGGCTGCAGCGGTGATGCATACCATATGACAGCACCGTTGGAGAACGGCCAAGGGCGTACCTTGCCATGAGACGGGCGCTGAAAAATGCAGGCATCAAGCCTTCACAGGTGGATTACATCAACGCACACGCGACAGCCACTCGCGTTGGAGATGCGGCTGAGACAGCTGCAATTCAGCGCCTTATGCTTGGAGAAGAGGGTCTATCTGAAGCATCCCAAGTAACGGTGAGCAGCACGAAGGGATCGATTGGGCATTTGCTTGGTGCTGCTGGTGCCATTGAAGCTGTCTTTACCGTCTTGGCCATCAATGAAGTAAGTCTACGGCACGATGTGGTATAACAATATTGAAATTCTAACAGTGGCTTAGGAATTGCACCACCGACAATGAACCTGGAAAAGCCGGATGTTGGGCCGGACTTTAACTTTGTGCCTCTCAAGGCTCAAGAGAAGAAGATCGATGTCGCTTTGACCAACAGCTTCGGATTTGGAGGCACCAATAGCAGCTTGGTCTTTTCTAAGCTGGAGTAGAGTAACCCGGTCAGGTTCAGCAACCAACCATGTATTAATACATTATGTATCAACATTGTAAAAATAAATAGAAAACCATTCAATGTAATGATTGATCACAGCCAATAATTAATGTAACAGTAATAACATTCATCCTTAATTAGGCAAGTTAATCAGCCGATCAACACCAGTCAGATACGCTCGATCTCAGGGTCTTATCGAGCTTATCGTCGCTCCCGACAATCTACCGACAACGCTAGCATCGCGACCGTCTCGAATTTCTTTCGCTGGATCAGCTTGATAGTGTCATGGAGCTGGCCATGACGTGAGCGATCTCTCAATCCTACTCCTGCAGCGTGATTCCGACACGTTATTCTCTGAAACGACACGACTCACCCTCCAGCTCCAAGTCTTGTCCGTCAGCGCAATGGCTTGCGAGAGCTGCCGGTCACAGGCCCGGACCCTCGTCCGAACTGCCCTCCGTGCTGGCGCGATGAGAGCTCCGGCCCAGGCTGCTAAAGCCTTCCCTTCCCTCCTACAGTCTTCGAAACCAGCTTCCGTTCGGTATTTCGGCAACACGAGTCGAAGGGGCTTCTCGGGGTCTCGGAGGAGGCATTGCAGACTCGTACCGTGTGGTTGGAGCCACGGAGCGTATATTCAAGCTTTGCGCTGCTCCCGCGGATTATTATATTACCCCTGAAGAACGCAAGAAGGACCAAGTTGAACGGTTGGAGGACGGAGAGGAGGTCGGACATGCTGCAGATGAGGCGGGCGTGTGGCACAAGAGTACGGTTTTCCCATGCAACTTCACAAAAGCTCCCCGACTAACCCGTTTGCCTAGCCTTCAACTTCAAACCTACCTTCAGCACATGGTCCCACGTCACCATGCTGCACCTCTACCTCCTCAACACCCGCATACGCTGCTTCGAGCGCGACGAATACCGCCGATGGCAGCAGCAGCTGATCGACCACTTCTTCTTCGAGTGCGAGAAGAAGATGCACGTCGAGCACAGCATCAGCTCCAGCGCCCTGCGCCAGCGCTACCTCAAGGACATCTTCGTGCAGTGGCGCGGCCTGGTGCTGGCCTACGACGAGGGCCTGGTCAAGGGCGATGCGATCCTCGCGAGCGCCGTGTGGAGAAACCTGTTCAAGGGCGCCCCTGACGTGGATCCGCGGGCCTTGGTCGCCGTGGTTGGGTGGATGAGGTGGGGATGGCTACTCTGGAGTCGACTTCCGACAAGATGTTCGCCTCCGAGGCTGACAAGATCTTTTCCAAGTCGGTGGAGGGGTTCTGGCCGAGGTTCGAGAACCCCACAGAGGCCAAGGATGCGAAGAAGGTGAACCAGATTCCCAGCGGTGCGGCTCAAGCCGCGGCGCCCGCGTCGGCGCAGGGTGCTAAACCCGCGAGGGCCTAAAAGGAGGACGTGTAAAGCGCATCGTGCGATTGGGCACAACTCATTGATCCCGCCGGTCTTAGAGGGCTCGGCAAGGGAGCAGCGAAGCGCGGCGTGTACATCTTACGTTGTATCATTATCCTGGAAACGCTGTGTAGCAGACTTAATCCTTGTTGTATATCAAGTTACTTAATGGAAGATACTCCTAACCCTTCGTAAGACGAAACATCAATTGAGGTTTGAGTTTGAGTTTAGATAGACATGGTATCATACAGAGCTCTTCTTCTCCCACATTTGAAACTCGTACTTGGTGCCGGCCTCCTCCTGTCCACCCTCTGCCACCTCCTCGCCAGTCCAGGCCTGCAGCTCCTCCCTTGATCGCTGCACCCAGCCCTCAGCAGCGCCGCCGCCGTTCGTCAAGTCCAGCGGGAAGAAGACGTCACAGTCGAAATCGCGCTCGATGCTGGTCAGAAGTACACGGTGGGCGGCAGGCAGTTGCAGGGCAGCACGGTAGATTTGGGCGCCGCCCATGACGAAGACACGGCCTACGGGAGGCTGGGTGGATGACTGCGCGACTTGCAGCGCCTGCTCTAGAGAAGATGCCCAGACGGGCTCAGATGGGGTGGACTGAGGTGGTTTGGTGTCATGAGCGGTGCGAGAGATGACAATGTTGAGACGGTCCTTGAGAGGGCGGAATTTGGTAGGGATTGAGTCCCAGGTCTTGCGACCCATGATGACGGCATTCACGGTACCTGGTGCAGCCTATGAATAAATCAGCCTCGGCATTAAAACCCGACAATCTCTACACTCAAGACCAGAGACAAGGCTCATGTAGCTGGTGTATTGTAAGAGTCTCGTATCAAGTGCACGAGAGAGCGCACACTCACCTGAGGCGGCAGACGAGTCGTGACGCGAGCAAAGTACTGCATCTCCTTCCGCAGGCCCTTCCACGGCATGCCGCCTTGGGCACCGATGCCCATATTGCGCGTTGCCGCGACGATCAGCGTCAGTTCTGAGGGCTGCATGGTCGGTTGTGTGGGATTAGGATAGGAGAGTTGGTTGTTGGACGCTGGATGAAAATAGCTTGTACTGATGTGGGTATGTGATTGAGCTTGCATGCGATATCAAATCGTCACACAGAGGCAAGCAACCGAGACACCGCCACCACATTATTTGTGAAGCCGTCACGTAATTACAAACAGTTTATCTCTTTTCACATCAATGAAAAAAGGAAGGAAAAAAATAAGAGTTCAATAATTGGCTAGTTGGTGACGGTGGAAATACTTGGTGGTTTCAATTGTAACTACAGACCACTACGTAGAGTCATAAACACTGGATCAGACACGCTTCCATACATATCTTCAGACCGAGGCCAGCAAATATCGAGCCCATTCACAGCTTGGCTGGTGGAAGAATCTCGACATCGTGGTACGGCACGCCCAGGTACTCGTATATATGGTTGAACCTAAGATTATTTACCAGTCAGCATATGTGGATAAATCGTGACAGATTGATGGACCAAAAACTCACCGGTCGCTGCCGAAGAAGGCCTCTCCTTTGCCCTGGGAATTCGTTGCCCAGATCCAAGGAGCACCAAACGCACCCAGCTCGTTCACAGCCTTGGCCGTGGTCGCCTTGAGGGTATCCTTGGCCTCAAGCCTACCGTCCATGATGCGGCGCACATCCTCGGTCGAGAACAGGTGCGGCCCGCCCTCGGGCGTCTCTGTCGCGGCGGTCAAGGTTGCCTCAAGGTTCTCATCAACGGTGTAGTTGACGTGAGGAGGCGTCCAGAAGCGGTCGAAGAGGAAGTGCATGGCGGACAGGAACGTCTTTTCTGGGTAATGCTCCTTGATGTAGATCAGGGCACGCAGCGGCGATACGGTCAGGGCCATGGACATGAAGTCCTTGGGGAAGCGCATGCCGCCCTTGCCTACGCGCTGGGCCGCGCGCCGGGAGTCAGTCGCAAGATACTTGTTCTTTGCGGGGAGCATCCATGGCGGCTTGTTTCCTGGGGTATAGTCAGATATTGAGACTTTGAATTGATGGGTTCAAGTGACGCAGAAGCGTGATATGTTTACCAGAGAGCTGGTTGATGCCAGCGATGAGGGTAGGATGGAACCTAGGATCAATCAGTAAACAGCCGATGTCGCACTCGGTTATTAATCCTGTCAAAGGCAACATACTCTACTTGGATTCCATGGGCAGCGAGCCTTGGCAGGTTCGGCAGCAGGTCTGCGAAAGCGATATAGCTATAGAACGAAGCTGCAACGACGTCAGACCAAGCTTGGAAGCAGAAGACGCAGCACGGCCAGCTTCTGGACCATGCACGTCCAGCGCATGCGCCCCTTACCTATGTCGAGATAACAATCGATTCGGCCACCCATTTTTACTCGGTCAGGCAATAACGGCAGAAATCACGTCAGTGTTGCGAGGGTCCGAAATGGCCCCTTCGCGTCCGAGGAGGCCGTTCGTTTTACCCCAGACTCGGCTTATACTGCGCCAGTCAGGGACGCTTCTCCACGTGCTCCACTTGCAGCCGAGGTCCGCAGCGCCCAGCCTCTGGGTCTGTTCACTAATCCTATTATCAACCACTGCTCACTTATACCTATCGACCGCACGCTTTTTCACCAGGGAAATGTAGTACGGTTCGTTCCCAATTGCCAATCTACCTGGTGACATTTTCAGTAGCCTTCTTCTCCCACTTGTAACCACCAAACCTCCCAAACAATGCCGGCGTCAAACCCCGTTGCCCTCGTCGTAGGTGCATCTCGAGGCATCGGCCGTCAGGTCGCCGTTGACCTCGCTGCGAATGGATACGCAGGTTGGTGGTCCCCAGTTCATCTAGTTCCTATACAATAAAATCACTAAGCACCCGTATTCGATAGTTGTTGTCGCCGCCAAGTCCATAAGTGATCCATCCAAGCAAATCCCTTCCCCCAAATCCAAACTCGCCAGACTCTACCATTACCACCGTCACCCGCGAGATCCTCACCGCTGGCGGGGAGGCTACGGCCCTTCAAGTCGACGTCCGATCTCCTGAGAGTGTCAAAAGCCTGGTGGATGCTACCATTGAGGTTGGTTAAATCATCTACTCTACCTGCTTCGCACTGCTTCCCTTCCCGTTGTCTAATTCGACAAATTATAGAAATACGGCCGCTTAGATGTTCTCGTATACAACTCGGGCGCCATCTTCTGGGCTTCGGTGGCATCAACACCGCTGAAGCGTTTCCAGCTTATGCAGCGCGTCAACCCCGAAGGCCTCTATGCCATCGTTCAGTTTGCCCTCCCTCACCTTCGCCGGTCCACCAGCGGCGGCCGCATCGTCGTTGTCAGCCCACCCATCTATAGCCGTTTCTTCCGTGGCAAGACAGCCTATGCCATGGGGAAAGTTGGCATGAGCGTTCTAACCAAAGGCCTTGCCATGGATTTTGAGCGCGAGGGCCTAAATAACATGGCCATCACCAGTATTTGGCCTGCAGTGGTAAGTTCCACGCAGACTTCGTTCATTCATTCATCATCGTGTAAGCCACTGTGCTACTCTACTAACATAACACAAGGCCATAGAATCTGCAGCCACGGAACAGTTCACTCGCACGAATCCCTCAGAAGCCAGAGACCTTCGCAAGCCCACCATATTTTCCGACGCCATTCTGGCCATCCTCAAAGCACCCCCTCAGTGGTCAATGGAGAGCTGCTTCTTGATGAAGACTTCCTACGTGAACACGCTGGGGTTACAAACTTTGACAAATACAGCATCGTCTCTGGGGCGTCGCCACGTCGTATCATGCCTGCCAAATTGCCGGATCTGACAGTTGCAGAGCAGGCAGATGAGGGTAAACGCTACGACAGCACAAAAGGTCCAAATTGTAGAAACAGCGGTATACTATGAGGCGTCAACTTATGTACCAAATCGCTCGTTTCAAGTCTGATATCTTAGAATATACACAGGCCCTTCTGCCGCGGCATCAGTAACCCTAACTCCATAATAAACATCATCAACCAATCTTCCCAAGCTCATATCACAAAATGAAAAAGATAAAGGAAAAGAAGACCCGCTGTGTGCATACGACTACCCCTGACCATGCTATTATTCTTAACACTGCCCTCACGTTCCTTGCATGCTCTTGCCTCGAGTGGGCACGAGGCCATACCATCAACAGGTAGCACCGTGAACTCATACATCCTGGCTCTTTGGTTGGCTTAGTGGCCCCATCCCTTGCATGTTCTCAATGTCACCAATCGTCTCATTGAACACGCTCGTAACGTGGTTGAGCACCCGGATGCGGTTCCACTCATGTCTATCTCGCCAGATCTCATCCATCAGATCTCGGTTGATTTGCTCAAGTTGCTCAATGGTGCAACCAGAGGTGCCGTCAGCGACTTCAGTCAAGAAATTCTCAACTGCTCCCTCCACAGACAACGGCTGTGACCCAGACGAGCCGGAGTGCCGGACGGAAGCGTCATCCGGTCGAGGACTGTTCAAGAGGTTACCGATACCCAGGCTATGAGTCTTAGAATGCCCCGAGCTATGGTGCGCTTGAGACTGGGGCGAAGTTGGGCTACCGCTCAGGTTAGACCCGCCCGCAAGTGTTCCACGGACCAAAGCATGAGCTTGTGAGTGTGGCCATTGTTCGTCGCTCGAAGTCGCTTGACTGTGCATCAACAGTGTGTCGGGTATGTCGGCTTCCTGCTCGTTGTCACGGCCTCGCTGTTCCTCGTGGTTCCCATTTGTTAATTGAGTGCTCCAGTTAGAGGAGCGGTGAGTGGACGGATCCGAAGTCTTTGTTGTAGACGCTTCATTGATGATTGCCGACGGCGACACGCCAGGGGAGAGCTGTTACGGCAGACTTCTGCGAGATTTGTGTCATTCCAGCGGCGCCTTTGTCGAGTTGCTCTTGAGATTTCGGTGGCGGGGCCATGTCTGGGACTTGCGATACATTCTGGGTTTCGTCCTCCATACCACTCATCTGCACGTCTTCGCTCTTTGATGGATGCGAAGTTCCGTTGCTCAGCGAGTGGGAGTGTGATGCCGAGACATCCTGCCCACTAAATGGTGGACTTCGGACCTGGAAGTGTGCTGTCGTTCGCGACCCTGGGACAAGTTCTCCGAGAGTGACTGGACCCTGAGAATCGCTGTCATTGCCACCAACGTCTGATTGAACCCTATTCAATATCGACAGCATAGCTTTCCTCTTCCGCTGCTTCTCGGCCGCCTCCTTTGCCCTATGTACTTGTCGCTGATAGAGTGCTTCCCAGTCAATATGCGAAGTGCTGTTCTCAATACTAGCGACATCAACTTCGACATTGCTGAGTAACTCGTTTGCCTTGAGAGTACGTTCCTTGTCGCCAATGTTCTTCGCATCTCTAGCCAGAGCCTTAATGTCAAACAAGAAGTCTTTAGGTCGTGCGTAGAACCCGTTGGATAGACGCTCTTCTATCGTTGTCGTTTCAAGATTGTAATAGCACTTCCCAGTGGCGGTGTCTCGCAGCACGTCGTTACCGTGCTTATCTTTGACAATTTCAAAGGGACGCACCTCGCCTTCGGCAACATCTGGGCGAACATAATTCGGGTCTGATTCAGCAAATAAATAGTCAATCTGAGATTGAGGAATGACTGGCTGCCTGAACTTCTTGTAGCGCCTGTTGATTTGGTCCATGATAGGCTGCAGCTGGATTTTCAGGCCATTGAGCAACTGATGGTCCTTTTTCTGGAGCGCCTTCATCTCAGCCTTCGTTGGTGGCTTGGGCTCGATTGCAGGCGCAACAGGAAGCTCTTCAAGAACCCGCTTCTTGCGGTTTTCAAGGTCGGGGAACTCAGCTGGCTTCATTTTGACATAGTCCAGTGTCCTAGCGAAATACTCCATTCGATTTGACTACATTTTGTCAGTTTCAATTCATCAGGTATTATGTAACCGCTACTCACCCTTTGAGGTCGTGGAATCTCCATTCGATTTCTACGAGAGAAACCGAAAAACATCCTGAATAGATCGTTGTTGAGTTCGCTCTTTTCACACTCTGCAGTAGCAAGCAGAAGTATAGGATCAGTTGGTGGGATTGAGTTCAGCATCGTTTGGAATGTGACCAACGCTGCTGAATCCCTAAGAGTAGCGTACCATGCGTCTACGTTAGGAAGGTAAATGACGCTGGGTTTATGTCGCCTGACTTCAGTAAAGAGGCTAACTATGACTTGCTCCGTTGGCTATTGACAATATTAGTAAAAGGCAGTGGCGAAATGGTTAGAGAACTTACTCGTCCATCACCAAGCAGGCTCGGCAAATCAAAGTTCTGCACATGAACTCCTTCAAAGTGATGTAGAATGGCTGCGGACAGATAGCCCTGGCCCATGCCATGGGCACCGTAGACAATGAAACGAGGACGGAAAACCCGTGATCGTTCAAACTCTTGGTGTAGCGCTTCGCGACCAAAACCGTGATCATGGTCTTCAATCTGCTCGTACATGGCTTCCTCGAGAGCCGTAATTTTCTTCTTGCGTGGCAATAATTCATCCAGTGCTTTCTTCGCTTCAGCAAGCTGGTCGCGTAGAAGTGGCTCGATCGATTTGGGTAGAGGTTTTGCACCAGACGTAGCGGAACGCTCTGAAGATGGAATCAATCGCTTGATAGATATCATGAAGTCCGTAGCATGAACACTAATCTTTTCTGGGTCGACAATGAGTTTCTCCTTGGAAGAGTAGATTTGAGGGTATGTCCGTTGGATTGCATTAAGAGCAGCTTCCGTGCACAGAGCTCGTAAGTCAGCACCTCCATACCCTTTTGTTTTTTCAGCAAGAGAGCTCTTGAACTGGTCAGAGAGGCCCCAGTCCTTGGTATGGATGTCGAGGATTGACTTTCGCCCATCTATATCGGGGAGAGGGAAGTAAAACTCCCTATCGAATCGTCCTGGTCGACGCAAAGCAGGGTCGATGTTGTCTGGTCGGTTTGTTGCACCAATGACAATAACCTGACCACGGCCATCCATACCATCCATGAGTGCCAGTAGTGTGGACACAATGGATGCATGGATTTGCTCCTGTTTACTCGATCGCACAGGTGCCAATCCATCGATTTCATCGAAGAAGATAATACTTGGCTGGGTCCTCCGTGCTTCCTCGAAGAGCAACCTAAGCTGCTTCTCTGCTTCACCAACCCATTTACTCAATGCATCGGCACCTTACGCATGTAGAAGGAAATCTTCCTTCCACCTGTGCCAACCGAATTCGCGAGCGCACGAGCAAGTAGAGTTTTACCCGTTCCAGGAGGTCCATGAAATAGAACACCCCTAGGTGGCGTAACATGGAACCGCGTGAAAAGCTCGGGGTAGAGGAGAGGAAGCTGGACCATCTCCTTGAGCTGGTCGATATGGCCCTGAAGACCACCGACTTTGCTGAAGTCGACATTCAAGTCCACTCCTAGAGGGTCAGCATCGGCGAGTGCCTTGCGATCCTTGATCTTTCCGACGTTGGGGTGGCTCCTACACCATCCGCGTTCAATCCAAGACCACCAGGTAAAAGCCCACCAGCAGGAGCCGCAGAGGTAGGAGTCATTCCGACGTTACCAACAACGCTAGATCGATGCATCATCTCGTCGTCGCTGCTATCAGAATCCACCCCGCCAGTGGCACCAGTGCCCCAGGGGCCTGTAAGCAGAGAGCCCACGCCACCACCGCCGCCAAATGGCCCAAAGGTAGTATTCAGATTGCGCTCCCACCCGCCAGCACCACCGCCACGCTTGCGAGCACGAGCAGGGGCTGGGGCCGCCTCCTCTACTTCCTCTTCTTCGATGTTCGCCGACGTCAAAGGTGGCATGTAGTAATTAACTCTTGCTCTTGCGCGTCGGGTATTCTCTTGGTAGACAATCGGAGACTCTGCCCGAGGGGCTCGTCGACGAGGGCGAGATGATTGCCTTAGCTCGTGCGCTTCTTCGTTCAGTTCGTCAAGATCAAGATCAGGCTCGTCATCACCCGAATCATCGCCACGCCGGGAACTCCTTCCGGAGCGCCCCTCCGTCGCGCAGTCCTACCACGAGGAGTAGGGGTATCGTCGTCCCCATCTTTGTTGTCTTTGTCTGAGCCTGACGCCCGGGCTTCGTCTTCAGATTCCTCGCCTGGGTCGAAATCACTGCTTGGTTCTTGAGTGGACTTCTTCAGGCCGGCTCGGCGTGTCAGACGTCGAGAGCGGCGGTTATCCCCGGCGTCGGATTCAGCTTCGTCCGGAGCCGATACGTCAGCTCGAGCTCCTCGTGTCCTCCGGTTTATGGGCACATCATCCTCATCGTCATCCTCATCGGGGCCACTTGTGCCGGAGCAGGATCGACTGCATCTTCATCCTTCATTACCTCGGGCTCTTGATCGGCAGGCTTTTCGGGTGCTTCTTCAGGTTGGGGATCGTCGTTCTTTGCCTCCTCATCTAGTGGTTTGGCATCCTCTGCAAGCTCATCGGGCTCATCGACATTTTCCTTGCCATGCACGCTACTCTCCTGCGTAGCCTCCTCAATCGGCTCAGGGGCTTTCATGAGGCCTTTGGTTGCGCGCGAGGACCTAGCAGTGCGAGCATATGCTTCGGGGCTTTTGCTGCGAGATTCACGAGAAGGCACAGCATGGCGGCCAGATGTCGACAACTCAACGAATTCCTCAGCATCCTCAGTCGTGGCGCGTGTTGCCCGACGCGTAGCTTGCGTCGCAAGCGCACCTTTGGGGACCTTGAGCTTAACAAGACGCCTCGGGCGCGGTCGTGATGGTGCATCTGCGGGTTCTTCGGCTCCCCGATAATTCGTCCTCTTCTTCCTCCTCGCTACTTTCCCTGTAGTTTTGCGGCTTGACGGCAACTTTTCTTGTCCTCCGGCCTGCGGCATTCACTGGGGCGTCTTCGTCTTCTTCCTCGTCGTCATCTTGGGAGTCGGCCTCAACAAAAGAATCCTCCTGGCTATCCGACAGCTCCTGGTCATCGTCTTCAATGTCCGAGCCTCTGTAGCGGTTGCCTCTGCGGCGACTCGGCTTTGACCCTCTGGTGGCGCGCGCTTTCTTCGAGCTTCTTGGGGTCTCTCCTCGGTAGGGTCGAAGTTTTCGTCTTCGGAGTCGGACTTGTTTGGGTCGAAGTCTTCGAGAACCCTCTTCCTTTTGGGCGCCATGATGAAGGCTCAGGGACAACAATCAAGCATATAGCGCTGTGACAAAACGGTCGGTCGCGGGTGGGCCTGCAAGTGATTTCGGCGATACTCGCCGAATGCCTGCTTCAAAATACACATCGTCAATAACAGTAACCACGTTGCACACCCGCGCCAGGGCAAGCACGGCAGGGAGTGGCCAGAAGAAGGGAATGTCGCTTGTGCTACTCACCTACGAGGAGCCCGGGTCGGTGCACAATATCAGTCTAGTGCGTGCATGGAGCTTCAGTTGTCGCAAGCAATAGCGCGACAGAGCCACGACGGCGCTGAAAAGGAACCCCGAATGCTTGGGGTATCAATCTCGTCAATGATGGAGTCGGATGTGCAATCGATTTGCAGTGGAGATATTGATGTCGCCGATGCGTGAGTCAAGATGAATTTGCGCGCGTCGATGTCGCGGTAGCTCAGCGTTCACAAGAGCGAACGGCTTCTTCACATAGGTCGAAGCGAGGTACGTACCTCCGTCTCACGTGCAGCTGAAAGGTGCCTGTCCAACATGCGGGCCATGCAACCACCAATCACAAGCCAGCAAAATTAGCAAAAACAGCATCAAAACATGAACGACGTAAGTCGAAAAACAAGATGATTGAATTCAACTTATAACCCATTCTTTGTCGCAAAACATCACCCAAGGTTATGCAGTGCCAATTTTCTCCAGGTTATTGAATCACAAGTCTATAATAACAGCAGAATATTGTATTTATTGCGCATCACGGTCTATAAGCTCGCAGGCCAGAATAGAATACAGGATAAATGACAATATTCCAGATGCGCTTTGCCCCTGGAGCTATCTTTAAAGCTTTCCCCGGATATCCGGGATCTTCATACTGCCGAGCATGGCTTGATGGATGCGGCTCAAACCCAAGCTTTCGTAGGGCTGATGTTGACACTGTCCCACAACTGATCGAGATTTATGCCTTACTGCCTGATATTTTGGGCATCCAACTATGCTGCGATGCTAAGCATACCTACCCCGTAAGTAGGTAGGTACACATTACCCTGAAGCAGTTGGCAATATGTTCCGTAGGTGTACTCAGCATCTCATAAAATGTGACGGATAAAAGTCGATAAAAGACTCAAAATCACCGAGGCTTCTATTGAATATAACATGTCGTACATACATCTAATGATACTCGTCAACCATGCCGGAGTTTCTCGGTGTCCTAACATTGGAGTTTGAGCGATCGGTACAGGGTATGCATATTCGCAGCAATGAAGTTGCCCTGACCATGAATATGGGAGAAGTTCACAAATCGCAGCAATGGCACCCATTTCATACTCCTAGATTAATATCCGGATCCTAAGCAAGCAACATATTGCAAAAACAAGTACCAAAAAAACTAAAGAAAAAAGGCATGTTTGCGTATAAACTATACAAATAGTCATGCTTGGGTAGAGCTATTTCGTCCATCACTGAAGCAACTGCCTCATGAACAGATATTTCGACAGCCTTTAAATCGGATAGAGTGCCTCCGATGCGATAGCCTAGCCCCTGATCTGAAAAGCCGTATTCACAAACCACAGAGTCTCATAAATTCCCCAGCCACTGCATTGAAATTGCACTTGCAGGCACGTCAACTACTATTCCTGAGTAGTTGGTCCGACGGTGCGCTAGCTAAACACCCGACCTTTCGTAACGGTCTCACCAAATCAAGAAAGAGTATACCGATAAGAACATATGCCATCATTCAGGCTCTGTATCCGTTCAAACGACCGAGAACAGCCAAATTTATGATCACAACATGCCATCTAGACTCAAACCCGGCTGCTTTGCCCAGCTACGGGCATTAATGCTGACGCTAGAACGCTCACCCAAGACGTGGAGACGTTGCCCGGGATAGCCCATGCTCAGCTAGCAGTCTATAGGCCGTTCGTAGAGACTCACAGCTACGACGCTAACAAGCAACCTCACGCAGAACGCCTAACAAGCCACACATTGACTCACCTTCATGTGCCTCTAGAATGTGACACGCATATAGGGGGATCCAAAGCATTGTTTGAGTGTGACTAGTGGTGGGATACCACAGAGGTTAACGGTTGGCTGCGTTAACATCTCTACTTACTGTAACCATCCTGGCAACACCCCTTAAACTTACAGTTCTGATCCCCTGGCAACATCGTGTAAACGACACTAGCAGGCACTCTAGCTTCAGTAAAAATCGAGAAATCGGGCCACAACACGCAGTATAAAGTAGAACCGAGATGACCCTGAAAATGTCTGCCATTTGTGGAGTTTAACACAGCGTCTGGCGGGTTAACCACCCAAAGATGTGATACGAAGTCTGAAAATTTAACAATTGGTATTTGTAGACAATCTTAATGGTCAATTATGTATCTATCTGTACAATTGACATATCCAATAATAACGTTCCGTCAAACACCTCGCTTGTTGTAAGCACCCGAATCTATGTCTATACGCTAATGTTCCAAATTCTATAATGCGGACGAGAGGAAAGTTTTTCTATAAGACAATCACTGTGCTCCAGTCTTCATCCTCGTCAGATCAAGTCCAATCGGCTTAAGCGTCAAGTATGTTGCGAGCGTTGTCCAAGAGATTGACATCGCCCGGGCTGTTCTGAGAGTACCGGGCGTTGAACTTCATGATGTGGCGGACCTTTCGATAGGTGGAAACATCGATGAGAACTGGTCTGTCCACGACGTTCCAGGCCACATCCTGAGCACACGGAGGGGTTGTCAGGAGCCACTGTATTGGAAGACGTTGGAGGATTGTAGGTGTTCGATAAGGCGCTTGAAGTTGAGAGGGCCAGTGGCGGTCACGGATCCGGCTTCGTGGACTTTCTCGACATCATCGAAGACGTTTTCTAGAAGCCTGAGGGGCTTGTCGTCATGTCCAGCTACGTCAATGAGGAAACCGACAACGGCAAGCGACTCCTCTGTATACGAGTTAGCACATTCATGTAGGTATGACAAACACCTTAATAGACTTGTGATCTGAATAGGGGTGTGGCATTGTTATTGACGTACTGCAGTCTTGGAAGACGAAGTGAACCTCCATAGGATAATGCTCTCCATCGATGCGATGCTCGCTAGGAGTGTGGAAGTGGAATTGCTTGAGGGTGTAGTCACGACCATTCAAAGCCAGAGAGCCATTGACAGGGACTTCGAGTGTTGTGCCGAGATTCTCCAGCTCGCCCCTTTTTGTAAGTAGGAATGTCAATAACCAGCTCTTTGCCGCGTACTGTGTGTGTGGTCGACGGTTGGATGTCGATGGGTGATTGTCCATGTCCCAAGGCACAGTCCATGTTTCCCGAGCCCACACCATGCCAGTTCAATGGTCCTTCAAGTCCAGTGTAGCCAAACTTGGGCTTGATGCTTCCTCACTACGAGGATTAAGAGTTGTTCCATGATCGCACATGGCATTGGCCATGGAGGCGATGGAACCAAACAGTAGGAAAAACTTCATTTTAATAGGGGATACTGGGTATCTGTTGGAAGGTGGTAAATGGAATTATAAAAGAATGCAAAGATAACAAGTTCTGTTTTTCTTGGCCTTTTATTTCATCGTAGCCTTGCCATGAAGCTTTATATAATCGGACTCCCGGTAAGATAAGCACCACAGCCTCGAATCGCTCATGATCTAATAATACAAACACTGGTTCCCATCTTCAGCTCACTTTCCTCATCGACCCAAGTGCCAGGAGGTATCCACCCGCGCTCCCTGTTCGCATCCCACGGAGAACTCGGAAATATTAGCGATAGCTCGACTCCCCCATATTCGGTGAAGCGTGGGAGCTGTCAGCGAACACAATAGGAATGGAGCGACACGTTGCAATCAAAACCGTTGCAACGGCCACTAACGGGGGTATCCCACCGGTACCGAGGATCACGGAGAAGGACCACTCTGCTCTACCTAGCCCCCAAAGACTTATCCCTTTTCAGTTGCAAATGTCCATCCTCAGAAGGGAGGTCATCACTAGCTTGAGTACAGAAACAGTAATACAGACAGTTAGGTTTAGTAGCTTAATTGCGGCATCTATGTTTAGTCCGAACTAGACAGGGGGACAGGGCGCATGTGAAGGTCTAGACTGGGCATGTCGCGCACACAACAATCTCACATCACTTCAAACTTACAACTAAAAGGTTGCTATGCCTGTAGCTGAGGGCGTGCCGTATGAGTATGTGGCATCGGTGTTATATTTCTTCAAGGACTAAACGTGGCCATCCTTTCCCTCGTCGGCGCTGCATCTTTCCAACTCAAGCAGCACCCACTCCAACCGAGTAAGGATTCAAACGGTTACGGGCTACAATTCAAGGGAGGATAGGGTGGGCAATTATTCCCTTGTGATCGACCCTCGGTCGGAAGCTCCGTAATTTTGTGCTGACATGAGATAAGAGTATGATGAGATTACATGGGTTGCGCTCCAGCGAGGCATTTGCCATTCCGGTATGAGCCAACTGAAACGTATTAGAGATAGAGTTGTTTTGTTTAAGCAATGACCAGGGAGCTTAATTGCACCCAGACGATTAGGTTATCTATAAGCAGGCGACACGAAGCATCGCTTATGGCTTGCGATCCATGCTCTAGCTTTCTGTCAACGCCTCAGCTTTCTGAGGATTTACGACCCATGTTTGAGCAGCTGAAGCTAACGGTTCAAGCCATCATGCTAGGTTCTTACGTTTCATGGTAAGAATGGGAACGTTGCAAGGACGAGGCATTGCTGAGCGGCTGGAGCGTAGAAGTGACTCATCAAAGCCCACTCATTATCGCAAGTGGAAAGTCGGAGGAGGAGTAATGCACTCGTACCGCGATGGTTGCATTCAAGTCTTTCGCTGTGGTGCCATCCACGCTAGAGGCAATACTGTGTCCGTTTTGGGACGAAGCCGCAATTGCGCACCATTTCCTTCGAGCATCTCGCAATAGCTCATGCATGCAGCTGTAGTGATGCGAGAGGCGGAGGAAATTCGGGATTGAAATGCGGAAATGCAATCTTTATACTTGATGTACCAAATATCTAGGACAGATCAAGTAGAGACGTCTGCAGATAGTGAAGTAGAGTGTTCTATATCATGTGAAGGTACCAAGATTGACGAGGTGTTGTTGACGATTTTATAATTGCTATATATATTTTGTAAGTTGCCAAGTTCCTAATTCATGTGTGGTTGATCTTAGTACGATTATAGGAGTTCTATCTTTGCCAAGATTCAAATAGGCCAGCCACGTGCTCTATTACTTAGTGCCTGCCACTGACCTACACATGGCTGAGCGAGGAGCTTGAGCAAGATGACAAGTCAGGGACTTGCATTCATGAGCTTGTGACCAAGCTACAACGCTCTGTTATATTCGGAGATTGCAAAAACGACACCATCTAGGAGATGTGCGCGATGAGGGGTTTGTCCTTGCAACCCCACGATTTCTGGCGGAGAATCAGCAGCGAAACTGATCAGCTGCGGTTTTCCTTGGCACCGACACTGTTCTAGACCAAAGGCGATGTGCCAACCCCGGAATTGGTTTACGTGCACAAGATTTAACTTAGGTGGTGCCAGTCCAGGGGCCCGGTTCAAAGGTAAAAGACTGTGCGCACAGCCAAGCACACGAGATGCTTATCCAACAGGAACACCTAGCCGAAGCTAGTATTTTGGACCCAACGGCAATGTTGAAGGAAACGGGCTTCTGGCGGCGAGTCATTCATCGACTATCGACGCCATGGGCTAAGAGCAACCCTAGATCTAGCCACCATATCAAAATCAGGGGAAAAACGCACGGGGTGACGTAGGTCAGGACGCGTCTACAAACATGCAGGATACAGTAGTTCGACGCTAGGGGCTTCTTCCATCCCCAACATTCCGATCGATCTGGGTTCACTGGGGTGATAAAACACTCTCAAGTGACGAAAAACACTGTGTATCCGGATGATCGGATCTGGCTCAAATGGCATACGGCCGGCGAGCCGTGAGCCGAGTCAAAGTCAATCATACCAGCTTGACTGTTTTGCCGCAAGAGCCAATTGCTGAAGGCGACAGGACCGTATTTACGTATCGCCATTGACATCGATGATGTTGAGACATTATGAGTCCCCGTAGATCCCCTTTCTATATATATAAATCTCTCAAGATGTGACGCCAATTGACTTTACATCGACACTAACAGAGATCGGACCAGGACAAGGTACGTAGAGGTTCGTCGGATGCTGGTGGTGAAGCTGAGCCTACATTTATTAAAGTACCTACACTTGTTGCGCGTGCCCCATGGTGATCCTTCACCTAGAATGCAACCTTATGCCTCTTCCTCAGGGGTTCGAGGGAAGCGAGAGCAGGCTCTCCTCAAGAGCCGAAGCCAAGTAATTTAACTCCCACAAGCCATTCGCCGGGCATGCACGGATTAGGAAATTGGGGCTACCTGCAATAAGCGCTTTGTTATAATAACTTATGGCTATTGACAATTGTCCAGCCAGTCGCAAAAGGTGGAGCTGGGCACGTTGAATGACGAGCTTGGGCCAAGGCACGCACGAGTGGGCGAACAGACATTGGGGGATGCCATTGCGCAGAAGTCTCAAACACCGAGATACAGCAGAATTCGGGACGAAAAGTAAGCTAGCACCAACGAGGCGCCCTCATTATGCCGTGTTTATGACCCGCCGGAGCGAAACATGGAGAAACATGAGGGTAGAGGAGTAGCCTTGACCGGAGCCGTCTGCCTCGTAATCTTGGCTCAAGGCTGCGGCGATGTCTTATTACCAGGCGACTGGATGTACAGTACAAGGCAGCAAGTACTAGAAACACAAGCGTAGAATATTCGAGCAAGCCAGCGAGCGACATACATACCGCTCAATGCACTTTACTGTACTCTGTATGCACGACAATACCCGTCCAGTCGTGGGTCGGCCGATCGAACGATCAGCGGCCTTTCCCAAGAGAAGGTGGCAGAAACTTCTGGGTGGGAAGATCCATCCGCACGAGCCAAGGCATCGAATCAGCGAAAAACAATTCGATTGCAAAACGCAAATGCAAGAATGGTAAGGTGAAGAAGTTATCTAGGCATGCATGGGGGCTTCTTGTACTCTTTGGGACCGCGTTATCCACATGCGATTGGCTCTTGAGTCCATATTGTTGTGGTGGTAATCGATGGCGCCATGTTACAGTAGCATTCACAGCGAATTGATGCATGGATCCAGCAGGTAGGCAGGTAATATGGCATCACGCTGCGGCCGCGGCGATCGGGATCTCGTCCCATTGGAAATAGGATTCTTGCTGCACACCACATCCACGGCCTGAGCGAGACGGCTTGCACCGGGGACTGGCTGGTTGGGATGATGGACAAGCTTTTCGACGGCGACGACGGCGACGACGACGACGACGACGACGACATGGACATATGTTAGAGACTTCTGACAGACGGGGACGGCCTCGTGTTTAGGTCCGGGTATCCGCAGGCTTTGGATCGGCCGTCCACGAAGGGCATTGATGTACTCTACTTCGTGTCTGCTCCACACCCAGGCGCTCCATGGCCATGGGGTCCTTGTTTAGCGCAGCATAGGTCAATGCCACGGCCGACCAGTGATCCAATCATGACCCGCGCCGACTCCCAGACGCATCAACATTTGTTGTTGCCCACAGCTGCAGGCGCGCGTTGTGCATATCAAAAGTCGAAGGTGAGTGCGATGAGCAGGGAAGAATAGGGGATAGGGATGGAGATGGGGATGGGGATGCGAGGGGCGGGGAACCGATGGGTAATTTTTTTTCTTGTACTCCTTCTTCTTTCCTTTCGTTCCTTGGGTTTCCTTCGGATAGATTGGAGCAGCATTGACCAGGCTCATCTCAATTTGTCTCGAAATCGTAATGGGGAGATGAGCAGGCCGGTAAAACTCTGAGATGAAGTCAGTATGCAAGTATTTGTCCACGGTGGACCCGAACATGTCTGTTTCCATCACATCCGGCGAAGGAGACTTTTTTTCTGGATTCTTTTCTGGATGGATGCTGCAAGCATCACTTGCTAAGCCGCACCAAGGCAAAGGCTACCGTTCTGAGTGGAGGAGACGCGAGCACAGGCTTTGGTTCAGCGCACCCTTAAAATGGCTAAAATTGTACCCGTATCGTCGTCTACAGCAATGTATGTATGGCTGGCTTCCATTGCCGTGGACCGAACGACGCGCGCTACCACGGACCACCCAGGCTCGAGTACAGGTACAAGTGCAGATGCTGCACCTCATCTGTAGCTGCAGGGCGGTCCCGCCTTGAGGTGAGGATACGATACGAGACGGACGGATACAGGACTCCCCGGTTGGCCAGGCATACCGTACATAATACCGTACATAATACCGTACCGCACCAGACCGTGTCTACCGACCCGTATGTACCTACCATACATGCACCCGTCTACATACCTACCTACCACACCATGCCAGCCATGCCATGCTATACCGTCCACGTCCATGTACCGTACCGTGCCGGAACGCATGCGTATCCTGAGTACTGTACCTTGACCTTGACGCACGGGGTGATGCTGGTCAGCTATGCCTGGGTACCTGCCTGTACTGGGCATGGATCCCTTCCAGGCCCCTAAGGGTACCTGAGTAGCGGTCGCTGGCGCTCACCCTCTGGTTCGCTAGGGGCACGCATGCCACTGTAATCATCCGCCATGGCGACCAAGAGCCGCCAGCCCAAGGCGCGGTAGGTACCTACCTGGCGAGGACCAGGCAAAACAAATCTGGTACTATATCTCAGAGCCAAGACGTCCCCTTTAGCGCTAAGGTACCTTTAACACCCCCGCCTGCGTCCCCTTGTGGCAGTTAGCCGGACTTTTTGCTTGAATGCTCCTTTGGGTGTAGCCACTGACTGGTCCTGGGGCCACTCGCTTGATTGAATCGAATCCATCCATTTGCTTCGCTCTCCCTCCACTCCCTCCCTCTCCTTGCCCAGCACCAGCACCGAACCACCATCGCCGTCCTCAACCTTTCCCTCGAGGTTTGCCTGCTCGTTAATTTTCTCTTCTCTTCGTTTTCCCACCTTATCCTCATCGCTGTTTTCTTTATCGGTGTTCTTTTTTTCTCTTCCGGCCGCCTCGTTGCTGCATAGTCGTTTGGTCTCGAGTACAGCAACTTTCGCCTCTACCCTTTCTCTCTCCTTCGCTCTCCCCACGATCGACCACGAACCACTCCCGACTGAAAAACCTCCCTTGTCTTACCATCTCCCTCGAGCGCTGCGTTGCACATCTTGCCTTGACCATCACATCGCATCACATTGCATTGCCTGCCTGCCTTGCCTTGCCTTGCACGCCGTCTCGTGTCTTTCTTTCATCGTCCTTCCCTCGTGGCTGTGACGTGCTACGCCCTCGAAGCTCCTGCTGCCAACCTCGACTCAGGAACCAACAGCACGTAAACCTCTGCCTCCCCGATCCTCCAACCAATCCCAACGTCGATCTGAATAGCCTCGACTTCCACATGCTTTGCTCTACATAGCTGGGGATCTGCCGTGTCTTCTTGACACCCCTTGATCTTGCTGCCTTCAGTCACCTCGTAAAGGGTGGTTGACTTACCTCATTGTGACACTTGAGGCAAGCCGGGACGCGATTACTGGAATCCTTTCTGGTCATCACTGTTCTTGATCTTCTTCTTCCTATTTCGAGCTGTGGCTCAGCCAGGAACAATAGAACCTCGGATTCTTGTCCGACTGCAAGATCGACAGATCTAATTCAACGGCAAAGAAGGTATGATCTGATTTGTTGCAAACCACACATTGGACTTTTCTGTCACGCACCTGCCTTGCTTCACATCTACCTCTATAGCTCCTTGATTTGCTGCCCATTCGTGGCTATGGGCTAACAATTGTTTTGTGGCAGTTGGTTTCTGCGTTTTGTTGACTGCGTTGCAACCACGGCCTTTGACCGCTGCAACCATCTCCTCCGAAGCCGACATTGCAATATCGGTCATTTCGGCTCGCATCCAAATTCAACTTGTGAGAAAAGCATGGCCGCGTTGGTGCAGACCTATCCTCAACAGACTGGCACGATAACAATGCTCCAAACTCGACCAACGTCCAACACTACCATGATGGCACCCGGCCAGCAGCAACCTACTCACCAGTTCGCTGGTGCCCAAGCACCGCGATCACAATATCATGCTGCCGCAGCCGCTCCCGTTTACCGCGGTAGCACTGTCCCTGTTCAACCGTATGCATTCACTGCCACGCCCAGTTTGAACCCGGCGATGCCCTGGCAACAGCCGTATGGAACATACAGGACAAACTCTTCACCAGCGGTTCCTGTTGCTCAAGGGTTTGATCCCAACTTTGCTCATCGTAGCCGCTCTCAACCTATGAACCAGGCTTATATGTACCATATGGGTGTTGGCCAAGGCGGATCCCGAGATGACTCTGCCATCGTGCAGGCTAGGAACATCGTCCCTGCCCCGCGACCACACTCAGCTGCCTATCTATCTGCGTCAAACCAAGGCACCAGCCCCAGGGCACTTCTGCTAAACCTGCACCTGAGAGGTATAGAAGAACTAGCGCTCAGAATGCGCAGCATGGTCGCTCGCAGTCATCTACCCTTCCTCCTACCCTCGGAATGGGCTATGGGCAGAACAACTCTAGCCCTTCGCTCGTGGCGCGGCCTACCAGCCTCTACGCTGTTGGATCGAGTCGATCTGCGGATGATATGGCCTTGTATCGCCAATCCTCCATGGAAGACGTCAAGAGAGCAAGACAGCAGAGCATTCGCAGCAACACCTCCTCGAATAAATCCAGCAACCACGAGAAATCGAGGCCAGATGAGTCCGCCTCTGCTGGCAAGCCGCGTGAGATGGACGGGAAAACCCTGCGTGTTGTTCCCATGCACTCTCGCAATCCCAGCTCGGAGAGCGTGACTTCTACCCGAAGTAGCCATTCTCGGCCTTCATCGGTACGATCCTCCTTCCTTTTTCCATTGCCCAATCACGACCGCTACCCATGTCGCAGTGCTAACCAGGATTAATGTACAGGCTGCCAACCGCAATGTGTCTGCCCCCACTGGCAACCCCTCTTTGTCGACCTCTGACGAAATAACCGGGAAATCAGATCAGCCTAGGTTAATTAACATTCCCTCACGAGTGTCATCCGCCGATGCTTCGAAGCGCGTTCTCAGCCCTTCGCCTCTTTCCAAGCCGATGGCGATGTCGAACGGACCGGCTGAAGATGGCTCCACAGCCGCCGCTCCGGCTGCAGCGTCGGGAACCTCGAATGTTAACCTGGAATCACCCGCCGCGAGGCAGCTGGCTGCAATCAATCAGAAGGGCAACAAAGCGAAGAGCAAAACTTCGCGACTCCGCAGAGCCTTTTCTTTTGGTAGTGCTGCCGAGTTCCGCAAAGCTGCCGGAGACGAACCAGAGGTTGGGGACAAGGCTGAGCCCCATAGACTTCACAAAGACCCGACGCCGGACGAGGCGTACGATGCAGAGCAGGCCAGAATTGCGGAGGCCCAGGAAGCCGCAGGTATTGGAAACAGTATCTACGGTAGCCGATTCTTTGGCTCGACGGATAACCTCTCCATCTCCTCGACCGCATCATCTGCTTCGATAATGATCCGTAAGATGGGTCGTGGCATGAAGAAGAGCACACGCTCGCTTGTCGGCCTTTTCCGACCCAAGTCTGTTATCGGAGTTCCTGCAGCGGAGGCGTTGGCGCCGGAGGCTAGCCAGGCGACTGTTTCTATGATCACAGTCGAAGCGGAGACGCGTCGTGTTAACGTCTCTGCTGATCCTCAAGCTGGCAATGGCGGAACTAGCTTCCCTCACTTGGAGCGCAACTCGATGGATGCTAGCCAGGTTCCCGAGATGGTTCAGGAGAGCGCTGAAGGCGCCACAGGAGAGAATGCTGGCCCGCGTAAAAGCATCATGGGTGGAGACAAGGAGCGAGCTGAGGTGCTCGCAGCTGTCCGCAAGGGCATTCTGAAGCGTATGTCTGATGAAGTCTTTGGAGTAATGAATAAATTTACTGACCAGCCATTAGGATCCACGAGCCCCAACAAGCGTGCGGGTGAAGGCCCGCTGCAGCTCGATCTTCCCGGAATCCCAGCCATCACTGATTCACCCAACTCGAGCGCCCCAGCACGCCTAACGATGATAACCAGAGTCATCGACGAACTGGTTCCATTGCTATTGGCAACGAGGATTATTTCATGAGTGCCTTGCGCCTTCGACAGGACACCAAGAGTGCACCGGGAACACCGTCAGGCACTATCAAGCGCAATGCGACGTTCTCGCCCCGAATCGTGTTCCACGACACCTGGCCCAGCCAAGAATATGACCGACGTGGCGAGATTGCTACCTGTAACCGCCTGACGCCAATGCTGGCTCAGCAGATCAAGGAGGAGCTGAACAGCTTCAAGATGGTATGTCCCTTTTGCCTCGCTTTCCTTGTGCTTGCTAACACGATGCAGGAAATGGAGGTCCACGAAAACTCCAAAATCTACACTCACTTTTTCTGATGACGGCTACGCCCATGGCATATCATATTTGTCAGCTACTGCATTCCTTCACAGCAAAGGTTGTTGGGCCTAGAATCATGTATTCCTGTATATTTGTCACTCGAGGCGTTGAGGGACAGCATAGTAAGGTGTCAAAGGCGTTCATTTTTGTCATTTCTTTCCTTAAGCCTCCGGTTGTGGAATTTAGACCAAGAGTCTTACATGTCTTTTTAATTTTCTTTGCGGAGTCGAGCGGAGGAAGACTAGTTATTATGTGAAGGGCTACCGCAGTCTGACTAGAGACTGGACGGAGGGTGCGCAGCATCCTATTGCAATGAGAAGTCATTTCTTTCTCCTGATAAACCTTGTATTTTGGGCGATGTTGTTGGTGGGAGTTTTGAGAGAAGAAACATTGCTTTGCTTTGTATTGATGTGGCAGCGTAGTGCCGTTGGAGTGCAGCGTTGGATGCTCGCTGGCTTCGACATTCAGAGCAATGGCACGACCAAAGTCTTATGGACCTACTAGGATTATTGCTTGGACAGGGACTCTGTAGTTTGGTTGAACATGGGGTGCTTCATACAGGGTCTCATTCGACCCACTTGCGTCACTCTTGTAGATATTATGGGGGCTATCAGTCCTGCACCGCGATAAGAAAATGTGCCCAGTTTTATTTTTTTAGAGTCCTCTCTCTGACTGTGCCCGCTATTGTCCTTGATCCTCCACCATTGCGACTACGCCGACCTCTACTCCATCCACACCAGTTTGCGGTTGTCGGTGGCCGGATCAACTACTCAGCTCTTGGAGAGTGTTGCGTTGAACAGAGGAGGCCTGGGAAAGACGGCCTCATGCTCTGGGGTTGGTTGCGACAGACGTGCGCACCCCGGTGTTCCTCACAACTTCGATCTTCCCTCGGAAGCCTTCGGCGCGCCCAGTTTGCGACAATGGCGACCGAGACCACTGCGACCGCAGCCGGAGCCGCGCCTGCGGTGAAGCTACATGGCAGGGCGTTCTATGAGAGCATTGGCAGCCCCAAATTTGTCGTGGCCCCCATGGTGGATCAGTCAGAATTTGTGCGTTTCCCTCCTATGCGACACGAGTTGAACGACGCTGACAGACTGAATAGGCATGGCGACTACTATCCCGATCGTTTCTCACGGACGAAGAGAAGTCGAAGATGCTTGCCTACACCCCCATGTTCCACGCCCGTCTCTTTGCGCAGGAGGAGAAATACCGAAAGGCGCATTTCCAGGCCATTCGTCCTGGCACCTCCGAACCATGGCTGGACGGCAACCCGACCCTCGACCGACCACTGTTTGTTCAGTTCTGTGCGAACGATCCCGATATGCTCCTGGCCGCTGCCAAGGAGGTTGCCCTCACTGCGACGCTGTCGATCTGAACCTGGGCTGCCCTCAGGGTATCGCAAGGAAGGGTAAATATGGCGCTTTCCTGCAAGAGGACCAAGACTTGATCTTCCGCCTCATCAACATCCTCCACAAAGAGTTGTCTATTCCTGTGACGGCCAAGATTCGTATCCTGGAGACGAAGGAGAAGACTTTGGAATATGCGCAGAACGTGCTTCGAGCAGGTGCTTCTATCCTGACTGTCCACGGTCGACGAAGAGAACAAAAGGGTCACTTGACGGGAATTGCGGACTGGAAGATGATCAAGTTCTTGAGAGATAGCCTACCACCAGACACTGTCATTTTCGCGAATGGCAACATTCTCCAGGAGGCTGATCTGCAAAAGTGCCTTGACGCAACAGGTGCGGATGGCGTGATGAGTGCAGAGGGAAACCTGAGCGACCCAGGTCTCTTTGCCAAGCCGCCACCCCTGGAAAGCACGAGAGGAATTCTGGGTTGGTAAGGATGGCAGGTCTGGCTGGAGAGTCGACGCTGTAACCAGGCGTTACCTGGATATCCTGCACAAATACGCCCTGGGAAGTGAGCCCCCGCCCGACGACCGCTCTTTATTCCGGGAGACGATGTTGCGTGGATGACGGAGAGTGATCAGGCAGAGTCAGATGGAGACGAGCCGGCCAGGAAGAAGGTGAAGCGAGATAACTACAAGGAGTTGCAGGCCTCACCCAACTTCTCGGCCGTACAGCCACATCTATTCCATCTTCTGCGCCATTTTGTGTCCAAGCATACCGACATCCGTGACATGCTGGCCAAGGCTCGCCGTGACGGTATTGCCGGCTACGAGAGGGTGTTGGCAGCCGTGGAGCGCAGGGTTGCAGAGGGCTTAATCGAATACGAGAAGACCGACGGCAAGAGCTTTGCCGACGAGCTGGTCGTTCTCGAGAAGAACAAGGAGCTGCTTCCTGCGGACGAGAGCTCGGCTGGCACCATCTACGAGTGCAAACGCCCCTGGTGGGTTGTACAGCCCATCATCCGACCGCTGCCTAGCGAGGCACTGGCCAAGGGCGCCATCAGCATGAAGAAGAAGGATAAGGAGAAGGCCGTGGGTACTGAGCAGGCAGCATCGGGAACGGGCAGCGGCACGACGAGTGCCACGTTAACGCCTGGACCTGTCGAAACGCCAGTCACTAACGAAGCTGGTACGGTGTCACAGGCTCAACAAGAGAAGGATGAGGAGGCGGCTCAAAAGAAGGAAGAGATCGCGTCGAGGGACAACTTGGTGGCTGGTTGAAGGTGTAGATGTAGTATAATAATAAATTAGACATTCTAGAAAGCATCCCAATGCAGCGTTTACTTCCCGAATGAGGGGCCGTGATACGGAGCTGCTTGTGGCCGGAGACCCCACTTATCCCGGCCGAGAGTCAAACGGTCGAGGTCTTGGCGACCCGCAGTTACCAGATGCTGTGGAGTCGGTGTTTGCTTAAGAGTGTGTGTTCGCATTCTTGTTTTCAGGAAGAGTCAGGTGAAGAAATGCCCCAAAGTGCTACCTGCGCCGTCGTTTGCAAATCTCAGATATGATGTGTTCCCTTACAGCTCAGTGTTTCATCGCTGCATATCCTCATGGACGCCAGTTCACTCCCTTCGTTCCTTTCCCCACGTCTTCTGTTTTCTCTCCTTGAAGCGGCAACGTCTACCAACGAGCCACCAGATGATTCTAGAGCTGGGCTCCTCTAACGATTATCCAGAAAGAAAGCGTGATAACCATTGCCCAGAAGGCAATATCCAACATCATGGTGTAGATCCTACCGAAGGGTAAAGACCCATCCGGCCGAGTTTAGGATATTAGTATTGGCATGAGATTTTCTATCGAACAAGCCGAGAAGAGAGGGAAGGCAGTAATTGACTCACAGAGCATCGTGCACAGCTGAGTAGACAAATGCCGAAGAACAAATTCAGAAGATATTGAAGTTCAGACATGGTAGCGTTGTGTAGTCAGACTCTGTGAGCTGGTAAGGTGGTTTAGTTGGGACTTGGTTTGTTCCAAGGGCTGGTTGCTTTTGGTTTGCTTTGCGATTTGGAAAGATAGGGGTTTAGAAGAGGTGAAAAGAATGCGTAGACAGAGTTTTGTACGTGATTGATCTCACGTGTTCGTCTTTGGTCTGCCTGTAGCCGTGATGATATCAATACTGCAGGTTGCCGTGCAGTGACTTTCAGAACAGCGTGAGTGCGGATCTTCTGTTTTGCTTGCAAACACCATTGAACAATGGTAAAAGAATGACGTTCTATGACACACCCGACCTTGGGTGCTTAAGAGGGCATAGGGTGTATTTGACCAACCCCAGCTGGAAGAAACTGTTTTAACACAATTAGGCATCAAATACGGTGTACTATTTGTCAAGGCAACTGCAGCTCGTGTAGCCATCTTGGAGACCCTTTGACCCGAAGGAATATTGCACTGTATTTAACCAAGTAGCAATGAACAAACAGCGAACTGGTCGATAGTATCCATGTTGTTTGATATCGCGATGCCTAAGTCAAGCCGTGTGCTCTATTTACACATCCTCTTCCTCCCCTCCTGCTTCTTCCTCTTCCTCTTCTTGTTCCTCCTCCTCCTCGCTATAATTCCAATCAAGCATCATTTGACAAATCTCCATTAGTCTCGCATCATTCGGCGTACCACCCAATGGATACTTCTCCACCACATCGGCCTGAGCTTTGAACAATGATTTCATGACTTTGCTAAATTTTTCCCCAGGTAAAGTTATGATTTCCTCGGGAATCTGTGATCTCATACAATCGTAAAGCTTAAACAGACCAACTACGCCTCTCTTTTTCACAATGAAGGCCATTAGCTTGCAATTTTTCTCCACGAACGTTGCTCGAATGATCGACTCATCAATTTGGAAGGGAATTTGTGCATGGCTTATAGCAAGTCCCATTATATCTGAACCGTGGTTCATATTCTTTGTCGTAGCAACGATGACCTTGGTGTCAAAGTTGACCTTGCCAGAAGAATCCCAAATGGCCAAGAATGTGTCCACGTCCACTTCGGCCGCCGCGACTGCTAGGATTTCTTGAGCGATTCCGACGTCAGAACCTCGATGGGAGAACAGCAATTTGATACCATGTAAGCAGGCCTTTTCGTTTCTTATAACAGCTTTAATGAGATCCTCATTAATTTGAAGTTCCGGCCTTCGGGTATCTAAAAGTAAGTTGAGCATCCATGCCTCCTCGGTATCTGGGTCTGGGACACCGAGTCCTTTTAAAATGACACGCTCAGTGAGCTGTATTTTTGAACTCTCGATTGCGAAGACAGCGTTCCAAAACTTTACGTCAGTAAACAAGTATCTGAGTGCATATAGGAGTGTATCCTCGTTGATACACAAATCACCTCGATGCATAACGAGCAGAGTCGCTCTTTCGTCCTTGCTGTCGATGGCGGTACGTATATGTGCATTTGTTACTGAGATTATCCTTCTGCCCAGCTGGAAGAAGCTGGCCACGCCTTCCAGTAAGCCCAAATCTATCGCGAATTCAAAATTTGCTGTTGAAAACACCTCGTTCAACCCAAATCGGTCGACAAACATGTCCAGAATTTGAGAAGTCATTCTGGGGTTGGTGAAAGCCCACTTAACCACAATATCTGAAAGCTCGAGTCTAGGCTCAGCTAAAAACACTTGCAACGCCTTTGCATTGAACGCCATTACTATCGAGACGTGAAAAGCTTCACGTCGCGATAGTTCTTCTTTCGCTCACTAACGATAAGATCCAGGAATTCGGCATCGTCTTCTAAGGATTTAAGATTATCTAACGTCAGTTTTGTCAGAGGCAAACCAAGCTTCAATAAACATGAGAATGTTTCGAAACTGCCGCTATGAATAGCATCTACCAGTGGTGACTTGATGGGCGAACACTCTTCATCTTTTATCCTGATGTTCTGTAACGACTGGAGAATATCCTCTGTATACCCATCGGCGTACACGGCTCTAAATAGAGGACTTTCATACTGCTGCATGGCGAAAAGGTCATCTATGATAGTCCAAAGCCCATAGACAGCGGCAATTGTCAAGGGAGGCACGTCCGCCGACCCAGCAGAGTATTGAATTTGTATTTCGGCTTCACTCGCACCTATATATCCCCACCATGCTTGCAAGACTGATGAGTTTGCAGTAAAAAACTTAACGTGTGAACTCTGAAGAGTAAACTCCTTTTGTGCCATCCGAGCATGATATGGCCAGTAATCGCAAGCGTATTCAAGAAGATGACCAGAAGACTGAGCAGACTTACTGCTTTCGGGAAGATGCCAAATTATTTCATCTAGACATCGATACGATAGGTCAGCGTGAAGTTTTTTATCATTCTTGCCATATCGAGCGTCAAGTCTATTGTAAATAAATTCCCTTGCTGTCTGATGTAGGAGTGTTACTTGTTCGGTTGCAGCTTCACATAAGTAAGTGCGAGAGATGACAGCGAAGAATTGTAGATCGCCTATGCGTTCACGCATGAACTGAACGCGTGTTTTCTCATCTTCCTCGGTGTCAAGTTGGCACGCCTCCGAGAGCTCGAGGAGCGTCATGGGACGTTTTGCTGCAGCAATGAAGCCCAGTATACGCTGGTAACTGTTCATGTCCTCTTCTGATGACTTGAGGAGCGATTCGAACAAGTTTGTGTAAAGTGAATCAAGGCCTTTGGGAAGTCTCTTTAGATGTTTGACGGCATTCCATGAAGACAATGTTTGTAAATCTTGGTATGCAAAGCCAACCCAGAGAAACGTGCCTTCAGCTTGTAATTCGAGTATATTTATGAGTTCTTCTTTAGTGGAAGATGGATAATTCTTAGCCTCGGAAAGTTTCTGTATCGCATGATGAATATATTTCTGGATTGCCTGCCCAAGTTGCGGATATGAGGCCAAGTCTAGATCCAAGAAATTACCTAGTTGGTGACGAATTTCAGGATACGGCCGACTCAATAACAGCACGCTCAATCTTATCTGCGAGCTCGATTGTCTGAAAATCTCTTGGATCTGACGATAGAGCATGCTTTGTGACTCTCTGGGGCATTCATCTATCGCATCTATAATGCAAAAGATGTGCCTGTCATCCTGAAGTGTAACAACTTCCATCAATAACTGCCACAAATGATAAAAACCATTGAATAAGCTGTCGCCTAGACGCCTATGCTTTTCTCGAATTGACTTCAGTAGAAGTTGCGGGTAAGTTTGGAACAGATGCCCTAGCAATCCTCGCATGATAGACACCAGGTTGCTTCTCGCTTCATATTTGGAGTCACATAGAAAATATGTTAGACATTTCCTTGTGTCATTTTCGAAGCGAGCCGACAAGCGGTCTATGAGATATGTGGCGATTGTAGATTTGCCTTGACCGGGGTTCCCGTGTAGCCACAATATATTGGGTGGTGCACTGTTGCGTGCTTGGTTGCTTGCCTCTGGGTTCAACCATGTGGTAAGCTCATCAGTATCAAGAACCCAATCACAGGTGCCGTCGACATAACCGCCTGTCTGATCCTTACGAGCTTCTCGTTGAATAGACGGTATAGTAAGGAGGTCTGTGAATAAGTCTCTCAAGAATTTGGCACCTTCTTCTAACCCGCTAGACTCCGAAGTACCTGTTGGGCACTGTTAGCCTGTATAACTAACGATAGAGTAGCGGGCTAGGGATTCCGACCGAAATAAATATTATTTGCATTATACTGGGCGCCAGAACCTGTGTTTGCATATTCCCTCCTTGATTGGTATTGACATTCTGAGAGCCTTCACCTATATTTCGATAAGTGCTAAGAGGCACATGGCGTGCGGTGTTTCTAAAGTCAGAGGTGCCATTGGGAGATGCTGGCCGCTTCATCATGGCGAACGGTTGCGACTTGAACACAGGAAATGTATAAAATCGAGGGTCTGGGCTGCTTCGGTCTCATCGCCACATAGGAATATATGTTGACAAATCTTCGACAGCGTGCTTGATTGGTCAGTCGAAGCGGAAATCTCCTTTGGAAATCAGGGTCAACCAACAAACAGCTGAACAACCCCGGCCCCATCTCTCTCTCTCCACGTAGGCAACCGCGGCACTGTCACATACGCCGTATATCTACTTTCTCTTGAGATACCTTGAAGATCCCGCTGGCTTTCCACCCTTATCGACCGATCTCTCATTCACACAGAAGGGTTGTCAACAATATGTCAGGATTTGAGGTTTTTGGTGCTGTTACGGGTGTCATTACCGTCATAGAGGCTGCGATTGAAATAAGGCAGAGTCTTGTTAATGCCTGCAACGCCCCTCAAGCATTCACGGAGGTTGGCAATAAGCTTCCCTCGTGCGAAATGTTCTCCGTACGATCGAGGAGGCGGCCAGACAGGCAAACAACGAAAATTATGGCACAAACCTCATCCCTCTTGTCAATGACTGCAAGTCCAAGGCTGAGCAAATAATCGGTATCTTGCGGCAATCCATGTCAACGGTCCAAGAATTTGGGTTCCAGCGGTTCATGCTAGCAATGAAGCAATCCCAACTAAACGCCTTGTTGGAGGCGTTGATGAAGGACATATACCTTCTCGCCGCTCATAACACCATCTGTGGAGCACCTCAAGCACGAGCAGATGAGGTGTTGAACTCCATACGCAATCTAATCGCGGCACATGAACAGGCCAGCAATAAAGGGCCGACTTATAACAATTGGAATGGCACACAAACGATCAACAATGGGCCAGACAACTCAAGCTATCACAACACAGGAACTGGCCAGATCTATGTTGGACAAACGATGAACTTCGGTTCCAATCACTAACTGGTTTTCAACAAGTGGTAGTGTCTAGCCAAAAGGAACACAGAACTCGGATCATGGTAAACCTGTGACAATTGAGGAGATGATGATAAAGCACGGAGCCACTAATCGCATGTTTGCTACTAGGTCTTGCAGCAAGCCTGACTAAGAACCGCGAACGAATGCCTGGAGAACTTTAGAAACTAGTCATGAGTGAATACATACAATTAGCTGTTGAGCTCCGCTCGACAGGGGTATTGGCTTCATCAACCTGGACAGAGCCCTTTCAAAAGGAGGCTTTGGGTTCGGACCATGCTTGCGCCTTGGAGCGGCAAGGGATGTGGAACTTGACTTCTTCGCCGGCGGCACTGCTATACTAGCTGTTACTTATTCTTCGTAAGTGTTTGAAGTTGTGATGCGGATTGTGGCAATAGAGTGTGCTCACTCAAAGACTTGACATAACGGTTAAATGTAGGAGCTTAACATCGTAAGGACTACGAACGTGTTGTTATTCAGCCACTAAGTCTGTGCAATGATACAAATATGACTCTAATTGGTTTACGGAGACATCTCCTACCATGATTGTCAATTCATCCATGTTTCTAACCCATGAGGCTAGGAAAGATCTCATAAGTCGGCGGGCTGAACTAACCTGCAGTATATGAAGGGAACATGATTTTAGGAAGATCAGCTGCAATGAAAGTCTATGCAGAATATGAAGTGGCCTATGGGGAACTCTATGTGTCGTTGAATTGGACGAGAGCAACTCCGGCCGCCACGGGGCTAGACCGGGCCGGACTAGCAGCAGCGCGGTCCGGCCCCATTTATGCTCCGCCAGTGCCATAATGTGCGTGAACCTCGACCAGGGGATATCACTGGACTAGAAAGAGTTCTGTATTCATCTCTACGAGTCTTGTATGACAGTCTAATTTGTATGTATTTGGGCTATGCCTCGATACATAGCGAACCTAGTCTGCACAGGTTGATAGCGTAGCTATCACATCAAAACTGGCACTTATCCAACCGCCAGGATACGCACAGCTCTCGACATTGTACTTGCTGATCTCTACCTATCATCACATAGCTGGCCGTATGCCCAGAGGAGTTATCTTGAGTTGCCTGGGTGGCCCTTATACCTTCCCTATCGCTTCAACAACGCCCCAACAGCAGGCATAGCAGCCACAGCAACTCCAAGGCCCTGGGCCATGCCGTTAACCACAGCAACTCCGTACCCACCAGCCCCAGCACTGGTCAGAGTAGCGAAGAGGCTGCTGGGCACAACGGCGGATCCGATGCCGCTCTGTACACAGGCAGCCATCGATCCTAGCATCATGTCATTAGCGCCCGTTCTGGAGTATTTCACATAGGCAGAACATGTATATGGCATCGAAACTCACCAGCCACAACTCCACTGGTTCCAAATCCTACAGTCGCCAGAACTGGCGCCGTGATAATGGCTGGTGCGGCCACAACTGCGATACCTGTGCCGATACATGCTGCCGCAATAGGGTGCTTGCCAAACTAGATGATCTTGTCAGTACATATCAAATAAGAAATTAAGAAGCCTACATACAAAGCCTGCGGAAAAGAACCCTCCACCGGCCATGGCTTAATTTGCAGAGAGGTAAGTCCTTGGCGAAAGTCTTGCGTATACGCTACCCGTGTCGTTTGGACGTAGTAAGTGGTTGCTTCCTTTCTAGCTACACAGGATGACAGATTGAGGGACAAAATCGATCCTCCATGCCCTACTTTTGAAGGGAGACGAGGCTGCGCAAACAGGACTGAATCAGGCAGATATGCATATTTGTTGTTGGTAGGCCCCATGTGGTAGGCCTCCAGAGACAACTCGGCGGCTAACTGCGCAGATGGTCGCCTCCAGTTGGCCAGGCTGATTTGATACAGAACCAACACCCTTTTCTCACCAATTGCCATTAGTATTTTCAACTCAAATGCGGAAGCTGTACACTTTATCATTCTATGCATGGGGCAAGGGCTCTGTTTAGCCCATCTGCAGGATATAGTCACTTTGTTAGTCCTAGACACATCACCAACACTTGGCACGCACAAATCCGTCCATCAAAGGCAGTTTCTCAATTTCTCTCGCTGATGATACATAAAACCCCATTTCATGCCCGATGCAGTAACAACGAATACACGTTTTCCCAGTACAGTAACGTAACATTTCACCTAACTCCCCGTCTTCCCTTCTTCGTCGGCGGCGGCGACCTCGAGACGCTGTCGCTGTACCGTCTGCGCTTTGGTGGGTTGGGGCTCGGCGAGCGAGGCTGGCCGCTTCCGCTTGGCCCGTCGAACGCATCCATCCTGCCGCCGCGTGGCGCACGTCGAGGCGGTGGGCTTGGCGATCGTGAGTAGGATGCGCTTCTGGGTCCTCGACGAGGTGGAGGAGACAAGCTATCTTGCCTGGGTCCCCGTCGGGGTGGGGGCGATCTCGAGTCGTATGAAGGTGAGCGGCTGTCTTTCCTACCACCCTTTTGTGGACCACTGCGCACAGAAGAACTGTTCCTCCTCTTCTTGTACGAATCAGCACTAGCATCCCGAGCACGACCGCGCCTGGGCGGGCTGGCAGATTCATCCTTTCTTCGTCGAGGAGGCGGCGACGGAGAGCGGCTGTAAGAGCTGTAGGAGCCGCTACGGGCTCGCGCACGACCAGCCCTTGGTGGCGGCGATCGCGACACACTGCCGCTAGCAGCCCGTCGCGCGCGGGGTGGTGGGCTCGCCGAGTACGACCCGCGGTTACCTCCGCGTTCGCTAGGGGTTACAGACCGGGAGTACGATCTTGAGCGAGAGCGGGAGTAAGAGTAAGAACGGCCCCTGCCCTTCCTGGGCGGTGATCCTGATCGTGTACGCGAACGGCCGCGATCAACAGCTCGTCGAGGAGAGCGAGACCGTGACCTAGACCGCGAAGAATAAGAGGAGCCGGTGTAAGAAGAGTAGCTAGAAACAGAATCCGAGTCGGAGTCGTGTGCAGCAGCAGGTGCAGGGAGGGTAGGCTTGGGCATGTTCTGCAGGTATTCTCTCATCTCCTCGGTAAGCGCACCCATACCGATACTGGTAAAGTAGTTGATGGAGAATCTGATGTTGCGGGCGTTGTCCTTGGGGAAAATGCCCTCGAGGTTAGGACGCAGCATCTCATCAGTCATGCGTGCCTTGAGCTTCGGCATGCCAATCTCCTCAGCAATGTTCTGGAAAAGAATCTTGATAAAGATACGACTGCTCGAGGTCGTCTCGTCCTCGTTCAGGTGGATCACGGACAGGCAGTGCCAGCCGAGGGCGTCAGAGGCGAACATGTGTCCAAACAACATGGCAATGTTGCGGAGCTTGTTGTTCTCGTAACGGTGAATGGTCTCGTAGTACTTTGCAAACGCCTGCTCGAATAGATCGCACCACAGACGGTTGATCTTGGAGAAGCGCTCACCGATCAGACCAAAGAACTTGGTATAGGTCTTCTCCTGTGAGCAACACTCCACGATCATAGAGGAAGCTCTGGTTCCTGGCCGGCTGGGAGGTTGATCTTCATGAGCTTGTGCACAGCTTCCTCAGGGTCCGCACTCGACATAATGGTCAGGTAGATGGTTCTTCGAAGTTTCACCAGGTCGGCGTTGGACTGGTCCTTGATCTCCATAGCCTTCGTCTCGGTGTCCTCCTCCTCTTCGGAGCTCTCGTCTTCATCCTCATCGTCGTCATCGTCATCGTAGTCGCTTCCCTCGCCCAAAATCTCCGACTTTAGCTTCTTGTAAGCTTCTTCGTGCTCCTCCCATTCAGGGTCGAACTTGAAGATGTTGAGACCATCCTGAACGTCAATCTCGCCGTCCAGCTCGACTCCGTGAGTGATCTGATCCTCCTCCTCGACCAGGTCCAGCTCCTCCTTGATAGCAGGGTTGTCCTTGAACTTGTCCTTGCGCACCTGGAACAGCACCTCAATCATGTACTGCGTACGCTTATCAATATCGGCCTCGTGGAGGATGTTTCGGAACTGATCAAACACGACCATGGCGATAGACGGCTGCATCTCCTCCAGGTACTGGCCAACCTCTCGGCAGAAGCCAACGGCAATCTCGACACTGTCGTCGGTCGGCTTGTGTAGCAGCAACAGCAGGATCTGACCGGCCAGCATCTCGTGCTGAACCTGCTGGTTGATCAGGTGGGCGAGGAAGGTCGTCGAAGAGAGGCAAACGGCTTTGTCGTTTCGCTTGAAGCCCTTACGGAACTGCATTACCAGGCGCTTGACAAGAAGCTCTCCAACCTGGGGCAGCTTGGTGTTGACAATGGCAGCCATGGCGGCATAGATGGGGGTGAAGGGCAAACTGGCAGCCTGGGCCTTCATGATGGAGCGGCAGAACAGACCCCTGCCACGGATGAGGTTCTCGCCGAACAGCTCGGGGACGATATGCTTGATGTTGGCAGTGTTGACCTTGTTGATCAGACCATTGATACTCTTCTTGAGCGCCTCCCAAGCCATGCGCTGGTACTCCTTGCTGGTCTTGTCGGTGATCTGGGCCTGTAGCGCCCTCAGCCTCGCGGGGGATGTATGTGCCGCCAGATCGCATGTTGAGCAGCTTCTCGTACTCTGCCTTGGCCGCGGCCTGCTTCTCCTCCTCAGTTCGAACGGGCGCGGCGGGAGGCGGCGGCGAGCGCGCTCTCGCGGGGCGGTACGAGTCGCCGCCATCGCGTTGTCCCCACGGTCGCGACGGGGAATGTCGACTTCGGCCGACGCCATGGTGCGGGAGGTTGCGCGCGCCTCGACGGTGCTCTGTGCAGGTTGGTGTATCCGAGATATTGGGGAGAGGGCCGCAAGATGGGATCGAGATGGTTGGGAAAACCAAGTCTGCGCACGCGGTGATGGTTTCTTGTTCTACTGCATGGTTGGAAAGGCTGGCTCGCTGCAGGTAGGCAGGAAAAAATCTGTGCACGGACCAGCCACGGCTCCCAGGTACCTCCAGGTAGCCGCCGTCATACCAGCTTTGCCTTTTCCCTTGCTACTCCTGCGCCCCTGCACTGTAGCCGCCAATCCCTGGTACCTTGGCAGTACAAGCCATCCGTTGTAGAGCCTTGGATCCCCTACGGAAAAGGGCCCAAGGTACCTTATCGGGAAGAGCTGCACCCAGAATTCGCGACTCTGATCTGGTCGACGTGGAAGCATCGCTTGCTTCCCTGAATCTGAGTCTCGACCTCGACCAACCTACCTTGACTCTCCACGCACGCGCCCCAACCTTCACCGTCCGTGTCCCTTCTTTTCTACTCTCCCACGCTCCTTTGCATCAATACATCTCTTGCATTTCTGCACCAGCATTCTCCTCGACAATGGTAAGCCTCCCACCCTGCGCACTCCCCAACTCCTATAATCCATCCCTGCCCCGCGACCAACCGCCATGGCTAACCCATCCTCGCTCGCAGCTCGACCAACTCGTTGGCCTCGCCATGTTGGTGGCCGCCTCCGTCGTCTTCCTCTACTACTCCATCTGGACGCTTCTCATGGTTTGTTTCCCTTCCTCAGCTGCGATCCTACCAATCCCTGACTGACCGTTCCTGAACAGCCCTTCGTCGACGATGACCACACCCTCCACAGCTTCTTCCCTCCTCGCGTCTGGGCGATCCGCATTCCCGTTATTCTCATCCTTCTCGGCTCCGCGGTCGTTGGCTCTTTCCTCGGCATGGTCATGATTCGAAGCAACAAGAAGAAGGCGGCCAAGGCCAAGGCTGCTGCAAAGAAGAAGGCCTAAGGACAGGCCTCCAAAAAGGCAATTCAAGGATATGCCTACTGCTTTCTCGCCAAAATTCCATGAGCTGTGTCACATGGTGATTGCCATCGACTATGTGGACTCGGTGGAAAATGCGAGATGCCTATATAAGGCCTCATGAACGAACTGGAGAGACGAGAGCAGCGGCTATTACGGCCAACGCTCGCGGGACGATTTAACTCAAAACTACCATATAATAGAACCAATCATGAAACACAAACCTGGATCAATTTTACATCCTTGCTCAGTGCATTGGACCGGATTACATTGTTGGGACTACTCGTGATCTTCCATATAAAGTGTTTGCACTGTGAGCAGAGAGCCACAAGGTCCACAAGCAGTCGGTCAAGATAGTATCAATCCGAAATGCCTATCGACCTCGTCAATATTCTATGCTCCCATCTCGGTCATGACACGCTGTGTTTCACTCCATGGACCAAACAATTATGTCACATATCAATATGCCAGCATACACCTATTCGTCGACAATTCATAACATCACATCACTTGGTTCTTTTTCATGTATTTTGTACGGTTTGTAATATTCATATATCGACAACCCGTCTCAAAACAATGGGGTGCCTTCTGGCAAACCCAACAATCAAGGACTACACCCGAAGTCGAAGGCGACAGTGACAGCAGTGAGCAGAACAATCAATAACCCCGTTCATAACTCGCTCCAAGACCCATAACATGACGCCTCCAGTTCGTAAAGCCGTAGCCGTAGCCTGTCCGTGTTCATACCCGCTGATCAGCAAAGTCCAGAACCTCGCAATCATCCTCGAAGAAGCCATCCTCGTCAGGATCCCTTGACGCGCTCCACGCCGTCGTCGGGTTGTAACGACGATCTGCTCTGCATCCCCGTACTGCATTACTCGTTCCATCGCAGAGGGAGGCAAGGCCCGATGCTCGTCAAAGCCACCAGAGTCTTGGTCTGGCAATGACGCAGGTCCTAGGTCAAGCTTCACAACTGAAATATCTTGACCAAAGGCCCATACAGACGAGACCGGCGCAGCACCAGAGGCCGGAACTGCCGTGGTACCTGCGTCTGGCAAGTCCGCATGCGCATTCTTCTTCTTCTTCCTGGAACCATTCCTTTCATCCAAACCAGTGTTTGCAAGAGCGAGTGTAACCGACTCCATGTCTTCCGCTCCTCGGCTGTACTCGCACAGCGCGACGCGCCTGTCCGTATGGAATGGCTGATATGGAGCGCTTGATTCTATCTCTGCCTGGGGAATTGCCGAGTCCAGGCTGCCGTCAGAAGATTTGGCTCGCTGTCGGCCTCGAAGAGTCATCGTGTTGCCAGCGTCCAACTCCCGATCGGACAAATCAAGGTTTTCTTCCGCAGCTCCCAGATCAACTATTTGCCGAACAGCGGGGGCGACGACATCATCAGGTAACAGCGGTACCTTGAAGTCTGTGTACTTGACAGTACGCCCACCTCGTTTGCTCGCTTGACCAGGAGACTGCCGAACCCTGTACGGAAAGGTGCGTACACTACCACCACCCACAGCAAAAGAGTGTGAGATTTCTTGGACCTCATCCAAGAGACACATGCAGCAGACGGCAGTATCCCGCTCGGTGGTAGTGAGACACGGTTCTCGCCAGTATGACGAAGTTGGCTAATGGCCGTCCCAGTCTTGCCCAGTGAACTGCTAATACTGGCTGCAATAACGCGACTGCCATGCGCCGCCGAGTCTTTGAGAATGTTTCCAGCTGCAGCCGGGGCAGCAGTACTGCCCCGACGTTGCCCGGTTACAAAGGGCCTTGCGGCATGGTAAGCAGCGCCTAGGGCGCCAGAAGCAATCGAAACGGCCGAGCTTGGCGCTTCGTAGGTTTCTGCGGGCTTCTCTGGAACAGCCTTGCGACGTCGAGGCGGTGGCCACATGAATGCACTGGGAGGCATATCAAGCAGATGAATCGTTCCCCGCTCTGTGACCATAGCCAGACGCTCCCTTGAGGCTCTGCCCAGGCAACGTCGACAATCCTCGCCACTGTCATACGCGAGAACTGGGCGATTTGACGCACTTGAGGGCCGACACTGTCACTGGGAGACAATGTAGCTTGCAGCGGGGATGATCTCGTGTGTTGAATACGGAACAAATCCCACACTGTTTGTACATCGCCTTTGCTGCTGGCCGTGAAAAGAGCGAGCGACGAAGGCGAAAACGAGAGGAAGCTGCACCCAAGAGGCGCTGCAAACGTTGTCAATGGATGGATTGAAGAAGATGCCGCTAAAGTCTCGGTATCTAGGATAGAGACTAGTCCCGGCTCCTTGGGGTTGCCTGCCCAGACTTTCCATGTGTGGGAGGGAATTGGCCAGCCTCTGCATGGGACGGGTGTGAACCAGACCACTGCTGAGGAGGCGAGCGTGCTTGCTGCTGTGGTGACTGCGGGCTGGACGACCTATTCCAGTACGTGTTCCAGGCCTGCAAGCCTTGCTGCCCTACCCACTTGGCACCCTGAATCAGCTCTTGGGTGGTTTCTCTCATGATCTTGTTGACCATGCTATCAGAGATAGGCAAGTCCACGGAAGAGGTGACGGGAGGCAGATGAGGTGGTGTCAGGGTTGCCAGTCCTGGGGCACGGCCGATGACCGGGACTGGCACATGAGCTCTAAGGGTGATTTGCGAAGACGGAGCAGCTGGACAGTACGCTATCCAACGACCTCCCAGAGTCAAGATGGGGTTTGAGGGGTTGGACCGGGGCGGGCCAGCGGAAGCATGCAACTTCTCGCCCTCCTCTGTCATGTCTGCCCGGTGGCTCTGTTGGAGACTAGCCCAGAGCTTACCAACGCAGCCAAAGTATGGAGATGTTCCCGCCTCAGAGATATGCTGATAAATCCAGCACTCGCCGGTAACACCAGAGCAGACCGCAATGCTGCCCTTGTCGGCCTTGATGGTGAGTGAGCCACTTGGTGGCGGTGGTCGGAAGACAGGGTTAGTTAATGGAATGGTTGAGTTGATTGCCACCTCTGGCAGCTGTAGCAATGTGTCCACCAATTTGCTGGTTTTTAATGAATAAACTTGCACACAAGTTTGGTAGGAAGTGATGGCGGGAGAGGGTCGGCCATGGAAACCATCCTGTTGCAGGAGAGCAGTCCGGGGACTCGCAGCGCCGTTGGTCTTTGGCTCGGCACCGTCTTCCTCGACTATTACCCCGGCGGCGCAGGAGGTATGACTGGCCCATGGAGCACTACAGCTACCAGGGGAGAAGGCGTCTGCAGAACCGCTCGCGGTCCAAGGCAAGATCTTGGCGTGGTGCACACCACCATGGAGACCCTTCAGCCCGGCAACTGGTTCCAGGCCTCTCTTACTGACGGCATACACGTCCAAACCGCCTTCGTAGCCCGCAAGAACAACCTTTTCGGCCCATGGGCTCGCCTCAGAGGTTGGCGGGAGGACGTCGAGGCCAAAGAAGTAGCCTTGCTCGCCAGCCTTCATCCCTGACTGAGGTGTAAGGGTGAGATCTAGACCTTGAGCACCGTAGAAATGTGGCTGGTGGTGGTGCGGCAGTGGAGGATGGGACCCGGCCCGGGTATGGTGTAAGGAGCTCCTCCGGTGAGACGCCGGGGAAGACTGCGGGTGTATGTCGGTTGCCTGGAACTGGGGTTCCATCTGAAAACTTAGAGGTCGACGGCCGCTGCTCGGTGGGGAAGGCGAGGCCGGTGACGAGCTCATAAAGTTGCGCGAGGCGGCCCAGCCTGGGTGCATGCGGCCAGACTCGTAGGAGGACGGCTGGGTCGGAGGCGAGTCGCTTATCAGGCTGATGAGGTTGCCCGGGAGCCGGCGAAGGCGCCCTTGGCCAGTCGTTGCTCATACTGGGAGCTGTACTGGCGGAGACTGAGGTGGTGGAAAGGGCCTCCAGCAATGGAGAGGGGTTGGGTTCGCATTGTCGGGGGCAGCGATGGGCTTGATCTCAGGAGTGTTGATGGGAGGAGAGGACGCGTTGGAGGCGGAGCCGCTCTTAGATGAGGCCGCGCTGCTTGCGTTGTCGGTGCTGTTGGTACTGTGGGAGGTAACAAGAGCGTCAGTCCGGTCCAGTTCAGTTCAGACGACAGGAGTCACGGGATGAAAGGGGAGGGGCGGAGAGCCTGAGGGAACCCACGAGATCTTGCCAGCAGCCTGCTTTGTCACTGCGGCAGCTATACCGCCACTATCCCTAGCATTCTTCTTGTCCTTCTTGCCTGTGACCATGGTCAGCCAAAGATCGAGGAAGAAGGGGGCGGGTTGTTGTGCGTGTTGAGCGATGACTCTTAACACGGCAGCGCGGGGGTTCGCATACTAGGCATTCAACTGGTGTTTCGCAGGACGAGGGAGCAGTTTCCTGCCCCAGGAGAATCGCGTCCTGCAGAATAGGCGGACGATGAGAAACGGCAGGTCAGTGTGTAACCCGCGGAAGAGCTAAACGCGTCGTGTGCAGCAAGGCGAAGAAGCGACGCAAGACGGAAGGATGACGCCTTGGAGAGCGATAGAGGGGTGACGATGATAAGCGGCAGCGCGCGCGCTATGTATATGCTGCAAGGGGCACTGGGCGTATCGGTCGTGGAGAAATCTATGGGATGGCACAGCCAAGGGATCTATGTGAGCGTTGTAAAAAAAGAAAATAACGAAAATGCTATTTGAAACGGTAGATATCGAAGACAAGTGTAAGAGAGAGCGCTGTTGGTATCGTCAGGTTTGAGGGTTATGCTTGAGAGGTTGGATGGAGAGAGAGTTGATGAAGCAGCTCGAGACAAGGGCGGCTGATGAGGGTCACTTAGTTGAGTCAAGCTAACGCATGTACCTGGGGGCTTCGTTATCAGCAGCAGCGCTAGGCGTGCGAGCCCAGGTATCTGCCGCGCCTAGAGTTGCCTGAGGGGTACCTGGCCATCGCGGGGGTCGCCTTTATCGGAGCCGTACAGTACGGTGCTGCGCTGCGCTGTGTTGGGGCTGCCACTGGCCTGGGACCCAGGTGGCCTTAAGCCCTGTGACGCCCACCCCGGCCAGGCTAGGGAGGAGGCGTGCAGCAGCCACGCCCCTCCCTCCTCCAGTGGTGGTGGTCGTCGACCTTGGCTTTGCAATGCAGTGCAGTGCAGTCAATGAATGAATGGCATGTACTTGGGCGATACCTGCTGTAGCTACCTGGAGCCAAGGGCCCTCGTCCTTGATTTGACCTTAATTCTGATGCTGGTGCTGGTGCTGATGCTGATCCAAGTCTGGCAAATGGAACACGGCATGCCTTCTGCTGACGCCATGGAACCAGAACTCGTGGCCGAGACCGCTGGCCCGGGGACCTGTCGAGACACTGTTCCCATGATGGGGAACCGGAAACCAGACATTTCTCATGTTTCTGCCTGTCTGGGGTGTGTCGCCCATGTCCGAGGAACGAGAGCCTCTCTGTGGCGTCACCGCATTGCTCATAATCTTCCTCTCCGTCGCCGATGACTGAGACGGCGCGATGTCTCTTTATGCAGCGCGGCATCAGCATCATATCCTATCCTTGTGCCCGCGGTACCAAAGAACCGTGCCAATTCAATGCATGGTCTCAATCATTGGGCAGGTTCTCGGGCTGGCTGGCTGGCTGGCTTGGGACCCCCGCGCCGCGGAATGCGACGGTGCCATCCATTGCTGCTGTGCTCGACCGCAATGACAAAGACGACGGCCGAGATAACAACTGCCTGATAAGCTACGGCTAGCTGGCTGGCGGTGCGGATCCGTTACTGCAAGGTACAGCGTAGCGCGAGCATCAATCACGAGGATTGGGGAGACGCCTCGATCCGGCGCCGTGCTGCCCCAGCGAATTCTATCCGGCTTCTGCGCTTAACAAAGGGTTCGTCCGATTCGATTTGTCAGGGATAAGGGTGCTGATAGTCTTTCAACCTGGGACGCCAAAATCTTGTTGCGTGCGCCTCGCTCTCAACGTCATCTCCCCATCCCTTCACCCTCTCTGTCCAGGTACATACATTAAACTACAGTACATGCTCCCCATCATACCCACTCACGCTGCCGTGCTCTCTGGCCGGTCCCCTCCCCATATGACGGGAACCTTTTTCCTTTTGCCTCCATGACCCAGTCACTGGCGCGACTCATTCCCACCTCCCGTGCGGAGCATCGACAGTCACCAACCAACGCAGCAGTCACCGGCGTCGCAAGCTGAGAGTCACCCTAATCTAAAAACAAGTCATCGCAGGTATCTCCTCCGAGGCTAGGCTAAGCTTACCCCAGGCACGGGATCACCACAAGATGATGGCGCTAGGCTTGGTTCAGGAGGGGTGTCACGCCCCATCCAAAACCCACCACACGATGCATCAATGCCACGCGGTACGTTGCTTGTCCCTCAGTGGACCGTCGGTTTCGAGACCGTGAATGACGCTACGGTGTGATTCCGTAACGAACTGCTCTTTACGTACGGTACGCGACGTTCTGTCTGTTGCATCTGGCCTATCCGGTCCTGTCCCATCACATCCCCATGCTATGGTGCACTGTGCCCTGCCCTGGGGCCCAGTAGTGGCCTTGGTTGAGCTCGTCACCTATGCGATCCCCACCATCATCACTTGCTCCCCACGCTCCCGCCTGATTTATGGGCTCGCCATGAACGGGCTGTCATGTGAGACCCCAGCCCCATAGCACTACGCTAGTCGCCCTGAGAAGACCTTCGCTTCGACCTTTGACGGCTATGTGATGTCAGGACAGCCCAGCACCCTCCCAGAACTGTAAGTGTAAGCTGCTGTTGTTGCGGCTGCTTCGATCGTGTGTCCGAGATGACGGATGGCCCGGATTTATGCAAGGAACCCATTCACCAGGGTGGTGTCGACGCCGTTTGAAGACCTCCCTCGAGTGTGAGCGCTGCAAGGTACTGCCTCATGCTCACCACACTAGCCGTAACAAACCCTCCGTCATTCTAAGCCTATCCGTCGACTTGGGCTGTCTCACAGCAGGGTCAGATGGGCAACTTTTCGATTTCGAACCCGAATTATGATGCCATTGATTTTTCCCCATTATCATATCTCTGGCTGTTTATTTCACTACGTAGCAAGAATACTCCTCTACATACGCACATCCTCCCCTACTCGCACGCTGCCCTGGTTCTATAGAGTAGCAGTTTGACACCAAGCTTGCTACTGTACAGTACCATTCACTTCTGCAGCCAGACCTGATATCGCGCAAACTTCCACTCTTCCTTTTCCCCAACCTTTTCCTTTCTCACCACGCCATGCCCTGCCCACGGCGTCTTCACGATCGTGCCGTCGTCGTTCTTTATCTGCACCTCGCCAAACAGCATCCACTCGCACTTGGGCACTTCGCCTGGTGCAGAGGCGTCGCCGAACTGGGCGGGAAACACCTTGGTAACCGTGTGCTTCCGCTCCGACACCGACGTCCACATTCTGCCTCGCATTTCGCGGATCTCTGCCAAAACTGTCAGTCTAGAGAGCTCATTGCTCTTCATACTCAATCGTGCCTTGCTTTGCTATGCTTTCCGGATTGGGACATAGAAGAGGAAAACTCACCTTGCTCACCGTTTCCGCTGTCAGGACCAATCACCACTTGTGCATCCTTGGTGAAGTGGCTGATCCACAGCTCGTTCTGCTTGGGATTGTCCGAGGCCCGGTAAAAGTTGGTGATGAATGTCCGAATCTCCGGGTCGGGGAGATTGTCCTGCTGCGGATACATCGGGAAATACCCGCCCACTAATGCTCCAGCCATTATTGTCGAGACGGTGCGAGTGATCCTTTGGTATTAATTCAAATACTTTAGGCGTAGATACAGAGTGCAGTGAGTGTTAGTTGTTACTGACACTTGTTTGATCGTTCACGAGCTGGACCGAGGCCGGGTTTATCTAGACTGATACGGCTGTGCGGTTGCGTGATGGCTGAATTGTCCCGCTTCTGTTGTCGTGGTCAGTAGAAACCCATGGATGCGTCCGTCGAAGAGTGTAGAAGAAACGATTGAACGAGGCTGCGTCTGGCGAGTGACGTTATCCCATTGCACACACAATTAACCTCCGCACTTTCCGGCCGAAGTGGGCGGATGCCGGACCCCACATTCAACTTCATGTGAAGGTGCCACAGCAGCTCTTTGCAACTGCATTCCACAAATGCAGATCGTCCAGAATGGCAAATAAAGTGCATATCCACTATTATCAATTCCATGTTCTGCAAATTGTGCCTTTAGCACATCACCAAAGGCACCCACCAGCGTAACAGACGTCGGCCCACTCCATCATGTAAAATCTGTCTCTGCATTAAGCATGTTTCCTACAATCATAGCTATACATCGTTCCATGCGGAACCATTCTCTTACAGATCATCTGCGTCTTAGCCTTCAAGCCCCAAGGACTTCTAGCCACGCCACTGTCATGCCGAATACTCGAATTGCCAAGGCCATTGTGATATCTTCCTGTTATCCATTCTCAAAACTCCATATCGCCATTCTCGAAATTCCCGAGCTGAAAACACGCTTACTTCTTCACTCCTCGGGCGCTTACTTCCCTTCTCACCCATGTTGAGTGCTTTACGGCAGTCGGGGCAGTACCATTTTGTCGTCCGCGCCGGGATTTCTGCCAAGCCGACACATTCAAGATGGAACCACTCTTGCTTGCAGTTCTGTTGGTAATGTTAGTTCGTTCACCCCTTTGATTCGTATATCAGAAGAAAGATTGAATGAATCACTTACATCAACGTTGTCGCACTGTATCATGGTGCCAAAGCTGACGCGATTACACAAACAATACCGCGGCTCGTCAGGGTCAATCGGGTTCCCTTCATCGTCCACCTCCTCCATCTCCGTCTCCACTTGGCCCTTGTCCTTTCGGGTCGCGCGTGCCTTCTTCCTAGGTGCGGCCTTTCTCTTGCCGACAGCGCTGTTGCCTCCGCTGCTAGTGGTGCTAACAATGCCTGGCGCGGGTCGCTTGGTACGCTTGCCCGGGGACGGGCGTCGGGAGCCGGAGTGTTGCGAGCGGTGCTCGCACGGCGTGGTCTGTCAGCGGCGGACGAGGGCTGTGGCTCTTGGCTCATAGCTTTACCTCGAGAGCCGGGCCGACGACCAGCATACCCTTCCGGAGCGGGTGTAGTTCGCGGAGTAGGACCGCGAGAAGCAGATTGCCTAGGAGGTGGTTCCGAAGTAGGCTGTGGTGGAGGCACCACTGGGGTTGGCTGCAGCATCTGCTGCTGTTGCTGCATTGTTCTCTTCGCAGCATCTCCGCGGGTCTCTCTCCTCGTAGCCTCACGGCCTGGGACAGGTGGTGCGATGGGTGTCGTGGATTTTCTGCCCTCAGGTATCGGAATCGGGACTGGCGTCTCAGCCGGCAACCTAACAGGCACAGATGTGGTCGCCGTACTCGGATTTGGGGTAGGCGAAAGTGCAGACCGAGTGACTGCAGTAATTGAGGTTCCTGGGGGAACTGGTATTGGAACTGGAGTTTGCGACTGTGGAGGAACCACGGTCCCTCCAGGTGTAAGCATAGGTGGAGGCAGCGAAACGTCGGGGTTGGCATATTATGCGCCAGGCTCAGTTGCTGTGGAGGAGGAACAGGCGTTTCCGTCTTGGTACGCTTAACTTGTGGCCGGACAGGAGAGGCCTCGTTACTCTCCACAGGTTCACTGGCTGGTTCGTTTTCACCCTCGCGCTTTCGCTTGGTGCTCTGCCTTGAGCTTGGTCTTGGTTTATTGGCATTGTTATTATTATTGTTACTGTTGTTGCCGCTGCTACTATTAGTACTTTAGATTTGGCATTTTCCTATGAAGCCACTGACCTGTTTCCCAAAAACAGCTTCGCGGCCTCTGCCATCTTCCTAGCTGATGCCTCGGCCTCTTCCGCTGCCTGTTTGGCCAGGGCCTCCCGCTTGAGCTTCTTGGCCTCGTTGAGCTTCATGCCCCTATTGCTAGTAGGGACGTCATCTGCCGCGAGGAGTCGATGCTGATGGCGCCGGCCGGCAAATGCTGAGTTCCAGACTCGTCATCAATAACTGGGGCCGGCACAGCGGGGTCAAACACCTTGCCTTCGTCTTCTGCCTTTTCTTGGCCTCGCGATACGCATCGGGCCCACGCCCTAGCGCCTTGAGCTCTCTGGCAATCATGGTCTCGCTCGGGGTCCAGGTGGCATTCTTCTTCATCCGCTTCCTCAGCTTAGCGAGCTCGTATTGCGTCAGCTGGAGCCAGGGCGCGTCGGGGCTGCCGATCACCGCATTCTCGGGAGGTGGTTGTAGCAACGCCGCCGCATTAGCCGCAGCGGCTGCACTCAGGGCGGCAGATGTCTGAGTCGCGGGCCGCGACGGGCGACTAGCCGACTTTGGCGTCTTGTTGTTGGCGCTGACGAGCTTGATCTTGGGCGGAGGGGCTGGCGTCCTCCGGCCAGCAGCCGGTATGTCGGAGTCGGAGTCAGAGCTGACGTCGCTATCGTCAGTGAAGGTGTCATACTCGACTTCGTATGGCGCCAGGACTTCGCCGGGCACAGTAATTTTGGGCACCCTCTGTCGCCGAACCTTGTGTGGCCCATCCCCACCACCTCCGCGTCCAGCGACGTTGGCGCGTAGGAGCTGTGGCGACTTGCTAAGGGTAGGGCTCCTCTGCGCGTCGGTCGGGTAATTCTCCATCATGGTCTGGAGCTTGGCCAGGACCACCTTGGCCTTATTGTAGTGCCGGTTGACGTTGTCGGCCATTCTGACGGCCTCTGCGTGAGCAAAGACCCTGGTGCTGACTGCCTGGCTCAGCTGCTCCGAGATGTCAGCGCGAAGCTGGGCCGGAGCCGGACGCTCGTCCGCTGGCAGCGAAGGCAGCTGGCCCCATAGCGTGGTGAGCTCGCCGACCTTAATGGAGGAGTCCACGTATGTCTGATCGAGCTTGCCGATGAGAGTCAAGGAGCGGACCATGTCGGAGGGAGGTACTCGGCAAAGTCGAGGAAGTCGGTGACGGTCGTCTGCGCATCGGGATCGGCGCGAGACTCGAGAGTCTTACTCAGAGCCCCGAGGGATCGTTCGATAGTCTGCTCGATGGAGGTTTTGTTCCTGGGCGACACGGCGTCAACGCCGGCGTCGCCCTCTTGCATGATTTCGGTCGCCATGTGTCGAGAACAGGGCGAGGCCTCCAGTGGGCTTTGCCGCCTCACAGGCCGTGTCTAAGCAGGCGCCACGGTATTTGGTGGTGGTGGAATCCTCAGGAGCGGCGTGACGGGGTCCATCTGTCGGCGATGCGGTGCGGTGTGGTGCAGTGTGGTGCAATGTGGTGCGCGTGGGGATGTTTCGCGACCGGACGGGGATGAAGCGCGATGCGACTGCAAGCTTGAGCTGCTCCACCTCCCGGTACCTGGACTTGCTGGACCTGCATTCAGGATTGGCCTGTCTAGCCCGTCCAGGACGTGCCTTACCTTACCTAGCCTTACCTTACCTCAACAGTGGCGTTGGCGTGGTCCGTGCAATCGTGGCTGGTGACGGCCGTCTTATGTAAGTGAGGATTCAGATGTCAGGTGTCAGACGCTTTCTTATCTGCGGACTGACGTTGGGTTGCGTTTTCCCGGGGTAGAGGAGTGCTAGGGAGCAAGGGAAGTAGGTTAGTTAGTCTATTGGTTTAGTCAGGTAGCTGAAGGGCCCTGTAAGGGTGCCACAGGCACCGCAGCGCCGGGACTGTGGCTACCTGAACGCATCCAATGGTGTATGTGCTAACGAACCACCCTCAACCGTCAGGGTTGCAGAAATGCGGTGCGAAAGGGAGAAAAAATCAATTCTTTGTCTACCAACCCATGCCTGTGCCTATGCCTATGCCTGACCAACTCCTGATCGCGCAGATCCGATCCCAATGACCCATCGTTCCCTTGCATACAGCTGGCTAGGCCCAAAACTGCCGCTGCAGCACCTCAGCTGAGCTTCGCATCGCCAAAAACAGTAACCCATCTTCCCCGATGAGGCCGCTCACACGCCTGCCAATGGCCCTCGCCCATCCTATTCCTTCCCAGTGGGGTATATACGTGCCTGAAACATGACCAAAAAGAAAAGTAAACCGTCTCCAAGCGGAGTCTGCTCCCGAACGTCGTCGTCAATAACCATCACCAATCCCAGTCGGGCTCCTGCTCCCGCACCAACCTGGCTCCAGCTACCTCTTCGTATTCCTCCACCAGGTAGCTGGAGTCCGGGCCTATCAGCGTCAGGGACCCGTAGACGACCAGACGTCTGCACTTCCTACACCACGACGCAAATCTCGGGTCAGCCTGGGGATCCACGCTCGGGATGTCGAAGGAATCGCCTATCCGGTAGGGATGTAGAGGGGAGGGGGCAGACGGGGTCCTTACAGATATCCGGTGATGCTCAAATTCCCGTAGATCTCCAGCTCGTCACCGTCTAGCGTCCCCACAATCCTCAATTTGCCATAACCCTTGATCTTGTCGCTGTTGGCCAAGCACTGCGTCAGAAACGGCGTGGCTTTTGTCCGTCGATGGGGGCGCGCTCTTACCTCGATGCCAGGTATCCGTTCACCAGGATGTTTCCGTATGCCTTGATTCTTCCTCTGCGGAGTTGCGGTTAGCAAAAATCTGTGCCATTGGGCGAGGGTGAGGTGAGGGTGACGTTGCGATGAGAGACACGGCGCAGGCAGGGGGTGAGCCACGGAAAAAAATGTTGAATTCGATTGTAGATAAACTCGGATGGGACATGGGAGGGAGTTAGGGGAACTCACCCGCAACTGATGCTGCTGTTCATGTGAATCGCGCCATAGGCGTCGATTTTGTCTCTCACGACGAAGTCGCCGTGAAGATTGATACTGCCGCCAGACTTGACGGAGCCCTCGATCTCGAGAGGGCCTTGCAGGTCAAGCGGGTCGTCGCTCCTAATGCTCCTGGACCTCTTGAACTGGCGGTTGGAGGAGCTTTCTCCGTAGTAGTCTGCCATGGCCGCGAGTGGGATGTGATGGGTGTTCTCGCAGCTGCAACGACCAATGTTGACCTCGTGAGCTGGCAGGCCTGTTCCTTGGTGGCATGGGGAGTTTGTTGTAGGTTGTTGGCAGAGTATTATATATTCCTTACTTGAGGCGAGCCACTCTGGAGGCGGCTGCTCGCTCCAAATCCGAACTAGCCCAATCGGCGCCCGGTGTGTACATTACATGGCATTACTTGACATTACCCTCCTCAATTTGCCGGGTATACAGGACGGTCACGATGAGCCAGGAGGATACCTCCAACACCGTTGGGGAGACGGGAAAACCACACACGCCAAGGTTACGTGGGACTCGAGAGTCAGGTCGTGCGTATGCGTGTACGGTCTGCTGGGTCCGTCATCATCGCGCAGGTACATAGTACTGTTTCCAGATTCGGGGCTCTCCAGCTGAAAAGATTGGTAGTCTAAGACCATGCTCTTACGCTCCAGTCTCCCCGGTCGCAAGGTCCCATCTGGGTCCAAGCCCAGCCCAGCCCAGCCCAAGCTCAGCATCTGCCAGGCCCAGTATGCCCTGGCTAAAACATCTTGACGCAGGTCGCTGGTCGATCGCGCGGTAATACAGGGCGCGTCCGCCGCAGCGCAGACCACTCTTGACAGGAACACCGGGCGATGGAACAAACTGTGGGGACCCTGCAACTCTGACGGTCGCTTCAGGCGCACAAACCCGATGAATATGCCTTCCCGTAGTCCTGTTGAGGACTGGTGGCGCAGACTCCCGCCGGGGAGACGGTGGGCTCGTCAGCCGCTTTGGCTAACACGGCATGGCATGGCATGGCATGGCAAAGCGAAGCATGGCGAGCATGGGTGCCACGATGATGTTGCGTCCCATGTCTCTGTCGCCTGCCCCTCCCTTTCCCCTCCCTCCCCTCCTCATCCTCTTCCGACGATGGTGTGCAGTCTACTGTATGCGCTCGCTCAGGCACGCGGCCGCCCTCGCCGGTGAAGTGAACCCCCATGCAAGATCAGCTTAGACACCCGCATGTGCACACCCAGCCCTACGGGGCCGTCGTGCAGCAAAAGCCCAGGGCGGTTTTCTGCGACGCCGGTGCGACTCTGTTGATCGGCCGGCCATGCAAGACGGAGAATAATGCAGTTCGTCCCATCCTCGACCCAGGTGAGGCGTCCCATAGTCAGTCAGGTCATGTCATGTCATGTCACGTCACGTCACGTTACGTCCCTCCACCGCAAGGGCAAGGCATGGCTCCGATGGAACGATAAGATTGTCCACTACAGGTAATGGCTGTAAGTCGGCTGGCTGCACGTCGAGGTCACCGCCAGGAACGGCATGCCGAGTCAGACACTGCAAGAACCGCAGCCGGCTGTGCTTATGATCTGCACAGATCTCTCACCGTTTTGGGGGTCATCGAGAAGGCATTATCTGAGTGCTAAACTTAGTAGGGAGATTCTGATACAATAGCTCATTATTGCCTTGGGGTCCAGAACTTAGTCAGTATCGGTAAGCCTGAGGAAGGAACTTCAGTGCCTGGTAGATCATCATCTCGAGCCGAACCGTCTCTCCAGAGAAACCAGCTTGTTCGGCTGCAGTTCACCACAAAGCCTGAAACTGAGATTCCCGCGATCTACAGTTCTCCAATCTCCCCAAGGCTTTCTCCGTGTCCCTTGATTACGGTTGTGCTTCGACACGGACCTTCCTTGACAGGTGCTGTGGTTGCATTCAACGTAACACTCCATCAGGCACCCAATAGCATCACGTTACGCCCCGTCGGGACGCTTCAGACTGTGCAATAATACGGGTGAATTTTTTACAAACACAGTCGGTTGATACAAAGAGAATAAACGCCAAAACGGCATCAAAGAGCCCCATGCGAGCGTAAAATGCCCAATCTCCTGCAAACTCATTTCCCCAGGGCTCCCAAATTAACCGCCAGCCTTCGCAGGCTTTTGGTTGAGTCTTTAGTTGATTTCCCTCCGTTTGCTGTCTTACTCCTTACTCCGTCCAAAGCGGGTTGCTCCGCGGTCACCGTGCATGGCTGAACGTCCCCGGAACTCCGCAGCCCAATAATGTAACGACAGCTACATGTCAGAGCTGATGAATAGCCGAATGCTGCTCGAATCCAATCACTCTCCACCCACGAGCCCAAGTCCCACACCTGTGCAAATGGCCGCAAACACCCAGACGGAGGCGTATGCCGCAGCTCCGACCGGCTCTACGCCGTAGATGGTCATTGTGGATGCCAAGTACGTGTTGACGCCCGTGACGAGCGCAGCGATCGCTGTGCGGCGAATGATGACCTTTGTCTTGGCCGTGTAGCCCCACGTGTTCCACCAGACCGTCTCTCCGAGGCTGGCACTGACAGGGTCGAACTCGTTAAGTTTCTCATCCTCCTTGGCCTTGCCCGTGGTGGCGAAGGGCGCAAAGATGAACACACTTGCGGCGGCTCCGAACGCCAGGGTGACGGGCAACACTGTCGCATACGAGGCAGAATACGCCGGCTCAAGGGTGGGCAGGCCTGAGAAATGCAGAATAAGGATCCCGGGAAGGATCAGCCGAAGTGACAGGACGAGGGTGACGGTGTAGATGGTGGTGGCCAGAGCCGTGGTGTAGACCTGAAGGGGAACATCAACGAGCTCACGGTTGTGCACCTTCGCGCCCGGCTTATGCACCGCCGACAGCGGCCGAAGAAGGTAGAATGGCACGGCGGCGGAAGTGACGTCGACGATCAGGGCGGACGCAGCCGTCACAGGGCTCAGCTTGTAGAATGTTGCCAGGAGGTAAATCTGCAGTCATGACATGGTCAGCATGTTTCTGTTTCCCACCGGCAAGCCGTCATAGCCGCGGCAGGCTCCAAGATCCTTTCAGCTCGACGAGAAGAATGCAAAATGCTACGAACCGTAGGGCCATGAGACAACAAATCCATCGTCGCGACGTCCAAGCTGTCCAGGTTTCCGAACCACCCAATCGCTAGCTCAATACTGTTCCCCGTCACCGTCGACGGTTCATGTCAGCCTTGTTCGACTCAATAGTTCCATTGTCCTCCCCACCACAACGGGCGCTTCAACGGCGCCGCACATGGAGGACCCGAGACAAGGGTCGGGAGAGACAACGGGTGGGGGATGGGGAACGCAGATGGCGCAAAGTACTTACAGCCTCCAGCCGGCAAGAACGCCAACTTCGGTCCATGTGTCCTGGCTGCGGCTCACGGCAGCCAGCTCGCCCTTGCTCACCTCGCCCAGCAGACTGTACCCCAGGCTGGCCAGCGCGAAGCTCAGCATCGCCGCGAGGGGAACTGGGCGGCGACAGGCAACCGCGGGTTGGTAGGGGCCACCAGAGAAGAGGCGGCAGAGGCTGCTGCATCGTCAAGGGCGGCGACAGCGAGCGGGTCGTAGAGAACCTCGGACGCAGCATCGACGTCTGCGTCGGCCTTTGCGGCCGTCCTGCGCAACGAAGGAGCCATTTTCTTTCAATCCTTCTGCCTTGCCTGACCTCACAGCGTAGGAGTCTCTGGCGCGCTTATTGTCGTTATCGCCGAGGTGCTGTCGTCGCGACCGGGGGCTCAAGATAAGGAGGGAGGAGGTCTGACTGCTCCGACAAGGCTGAAATGCTCGGACAAGCAAATTGTGAGCAGAAGTCGAGTGAAGATGCCTGCGGCGGACGAGCAAGCTCTAGCTTTCCAGTGGAGAATCTGTGACGTCGAAGGGGGATACAGTCGTCTGGGTAACAGCTGCCGTCGTCTCATTAGCCGGCGGCGCAACGGCGTGCAGTACAGCTGGCAGTGCAAGGCAGATGCACTATTCCTGGTATCCTCCACATTATCCCCATACATGGTAGCACCTACATTGAGCTGATCCACCTCTTTTCTTAATTCTTTTCATCTCAACTAGGTCCCTGGACGGGCAGAATTTTCAACCGTGACATGCACACAACCTCACTCGTCTGCTCGCTTTCCCCGGTCCCCTGCTGCTGCTCTTGCAGTCCGTATTGACTGGGCGTTTTCTACCTGCATGCAAACGCCCAATTGCTTGATCATGGCTGTTCCAATTGGTTTGCTATTTTGTTGCCTGGGCCAGCATGTTCTCGGGCCTTCGTTGGAATCTTTCAGGTTGGCGTGACCAAGGCATCAGTCCTGGGATTCGAGCACACTGATGCTTGATGCTTCCTCACGATCCGCCCGAGTCCAGCTCATCCAGTCCAGGAGACAGCGTCCCGTCTACGTGCCATGCCTTGATCCAGGCACCGAGTTGCCCTCGTGCTCTCTTCCTCCTCCTCCTCTCCTCTCTTCGATACGTCCATCATCCATCCCCGTGAACGGTCAGTGTGCTTCATCGTCTACAATTCACATTCACATCTAGGTCCAATTGTTTGGTTCATAAGTTCCATTCCTGGGTTATTTATGCCCGGTGTTCGCTCGACGCCCCTCCGAATTCTCACTTTAACCTCGTGGAGAAGCAAAACTCATCCACCAAACGGCGCCGCAAAATTATTGCCGTCGCAGATGAGGCTCTCCACTCTTCGGTGCTGAGTATTGGCGGCGGAGCTGAACCACCCTATACACAATGTGTTGTGATATCGTGATACAAAGGAGATGCGAACGCGCCAGCTCCCCAAGGTCATTCAACGCATTCCATCCCAGAGCTAACGTGTCCGACTCCGAATAGAAGATCCCGGCCCATGCTATCCCATGCAGTTCCCATATTCAAAAAATAAAGTTGAAGATAAACAAATCATCAGTCCTCCATGCGGCCAAAAACGCCGTCGTCATCTTCATCACTGCGGGCCCGGGAACGCATGTCGAAATCGTCATCGTCCATTCCAGATCCTGCTCCTCGTCCATCTTGACATCTTCACTGTCACGGCGCATCTCGCCGCGGGTGAAGCTCTCCGGTTGACGCCCGGGAGGCTGTTGAAGAAACTGGTGCCTGTCAACGAGGCGGCCTGATCACGGTATTGAGCTGGAACAGGAGGCACAGGAGGAGCATCTGCTGGGAGTGTCACAGTGCCTCTAGAGCCATTGTTGCTGCCGAAGCTGCAGCTAAGAAGCTCGACTGCAGCGGCGAGATCTTGATCTTCCTGTCCAGTCTCGTTGAGTCCCGAGGACGATGGACGATGCTCGACGCTACGCTGACGGAAGTGGCCTTGCCCGGATCCGTAGGAGCTCAGGTTAGCAGCCAACAAACCGGATGGCGCAGACTGGTAGCTTCGAGAGAAGCCGCTGCCGCTGCTGTATCGCTTGCGGTAAGAATTGCCGCCGAAGCCCATACTCTCGCTAGTAGGCGGGGGCGTTGTGTCGGCCGAGCTCTGGCGGTCCGCTTGGTCCGAGTATCCAGAAGCAGCGGGGACACGGACTCGGGGTCACTGGGGAAGTCCTTGGCTGAGTCGGGTGGTGTCGCTGAGCTATCGTTGGTGCCATTCATGGCGACGAGGACCGATGCAGCCTCGAGCAGCTGGACTTGCTGATGCTTGGAGATAAGGAGCTTCGAGGTGAAGGACCACTCGGGAGTATGCTCCCACCTAACCAGCATGTCAACAAATCTGAATCAAAGCCGATACGGTTTCTCAGCAGAAGGGAGGCCCGTGCCATATCCCTCACAGAGACTGATCACACACATGTCACCACGAGAGGGTTGAATGGGAGGAGACCAACAAGTGCTTCGTCAAACAGCTGCTGTGCTTATAGCTTTTTCCGCACTTGTCACAGCGAACCTCAATCCGGTTGCTCTTCCTGCCCTCCTTTAGCAGAGGTTGGCCATCACTGGCACGCCTGATGCGAGCCTTCTGATCCTTGTTGGAGCCCTCGTCGCCCGACATGTCGTTGACATCGTCGTCAATGGCGCTATCCTGCATTTCCCGCTTGACGTCACTCATGGACTTGTGAGCGTGGGAGGAGGCTGGCGGGCGGTGATGGCAAGCTGCTCGCAATAGCAGCTCTCGCAGCGGCCGTCTTGGACATGGTATTGCGTCGAGGGGCGTTCGCGATGGGCATGGCGGGAGACCGGTCTCCGTCACGCAGTGCAGCGGTGACTGCCGCGACATTGGCAGCAGGGTTGGTAACCGACTTGCGGCGGGTGACACGGTGGGTAGAATTGAGAGAGCCGGCAGTGAGTAGGGAGTGGGAGTTGTTGCGGGAGTGTGATTGACGACCAGGCAGCCCTGAAGAGGAGACGCTCGAGAGCGACGGGCGATGCTGTGTCAATGGCCTCGCAGAGGGCTGCATTTCCTGAGATAGGCAAGCAATGTTAGCCAAGGCGATGGCATGGAGGAGAAGATAAGTGGAATGGTGCCAGATAAAACATGTCGTCTACCCAAACTAGGAGTCATACTTTAGAAGAGGCCATTGCCGGCAACGACGGATGAATTGCTCGAGATCCGGGCGACTGACGACTGCCGGTCGCTGTCTCGGAACAAGAGCACAGCTATATTAGGCCGTACAATGTATGGACAGTTAAAAGCAAAAAGCACTAGAGTGGTGAGAGCAGTGGTGATGTTGGTAGATCGGGTCGTTGGTGGTAGAGAAAGAGGGAGAACGAAGTGCCCCCGAAATAGGCGTCGCGAGAGTAGCAGAGGACGAGAAATAATATTTTGGGAGGAGCAAGCATTCAGCCAGGGGTGTGTGTGTGGCACAGCGGGGTGCGCGTGTAACAACTCCGCGTCTGGAGTGAATTTGGCTTGCCGTACTCTGTACACTTTCTGTCTCTGGCGATATCCCAAGGCAAAGAAGAAGGGGAAAAGGAGAAATATGGCCCTGATGCAGCAACCCTTTATTCGGTTAACTTTTTTTCTGTCCCTTTTCAATGTTCGGGGCCGTCCGCCTCAGGGTGCCTGCCTGGAACAACTCTAAGGCAGTGACTAGCAACTAGCCGTGCCCATACGGTGGCATGTACGTACCGTATTGCAATCAAAGGGGATGGGTGCGAGAGAAAGAGAGGAGGGGGGCTGTTGGTACCAAGGCAAGGTAGGTTAGTGTTCTGTGAGAGACAACATTGGGAGGGGCGTGTGGTGGTGTTGGGCAAAACCAGCGCAGCGCAGCGTAGGACGTCCAGGTGAGATTCGCTTGGTCGTTCCAGCGGCTTCAAAGGCCACCTCTCGCTGCGACAAGCCAAAAGGTGGGGAGTTTGGATAGTGGATTAATTGGCCCGCTGACCCCGGCTGATCATCAATCAGGTTGGACATCGGGAGAGAGAGGGGAGGGGGCAGACAAAGGAAGACAAGCTGGGATGGGAAAAGGAAAGGGAGGCGTCAGCCTAGAAAGCAAGAAAGAGAGAAGAGCGAGTGACTGCTGGGACCGTACTGTAGGCCGTACTGTGCGCGCTGGAAGGGGCCAAGCCATGCCGGGGTCGGCGAGGGGATGGGGATGGGGATACAGAGTCCTCTGTAGGGATACCTACACTATAGTAGGGATGTGGATGTGGATGGGGACGGGGCTGAGCACCAGCGTCGCTGGGGTGGGCATCTTCTTGTCCCTGCTGAGTAAGGTGAGAGAGGCTGCCTGTCGACGTGCGAGCCGGAAGTCGCTGCGGTTAGTGAAAGATAGCACGATACTCGTAGGATGCCAACCACGTAAGCCTGGCTTCGAGTATATCCGTCGGCACACTAACGCACGAGAGCAGCTCCGTCGCGCATTTCAAATACACTACAGCAAAGAGAGGCCAGACAAGGCAAGGAAGAACGGAAGGACTATAGCATGTACTTCAGGGCAGAGGCCCACTGTAAGCCAGGCAGCCGGCTGTATATCCGAGCGCTGTGGTGAGGGCACATCAGCCGCGCGTACCTAGCTATTTCGACTCGTGCCCTTTATTATCTTTAGTGTACGGTACTGTAACAGTGGCCGCACAAGATGCCCAGGGGAGGGAAAGATAAGGCAGAGAGGGAGAGCAGAGGCCATCCATCCCCGTGAAGACTCATCCGTCAACTGACCGAGCCTGTCTGGTGGAGACGGTCTACTTACCGAGGGGTCACCTACTGTACAGTGCCTACAACACTCGTGCCTGTGCCTGGCTTCCCGTCATATCCCACATATTCATTTAAGCTACTGCCTACCGTCTCCAGGTTTGGTCTGGTGGGAGGAGATGGCGAGATACTTTGCTCCCAACAAGCGCTCACATGATAGAGCCGAGTGGAACTTCGCACGGAGCGAAGACGAAGGGAGGGGATGACCAGGTCATCCGCCAGCCCTTAGGGGTGTTGCTCCATGAAGGTCCAGATACAGTAAGACAGGGGCGCAATGCAATAAATAGCAATACCCTATCCGTACCGTACCTTGCCTTGCCTTGCCTTGCTTGGCTTGGCCTGGCCTACGTTACCTGACACCTGCTGCGTTAGGTACAGTGTGCACTCAAGCGAATGCATAACTCTTAGGTCAAGATATGTATGCATTTGCCTGATAGTAAGAGAGAGCAGTATCACGATCTTGGGTATTGAGAGCAATTCTCTGCACACCAGATAAAATGGCAATATGGCTATTCTACAAGAAGAACAGAGAAAGAAAATGTAAACGAAAAAAGGAAGAAAGCTACAGTAGGATAGCAAAAGTATCGCCTACCTCGCGATTTCCATTCAGCGAAAGAGCTTCATGTATAAGGAGTTATGATCAATATATATTAATTTATTTACTATTATATTGTTATAACTTTATTATATTTTTAATCGTTTATTGTTAGGTTTTTGGTTGATTTTTCATCCAGATGTCTGCGTTAGATATGCGGAATTTCTGCCGTCCCACTGTAGATACACAACCCTCCGACGAGCTCAAGCTCCATCTTCCGTCCAAAGCCGTGCTCAGTTCCTGTTTACTCTGGCCTCAGGACATGCAGGTACGATCGACTCCTGCACGTGTTACCCAGAAAGCTTCAACCTTCATACAGAGAGCCTTTGTTTTTCCTATTTTTATTTTTATTTTCTTCCTCCACTTCCTTTTGGCTTCAAGCCACCACAGTTGACTTCGTATTCTGCGTCGCCCAACTTCATTCCGCACACGATTCCTGAATATGAGATGAAGCCCTGAACCGAGCGTTGATGCCGAAGGTATCCGCCCGCAAGGCCAAATGGCATCCTCAATCCGCCATACTGTGTGCTCCCTACCAACTTGAGTCTTTAGGACAGCTCTCGGACAGGGGCTTGAGCGTGCCGTGACCCACCGAAATAGGATAAAAGAATGGCCTGTGTCGCCATTTGTACTGTCTTTGCACAAGAGCCAAGCTATACTTGACAACGCAGTTCACTACCGCAGTTGTGCTTTCGACCTTGACTGTCCAGGCACGGCGACTAAGCCCTCGGATGCCAGGCGTGCGCCTAATGATCCAGGCCTACCTATCCGGCCCACTAATTCCCCGGCGGAGGTGGCCTCACCTCACCAGAGACGCGGGCTTCCATATCAAGGCCCTAAAGCATTGCGTCTCCCATCAATGGCAGACGACCATTTAACACTTGGCTTAGCTATGCTTAACCTAATATCGCGCACGGCAAAAGGTGGGAAAGTCCCGGTAACCCTGGAGCGCTGCGATTGTGCGCCCTAAGATGCAGGTCCGCCTGTGACTGACCATCGACAGCCTGTCTCGGAATTTTGGGAGCAGAGCAGGCCAAGCGAGCAGCTCTGACCACAGGAGGCGGTACGTTGCTCGCACGGGGACGCCGGGCCTTTCGCGTCTCGCCGAAACTCAGAACAGAGAAACGTGGCCCGGAACTCAATCAAACTGTGCCTGGAACAGTTGCAGGCCATTGAAGCATTCCAGCTTTTCTGAAATCCTTCTGGCGGCACAACAAGCCTACGAATGACCCTCGACCATTTCCCTACCCGCCAGAAACCGACAACACATGTTTGCCGTGTTCGTTATTCAAGCCCTTTCTCAAGACATTATGTTAGCGCTACACGAACTGTATGGTGCGCCACACTCTACAGGACTAACATCAAGAGGTTGGTGCGGGCACTTTATTCCTTGTCGTCTGCAGGTGTGGAATACCCTACCGCCCCTCCCAACACGGCGAGGGCTGCCTATCTAAGGCACGGATTCGTTACCGACTACTTCAGGCGGGCCTGAGAGTTGGGAGGAGGCGTCGCCCATCGGCAGAGGCAGGGTAGCCATTCACAGCATCTTGAGCAGTTGTGCATGCACTCAATCCAGGCGTAAAACAACAAGCTCGAGATCGACCATCAGCCCATGCGAGTACTTTCTGACCAACAAGAATGATCAGTGTACTTGTGCCTGACTATCATAAGATTTACTCGGCGATCAGGCTCTGGAAGAAAACCGAGTCGACCAGCCTCAACGGATTCGGTAGGGACATCGCGCCCCGTACAGTCGCATCGGCCGATGACACCACGCGAGCCATCCCTGCACGGCTACGCTATGGAAACCCCTCCATACTGTATTCAATGGCGACAATCATACCTGCTTCGAGAGACCTTGCAGCTCGCCTGCTTTGGGCTACATGCTTATTCCCAGGCCGTTATTGCGAGCAATGTCTAGTCAAGGATCTAGGACCGGAACAAAGCTTGCCATGGTCACATCGGTAGTCAACGTTCTGCAACTTGGTGCCGTAGGATGATCCTTTTCATATCAAGACTGACGGGGAGTCCGAGGCGCGACAATTTGCTTGGGTCGGTTTCACTACAATTCCATGCTGACGACGGTACTGCCGTGTAGGGATATGGTGGAATCGGCCATGCGTAATCGTAATTCGATGCAAGTTTTGCTGGGCAATCGGACAAATTAAGGGAGCACGTTGCGACGCTTCCGATGTTTGACGGTCCTCAGCAAACATGACAAGAAGCAAGGCAGCTCCCTGGTCCCAACGCTGGGACTGGGCCAGGGCCAATCCCAGTTCGATCCTAGACTAGGCACGCAGCTTAGTCGATCCTTTATCGGTTTTGGGATGCTCTGCACAAGGTTTACAGCACGGTATCTTGGATTCGGATTGCATAAATTAACTACCGAGACGACATAAAACAGTCAGCATTGGAACCATCGCCTTGTCGACTTGGGCGGGTTATGTTCCCATTAACACCCAAGACGAAGCCCTCAAACCAGTGCTAGCGGGCTCGATGCTCCAATGTGCAATTTGCCGTGAGCATCTTGTGGGGAGCCGAGAGATCGGTGCCACGTAGTGCTACATCGTCTGACAATCGACAGTTTGTCTCAAGAATGGGGAATCCTCCTCCCCATCGTCATTGTGGACAAAAACCCATGGTACGGCCCACACCGGGCCCTCCCTTGGTCGTGCTCTAGCGGGTACCTTGGTCATTGACTTGGGGAATCACGGGCGTCACACAATCGCAAGACAACAATATCGATGGTGGAGTGATTTCTATCCCAGCCAGCGTGACGAGAAAAGTTTTCATTGTGCTGGGGATGACGTTGGCCTTGCTACTCGCCAACAAAATATCGATCAATTTTGCCTCCAAGCAGCCCTTTCAGGTTGGCGACGCCACAGGCCCTCCCCTCCCATTCTTGGATTATGCACGACAAACCACACGCCCCTCCTCCCACACCCTACCATTGGCAGGCAATATTACTTGTGGTCAGAAGAGCCGCTCACAGCCGCCAGACCCTATCAATTGGTCACTGTATGGCCATGGCATCTCGCAACAACCTGGTCTGATAAATGGTTCCTGCGCAAGCACGATTTCAGCCCACGTGGAAGAGTCCTTGGTTCCGTATTGACTTTCCAGAATCACAGTCGTTGTTACCAGCATCGCCTCTCGTAATTTTGTTTTCTCCCTTTCCTTTTCTTTTTTTTTTCCCATTCTCCTATTGTGGTTCATTAAACCATGGAAATTTGGCAGCCCAGCCCATCGACGTGGCTGAAAGCTACCCCGGGGCCATCCTCGTTTGGGTAAAGCAGGCTAGGGCCAACTCCCTATGGACCAAGCCTCGTAGCGCCCTGTGCGGGTCTAGAGACGTATCATCTGAAGCAGCTGGCCTGTAGCAGCGTCCTGGGCCTCGGGATTCACCTGCCGAGCGATGATTCCTCTGCAGCTTTCAACTACTTTTCTTATCGGTGATATTATTTGTGCGATTGACCACTATCACGCGGTGTGATTCAAGAGCCAAAGTATGGGTACGGACGCGACGTAGCATCGGAATGACGAGACTAGAAACCTCTGTGGTGTCTCTGGTGTTTGGCGTTTAACCCGCTCCTGAAAAGAGGCGGCCAGGTTCCGCAGTACTTTCAAACCGTACTACAAGCGCTCAATGTCTCATGTCGTCTTGTAAGATCCCTCTAAACCCTCGAGTTTAGGTGAACAGAGCATACTCCTGGACGCCCTTGATCCCAGCGATCTGGAAACTGGTAGATAGATCTGCATGTCATCTTTGGCTCCCGCGCACGACAGCAATGGGCTAACCCGCCGATCGGCCGCGGGTCCTTACCTTAAGAAAACGCCTATCTTAATAATAATGACAAAGATGGGACAGCCATTGAGTTACCAGCCAACCAGGCCTCAAGATGGTGAGAGGGCTGATAAGCCTGAGGTTGCTGTTGCGCCCAAAATGCAGCCCATCTGCGGACTTGACAGGATGTTTGGCATGACTATGCAAACAAAGACGGATTGTTTCAAGCTGCAAACTACGTTGGTCGCCCACACGACCACTTCACCCAGACAAAACTCCGCGCCACCAACTGAAGTTTCATTCTCGATATCATATTGTGTACAGAATAATACGCAACGTCAAGCTTGCAAGGAAGAAGCTTAGCTGTGATGGATGTGTATCGTAAGGTTGGTCGTGGAGGCGCAGGCAACTTCATCCAGCCCAGGCAAGTGGATGAAGCTTCCAAGGTAAGAGGGCTCGTTTATACTTGCGGTTTACAGCATCCCCTTTTGCATGCTTGATCCTCGTGCTCAGCCTGATTGTGCTTTCTCTCACAGGATCTCGAAGCACAGCAACCTCGCGATGGCGATGCGCCGATGCCGGATCGCGTGACGGCCACGACGAGCAGTGGGCCCCTGCGCTCAGCCGGGCCGGCCGCGGCGGGGCAGGCAATTACGTGGATGCTGCGAGCGCTCGCGAACATGAGCAACAGACTGCCAGCTCGACGGTGGCCGCGGTGGTTGACTCAAGCCTGAAGCAGCGCCAACATGGTGCCAGCCAGCAGCCAGTGCGGCTGGGTGGACGAGGCAGGGCTGGTAACTGGCAGGACAGTAGCGCCGCTGAAGAGCAGCGACGCCGTGACGATGAGGAGCGGCGTAGGGCCGAGGAGCTGGAGAGGCTGGCAAGGGAGGAAGTTGATAGGGGTTTACGAATGCCCGAGAAGGTTCATCATGGGGTTGAGACCATAAAGAAGATGGGACTCAAGCGTGGGGATGGAAGAGAGACATAGCTCAGGTGTACTTAATGCCGTAATCGGTCTCCTGCCCTTGTTCATCTGGGGATCGAGAAAGCCCATGATTTTTGCCTATACAACTGAGACTAGGCTAAGCCTTGAGTCGAGTTCTTGGTGTTGACCATTACAAGCCTGTGTCGTCTCAATATACCCCATGGACATGCTCATGACACAGGAGCATCCAAGGTCTCACATGGAAGAGCCTTCATAGGCCATCACATTGTGGCGTCGTCGGCGAGCCCGTGGCTATGAGACATAGAACCATCACAATTAACCCAGCATTCCATCAGTGACCGCAGCACCTGGAACCTTTTAGCAATCCGACACACATTCCCAACTTTGGTGGTTGAGTGGTGAGCAAAATGAAGATGACTGTGGACCGTGTATTCTCCAAGTCACATAGAACGAAACAGAAACGATGAGTCCACACAAAAGCTACGCAGAAGCAACTTGACAAATACATTCACAGTTAGCTTGAACCAATTTCTCACTTATCGCTGCTTGCGGTTCCCTTTGACTGTCAACTGTTGGGTAGTTACTAGTATCTTGGGTCTAGGGTAGTTAGTTATGTTCGAAGCTACCAGAAATCCCATACCCACTCCTAGCTCTATGGTTTTGCCGTCGGAAAAACTCATAATCCGAGGCACCGCAAAACTTCGACTCCGGCACCGCCTTCACGGAGAAAGTTGCCAGTAGACCATCGTGCGAAGACAGACCTACTCCCCGCCTCTCCCCTCGAACCAGAGACGAAAACAGATTCCCGGACAAGATGTCATCGGTATTTGCTATCGGCGCCGGCGCTGCTGTTGCGGCTTTCCTTGTACGTTTTACGCCGCCTACGAACGGTCTGGAGAAAGGTGGCACTCGCTAACACCTCGGCAGGGTCGCGCAGGACTTGTCGCATGGCGTCGCTCCCGTGGCGGCGTTGGAGCCATGGGCAAGGCTTTCTACAAGGGCGGTTTCGAGCCTAAGATGACCAAGAAGGAGGCTACGCTGATTCTTTCGCTCAAGTAAGTGACTACTGATTTGCGACCGCAGAGCTGGTCCCGAGGAACCAGAGCAAAACCCCGAGAAGCTGTTGCTAACCTGCCTTCTTTAACAGTGAGCGCGCCATCACCAAGGAAAAGGTCCGAAAGGCTCACCGCACGCTCATGCTGCTTAACCACCCCGATCGAGGCGGAAGCCCCTACCTGGCGACCAAGGTCAACGAGGCCAAGGAGTTTCTCGACAAGACTACGTAAAGCGCTGCGGCAGCAGCAGGAGGAGATATCTGTATGATTGGCACACGGCTTGTTGAAACGAACCACTGCCCTCCCGGGCATGGCTGTTGTATACTGTATACTACCTGGTTCTCATAGCGATGGCGTTTGTTTGGTTTCGAAAAGCTATTAGAAGCAAGAGTGGTGGTTGGGGTTGGGTGGCGCTGAAAGACGCACATATAAACTTGTCAATTCGAAGCTCATTCTCTCCTCAAATCCAACGATATAATACCCGTCGCCCCATCCTTGGCAATGCGTTTACCTCAGAAATGAGCCTCCGAGAGCTTTGGTTCTTGCACCTCTGGTTCCTCCACCACCTGCTCACAAGACTGCCTTATGGCAATACCCACCACTGCGCGTAGAGTATACACAGCATCGTTGCCAGCGTTGTGAAGGTGCTTGCTCGCTATGCCAAGATCTCCTAGGATATCTCTGAGACTGCGTCCTCTGTCATCGCTGCGCCAAGCTTGGTGCATGACTTGACTGTCGACGATGCTGCGGATTCCTGCTAGCTTGGTAATTTCAATACCCATCTCTGATAGATAATTCAAGTCTTGCTTGACGTCGTGACCGGCAATGATGAGTGACCGGTTTGCTTCAGTGTAAGGAGCCAGGATCGACATGATGGCTTCAGGCACGTCTGTTTTTCGAGGGAAGGTACTGCTACTATAGGCGTGTAAGCGTGGGCTCTAAGAGTGTATGGCGAGAGACCGACCCAAAATCAAATGCGTCTGGGCATCCATGGACGAATTCGCTGTTGACTAGGCCGGAATATTCCTTGACTCTGAGATGAAATGCCTGAATCATTGGCCACCAGTTCTCACCATACAAACCAGGAGCTACGTTTCTGATGGCCTCTATATCCAGGATTGCAAAGCCAATCTCTGATATTGGGTTTGGTGCTCTTTCGATTGCCTCAATGTCAACGCATATGAAGACTGCGTCCTCAGTTAGGCCGTCTTTGGATAATCCGAGGAGTTGTTGCGCTTCTCCGAGCATGCGCGCTCGATCCTCAGCCTTTCGGACGGCTTTATGCTTGGAATCAGCACGCTTATCAAATAATACACCACTTGGTATCATCTTGAGCGTCTCTATCCACTTATTTTGGGAAGCCAATGAGGATTGCTTGAAGGCTAAAGCGTCATCTGTATCCATCACGGGCCAGTTCTCAATTTTCAGCGACTTGTTATCTCTGGATCGTTGAAGGTAGCGAGGTTGAGGTGTGCCTCCATTGCCGAACTTGAGGAAGAACTTCTCTTGGTTGACCCCATTGGGAATATGCAAAGCTATGCCAAGTGCCCGGTTGACAAATCGCAAGAAGTCTTCGAACTGGATAGTTGGAACAAGGAGGAACGGTTTGTCCATGGGCCTTGCCACATCATGGATGTAGAAGCTACAGATATGTCAGCGTACAATCTACTTTGGGCCAAGAGAACGTTCTCATACAAATCCCAAACGCGGCCTTCCAAGATCTTGTCAAAGAATGGTTGTGCCTATTGTGATGTCAACTGAATGCTCCCAAGTTGTTTAAGATCATACCAGTGGCTTATTGGTCTTTCCGATATAACGCGATGGGTATGAAACGATGAGATTCCAAGGACAAAATTCGACGTTTGTATCAACTGGCTTGCCGATTTGAAACGTAGAATAGTCCAAGATCTCCTCGGCAAGATCAATAGGCTGCTCTTGTGCGGAGGCGGAGTGCGATTTGCTGCTACTATTCTGCTCACTGGCGACCTGCTCTGGAGTAGTGTTTATCATGTCGTCGTCTCTAGCCGGTGAGCGTTCTCGCATGGTGACAGATCTACCAAGAAGCCGTGAGAGCATCTCCAAGCGCGCCTGCAAGTCATCGTCCGACATCCTGATAAACCGAGTAGCGATGGAAACGCCGAGATACTATTTGTATATAGGAGAATGTAACCAGTGATGACTGTGCAAACGGAAATTAATGATGTGAAAGCTCAGGCAAACAGATGCCAGCTGTGTCACATAAAGGTTGCACAACAGGTGGCAGGCACTTGGATTGCACCTGTCCTCTCCAGCAATTAACTGCAATGCACGTGAGGAGCAATGGCAATCCATTGATCATTCGGTACTTTGCAGGCGATATTTTCCTGGCCATATTTTAAGAAACAGTACACTATGTGACCCTGTCGGACACCAACAGCAAACATAACTCCTTCGCCAGCTAAACCAGGTACTACGCTGATATCCATGCGCCATCTCGCAAACACTCTATCGGGATTTGTAAAACTGGGATGTTGTTAGCAGAAGCAAAAACAGACGGCAATGCAGGGGAACAAACCTCTTCGGCCTCCTGAGCCGTCACATCCGAAACCTCTGATTGCTTCTGATCAATCAGGCCCATCTTTGAATACCTGATCTTGAACCAAAAGTCCCTCCTGTCGCCTCCTAGGGCACCCGAAAGGAGCTTCTTCTTCAAGTCTTGTACAAATGTATTGTATAGCCCGGGCTCTTCCAGATTCATCAGTTCCTCCCGCATGACACCGATACACTCTATTGCCCGGTCGTATTTGCTGTCGCCGAAGCTGTCTGTGATGAAAGCCCGAACAATTTCGCCCATTTGCTTGGCCGCGTCTTCAATGTCACTGACATCGTCAGAGGACGAAAGCACTCGCTTGAAGTCCGGAACAGCGTTATCCGACGAGATTTTCTCCTCCTTTTCTCCGAGCAGTGCATCCACGTCAAGGCCAGAGATTGGTTTGACTGTCTCACGCTTACGCTTGCCCTTTGCCTTTGGTGGTACTACAACAGTGTTAGCAAACATACAACGTTACGGCGCAAACACAGCACGTACCCTTCTTCACTTCGGCTGCTGTTATGAGTGCGTCCACCCTGCTTTGAACCTTTTCAATCAGATCATTTGGTGGCGCAGAAAATCGCAGTAGGATCGCAGGAGTCGGTGGGACGGGCTTATCTGGATAGACCGCCCGCGCCTTAACAGCGTGGTTGATGCGATGGATCGTAGGGTTGTATGTGTCTTCAATAGGCACATACTCTGCAGGCTCACTGCATATATGATTAGCCACATGTCGTCCCTTCTCATTGTATCGACTTACCCCTCGGCATCGATACCGTAGTTGGAGAGATCCATGGCATCAACGTAGTCGCTCATTGCCTCATTCAACTCATCTGTTGGCAGCAGACGATGTTTGGTCAAAGTCTGGCCATTGACAGTGATGACTTTGTCAAGCGGAGGGAATTGGTAGCTACGGATGTCCTCTGCAAATGGTAATGGTATGTCGTAAAGACATTCCAGGTTGGGGTCCAGGCTCGGAGCCAGCAGAACCAACTGCGGATCCTTACCTTCCTTCGTCACTATGCGAGCAACTGCATAAGATTCAAGCTCGGACAGTGCCCAAATCAAAGACGACAGAGCAAGTTCGGACTTGGTATCTGATCTCCGGGCATGGGTAATACAAACTTCTCCCATGTTCAAGAAAGGTTCGTACTTGACGTGGTCAGTAAAGTACATGCTAGACAGTGGCGCAGAACTTACCCTATCTTGGGGATGAAGCCCACAATGGAGAAACTCTTCTGCGTCTCGAGTTTTGTGATGTTGTACTCTGACTCGCTAATGTGCACTGCCGTTCTTCCGTACTCGTACCCCTTGGACAGCGATTCGAATTCAACGTCTCGCTTACCCCCAGGAGCATCCGCGTCGTTGACCTTGTATGTTCTCGCTTGTTTTACAGCAGAGAATTCCACGTCCTCCATTTCTTCTCCTTCCATGGTCTGGGTGGATTGAGATCCCACACCTTGCTCCGACTTCACCACTACGGTGGTTGCCGTCATGGGTTTTGCCAGGTGCGTCTTGAAGTATCTTTCCACATTTATGCTCATTGACGCAGGAAATTTGACGGGATCGCCTAGTGTAAGAGGCCCGTCGTAGGTTTTGTAGGGCTTGACCGACTTTGCACGAGGGGTGTCAAGGTCATCAATGGCTTCAGCTATTGAAGCGAAGACGCCGTTATCACACTTTTCAGTCAATGACCGCAGAATCTGTTCATTTTCTGCCTGTAAAAAGTTTTAGAAATAGCCTTTAGAGAACTAAAGATAAATACCTTTACTTGAGGTTTGTCCTCTTCTTTGTAGCCATATTCGGGATCATCAAAGTCAACGCCCCTGGTTTATTAGCCAGTGTATCATTTCGGAAAAGAAACAGAATACATACAGTACGGTAAGCTGAATGTTAGAGTCATTCATCTTCTTTGCTATGTCATCAAGATCATCGCCGTCCACTTCACCGTGGCCGTCGGTGACGAGAACTATCTTCCTCGTCCACTTGAGTTTCTTAGTAAAGGTGTCAATCATGTCCACAGCTACCACGATGGCAGAGATGGCATCACCGGTTGACGTTTTGCTGGGCCCGACCACAGACTGAAGACTTCTAAGTGACGCCATGGTCATCGGGCCGAGATCTTGCAGGACCGATATGTTCTCATATCCATCATCCTCCATGAGTTTGTTGTTAGTATCATCCGTTCTAAGCCCCACCACGCCAACGCAGAGGGTCTTGCGATTGGAAGCGACAATGTCAGTTATCTTGTCCCAGACATAGCGCATACTCCAGTCGAGATCTGATTCGGAGCGCCCATCGTGAGTTTGGGACATGGACAAGCCGAGGTCCAGAATGAAAACGGTTGCTTCCTTGTCCGCCATTTTGGTGTCTTGGAAGCTCAACAGCTGGCGATGAATTCAATTGATCTGGAATTACAGAATCCAGCACTCTGCCATAGCTTTTATTGGCGTTGGGCTTTATAACGGTCTTGTCGAAGCTCCACTAAGATCAGACGTGTAATTAGGCAGAAGGCCCAGGGTTGCTTACTGTAAAGTTCAATTGGAGCGTGACGCGACAGGGTCACGAAGTCACGTGACATCTCCAAGCATTACCTTATCCAAGGAAGTGACGTTGATGCAATCCGTCAGGCCAGCCAGTCTTCAATTGCTCATTCATCCCAAGTTTGCTTCAGTTTGGAGCACAGCAGCACGATGGCGAACTCAATCTTTCTGTCCGTGGCTCCGTACCACATTCTATCGTACGTCAACCAAACATAGAGCCCGTTTTCGAATGACCAGCTGATGAAGCCTCCTAGCTACGGTACCCTCCTGGGCACCACCTTCTTCCATGTAAGTTGAGCCCAGATCGGCATCGTGATTCAACTCTGACGTTTGCAGTCTTTTATCAATGGACCTGTCATGTTCAAGACGGTCACCAGGACCGTCTTCTCGGCAGTTCAGACGAACCTTTTCCCCATCTACTTTGGCATGCAGACAGCCCTGCCTGTAGTCCTTGCTTTGACTTTCCCTGGAAGCACGCTGCTCGGCCTGCCGTCCGGTGTTACCGGCTTGCTTGATGGCGCTGTCAGATGGAACTCGCTGGTTCCCATTGCGGCTACTTTCATCACCGGCCTGGTCAACCTGGTCGTGCTGCTGCCGGCTACTCAGCAGGTCATGAAGGACCGCCGTGGTCAAGGTAAGTTAGACCATGATCTGGACATTCCCGGAAGTATCGGAGTTGACAATGTGTACAGTTAAGCGAGACGGCAAGGAGTGGTATGCCGAGGGTCCTCACTCAGAGGAGATGCAGGCGCTGAACAAGAGATTCGGCATGCTGCATGGTGTTTCCTCTCTGCTCAACCTGGGCACACTCATCTCGCTTATCGCTTACGGTTTCACGCTTGGTGCTCGCATTCAGCCACTTGCTTAGAGACGCAGAGAAATGGGACTAGTTTAGTGAACAGTTCAATTTTGTATCAAATCGCAGCATCCTACACCAATAAAACCTGCATTGCTTCATTCTTGAAATCGACAAATTCCTCTTTGTCTCTCCGCCACAAGCCCAGTGTTATAGCAAATTCTGAGATTGCAAAACGATGGTATCTCTCCTGCCTTTTCTTGGCAGTATTTGCGGGCATTCCGAAAATTGCTTCTGTCGCCAAACACGCTCGGGAAACGATGGGTATATGTCCAACACGCCAACCAATTTCAAATCACGTAAACGTAAGATCATAAACATGCTCGTAACATGCTCGTAGCCAGCACTTTATGCGCTCTGGCCGGGAACTGGGTGCGGAGGTTTCCGTGGGAGGCCAACAGTTCTCGCTTGGCGGCCTCGAAGTCGCGTGCCCTCTTCTCCTTGGCGGCCTCATCGTCGGTGGCTTGCTGGGCTCGGCGCATGTTGGCCTCAATCTGGCCCTTGATGGTCCAGCGGCCGGGCTGACGCTCAAGCGCCGTCTTGACGTCGACCTCTTCAACTGGACGAGGGAACTCGCGGGACAGTGGGGGAGAGGGTTGGTAGGGGTCTTGGGTGTGAAGGAGTCGGCCACATCTAGAGACTGAACTCCGGGGTGGTCGCGGGAGTGGTTCCTGGAGTTGAGAACTTGCTTCCGGCCTCAGCAAAGTAGCCGGTCTCAGCACCGGTGGTGGTGTTGGGGACATATCGGGGATGTCGATGTGGCCTGCCATCATTGCGGTTGTGATGAAGAAATTGTCTGTGGTTTGTGGTGAAAGTTGGAGTTTGTCGATGGCTTGACAGAGAGAAGAAATTTGCGAGATTGCAGCCTTTTAGCTTGGTCGGTCTCGGAGATTAGTGTGTAATCGGAAGTCGGTGAAAAGGGACGAGGTCCTTTTAACGTGCCCCGGTGCCGGTGACCACGATGCTAACAAAGCCCCGGGCCGATAAACGACATGAGAGAAAAAAATCGAGGCACTACCGAACCTGCTAGTGAAGATGCCCAGACGTGAATGAGAAGAAAAAAATTCTTCGAAACGAGAAGGCTCCATCCGGGCAGGCAAAGAGGAGCCATGGAATTTATAATTCCAGCGTCCTTGTTGCGCGTTCCTGAATCAGGGTCCCGCAGCCAACAACCTTGAGAGAGTAAAGGGCCCTTGATTAGCTCGAGTTCAGGGTCCACCGACGCAGCAAGCAATCTTCATCTCGGTGGGGTTTGATTCGTTAGCCCCGGGCCCAAGATTGGCGCCGCGAGTCTCTGAGTGGCTGGCCGTGCGGGTTGTGCGGCGACAAAGGTGCGAGGCATCGTGAACGAGGTGAGCGGGCGCTTTGTCCGATCGCCACATGGCTTGCAGACCGCCCCAAGCATCTCCGTGGCCCCTTGTCACGAGCGCTCTAGAACTCTTTCTCATCGTCAGCCTCGATTGCCATTCGTGGTAATCCTAGCCGGGACTGGCATCGTAAGTGGCTCGCCTTGCCGTCTCCCTACATTACGACAAGGTGCTACTATGTACTCTAATGCCGCTGACCAGCTCATCGCTGCCTCACGTGCCCCCTCCCTTACCTGTCTGTCTGTCTGTCTGTCCTTTCGGATCAAGGTGCAATGCAAAAATCCATGACCCGGACGGCCTAATGCTTGTGTTCTCCCGAGCCATCCGGCCCAGCTCCGGACTCGTCATCTGTCTCTTAGCCGCTGCCTCGGGTGTGCTTCGGGGTGCTTCTAAATTTGGTACGGCACTTGGGAGGTTTTTAGCATGGAAATCTCGAAGCTTAGCAGACGTCCATCGTGAAAGTCCCACACGGGTTTGCTTTGCAATCGTTGTCAGTACGAGTCTCAAGTCCCCACTTGGATGCTTATCTTGTTGCTCTTCCGCGTCGGACCCGTTCGCCACTCGGCCAGGGCTGCATGGGCGGTGCTCCGCTTTCCAAATGCACACGATATGTCGTGAGTACGGTACAGTATTTCCGACCTGTTCTATTACAAAGACGTCACGATGCATTGTCGCCGCGGGGAAGGCCTGCAACCACAGGCTCCCTGCATCTTCGAGTGGCTCTTGTGCAACAACCATGTTTCGCCGCATATCGGCCCTCTCGCCACCTCCCTTCTCGGTCAATGGCTTACCCTACATGATGGAGGATTGTCTGGCTGACGCTGGATGATTCGATGCGCGGCCTTAAGCGCCATGTTTCTTTCCGAGAAACCGACTGTATTACGAAGAGCCAGCTCTTGTTTCGGCGACGGACCTGACCTGGCTTGTGAATGCAGCCTACGGTCCGCTGTCTGAGGCGATGTGACGTCGTGCCCTTGTCTGCGGCTCTTGTCGCCGTAATTGAATGCCACCCAACCATCGGGTTCGTAGCATGACTAAGCATTGAATGGGCCCGTCGGCTAGAACTCCGACTCAGCTCCGTATATGTCCGGTTGACGATGCCCTCGAGACCGGACCGTACATCTGCATAACTCAAGACAAGTCACTCCTCGCCGACCCATCATAGTAAACACCACGTCTCGCAAACATGACATCAACGCCCAAGTATCTTACCGGTGACAGAGCCGGAATCAATGAGTTCATTGACAAGTTTGACGTGCGTGGTTTATACCATCCTTGCTAACCGTGTCCTCATTACTTACCATCTCATCAGGTCTTTCTGTTTGACTGCGATGGTGAGTTTTCACACATTATGCTCAAGAATTAGCTCACACAAGGGAAAATAGGCGTGCTGTGGTCGGGAGACCACGTCTTCGAGGTGTGCCAGAGACAATCGCATTTCTGAGATCCAAAGGTTAGAAGTGAACGACCTAAGTGCATCTTTCATATTGTCTTACACCCGACTAGGCAAGAAGACCGTCTTTGTCACAAACAATTCAACAAAATCCCGTGGCGAGTATCTCAAGAAACTGCAGAAACTGGGCATTCAATGCGAGGTGGACGATGTGTTCGGATCATCCTACTCATCCGCCATCTACATCTCCCGCATTCTGAAACTCCCACCTGGCAAGAACAAGGTTTTTGTCATTGGTGAGGTTGGTGTGGAGAAGGAGCTCGAATCCGAAGGTATTCCCTACATTGGCGGAACCGATGAGAACTTCAGGAGGGACATCACACCCGAGGACTTTAGCGGTCTTGCCGATGGCTCACTGCTCGACCTCGAGGTGGGCGTCGTCCTGTGCGGCCTCGACTTCCACATCAATTACCTCAAGCTCGTTCACGGTCTGCACTACCTGAAGCGTGGTGCCAAGTTCCTCGCCACCAACACCGACTCGACCCTCCCGATGCACCACGACTTCTTCCTCGGAGCAGGCGCATGCTCCATTCCTCTGGTGTATGCCAGTGGTCAGCAACCGCTTGAGCTTGGCAAGCCCAGTCAGGCCATGATGGATGCCGTCGAAGGCAAGTTTAAGCTCAACAGGGAAAGGACATGCATGATTGGAGACAGACTCAACACAGACATCAAGTTTGGTATTGAAGGCAAGCTCGGTGGTACGCTGCATGTCTTGACCGGCGTGCACCAAAAGGCGGACTGGGACAAAGAGGATGCCGTTGCCGTGCCGTCATTTTATGCGGACAAGCTCAGCGACCTGCGGCCTGACGCGTGAGAGTCGTAGACTAGATTTGACCACCTAATCTTACATAGACGGAAGCAGCTATAGAACACTAAGGCTATCATCTAATTCCTAGACCAAACTCATGACATGCAGAAGCATCTTTATTTCTGCTTCTCCTTTTGCTCCTGTCGCTTGGCCAGCTCGCTCGTTCTGATAATCTTGGGGTCCGGAGTCCGGTAGGGGCTCAGTGACTTGGGAATGAACATGCCAACCTGCTTCTGGTACGCCTTATACTCACGGTACTTGCCGGCGGTAATGGCCTCAGTAAGCCAGGTGGAGCCTTGGAAAAGGAGAATCAAGGCCCCGAACCGGCAAAGGCCCAGCTGTACAAGGAATTGGAAGCGAAGCAACTCCATTGGTACAGGATGAACCAGATTGTCTGTTCAGCAAAGAAGTTGGGGTGTCTGCTGTAGGCCCAAAGGCCAGAGGTGAGAAACCACGATCCAGGTCAGCCTTGTTCACACCCTTTGGTACCTTTGAGTCCTTGTAGTACTGGTGCTTGACGGTTTGAAACGCTGTGAGTAGTTAGCCCGAGTACTCGTGTCAACATGTCTTAGGTATGGCATACCCCATTGCTGTTCATCGCCGATTGTCTCATAAAGAAGGACTGCCAGTTCAACGACAAAGTAACCGATATCGGCAGCAGTGACGTTTGGCTCAAATTGGGTCGATAGAAGGATAACGTAACCTGGGATGCAGGAGAAGGCAAATAGTAGGATGCTCTGGTAGAACGAGATGAAGGTGACGTTGAAGATGAACCATACAGGCCCAGGGAGGTAGCTCTTGACAATTTCCCTACTAATTTTAGCGTGACGGAATGGACGGGTACTCGATCAATGAACTCACCATCTATAGTCTTCAGACCCAACATTGTAACCGCCTTTACGCCAGTAATTATAGGTTAGCCGCGCCTGTTTGGTCCACGTCAGTATCGGATCCCGGTGATTCAATCATAGGAAATGAGCTCCTTACACTCCATAGTGTAGTGAATGTGGCAACAAGATCTAGTCGAGCGTGTGGCACCCCGGCGACGCGGGCCCATACAGCAAGGTGAACGATATAGAGGTTAGGCAGAAGACTCCACATGCGATCAACCTGAGAGTAGTTTCTGTTGATTTCCGAAACAACCAGGAAGATGAAACCGAGGAAAAGTGAAGCAGCGGCAGCAGAGACGAGGGGTTCGTCTCGGCATACACCTGCTTGAGATCATGAGGACTGCCGCCGGTAGCGAGCAGGCGTGCGGGCAGCGCATAGAACTGCGGGATGAAGGGCTCGACTGTCTTGTAAAAGTCGGCGCATTCCTCAATTCTCTTGAGGCTTGGGAGAGCCGAGAGCGCCATCGTGGGAGCCATGACGCCGGGGCTGTTCTGTGGAGGTTAGATTTAGGTGAAGGATGTTGAGTGCAGCGGATTCGTGAAGGCAGAGCGAGGTAGAGGAGGCCTCGTCATAGAAGCGCTAGCAGGCTGAATCTGGCATTGAGCACCAGCCAGATTGATGAAGAAAAAGGCTATGCAACCTGCAGATCGATCGGCAGATCTGTGGCCTTGGTGGGGGCTACAGCGCTGTTGCTACATTCTGGGGCGTTTTCAGCGGTTTTAGTGCCCTGTAGTGACGGGCTGAAGGTACCTGGACGAACAGTATCAAAAGCCTGATCGATTCATCTATAATCGTGAGAAGCCCCATTGAGAAAGCCCCATGAAAAGCCCATGAGAGTCAAGGGCATAAAAATAGATATAAAAATCAGATAAGACTCATACTATGATTATTTTAGCTATCGATTTGTCTTTCCAAGAAAAGAGAAGCCATAGTCTAGACGGATTCATATAGACAATTTAACCAGCTCTCTCCATCATCCCAAGTAACCTTAACTTGTTGTACCTCTTCGCCCGAGCCTTAGTGCAGCAATACTTCTGCATATGTACCTTGGCCGCAATGACAAGCAGTTGGACTCGTAAAATATTCGACCTTTCAATCACACCGCTTCACAATCACAACCAAACCGTGCTGGCTAATGTTGTTTCTACCGTAAATATAAACCATCAAATCCAATCATGTGCATCCCTTCAGCTTAGGCAGTTTCTTCACACGTTGTTTGCCACGCTGTACCATGTCGCTGAGCCCGCAGACGCGAAGATGAACCGTGACGCGTTTTCACTTACCCAAGCCTAGTAGTTGCTCCACGACTCTATGAACTTTTCACGGTTCTTCGTTTGCACGCTGCAGGCCTCTGTTGTCCGCGCCAGGAATTCGGCTCCTCCTCTTTCATGCACGAGCCATGAGAGTCTTGTGCGTGGCTGAGAAGCCTTCCATCTCAAAGGCCGTTGCTGGCCACTTGTCGGGCGGCAGCCATCAAACTGTGAGTTGGCACATCTCATGCTCTCATCAAGACATGCACCACAACCACAACACAACACAGCGCAAGCTAACCGCCGTGCTGCAGCATAATACACGAAACCAGTACATCAAGAACTACTCCTTCAACTTCGACTTCGGTCAAAATTGGGGACAATGCGCAGTTACCATGACCTGCGTGACCGGCCATCTGACCAATGTCGAGTTCACGGATGAATACAAGAACTGGAGCTATCCTCCCCTGAGTCGCTCTTCAACGCCCCTGTTGTTACCAAAGTGCATGACGTACGTCTGTCACCTAATTCATCGCCGTCCATCCTTCTTTAACATGCTTCTAGGACAAGAAGACGATTGCCAAAAATCTTGCCGATCAAGCCAAGTATGCCGAACTACTCGTGATATGGACCGATTGTGATCGCGAAGGAGAACATATTGGCCAGGAGATTGTCGACGCTGCACGATCAGGTAACCCGAATATCCAAGTCAAACGAGCCAAGTTCAGCAACGTGGAACGAGCGTAGGCTTATCCCTCCCTTGATGAACCGTGGTTTCTTACATATGCCCTTAGGCACGTTCTATCTGCCGCCCGACGGCTCGTCGATCTAGACACAAAGCAAGTCAACGCTGTTGCGGCGAGAATAGAGCTCGATTTACGTATCGGCTATGCCTTCACCAGATTCATGACCAACAACCTCAGATCACTTGGTGGCCCGATGGAAAAGATGACTCTGAGCTATGGTAAGTACTGTAGAAACCAAGCCTGCTTCGTTCACATCTAATTCATCAGGCTCTTGCCAATTTCCTACTCTTGGGTTTGTCGTCGACCGATATTTCCGTGTCAAGAACTTTGTACCGGAGCCCTTCTGGGGTATCAAGGTCTCACACAAACGAGAAGGCAAGACGGCCAACTTCAGCTGGTCCCGGAACCGTTTGTTTGACCGGGCATCCACAATCATATTCTATGAAAGATGCCTCGCAGCGAAGATGGCCAAGGTGACCAAGGTCCAGGATAGACCAACTCGGAAGTTCAAGCCTCTGCCGCTCACCACTGTTGAGCTACAAAAGGCAGCAACTCGAATGCTTCGTATGAGCGGTCAGCAAGCCATGACTATAGCGGAAGGCTTGTATAACAAAGGATATATTAGTTATCCTCGAACTGAAACCGACCGGTTTGACAAAGGCATGAATCTCAGGGCCATCGTACAGAAGCAAACACCGGATCAACGATGGGGTCAATTCGCGCAAAACCTCGTTGATGGCGCGTTCCAGCAGCCGAGAGAAGGAAGACACGACGACAAGGCCCATCCACCTATCCACCCCATTTCTTATGCAGCACCAAGCGTTCTCAATGCGAATGAGGCAAGGCTTTACGAGTACGTCGTTCGCCGTTTCTTGGCATGTTGTTCAGAAGACGCCAAGGGTGCGGCTACCGACATCGAGATCCAGTACGGGGATGAGATGTTTAGCGCACATGGAGTCATCGTGCTCGAAAGGAACTACTTGGATGTCTACGTCTACGAGAATTGGAGCGACTCGGCTGAGTTGCCCAAGTTTACTGTGGGGAACGATTCGAGCCGACGGAAGCTATGATGACCGAAGGGAAGACGTCGCCGCCCAGCTACCTGACAGAAGCCGACCTCATCGCTCTCATGGACGCCAACGGAATCGGAACTGACGCCACCATGGCCGAACACATTCAGAAAATCCAAGATCGAGAATATGTCGCAACTATCGACCGTTCCGGTGTCACAGTGAGTGCGGATGACGGAGCAGAAGACTCCGCGACTGCAGGACGCGGACGCGGACGCGGGCGGGGAGCAAGAGGTGGGAGAGGGGCAGAGGCCGTGGAGGGGCAGCGGCGTCGGGAAGCACAGGAGGTAGTGGAGTGAAGCTATTCGTGCCAACTCAGCTGGGTGTGGCCCTGATCCTCGGCTTTGACCGAATGAACTTTGAGACGAGTCTTGGCAAGCCCTTTCTACGGAAGGAGATGGAACTGAAGATGAAGGCCATCTGCGAGGGCCGCACTACGCGTGCCGTGGTTCTCCAGGAGAGCATCACGCAATATCAGCGTGTTTTTGTTCAGTCGCAGCAGAAGTTACACGTCCTGCGTGCGGTATGTTACGGTTCCAACCGGGAGTCAGGCAGGCTTATACTGATGTTATCTAGGCGTGTCGTGAATTCATCTTTAGTCAACCAGCAGGTCAGACAGCCGGAGGGGCTTGAGCCGCGAAGGAAAGGCTCTGGACGAAGGGCTTGTGAACCCTTATCGAGATCATCTTGAGCCCACGACGCACCAAGTAAGACGCGTGGGATGAGAGGGCTTACAATTGCGCGAAACACGGCCTGCGCATTTCTCAATCAGGATTGAGAAGAGGTGTGTGCCAAGACAAACACACGCGGGCGTTTTGCTAGCGACTGGGGAACTCCCACGACAAGAGGGGCTGAATAGGGCAGGTGGGATCATGGCTGGCCAGCAACCAACGTCTCGTTTGGCCATGGAAAGATTAATTGGCTCTAAAACAGCGTTGGTGAAGAATGGGCACGATGGATGAGCCCAGTTGGTGCAGCTAGCTTCGAACGAACGAGTGTGGGGAGGGGTGGGCATGGTTTGCCCTGGTCAAATGATACACGAGGACGGTAACACCTGCATCACCAGAACGGCTGGCATTGAACGGGATGAACCGGAATTGTATGACGGCAGGATATGGCCGGTTCCACCGGGACAAGACGATGACGATGCTGACAATGCCCTGCTCGAGCATGCGGGTTAGCTGGTTTATGGAGTGGCCCCTCCATCGGAGGAGCAAGGAACCATACTATCGTGAGGGTTGTCTGTCTGTCCGCGCAAGCGATTACCGCTTGTCCGGTGCCTCGGTGCGACGATGGACAGGCGGGCAGCCAACCCTCGATGTTAGACCGGCCCGTGGAAAGCCCCTCATGCCGATGGTAATGCGCCGAGGTGCAGCAGATGGCACATTCCAGAGAGCGACAATCGAGGATGCAGCACGCCACCACGTGGGGTTCGTTTCCATGATTTGATGGATTTCTTCCAGCGCCCGCCGCCCCCGATCGTGTGAAGGTTTGTCTCGATTAGGGGTTCACACCAACAGACAGGAGGGAGGACAAAGCTCCAGGCTAGAGATAGGCAGCGCTCTATCTGGAGAAAAGCATAATGTTTCTGTGGTCAGTCAACCGAGGCGAAGCTAATGTGCCTTTGGGTGTAGCAAGTCAAGTAGCGCGAAAGACGCAGCCAACTACATGTGGCGAGGGTCCGACTGCGGGAATAGGCTTAGCACGACATGATGGTTGCAGAACAGTTCTCGAGTTCGTGTGCTGTGCTGTGCTGTGCTGTGCTGTAGCTGTAGCTGTGTATGCCATGCGGCTTGCTGGGGCCATCCGTATCTGTATTCGGAGTCGCAGCGACGCTCCATTGCCGGGCGGCAGAACGGTAGGTTTGGGTGAGGGAATTCAAGACGGTGGTGGCACGAATTATGTGTCCACCATCCGTTATCTCTCTGCTGCAGTTCGCTGCAGTTTGATGCAGCACGGTGCAGGGCAGAGAGACAACAGGCAGACGAACTGATAGACAGGGTTTGGGAGCGGCCTGGGCTTGTTGATTGGGAAACGCAGGCTCAACGAGGCAAAAGGGCTTTGTAAATAATCATAGCTGCACGGACACGATAGCGTCCGTACAGGCTGATGCCATGTCTGCCGTTGCCCGGGTTATTTTGATTACACCTTGTTGAAAAATTTTCTTCTCATCTCCTCCTTTTTTTTGTTGTTCTTGTCCAGGAGTCAGAATTGCACAGACTCCCTTTTATGTGAGATGATGGGAATTATGAAAGCTGAGTGCATCGTCGATTCGTACCCTACACCTTGGTACTGGTATGGGTGGGCTCCAAAAGTACGTACCGTACCGTATAGTACAGTACTGTACTGAGCCTGAGCAGGGACAGGACCAGAGTTGGACGGACCCCATGACTGGTGAAATTGGACCTGGTGACTCTGCCCTGGCTCATGAAGGTTTAGGGGCTGATCGCTGTAGGGCTAGTCCCAGCAGAAGCATGTCGTCGTCCAGTTAGAGACACGCCCTCGTCTGCGTTGCCTTTCGCAAAAGTCATGGCATGGATTCGAGGCACGGCATCAGCATTCGACGCTGCGCTGTACCATCTTGCACCTAGAGCTGTCGAGAGTCAGAGGCACAGCCTCGATACGGTTGCGCACGCCGTACTTCTGCTCATCGACGAACCCCGATCAGCTAGCTAGTATGTCTCAGCTAAAATTTCGCGCTACGCACGCCCCGAAATTTCCCATGACCGGGGGTTCCAGGATGGAAAGGGCATGATTTTTTCGTGTTTGTGTGTTGATGCTGATGCTGACACAATTCCAAAACCCTACACCATCGTAAACACGAAAGGGCATCCATATCACACCAGAGGCCAGGTGCATGACGCTTATTTCCTGGCCCTGACTCCCAAGGCCCCGGAACGGGAACGATGACGTTGAGTCGCAAGAACGAAAACGAGGCGAGACTTGTGTTCAGCTCGTCACCTCAGGTGCTTAACGCGCGCGCCCACTTTCTCGCGTCGTCATTACGTACGCCGGAAACAGCATGAGTAGCATCGTCATTCACCCATGACCTTGGGGTTAGAAATTCGCCCACAAAACCGTCGAATGGTTTTCGACATGTGCTGAATGTGCGCGCACTAGCGGTAGCTACGGAAGGCCCCAGAGGGCCCGCTTCATTCCCCAGGACTTTGACGACGTCGTCGTCGGTTGCTACCCACTGACCGGGTCTTGGCGGGGGTGAGGAAGACAGGCAGACCCGTAGTCATGGACCTTGCTTGCATTGCTTGCCGTTTTGGCCCCAGCGCGGGCTGGCCCATCCGGGGAGCACGTTCTCTGACCCGTGGCCGTAATGCCTTGGAGCTAAATTGGTCCGTTCCAAATGATCCCCATCTTTTGTGCATGTTGCGCGTCAGAACTTCGCGATACGTGGGTTTAAGCCGACGAAAGTGATAGCCTGTGACTGAGTTGATTAATTGTTTCTCTCTCTTTCTGCCGTGCGTCCGTGGGAGAGGGGCGTTTAGCTTGTGAAGCAAATACCCGGTTCCGTGCGGGAGTGCTGATGAGGAATCAGAAGAAAGAACTTTCCATCTCACTCCTTCGCGTTTCCTTCCCCCGTGCCGCGACGCAATTCGAGTGAGACTCTAGCGGTTTTTTTCTCTCACCTTATGTTAGGCTTTCTTTGAGATATGAGTGAGACAGCGAAGAGAAGAAGGCGATGGGCCCGTGAGTGAGTGGCTGGAGACTCCGAGTTTGTCCAGTTTGCACGGCGTCAGCGAGACAAGATGCCTTCTGACAGCCACAGTTGGACGCAAGGTACCTGAAGAGGCAGGGGCATGGGTGCAGGCTGGGCGCACTTCATTGCTTCTTTGTGGGACGAGATATGCCAATAATCCATTCAATTTATTCACCTGACATTCGAGAAAAAGGGTAAAAAAGATACAAGGAGGAAGAGGGAGGAGACGCTCCCACACGCCCCCTCCTTTCACAACCACCAAGTACGTACCTCTGGCCCATCCTCGTTGCTGAGCTGACTTGGGCTGCAAGCCACTCGCTCGCTCATTCTTCCATCTCGCTGACACGCCCTCGCTCGGGGAGGCGTGCGCTCAGTAACCAAGGCGCAGGCCCCGTGCCTATCGCTACCTTATCCTTCCATCCATATTATCTTACCTGGGTCCGACCTTCGCATCTCGTCTCTCCCTTTCCTCCTCCTCAAAGCAACAAACAACATCCACGCAAACCAAAGCAACCCTCGCTTTTGAGAATCTTCTGTCGCGGTCATCGGTTCATCGCGTCAGCTCTGCCAGCCTGTTCATCTGTGTCTTGTCCTTGTCGGAGTCACCCTGAGTTCCGCTCTACACGTCAACTCGCTTCAGGACTATTGGTACGTACCCTGCCTCCTTGGCTCGCTGCAGGTGACTCAGGCCCTCCTCCGTTTGCCTTGCTCCGTCATCATCGCGCTCTTTGCACATATTTTCCGCGTCGCGCATTTGCCTCTGCTCCTCTGCATGCTTATAAACCCGTCGCTAACACCTGCTTCGCTCCTCAGACACGTTCCGAAGCGTCGAAACCTACCGGTAATCATGGCTTCCCTGGCATCAGCTGCTCGCGATATCCCACAGGCCTCCTTGAGCCGAGACAACTTAACTGTTGTAGCGGCTCGGAGTGACTCTGCGACTGCGGCACGTTCTCATGCCCTCCCTACTCCTCCTAACTCCATATCCCCTGCCCTGCCGGCCCGTGGCCTCAAGGCGCAACTCCAGAAGGCCAAGCTTGACCCTATCGACTCTGATTTGGACCTCCACGACTCGACTGCCCGCCCACGGAGGTCGCTCTCGCCGCCCTCCGAGTCTGCTGGCGCCATAACGAGCGCCATGCTCTCCAAGCATTACCTTCCCGAGATCTTGCTCAACCACGGGCCTCTGGCCATCCGGCACATCATGGGCTACCTGACGACATCGGTCCCCGGCTTCCCGGGCATTCCCCGACCAAAGCGCGACGACTAGTCGTAGGAGCCCTTGAGGGCCGCGGCGGAGAAGGCGGCGGCATCGACGGCGACGTACAGTTCGAGAAGGTGGGATGGGGTCGATGGGACGCCCGCCGCCGCGGCCAGGCTTGTCGCGATCGACAAGCGACACCGCCGTCGTCCTACTCGGCAGGCATTCCAATATCCAAGATGGGTAGCAGGCCTCACCAGCGACCCAGGAAGCACATGGCCGGCTCAAGTGGAGCCGAGTCTATTCAGTTCTCTCACGACGACTACGACATGTCGGTTCCGGAGAACGAGGCTGACAACATGTCCATGGATGGCTATGAGTCAGCTTCGTGCTCCGAAGCTCCTGATGATGACGTTGTCATGAATGACGACCCAGAGGATGTCACTGACGATGAGGATTGGGCTGCCGTCGGTGCTGCAGCTCTTAGGGCTGATTCCTACCCAAACATGGCGGCAGCACTTTCGGACCGCAACCTTCCCATGTCGCATGCATACGCGCCCGGCAGCCTGCGGTCCTTCTCCGCTAGCTCTGGCATGGCGCGCGCACCTCAACCAACAAATTTTGACTTTTCCAAGCTGGCCAGCGCCTCCGATGCACAGGAGCGCGAGGCCGTCGAGGCTCTTCTGCGTCTCGGCTCTGTATAAATACCCACTTTGCATGCATGGCGTTGGGAGACTCTGGGACGGTTCTTGTGCTATTTGACTACTACGCGTCCGAATGGACTCGGACTTATCAATGGGTTGGTCGGTCTGGCTGGGCCAGTACGGCGCCCGTCTTGCTTTCATGGAGGCGGCGACCTCCCAATCACAACTCTTACTTTTGACGATGTCACGGATTTCTTACATCCTTTATCTGGATTTTCTTCTTCTCTCCACGAGGAACATGGGAGTTTACTCGTTAATCGCACCTCTGGTTTTGGTTTCAATGCCACCAACGGCTACTGCTTCGCACAATATACCCGATCTAATGTCGACACCGACGCGACAACCGGCTCTCTGCTCGGGCCGAGTTGGCTGTCGCCGTTGATTGGCTACTGAACCCTTTCATCTGGCTTCGATCATCCTACGTGGTTGATTGCAACGTCAGGCTTGCTATTGCCATTCATTTTCGCTATTCATTTTATTTTATCCAGCTTCTGACCATAGGGGCAGTAGGCTGGCCTCGTTACGCTTATGGTTTACCGGGACATACTTTCATGCACATACATTCTATTTTAACTAAACAAATCATACGCATTGCATCACTCCGAAAGGGGCTGCAATAAAATTATATCCATTCAGCGTGGCTACGCAACTAGCTGGGCTGTATGGACCACAGTTCGACTTTATCATGGGTCGTCTTATAATACGCCGGAAAATGGGGAATGCATAGTCAACGAATAAGTGACTGTGCGGAGAACACATGAGTTGCAATTGCTTGAGAGCAACGCTCAGTAAGAGAAGGGTTTGGGAACAAAAGGCACAAAATGTCAGCGCAACTCAACTTGCCAATCACGCTACGCGAAGGACATAAGGGGTAAAAATATTAAAGCTTTTGGTGATGGCATGACTAGGTAGCTTCTTAGCCTTTACAAGGTGTACGCACAATGGAAGTTCTGATCACCCCTCCCAAATATGCTTCGGCTATCAGTGAATTTGATGCTCGTGAATGACTCGCTGGACCCCTACTGACAGGCGGTTCTGGTTGGCGGTCCATGTCACTAAGGGACCGTATAGGGTATCGTGCAGGTGGCTCTTCACTTGTTAGGGTCAAGTTGGAGTCAATGGAACTGTAATCGGGTCCGGAGGCAAATCATAGGGGCCCTGACGTTCATCCGGTGTCGCTATGTGATGGTCAACCGTACGGCAGGGTGAGGTTAAGAGAGATTAAGTAGGGACTCTAGCAAACGCAGCAACAAGTGCCGAGGACCCTGGATCTGCGCCGAGGGGCTCGGGGTCATCGGTGTAGGTTACGTGCGAGAGGAATGGAATGGTGGAGAGTAGTGATAGTCAACACCACACATACTGGATGTTGCTTCTCCTGTCAAATGCCACCGCCGGGGGCAGGACATCTACGAGATGCAGGGCGCTTTGCAAAGAACTAAAGGGGAAAAAATCATTAGCAAAAATAACGGGCAGTGGAATGCAGTAGGATGCAGCAGTGATGCGCCAAGGTTGAAACAGGCGCATAGAATCCAGGTGTATGTTACGGAAGGTTAAGAATAATGCAAGATAATAACGATATGTATTCGTAGAAAGCATATGGAGGCCATCGCGATTTTCAAAACGACGAGGGAAGAATAGCAAAGTATAGTAAATTATGTAGCCAAGTGTTTCAATAATGAATATGTTAAGAGATATCGAGATGTTGGCTTGAGGGTATTAAATTTTGGTTGAGCAAATTCAACCACCACGCTAGCCACATCACCACTTTACGGAGATGGCGAACATCACGGTAGGACTTATTCGGAGATGAACACCGAGTTGCCACGTAACCTAATTTCACCGAGCGGTGTATCTCTGGATGGAAATGAAAACGGAGCAAAGATAGATTACCATGGCCCGGTCCACGGAAGAGCAGGACCTCTGATCCCCACGGCGGACGAATCGAGAATTCGCTCCGCTGCAGATCGGGATGCCAACCCTCCTCTTTGGTCGGCCAGAATTTCTTGGCTCGCAAAGCTTATTGCTCAGGAGAATAAGCTTACTTTATCCGCATGGGTGGGCGGCCATGCGGGAGAGAGGAAATGGCAGGCTTGTTTGCACAGCCTCAATGATGGAGGTGTCCCTGTCCCCTCCACCAAATTGGTGCTTTGGTTTGCCGCATGGGACGGAGAGGGAGAAGTAGAGCAGGATTCCCACACTGTACGGAGCCTGTTTTCAGTCAGACACTGTAGCAAGATATGAAAGGAGGGGATGGGGATGAGCCATGAGCTTGGCGATGCTGTCAAGGAGGACAGAGTAGTAGCACATCTTCAGCATTTGCCCTTGGCAATCAGAGAGAGCGGAGAAGGTTGCTGGCCAAGAAATGACGGAATCGGCCATGGCAATCTGCAACTGGTCCGTATTGGCACACACGTGTTTGCCGGTGGGGATAAGCGAGCGATAGCCTGGGGTTCAAGCCATTTTCCCTTACCCAGGACGATCCAAGGAGCCTGCCATAGTGGATGGATGGACCCTCGCCTCCCCTTGGCGATGTCTTGCGACGGTATGATGTTTTCGCCAAAGTTTCAAGAATGGATCTATCGAGAGTGGAGATGGCAGCGGCGTTTCTAATTCGATTCGCCATCTGTTCATCGATCGGCGACGGACAACTTCACAGAACTGTGACGAGAGTATCCCAGTCAATCAGTCGACCCTCGACCAAGACTATATCACGGAGCAACGCTCGACGGGTCTTCCGGGGCTCAAGAATGGAAAGGCAAGCTAAAGGCTTGGCCCCACCGAAAGGCTGGGTCACGGGCTGGCTTTGGCTTCGCTGCCAAGGGTTTTCCCGTCAAACAAGCCATAGTCTAACTCGGGGCTCTGGGCATTATGGATCTCTTTCCTTGGCCTGCACGAGGGACGCGCGGCCCTATGCAATCTACAGGAACAAGGTGGTTTCTCGAGACAGCTCTGTTGCAGAGATCGACGACGGGCACACGGCAAGGGAGAGAAGCATTGGCAATACCCACAAATGCCGGAGCTCAGCACTCAAGATCGGCCTGCGGCTCCAGTGCCGGGCAGAAAATATTGCCCGTTGATTCTGGCCGCTGACTGAGGGATAGTCGGCTCGCTGCCAAGAAATACGCCATCACGTTGCGTATCCAAGACGATGGGACACTTGCGCGCGCCGGCGTACTGACTCTAAATTAGCAGCGGCGAGAGGCTATGACAGGAGCCCAGCACAGGACCCAACCGAACTACCTGCGCCGCGACGCCCAGCCGCGGCCAAGACTTCACGGATCTCTTGGACGGGGTGAGGAGGGGCCGGCCGTTCAACCATCGTCTCGTGCGCCCAGCCATTGGCAGCGCCTATCTATGGGCATGGCGTGCTGGTTTACCTGCTTGTGGGGTGACATTTGCGGAGGATTGCGTCCCAAGCCGCAAAAAGCTTGGCTATCTCAGGTCTTGGTATGGCAAGGCTAGGCATACGTTAGTCAAGAGACGCAGGACGGCCATCTGCCCCCTTGGTGGAAGCTGCCAAGAAATGCCGAGACTCTTGTGGCTGCCATACCATGCCGGTATCTTACTTTAACCTGACGGGCAGAGAGAGAGAGTGTATGGCATCTCATTACGTTTGAACACGTCTTATCGGGGCTGAACCTGAACCCTTGGGTGGAGGGCGGATGGAGATTCAACGACGGAAGAGAACTGTCCAATCTTTGCCGCTGGACACCAGCCTTATGACCACCCGCATCCGATTAGGCTCCTGACTCACGACTCAGTAAATGACCTCGTTTCCATTGTAACCGATTCAGCCCACCCCGACCCCCTCCAACATGCCTTACATCGGTATCACCTCAGACTGGGTCCCTGATGTGCCAGCTCCGACCCAGTTAACCTGTTCGGGACGAGCACACCCACACCAGTATGTACCAAGACAATAAGATTGTAATTACATGCCGGGAAAGAGAGCGCGCCTCCAAGGAAAGGATGCAGGCCCGGGTAGGGGGAGGGAGGGATGGATGGATGATGGTTGGGCGGGTACTGACTGTACGCAATACTGTGCTGCGCTGTGCTGTGTAAGTAGAGCATAGTCCATCCTCCCGTACGGTATCCGTGGGAAGAAGAAAAAATAAAGCACAGCATTTCACCCCAAATGAGAAAACGCACGAATAGAAACGTCGCACAGCTTCCGGATGTGGCGCCGGCTGACCTCCCTTTGCATCGGGTCCAACCCAATATTGAGTTGACGGCAACGGGGAAAAACGCCCAAAGACATAAAAGAAAAGAAAAAGAAAAAGAGAAAAAGAGAAGGGGAGGGAAAGCACAGCTACACAGACAATCAGGCCAGACAAACGTGCGGTGACGGACGGGCGGCTTTTCTAAAACCTCAGGTGACGTTGCGCCGGATACTACGCTTCAAGCACAGGTGTGAGGGAACCCGGCCTTGGGAGCGTCTGCTCGAGGTTGCGAAGGAGCCAATCGAAGGCCGCCCAGGCGGGGCAGTGCCCAGCCCGCCAAGGCTTGGCACTCTTGGCACCGCGCTCTCCGCCATGGGCTGACGCTGTCCCCTCTGTTAGTGAGCGACATGCCCAGCAGCGCAGCCCTGCGCCCTTGCGCCTTGTCACTGTCGGGTTCCCGGAAAGCCCATGGTACTTGGCGGCCTTTGCCAAGACCGCGCCAAGGCTCGCCAAGAATTTCCTGTCGCCCTTCCTCATTGACTCTGGGAGCTGTACTGAATCTAAAGGGAGCAGGAGCCCCCAGGACCTCACGCGAACCGTTTCTCTCCTTCATATCAACTCTTTCGGTGCTGGCTCTCTTCCTTCAGACCTGCGCCGTGATCCTGTCCTGTCTTTCTTCCCCTCCCAAAAGTGTTATAAGGACGAGCGTGTTGCACTCTCACCCCGCCTGACTGCACCCCTCGCCACAAGTCACCACTTGCACCTGCACTCGCACCCTGTCACTCACACGCAAGTCCGCTATCTAATCAGCCAGGGTCGTCGGGCCTTGTCTCACTTACGCAAAACCGCTTGTTGGCCATCGGCCCAACTGATTCTCCGCCATGTCGCCGCCGGTTCCTGAGCCTGCGCAGCAGCAGCAGCCGCAGCAGTCGTCGGGCGCCAGCAGCGCCAGCAGCAACGACTCCAAGTCCACCACTCCCGCGCCCTCCAGCGCAACGTCCAACGCTTCCCAGGCAACTTCATCGTCCTCGGCCCCTGCCGAAGATGCCCACACCTGCAAGTGGAATGCCTGTGGCCAAAAGTTCACCAGCCCCGAGACTCTCTATGTAAGCCGTTTCCCGCCATTCGCATGCTGGCCGTTGTAAAAAACGCCGTTTATACATGCATGACGCGATGAAAAGCAAGAGCTAACCTTGCGCTTCAGGAGCATATCTGTGAGCGCCATGTTGGACGCAAGAGCACCAACAACCTCAACCTTACTTGCCAGTGGAACTCATGCCGCACCACTACGGTGAAGCGTGACCACATCACCTCGCACATTCGTGTCCATGTAAACCTTAAGCCTCACAAGTGCGAGTTTTGCGGCAAGTCCTTCAAGAGACCCCAGGATCTTAAGAAGCACGTCAAGGTATGTGAATTAAGAATTCATCGCTTGATTTTCCCTAATCAAAGCTCTCATGCTGACTTGGACTGCTTCAGACACATGCCGACGACTCAGTTCTGACCCGGCCTGGCCCGGATTCTCAGGGCGGCCTCAACTACAGACCTCAGGTGCCCAAGGGTGAGCAACATCCCGTATGAGATCTCCTTATCTTCTTTCTGTGTGCTAACCCAGCTCTTTCCCAGGCCCTACAAGCTACTACGACCACAGTGGCCAGATGAGAACTACCGCCGCGGCCTTCTCTCACTCTGGTCACCCTGGTGGTTACTATGCGCCTCAGCCATCCACCAACTATGGCCTCTACTTCAACCAGCCTCCTCTGAACTCCAGGACGGAGCATCTTGGTTACAGCGCGGCTGGTGGCTACGACCGTAAGCGCACCTATGACATGGTCGATGACTTCTTCGGCAATGCCAAGCGTCGTCAGATCGACCCATCCTCGTACGCTCAGATTGGCCGCTCCTTGCTGCCGCTCCATGGATCGCTTTCCATCCCCAACGGACCTATGTCCGCCACTGAGCAGTACATGCCTCACCACGCTGCCTCCGCTGTCGTTCACGGACCCGCTGCCCCAACTCAGAACCCTCTGGCTCAGCAGTACTACCTGCCCATGCCCAACGCCAGGACCCAGAAGGATCTCGTCCAGCTCGACACTCTCCTTGGCCAGATGCAGGATACCATCTACGAGAACGCGAGCCACGCCACATCGGGTGTTCATTCGCACGCCAACGACAACGGCTTTGGCACGTACCGCGCTAGCCCATCGCCCACATCTATACACCGTGGTGGTGTGTCCGGCGGTATTCCTGTGACCGATTCCTACCAGGCCGTATCCGCTGCTAGCATGGCGTCGCCACTCACTGCCATCTCTTCCACCGGAACACCTGCCGTGACACCACCTTCAAGCTCCATGTCGTACACTTCCGGCCATTCTCCTAGCCCCTCCTCCTCTGCCATGTCTCCTCAGTCGCGCCATAGCTCGATGGCTTCCTCCCTGATGTACCCTACCCTGCCCACCACTCTGCCTGCGGTGAGCCAAGGGTTCGGCCAGTCTGCCACCGCGACCTTGGGACCTAGCTTTGAGAGCAATGAGCGCCGCCGCTACTCGGGTGGCATGCTCCAGAGGGCCCGAGGCCCGCTGCCTCTCCCTGGTGGCGAGGACCACAGTGCGGCATCCACGCCTAAGAACAACGACTCTGCTCTCTCCGTCGGATCTCCCTCTTCGGAGTCTGACGTAAGCGAGGCAACTCGCGAGCGAGAGGAGCAGTACGATCGCTGGTTGGAGAACATGCGCGTCATCGAGACACTGCGCGAGTATGTCCGGGGACGACTTGAGCGCCGTGACTTCATTGGTGAGAGCGAGGGCTCCGGGGCTCACCGGCCTCAGCGGGACGCGGATGCCATGGACATCGACGCCAAGAGCCCAAGGAGCGTGCCGAGGAAATGAACACTCCTCGCGAGGGTTCATCCCTGTACCCCATCCTGCGCATGCCCGGATCTTAGGCTAGTGCGCTACTGGGTTTTCGTTTCATGACCGGTTTGAGGTTGTACGATTATGGACGGCTTGAAGTTTTACGAGGAAGAACGGCTCCTATCATGATGACCTGAAAGTTTTTGTTTCTATGCTTCATTTACATTCTTGGTTGATGTCTCACACATGGGGCTGCACCGATTTAAGTCTTGGAAAAAAAGAAACTCGGGCACTGGCAATGGAATGCACGTTGCATGTGACGCCCCGCCAGGGTATTTGTTCGCGTTTCGGGTGTAGATACCTTTGAATACTTATGTCGTTACGGAAGGATAGCGGAACCAAAAGGCAGCGGTATGTAGTGGACATGCCATAGTTTGGAACAATGCCAAGTTTTTCTTTGCCCTTGAGAAATGAAGTAACCCATGTGCCGGTGCGTCAGTGATGAAATGATGACTGAGGAGTGTTGCACCTCTGGAAGGGGTGAGTGGGTAGGGTAGGGTAGGGCAGGTGGCCTGATGGATGAGTTGAGATGAGTAAGTGAGTGGGAGGGAAAGTCAAGTGAGTGGGTGAATAACGAGCTGACGGACGGGCCTTGGATAAGTGGTCGTGGTTGAGAGGATGGGAGAGGAGAGAAGAGGCCGCCCTAGCTATATGCGCTGAGCAACTGACAAGGAGCCCTGGCGTCGAAAAAGGTTTGCTGCATACCCCGCCCATGCAGTGTAACCGCTGCCACAACGTGGGCTGGTCGATCTGAACTGAAGAGGAACGGCTGAGCGTGGGCGGCGAGTCTCGTAAGCCCGTGTTCGCCAAGATGCAGAGGCGGCGGGCCGGTTCCCCTGCTGCAGGGTTTCGTCTGATCGATTGATTGTTGACGGTCTTCGCATCTTACGCGACCAGCCGAGCCGCTCACGCCTCGTACCAGTACGATGGGCGCGCGTACACGGACACACAGTGACACATACTCACACCATTCCCACTCCCACGCGCGGGTCCTCGCTCCGGTCCCGCGTTTGTGCAGCATGCAGCAGCAGCCGGCCAGTTATGGACTTTTTGGCGGCCAGGCACGGGATTCAGGAACCGGACGATAAACAATGCCTGCTAAGTCCCAGCACGTTTACACTGGCTGGGCGATGAATGGACACCCGAGGAGAGATCCATGTTTGTGAACAAGCCACCCCGTGGCCACGACGAGCCTTCCGATGGAAAGAGCGTGGGTGCGTGACCAACCGATCTTTCCCTTAAGCGAGGTGCTTTCCCGATTCGATTTGAGTCAATCAGTTTTTCACTGGCTTGACTAAGGAGAAGGGAAGGGCCGGGGAAGCAACGGGCAGGCGCGGCATCTCTCCATTACGGCGGCAGGTGCAAACGACAAAGCGAGGCTGGAGCGCGGCGGTGATTCAGAGCAGGAATGACGTTCGCGAACACGTCTCAGCTTAGAGGGAAGGTACGAAGGCGCTACCATCGCCATAGACAAAGAGACGATGGCTTCGCGTATAAACTGACCGGTCTGCTCTCTGGGAATTGCTGATCTTACCTCTCCCCAGTGCCTGGCTGCTTACATCCGAACGAGTTCAATTACAGTTACGCAACCGATTCCGACTCGTCGCCCAGCTCAACAACCTCACAGCCTTGCCACGGCTCGGAAGTCAGCACAATCCAGGCTCTCATCCTTGAACCATGCAGCCTATTCTCGTTGCCCTTGTCCTCATGGGCACCGCCCTAGCCCTGCCGGCTGCAGAGCAAGGTGTTATCATTGACGACTGCTGCTGCTGCTGCGACATCTCCAAAGGTGCCATCTCGTGCACCGAAGGCATCCCCAGAGCCAATGCTTCTGCGCTGCCGTCGTCTGCCCTGCCAATGCACCTACCATCTTCCCCGGCGTGGCCCCACGTCCTACCGTCTTCCCCGGCGTCCCCGCAGCCCAACCCGGCCCCGATTGCCTTCCCACCACCACCCCCAGCACCCTGGTGGTGGGATCTCTTGACCGGAGCCAACAGCGGCGCTCCCAAGAGTGACTGCTGCTGCTGCAACCCGAGCCTTGGAGCCATTAGCTGTCAGAAACAGTCCGGCATCTGCATCTGTCCAGCCGTTGCCTGCCCAGCTAACGCTCCCACCATCTGGCCCAACGGTGATGGACCAGTCCGGACCCCAATCCCCATCGTTCCCATCACGCCGCAGACGACCAGGCCAGCCATCCTGCCAATCATCTCACCGCTGATTGCACCACTACCTCTGCTTTCTCTTTTCCCACGGGATGTTCCGGAGCAGGCTACCTAGGATGTAGCCAACGGCCCGTCGCGGCTAGGGCCGGCACCAACGCCAACGACGACTCCAGCAGAGGAACCCTGCTGCTGCTGCGACATTGCAAAGGAGAGGATTGCATGTGAAATGAAAAAGCCAGACGACTGTATCTGCGCGCTCGTCATGTGTCCACCGGGTGCACCAACCGTGTGGCCGACAAGCACCATGCCATCAGCAGCCACAATCTGAGAGGATGACGGCCCTCTGTCATGATGAAGGGATTGGGAAGGGGTCATGGAAGGGGACATGGGAGGAACCTTGAGAAGGATTTATGGGCGTAATCACAAGACTAATCGTACTGGGGATTGTGAGAGCCGTGGTTGAGGCTCTTGAGTAGAGGGTATGGGTATCATCATTGGGATTGTCATGATTTACACGGCGCAAACGAGTGGTATATGGAATGGTATCGACCCTGTGAGGTCTGGAGAGTTAGCTTTAGCTTACACAAAAACGATGCAATGTTTTTCATCTCGAATCATCCGATTTCACGAAGTTGACGGCTAGGTGCGGCTCTTCATCGTTAGACGCACGGTGTGGTCTGTAGGGTTGTAGCCAAGTACATCGTCTGCATGGTTGTAGCCAAGTGCATCTGCGCATGGTTGTAAACGTCAATCCCGGCCTGCAAACATCCCAACGATATTTGCTTGGCGAGGCGAGGGCTTCATTCACCGAGTGCTGACGTGGGCTGACCAGTCGTACGAGGCTCCGATGGGTGTAGATATCTTGCATTGAAGGACGAAGAGCTCGACTATAAATAGTGCTGCCGTCGCGAGGTTTGTCCAACCGTTTGAAGCATCAAGACAGCACCGTCTCGCATAAGCCATCTTCAGCATCCTCAACCACCAACCAAACCAATCCACCAGACAAGATGCGCTTCACGTCTCTCATCGCAACCTCCATGGCCCTCTGCGGCGCCATGGTCGCCGCAGCTCCTCCGGTGGCAAGCCGTGCTGCTGCTGCGACCTGACGGTCAACCAGACGGTTTGCCATCTGATCCCCTTCAACGAGGGCTGCTTCTGCGTGGCTGTGGTGTGCCCGGACGACGCAAACGCCGACGAGCCCAAGAAGGACGCGCCTAAGCAGCAGTAAAGAGGCTGAAACACGGGTGACCCGGTAGGGCGGACAGTGTCTGTGAGTACATAGTTTCCTATAGTCTGCTAACTGTGGGTTGGAATGCTGCGAATGTCTACCTGCCCCCACTCGGAGGTCCAGTCTTGTTTGGTGAAGTTTGCGAACGAGGCTTGGGGGTAGAGCTTGAGCACATGGGCTGAGAAACGAGGCACGTTGTTGTCATGCTGGGGTTAACCAAGCTTGTTTTAAAATTTTAGGTTCGAGCAGAATCGTATGTGACAAATAGTCGGTCCGGCATCGCCAGCGGACGGCCATTCGAATGACTAAGGATTTTCAACCGACGGGGCTGGAGGCGACATGGTGCAGCTCGGGACGGCGCGAGCGAGTTGGCAGATCCTAAGGACTTTACTTCTTGTTCATAACTACACTTGGTGAAGGGGACGGAAAGTGTGCTTTTTACAGGAGGTGGTTTGGTGAAGGGAGAGAGTGTGTTGGTTTGACGTCAGCGGAGGGTGTTATCAGATGTCTGTCTGTTGTGTAGCAGAGAACGAAAATAGCCAAAAGGAATAAAACCGACGACAAAAGCTTCTAGATGAATTCCAAAGCCTCATGTGACGTGGAGCCACGGCAGAGAAATAGAGGGAAGCAAAGTACCCAGATGTAGGCTATCGGGGTCACATCCGGCCTAGCTTCTGGCACGGTGGTGCTAGTTCCGGTAGCTTCGGAGCCGACTCATGAGATCGGTGGTCGGAATAGAAGCTACGGCGCACGGTAGGTCAAATGCATTGGCGAGCCGCCCTAAAAGGATGGGCCAGGCAGGATGGAAACGCCAAGAAGGCCTAGAAACCGAAAAAGAGGGTTCCGACCCCGTCCATGACGAGAGAGAAATTCTTCCGGGGCCCTCACTGGGGAGCCGGGGAGACGTAGGAGCCCGATGTGGACGCAGCACCAATAAGTGACAGTACATAGTAACAGTGACGGTGACCAGCGATATACCGACAAGGTGATGGCACGCACGCACACACACACACACGCACGCTTGTCTGCTTACACAACCACATGCACACATGCACACACACAAGATTGTCGCCGGACATTATCGGTGGGGTTCGCCATGGTGGATTTTTCGTTTGTCGCTATCGTGCTCAGGCCCCCTTCCGCGTGGTATTTCGAGCCTGGGTGGTTCCGTATCGAGGCGACAGCCCGAGAGCTCGATCATGGGAGCGCGCTCACACCCCCGTTTCGGGGATTGTTGCCCTCATGGCGCCCGGGTCTTTGTTCCTTGTGCGTCATTCATTTTTTATGGCCTTGTGATGCATTTTCCGCCTGGGCCTATTTCCATAGGCGCGCGTTATCGGAGTATTGGCCCATTTTCCTTTTCTTTCCCCTGCTGCCGCCGCTGCGGTGAGCGAGCGGATGGTCGGTGCGGGCGGACAAGATTTGAGCTACTGCATACTATTTTACGAAGCTTCACTGATCTTCCCCAGACGGTGGCGGCGTTAGGACAAAGTAGAAGCGAGCTGTCAGTGTGTTGGATTTGGGTGCTTGAAGTGACAGCTTAGGGTGGAAACAAAAAGAGATGGAAATTTCAATCCCGGAGATGCTGTTTTCATGCTTGCATCAATGCGATTATCTAAGGGTTTTAGCAGGGCTACGACTCATCGATGCGAGGGCTTTGTTGATCGTTTGAGCCGGGGAGCAATGACTCGATCGGATTATACGTCGTCGGAGTCTGCCGTGCTGCGAGCACCGCGGACCCGTCAGGCAGACGTAGCGGCGGCCTTAGGGCGCTTGGCTCGTGGGCTTGCTGGCATTCGATTAGCTCCAACTGGTTTTCCTGCTTGCCGGCCAGGGACTAGATCAGAAGAGCCCTGCGGCGCAGATCTACGCGCATGTAAGCAAGATCCGTCTGGGCTGCTGCCATATTCGTAATCTTACCCGTTTCACGGACCCATGGCCGGGGAGAGTGTCTTGAAACCGGAGAATGTAACCCTTTCCAGCCTTGATCTGGGCATCATTTGCCATGGGCAGGGAAGGGGGCCAGCAAAAGGCGACTTGGGGTAGGATGAGGAGGAGGAGAGAGGAGGAGAGTGAGAGGGAAAAAAAAAGGAACAAGGTACACTAAGCTGAAGTTGTGGTGCATATTGGCTCGCAGTCAGCTCAGCAAGCTATTACTTGTTCCCTGCTTCGTACGGCTGATTGGACTTGTTCCTTGATTTCCGTTCATTTCATTTTCACGTCGTCTCTGCTTGTTTACCCAGCGTTCTAGAAGCGAAACCAGTACTATGTAGCTTATCCATTTGCATGACGTGCCGTTGGTTGATGGGCTCCGGGAAACTGGAATTGACAGGCAGCTTGTTATAATTCGACCCCGATTGGGCGGGTCGTTGAATGATCTGAGCCTCGGCACTTTGCAGACTGGAGCTGGATCATTTCCCGTTTTTCCTTGCACCCCGGAGAGGAGAGGAAGAGAGAGAGAGAGTGAGAGAGATCGGCTCGATCCCCAGTGTTTCATCAAGGCTTTCCAATACGGATAGGACAGGACGCCATACCTTAGGCATAGGCACAGTCACCTTCTGCCTCTACCGGGGCGAGGCGAAGCTCCCAGGCTAAAGTTCTGACCTGCGGTCCGGCGCCACGGGCCATTTTTTATTTCTGACATCCGCCTTCAGACCTTCTTCTAGTCTTCCATTTTGCATTTTCTCTGCCACACCCTCCCATCTAACACTCGCCTCAACTGTCTCTTTGCTGTATTCTTTTTCCCAAGATTCCAGGACGCCCCCTACCCACTCCCTGACACTCTCCCCCTTTTCCCACGAATAAGAGGATCTGAGGCTTCGTCATTCACATCTGGTGCTCCCTGACCGTTCAACTTACCAGATCCTCGGTCAAGCCCAAGGTGTGCCCCCAAGATACCAACCTTGAATCGTCGATACCGGGGTCCTCGTTCGGCCATTCTGCCGGTTGTTCTGGATCTGAATTAAAACAGGACCCCTTCTCTTTCTCTCCCTAGACACCCCCTCCTCCTTCTCTTTCTCTCACCTCCCAGAGGCCGAGAGCCGCCAAATTTCCCTACTATAGCATCCGCCTCACGAAACATCGACCTCTCGCCTTGGTCGGCGTCTGACCCAGTTCTTTTTTTTTCCTCTTCACCCGTTCCCAACATCCGGTGCTTGGCCCGCTTTCTTCGGCTCAACTTAGTGTGTCCATCTGTCGCGTGCTTGGCCTGCATGGTTAGTTATTAATTAACGGCGTCTTTCTTTGGGCCTTGATCGACCTGAGCCAAAGGTCCCGCGACATCCGCCCTCTCCGACTAGTCAAACTGGCCCTTCTCCCCGGATGTCGTCGATACCAACGGCCTTCTGATCCTTTCTCCCTGCTCGGATGCCTCCTACACTCTCTCCTCCTACATGGATCCCCGCTGACGCCCCTCGACTCCGACGACCATGCCTCGCCTGTTGCCCTCACGGCCGGCTCTCCCTCACCCTCTATCAAACGCAGACGCACCGCATCCAGCTTGATGGAGTGCTGTCGTACCTGCCGCTTGCGCAAGGTATGTTTATATCCCCATCTGATGCCCGCTTACTCGTTCAACGATCATCGTTTGCTTACTCCATCCTTTCCACTCTTCTGCAGGTCAAGTGCACTGGTAATCCTGGTAACGCACCGTGCACCAACTGCGCAAGGCTTGACCTTTCCTGTAGCTTTACCAGCTCCGACGGACATTGGGAGTCATCCGGTAAGACGATTCGAATTGCCTTGCTGCATCCTGAGACTTCGGGTGTCGCGGGTTGGGGAACTCCCTTGAGCTGACCTTTCTCAACAGACAAAGTATCCAGGACGACGCCCTCGCAAAGCCACACCGAGGCCGGCACCTTGAGAAAAAGGGCACAGCGGGCATGCCGGCAGTGTCATTCCCACAAGACGAAGTGCTCCGGTGACCTGCCCAGGTGCAAACGTTGTGATGCCGCCAACCTGCCTTGCGAGTACACGCCCGCAAAGCGCAAGTTTGCCAACGTCCCCGTCAAAGCATCGCCCAATGCCGAAGACCATCCATCCTCCGGTCCTGTCTCCATCAAGTCGCAAGATGTGGTTAGCCCGTCCAGCAGTGCGGCCGGTGCCACGGCAAGCTTTCCCATGACCATTGACGTCTCTGTCTTGTCTGCCGAGTTTGTCTACCTGCCTCAATTTGTCTTTTCGGAGTGTTTGCTGACGTCCCATGATTCATGATAGGGAATTGCTTATCCGTAAGCATATACTGCTTCGGCATGTAGACGCCTATTTTGAGCATCTGTATTGGATTCCGTGCTTGGGCTTCCTGCATCCGGAGAGCACTTACCGCCAGATACAGGTACGTTAAAGGCTTCCATGTGTCAGTCCCTGTGGGTTTGCTTGTTAACACCAACGTCTGTAGGAAGGCACTTTCAGCCCCGCCCAAGCCGCCGCCGTATGCGCCATCGCCAGCGTTTTTGTCGAGCCTGGCGAGGCCAGCAGGAATTTGGTAGGAAATGCAGCGATCAGGTCGAGTTTCATCTTTTCCGCAACATCTACCGGTTCGACGAGGATTCCCTCATCCTCTATGCCCTCTGCGGCGCCTTCAACTTCCTCAACGGCTCCTTTGCCAAGTGCTGGCAATGTCTGGGCATCGCTACTCGTCTCATGCTGGGCCTCCAGGCCAACTGGGAGGTCGGTTCCCGGAAGGGACGTTTATCCAACAAGAGTGCCAGCGTCGTGTGGCGTGGCAAATTTTCACGATAGACCGACTGCTAGCCGGGGCTACGAGGAATACATCAGCTGCCGAGCCGAAAACATGAGGATAAGGCTTCCTTGCAATGAGGCGGCTTTCCGGGAGAATCGACCCGTAGTCGTGGACAGGCTTAGCGACAGGCCGGGACAAGGACGTTCTGCTATTAACTTGCATGGACACCAGCTCCGAGTCATCGATCTCCGGCACCGGATCCAAGTGTGAGTGGTCACCTGCCTGATGCCTAGGAAGTATAGCTGACCTGTAGTGGATAGTTTGACGAGAAAGGTCGAAATGACTTCTGGCTCTAACCCAACGAAGCTCGAACCTTCCAAGCTCATGGCCGACATTAACGAACTGCAGAACGAACTGTCCCGGATCAACTTCTCGCTCCCAGAGGACCTGAGACTGAGTGACCAGAGCATTGCCCGATACATGACCTCCCTGAACGATCGGGCTACGTCTTCCTGCAGACGCATCTTCTCGCCTGCCACATTGACCTCTATCGATTTGCGTTGCCCGGCTTGCGGGATCCCAAGTCGATCGATTTCCTTCAGAAACTCCCACGGGAGTTCATCATCAAATCCCAGAAGCAGGCAGTGGCACACGCCATCTGCCAGGCTCGATTCTGCGATGCCATACAGAAAGAGGTGGATAAGCAGCCTGGACTGGCGCACATAGCCGGCGACTGCACCATTGTGCATATGAGCACGCAATGTTTGCGGGTGCTGCTGATCGCCATTCAGTATGGCCTGTATCGCGATCTCACCGACCATACAACTGCACCCCTGTGGAGGAATGAGCCCGCGGACGAGGCGCATATTCGTGGTTTGGTCAACAGCCTGTTCCGAATCAGCGACCCTTGGACTGAGATTCTTCCGATAGCTGGCGTGGCGGTACGTATTTTTGGGTTTGCTCTAATATCTCGGTACTAACTCTTGTATAGCACGAACGAAACAAGGCGATGGTTAGGGAGTTCGACAAAACCCGCCAGTTTGCAGACCAAAAAGGCACAGCAGGTTTCGCTGGCCCGCAGGCTTGCAAGAATACACGTCTTCCAGGACCGCATTTCATTCTTGAAGGCGCTCAGGCCGGAACGAGAGAGGAGGAGCAGAGAAGCCGAGCTGGAGATGCGGCGGCGGCGGATCGATGGTTCGCAGCAACGCAGTCCTCGGCCATTGGACCATTTGCAACTTCCAGACACGACGCGGAGCACGACACCGAACCCCGACCCCCGGCCTACCAATATTCCTGGCCCGTGCTCGCGGGACCTCGCCGAGCCCCGATGCGGCGTTCAACCCGTACTTTGACGACGATGACGATTCTGCCATGCAAGGACAGATGTGGCCTATTCCGGAAATGAACGCCATGGTGCCGGTTAGTCACCCGATGATGCCGGCTGGAGGGTTATCGATGATACCGCCGGGCGGCCAATCGGACGGCCATATATTTCAGCAGACGTCGGCTCCACCGCCGCAGCAGGCACAATTTATACCACCACCGCAGGGCATATTTATGGGTGGTTACCCAAGCCAATATCAAGGTGGCCACGCTGATACCTCGACGTACATGCCTCAGACTAGCTTCGGTTGAATACCACGAAGATGAAGAGAGAAGAGGGGCTACCAACAATGGGCTTTTAGGCCCTATAACTAGACTCGGCGAGCAAGCGAAAACCTCGGCAGTTGGACGCGATAAGCGAAGCTAGTAAAGCTGAACATGTTCATCCGATTCGTACCGGCACGACTTCTGCACACTCCAATCCTTAGTCGGGATATTAAGTTAGTGCATGACGAGAACTAGACGTAGCCGAAACGATCTAGCGACTGTCGAGACACCGGCTACAATATATTGAAGGACTCTCCAAGCCAGATGGCCGCTGCATCAGGACGAAGTCGCAAACCAATGGGCTTTCCATAATGCTCGATACATGGCGGTATATTCGATGGAGTATTACCATTTCGCTGTACTGTCAACCAGCCAGCTGAAAAAATCGAGAGCCCGCGTAGCTCATGCGAACCGCGCCCACCGTTGCGTAACACTAGTGAATACGAAACGGATGTACACGATACCTTAGAATGAAAACAGCATAAGCAATAGATACGTAAAGAAGAAAGATGTCTTTGGATATTGGTAGAGTGCTTTGCGGAGAGGGTTGGCTCTTCGGCGTTTAGTAGGCGCTTTCCCGATTTTTACCCCAGGAAACTGTGTCATACTGGTTTTGTAATTATATATACCTGAGCATTCTTCTTTTTCTTCTTATTGGCGATTGTAAGAGAATAGCTGTGAATATACGGAAAACAGCACGGCGACGATATATTATGCATGCATTTGTCCGCGAAAAACAAAAGTTGTTGTCGTATGAAAAAGAAGACTGTCTTACTAGCGGCCCCCACCGTGTTCGTGAGAGGAGCGCGCAGTAAAAGAATACGGTCGGGCCGCGGGCGCGGACACGGAATATCATCCGAGTTACTTGCTCCTGCGAGAGGGAGGATCATCGTTGCATGCTAGACATTCATTACTGTTACATCCTGCGCCCAGAGAGTGGTTGGGGTTGCGGGAGTGAGAGGGGAAGGGGGCGTGTGAGTGGGAGCACCTGAGACGGTGTCGGATCCTTGGGTGACCTCTTCTTCTAGCGTCGATCAGCGGAGGTTGGGACTTGGCTTGCTGCGACGACATGTTGGAATGCACGAGGGAGGATTGTGGACCATGGGAGCGTTGGGTCTGCTGGGACATGGCAGGGGAAAGAGGGTGCATGTTCATGATCACGGGCACGCAAATGTACGTAGTAATGACGTGTTGCCAGAATAGAAGGGATCTGGAGTCCCATGGTATGATAAATTATACACTAAATAATAAACAGCTATACCACAGAGCTGCTGGTTTTGAATGTAGTCAACAGCATATCTCCATGTGCTTGACATTCCCCGTGGCACTCCCCGGAGGGGGAGGCTAGACCGACCGGCCCGAGTCGAGTTGTCCAGCTGCCCACATCATAGATGCGGCTTGAGGGCGGTGAGAATTCGGGGTGGTGGTTGGATAGCCAGACAAGAAGTAAGACCGCTGCATGACGGGTATATTTTTAAAGTTATGATTGGGGGTCATCAAAGTGTCCAAGGTCCTGCGTGGGCCATTCCCAGCCACCATTCGATTTGAATGGTGAGGACCACTCCTGAGGGTATTCCTCGGACATTAACAGTTCAGCGGGTGGCCCAGCTGAACGGACGGTGCAAAAAGTGTCTTGGACTCGTAAAGAAAAAGGTCGACAAAGAACAATGGCGGTCAGAGACGCGCCGCTTATTGGACGGTGCGGTCCTTCTCCTTGAGGCCGCCAATCTCGTTCATGTCGAGCGAGTAGAACTGGCCCTTGGCCTCCTTCTCGTAGGCGGGGAGCTGCTCGTTGTGCATGGGCTCCAGGCCGACGGTAGCGTTGTCACCGACGCGGACGACCAGGACACGGCCGCTCTTGTGGTGGCCCTGAGCATCCTTCTCGTCAGGGAAGGTGATGTGGATTTCAGGAACGTTGTCAGGAGAGTGAGGGGCGAGTTGGGGCTCCGTAGCATGGGGTTGCCGTCACGGCCAATAACCAGGACACTAGCACGGCCGTTGTGGGTGGTCTCGATGGTGAGGCCGTGGCGGTTACGGCTGATGTCGTGATACGAGGGCAGGGACTCGGCCTGCATGCGACGCTGGCGAGCGCGACGCAGGAGCCACAGGCAGGAGACGAGGATGAGGGCGAAGAGGAGCAGGCCAAGGACGAGGAGGGTCATGTCGATCATCCTCTCGTTGTCAGAGCCCTCGGTTTCGGGAGAGACCACGGAGTTTCGGGAGAAGAGCTTGAGGGAGCCGAGACGACAGCAGCGCCGCGGACAACAGGAGCCGACTGGTCGAAGGAAGGCCCGGCGAGGGAGCGTCGAACGTGGGCGACGGAGGGCATTGTGGGCAGATATTGAAGGGGTCAGGGTGATTAAATGAAGGGACGGTTTCCTAGAGGGAGCCATGTTAGCGGTCTGCAGATTTCGACGTGACGTGAAGTTGATGTGATGGCGCAGCTGTGGATGCGGGTGCGAATTGGCGGTTGCGTGCCGTCGAGGGGCCGGAGTGTTGACCTCATAGAGTTGTGGTCGTGCATGAAAAGCGGCAGCCCCAACCACCCTCGAGACCGTTACATCGACCACGTCCATACCAGCGAATGACGGCGCAGCGGATCCAATCGGGCATTTCGCAACATCGAATATGTAGAGGAGAAAAAGGGCATCACATACTCAAAGGAGAGCACAAGTGTTCAGCTCGTAAGAAATACCGAGTAATTCAACGATGGACTGGGAGTCGGAATTGCGACAGGGAGAGTACGTAATGCGATGTTTAGATATCGAGGGATATGCAACGTCGAGAAGGATTGGACGGAGCTCAGCTAAAAGAGTGAAGCCGAAGAACCAGGAAAACAAGGAAGGGAGTGACCGTGAAAACGCAAAAGCGCTTCTCCTTCAGAACTGCCCGTCGCGGAGGGGAGACTTGAATTAATGAGGGGACAAAGGAAGGGAGGGTGGAAGAGGAAGGGAAGGGAAGAAAAGGAAAAGAGGAGGAGGTGGAGGGTAGAAGAGGAGGATTGTGAGCGGTTACTGGAGGTACCCGGCTGGGGCTACAGCGGAGGTGCAGGTACAGCGCTACCCGGTCAGTACAGAATACTAGGCCAGGTATCGGCAGGTATGTAGGTACAGGCGAGGTGGACTTACAGGGCAGGCAGATGAGTGAGTGGGATGTGATAATTTGGCTTAGCCTGTGATGGTCTAGCAGGTCGTCGAGCGGAAATGAGTGACGCCCTCATCCCTGGAAGCCCAGAAGCCACCAATGCAGGGCCGCGCGGCGCTGATTGGGCGGGTACCTGGCGCTTGGGCATGGTTCGGCGGTGTTTTTGGGCAAGACGGCCAATCAGAAGGGGCTAAGCGTGAGATCCCTGCATCGGTCCCCTGGAAAGGTCCCACCAGCAGCTCGTGGACGGCATCGTTTTCTGCACAAGGGTTCCCATGCGTGTCTGCCGTACAGCAAGCAACCGCTTTCTACGCAACGGTGCTTTTTATTAAGACAATCTGGAAGCTCGCTCCTTTTTTTGTGTCCCTCCCCACCCGTACCAAGGTACCTCGATCCATCCAAGCCATTCATACATTCAACCAACCAACCGACCAACCTATCCCACCCCTTGAAAGGTCTACCATGGCCTGGCCCATCCTGACCATGGCGACATGGGCGCTTTCAACTGAGCAAAGGCGCTTCGCCGGCACTTTATGGTGCGACTGTCCAACTGCCAGGGCCGATGACCTTGCCGTCTGGTTATTCGCTCGAGCCGCTGGAATAGGGGACATGGGACAAGCTACTTCGTGTTGGCCAGCGGCTAGCTTGGTCACTAGATGGCGACCAGTCTGCATTCTTTCCTTCTTTTTTTTCTCTCCTGTTAGTTATTATGGCTGTGTTGTTTGGTGTTATTATTGCGGGTGGGTCCGTTTACTACTCATCATTGCCCAAACTATTGACCTCACGGCGAGTCAGGCCTGCGACAACAGCTCAGTCAGGTCGGCCGTTCAACTGAACCCAACTGACTGATGGCCCGGCGACAAACATAGAAGCAGCTCTTACTCGTCTGCGCTTAGGTCAATCCTCTCGAGTCGCCATCTTCGTAATACAGGCCTTCGCTCGCACTAACCACCAACAAAGCCACCCGACCTTCACCCGCTCTGCTGATCCCTGGCATGGCCATGCTTGCAGAGCGGCCCGTGCCCAGCCCACTAACGCCATCTGCACTCCTTTGAAACAAAACGTGATGAGCTCAGTCTTTATTTTTGTTATCACCGCCGCTCGGCGGGATTGCAATCCTCCCTGTGCCATCATGCCATACTCATCGCCGGTTGCTATGTCTGTCTGTCTGGCTGTTGGCCAAAACACACTCACCTGCGTATGTTTGCACCAAAATATCGACACCGTAATTTGTTGTGACATGACATATGACCCAGGATTCATTCACTGATTCGTGGTTACGGACCCAGCGCCTAAAATTGATGTGAACATGGGTCTGACTTTGTGAACCATGGCTGCTCTGATTGGCTGCTCTACATAGCCAATCAGGTCCCAGGAGCATGCGCCATCGTGGAATCATGTACTTGGGGCATAAACTGTCATGAAATCACATTGCTCAACGACTGCCTTCTTTCTTTCTCTTGCCGCCAGCCTTGAGCCACAGCGGCAAATTTGAATATTGTGCACCTGCCCATGCCGTCGGGTTCGTTCTTTCATGTAGCTAAAGTGCCATTCGCGCGCATGGCTCTTAAACCAGACCCGAACCAGCGGTGAGATCTACCTGCAATGCGTTGGCACCTCAGTGTTGAGCCTCTGACTTGTCCTTGTCCGCCCGACACCACCGCCATCGGCCTCTGCTCAAAACCGCGGGGCTTCTCTTCGCATCTATGAGGGGATCGCTTATCGGAGCGATGTCCGCCTATTGCCCCTCCCGTTGGTGCTTGTCCTGCCCGTCGCTGCCCATGGTCTAGCCCGTCGGTATGCGTTGCCGGCCGGCTTCCATCCCAAGCGTAGAGTCATCTCCATCTTGGCCAAGCAGCAGCCGATCGGGCCGCTGATGATAGGGCTAGACGAGGCGTGGTCTCACGTGGCCCACGAGCACAGGATAGCCTTGCCATGGCCTGCGGTACGACTTTGTGACCTGTTCCACACAGCTCATCCAAACGTGCGCTGGCAATGGAGGTGAGCCTCTCGCAGTGTCACGGTAAATCAAGGTCGCCCCCGCTCAATGCTCTCGCGCACATGATTGGCAAAGCGAGTCTTCCGATGCAAGGCAAGGCGTGTTGCCTATGTCGTATCTACCACTGCCTCACGTGTGGACAGACTCCAGCTGTATGGCACCATCTACGGCTTGCACCAAACAACTCGTAATGCATACGGCAAGTGTACCAAGACACTAAATCGTTTCACGCCCGGCCGCCAACCAATGCTTCCTTGAAAAATGCAGCAACGCTGGGCGCGGGAACGCTGGGCCACTGAGAGTGAGGTGATGGTCGCGAGGGGACTGAGACAAGTGCCTACCAACGATTCACATATCGGAAGCCTCGGCCGCAGTTGCGCCGCGGGCAAACCCCGAGATGGGCCAAGGAGTCATGAACTTGGCGTTCCAGGTGCTCCATGAGGGCAGTGGTGCAAATGATGTGGGTAGGTCTACTGCAATGCGGTTACCGTCGCGGTGGCTGGCAATGGAAGGCTCTGGTCGTTGGTTGAGGTACAGAGCCAATCCCGGGTAAACTCCCCAATTGTCGTCTCGGGTGCTCAGGGTTGTCCGAGAATGCATCCATCCACCCGTCTATGCGTAATTTCATGCAACCAGGCACAGGAGAGTCGGTAGATGATACACGTCGCTTGGCTGATGGTCGTATGGAATTGCCAAAAAGCGGTGCGGTAGCACGAGGCGAGGCACACGCCCGGCGAGACACGCGGGGACGAAACCCATGCGGCCGTTGTCCGGAAGGATGTGTGCCTGCTTGGTTCCCACGGTTAGGAAGAGACAGTTGAAGACTGAGGTGCTGTCACAGGAGCACTTAATCGTATCATCTGAATCAATTTACCGAGTGCGCCATCTGCCACCCGAGCCTGGGCTGCTGACGTGCCTCTTGATTGTCGCCTGACATCGACCAACCCTACGTCAGGTAGAGTACCAAAGTATGGGAGATGGGTTTGAGGAGGCTCTTTGAGTGGTCCAGCAACATGCGGGTGAAGCGATGGGAGTGGCGGTACCAGTGAGACATGACCAGGCAACGGTGCAATGGCCTACAAGTCAACCTACTGGGTGAGCAAACACAACAGAATATAATGACGTAGCATTTGAGCGTGATTCTTAAAAGAGGCTGGATGAGGAGCTTTCAATACAGTCGAGGAGAAAGTAAATAATGCTTGAAGAAGACGTTGGGGAATATTGGCGTTGGAGATCCTAGAACCTGGATGCTTTGTGTGCTGAACGACACTTCTCCTTCAACTGTGGGGAGGTTTGGCTCACGGGTAGGCATTTAGTAAATAAAGGGAGGGCTCTGGATACGACATGAACAGACACACAGCGAGATGATTGTTGCTTGGAGAGGTGCAAGGGCGAGTGACAGCAAAGTGACAGGATCCGGGAGGAGATGTCGGCACTGTCTCTCGTATCATCCGCATCCTCCCGTCGAGCCATGGAAGAGTGGGTTGTGATGGTGGTTGTGGACCACAACGACAACGCCAGAGTTTACCTGGCGGGACCGATGCTGTGAACGTTGCAATGAGAGTTTGTGTGTGCGTGAGGACAGCACAGGAATATAGGAACCGTCCATCCGGGTGGGCAACTGTGTGAAGACAGATGCCTTCATTGCGCAATCATGAAGCCCATAGTGTTCGGCTCGGCCGTTGTGACAGGACCTCGACGCAGACTATTGTTTGTTTCCCTCGCTACGTGATGGGATCGCTAGTCCATGATCCCCTGCTTGTAAAGAATCAGGCCTTCCTCTCCACCGCACCGCGCGCCCTCATGCCTTGGCGTGATGGTGATTGTGACCGAAGGGGATGATTGAAGGTTTCTCCAGCGACAGCCATAAGGGTCGATATTTGACTCTGGAGTGGCCCTTGGTCCCGCCGTCCTGGTCGTTTAGAATGAGAACCTTGAAGCATGATGCGTTCTATAAAACAAGGGGTTTTGCAGCGTCTCACCCTGACCCCAAAGGAGCTGACAACTCTTGTTTCCCTTTTCCACCATCACCCACCCCTGGTTCGTTTGCTTGCTAGCCAAACCCGACCCTTTCACCAGCAAAACATACACGAGATTGGCTTAGTGGGACGGCAGTTGTTGCATCAACTCGCCTTCGCCTTGCCTGCCCATCTCACACCCGGCGCTTTTGCGCTTGAAGCGTGGGGGCTGTGAGGCACCCATCAGTGCGACGACAGATAGCTGTCCCGACTTACAGCGTGTGTGGACACAGACACAGAACTACGTGGAATTGCGACAGGACGACATTGCAAGCACATAGACTCCAACGAAGAGGTAAGCAACAACCGGGAAACCAAGGAGATGGCTCCCGAGTCCCTTCGTCGTTTTACAGCACGGTGATTGCAAGGGGTTTTATTGATTGCTTGCCTCGCTTGCTGCTACCCTTTACGGTTTCTGGTTTGTCTCTCTCGGTCTAAGTGGACGAGATGTGCAGCACAGCTCAGCACACAGACTAACGTCAGATCCGTGTGCTCTCTTTTCTTGTTCGTTGTCTAGTCTAGCCCTTCCCTCCTCTCCCTCCCCCTCGCTTTGCCAACCCAGCACTCTGCTTGTTCCCTTGGGGATTTTTAATTACTTGGTTTCTTTTTCCTTTCTTTCCCTCTCCCTTCCTGTCGTGGTACCGGTACCGGTACGAGCATGACATTGGCTGTGCTACCCCAGTGCCGTAGGGTACATTGGCTGCCTTGATACTTGCTGTACTTGGCGTTGGCACTGGTCTGGGGAAAAGACAAGGCATCGCATCCTCTTTTGATGTGCAAGCAGCACACTGGCCAAGCTACACGCGCATAGTCGTCTTCTTCTATACCCTCGCAACAGGCTATCTGCTCTCCTTCCTCGACCCTGATGCAGGTGCACTTTAGCACCAAAAATAATTACTGCAGGACACCCAAAAAGGGCCTTTGGCCTCCCCGACCCTAATCCCATACCCCATCCCTGGCTGGTGTTGGTCTGGCTTCTTTGTCTTGCCCATCATTCCATGCGCGAATCATCCCTAGGCTCCCAGGGCACACGCTTGATTTCACCTGCGCTCGCATTCCGTGCTTGGGTCCAGTCGCTTGCTTGCCTTGTCCCTCGCTCGCTCGCTCGCTCGCTCGTGTCACATTGCCCGTGCCTTGCCCGTCTCTTTTTTCCTTTGACTGCCCTGGCCTTCACTGGCCTGGCCTGACCTGACCTGACCTGATCTGACCAGACCAGATCAGCTCTGTCGCTGCAGTACCGGGTCTGTCTGTCTGTCTGTCTTTCTGCCTGTCTAGGTATTATTTGCCCGTCTGCCCCTTGGGTCGGGACCTACACCTCACCTACATTATTACATCTACCGTTGCTGGCCCGATTGTCCCCATTTTCGTCCTTCTTTCTCTCTCTTTCACGCTGCTGCTGCTCTCCTCCTCCTCCCTCATCTCATCGTCCTTGATCAGCGGAGAACGAGGCAACCTGGTAGAGCGTCGGCTGACGAGGCGTCTCGCTCCCAACATTCCCCATCCCTTCAGCCAGCAGCAGAGACAATAACCAGCAGCACCAAGCAGCTTGCCGCATACACCACCCTCTTTCTGGGCTGGTGCTCTGCAGTGCTCATTCCTGCTTCTGCACCTTTCTTTCCTTCTCTTTCTTTTCCCTTCCTTTTCTCTTTCTCTTCTTCCCATTCGTTTTCTTTCTTTTTATTTTATTTTACGTGGGCTCGCTTCTGCTGGCGCCCCTCCCTCCACCTCGTCTCCTTCTCTCGTTCCTTCCTTGTTTCTTTGTTCCTGCTGCTTATTCTTACCTACGGATATTGGAACAGTTTGTATATGCCGAACAGTCCCGCACTTAAGAACCGATTCTCCTTCAAGCATCAACAACAACACCAACACCAACACCAACCCTAAACATTACCCCAACACCCTCATCACCACCACCTCGACACATCAGCGCTACTACCGCTATACCACCACTATACCAACACCACCTTTTCCGAATCGTCAGACTCTGCGACCTCGGATCTGCCCGCTCCCGGCACGAGATACAGCCCAATCATCGTCAACTAGACTTCGGCATCCCCCTCGTCGCTGCCAGAGCCTCATATACCCTGCTCTGTCACCGACGGAACATCAACAGGCATCAGCATCGAAATAAGGCCCTAAGCATCTGACAGTGTGCCCTGCATCACGATCAGCCGTTATTGCTACCCCCGTGGTATCGTCCAGATTATAATATATTTTTTTACTGTGTGCGTGGTAAGTACATGCTCAGCTCAAATCAAAATCGCTTCCAATCGCTCCCATCTTCGTCCCTCCTCCATCTCTCCCAACCCCTGCCGGCGGCCTTGTCTGGGCCTGTCTGCGCATCAGCCTTACCGAAAATCGATGGGATGCCGCCCCGTTTTTTGCGTCCTCCGCAATCCCAGCATCTCTCGCTCTCTCAACCAACCATCCGTCTGCCCCCTACCTGACGTTCCCCTACCTGGCCTCCCCTTCTGCCCGTTGCCCGCCCGCCCTCCATTGCGAGAATGACTGCTGGTCCGTGTCCTGTTGTTGCATTTCGGCTCCCGTCATTTTCTTGGCCGTCTTGGTGTCCGGTCCTCGTACGCTAACGTGCTGTCATTGTCTGGTTGTTCTAGTCTCGCCAGCATTCACCTCGGTTGATTCTGCCCAAAGGTGCCGCCGACATACCTCTTTCACAGTCTGTTGATCCCGCCCTGCTCATTCAACAGGCTCCGCCAGCACAGTCTTTTTGGCCTTGGCCCGCACCTTGTCCAGGGTTGTAACAGGAGCCAGTCGACCCCGTCAGACCAGTTGCGATTCCGTCCAGACTAGGGGCCGTCCAGCATCCTAAACAGTCTTTAGCACGCACACCTAACTAGGGGAACTTCGAAAACCGCCTCAAATAACCAGGGACGCTCTGTTTGACATTTCTTCCCCTTGAGCGGCAATGAATATGCCCTCGTCCAACCTTCAGCCCGCTGTAAGTGCTAATAAATCTCGTTTTCATCACCACTTCCCACTCTGTCTGGTCCATTTTTTTCTTCCTCCCTCTCCTCCAACACGATGTTGCATCCACCTACCCTCACGTCTGACGGGAGGGCTACGACGTCAGAGGGGCGGTCGTGTGTGTGTGTCTCAAGAATGCGCCAGGCTAGCGCATGCCCAAGGAGGCGTGATTCGCCAGGGGTGTGCCTCAAGAGCCCAGACTCCCACGCCAGGATCGTGCGCCGTCCGACATCTGTTTTTTTATCCTTCTGTCGCTTCTTCCACACTAAGCCAACTTTCGCTGACACCTTTCTTCATTTTTCTCAACAGGCGCGGTCGAGGGATTCCACAATCTTGCAATGCCATCCGGGTCGGGCGATAACGCCCAACAGCCTTTGAACGCCGGCTTTGCGGGCTCCAACCTCTATTCCAACCAGAACATATGGACTTCGTCCTTTTCTAACGCCAGGGAGCGTTCCATCGCTTCACAGGGTGCGCTGCCAGCCGTGGGCGAGCCTCCTCGCCCCAACCCCAGCTCTCATCATCAGAGCTCGTCTGCTAACATTGCTCGTCCTCGCATAGAACCTGACGACAATGCTACGGGCTCTAGTGCCCTCAACGCAAACTCGGAAGCTGTCGGCTGGAGCGCCAGCCCCTGGAACCCAGCGCCGGCTGCCACGACTGCCTCGGATAACCCTCCTCGAGCTGTCAGCACTTCACCCAATAGGACTCGTGAGGGTGGCATTTCGAACGGAGCCGGATTCTTCGACAACCCCCAGGCCGCGATTGGCATGAAGTCGACTGGCTACGGCGGCAAGACCTTCCCCGACGATGCCAACGGTTACAACGGGCCCTTCGGTCAGCAAAAGCGCAGCCCCAGGAGTCGGGTTTTATCGACAGCATGTCGGCCTTCACACCCGCACGCGACCACAGCGTTCCTCCTTCCCGACAATCCCAGGGCTCCCCGGCTTTTAATGACTTGTACCGCGGCCACACTCCCAACAACTCCATCTCCCAGCGATCCATGCACCATCACTCTGCCTCTTTCTCCGCACAGACTGCCAACCAGCGGGCCTTCAACCTGAACAAGCACATCGACGAAGACCTGGCACTGCATTTCGGTCGCCGTGTTGGTCTGGACGACGGTACTAACGGAGCGTCGTTCAACCCGTCCTCACAACCATTCCAACTGAACCCGGGCTCACAGCCATGGGTTCTTGGCGAAGGAGGTTCGGCTAGGATTGGGGCCACAATGGATTTCAACGGTGACGCACTGGGATCACAGTTTGGAACTACGAAGCGACAGCCAGCCGATAGAATCACGCAAGGATCGGGTTACCGTGTTGAAGCCCCAACGGACAGAGAAACTTTGGGTCGACCCCGGATCCTTGGTCAGGCAGACCGTCTTCTCGTGATCCTAGGACGACGGATGTCGAGCGTCGTGGCTCCGCCCAGCAGTTTGTTCCTAACTACAACCCCTCTTTCTACGCCAATCAGTTCGCATTCGCCAACATGCCACCTCAATACGGGGCCAACTATGCCGACCCTTATGCCCAGACTTTCCGTCATGCCATTATTCCTGGTTACGGCTTGCAAGCGCTGCCCGGCAACTACGCCCTCACCGCAAGCATTCCACCTGTTCGACCTGCTAGGGATCAGGATCCTGGCCGTGGCATGCGAAGTGCTGTCCTTGATGAGTTCCGTATGAACAGCAAGTCAACCAAGAGATACGAGCTCAAGGATATCTACAACCACATGGTTGAGTTCAGTGGCGACCAACACGGTTCTCGTTTCATTCAGCAGAAGCTCGAGACGGCAAACAGTGACGAGAAGGATCAGGTCTTCCGCGAGATCGAACCTAACGCCATCCAGTTGATGAAGGATGTCTTTGGCAACTATGTCGTCCAGAAATTTTTCGAGCACGGAAACCAAGTCCAGAAGAAGATTCTCGCCGAGAAGATGAAGGGCAAAGTCGTCGACCTTTCGGTGCAGGTCTATGCTTGCCGCGTTGTGCAAAAGGTATGAGAACTCTCTCTGATATTAGCAGTTCATGGGCTGTACTGACAGATTCGCTAGGCACTTGAGCATGTTTTGGTAGAGCAGCAGGCTGAACTGACCAAGGAGCTTGAGCCTGAGATCATCAGGGTTATCCGAGACCAGAACGGCAACCACGTAGTCCAGAAGATCATCGAGCTGGTCCCCAGAAAGTACATTGACTTTATCATGGATGCTTTGAGAGGCCAGGTTACGGGATTGGCGTCACACACATACGGGTGTCGAGTTATCCAGCGAATGCTTGAGCATGGAACCGAAGCCGACAAAGCAGACATCATGGCCGAGCTCCATTCTTCCATACAGATTCTAATTACGGACCAGTACGGCAACTACGTGGCTCAGCATGTATTGCAGAATGGCAAGCCAGAGGATCGCGCCAAAATTATTGATCTCGTCATGAGCCAATTGGTCACCCTGTCCAAGCACAAGTTTGCATCCAACGTCGTTGAGAAATGCATTGAATACGGATCTCCGGAGAAACGCAGCCTCATAAGGGAGAAGTTGACGACGATTGGAAGCGATGGAACCAACCCACTTCAGCTGATGATGCGCGATCAGTATGGAAACTATGTTATCCGTAAGTATATGTCGCAATGTCGCACGTTAACACGTACTAATTTTCAAGGCAGAAAAATTGCTGGATCAGCTGCATGGCAGCGAGAGAGACATGTTCGTGGAGGAAATCAAGCCGCAATTCTTCAACCTGAAGAAAACCGGCGCATCCAGGCAGCTACAAGCTCTCGAGAAACTCCTCAGCCCATCGGAGACTGGCGCAGCCGCCCAGAGCAGCACCACGGACGCGAACTCAACGGCCCCGACGCCAGTCCTAACCAACGAGACCAACAGCCCGCAGAGCAGCAGCCCATCGAGCACACACGTTAGCGCCGTTGGGGTTCCGGCAGGGAGTGAGGCCAGCAAGACATCGACGCCCAATGGGAACGGTGTCGGTCCGCAGGTGCAGGAGGCGGACGCCTAAGCACGCGATGACGAACGTTCGGCCCCAATTTTTCACGCAGCTTAGACTCGGCTCTCGGAAACAGCATGTGTAATAATGGTGAAGGGAGGGAGTTTATGGATTGTCGATACGATTACAGAAAGCAACCCCTGCATGCTAGGACATGCCAACGGGATGCAATCGACCACTTCAATCAACTTCGCAGGAAATATATGACTTACACATTCACGGGTACTTATTAATAAGGGTGGTCGAAGATGAGTTATCACGGTCACCTCGCACCCAGATACGCAACCATTGCTTCACATGGATATTGGATAGCAGGGTCAGCGCTAGGGTTATGCATCGTCAGATACGGGAACTTGAGGACACGGCCACTGAATGTTTGCGCTTTGGGAAGGGGTAAGCACGGATAAGCAGAAAAGAAACAGGGTTCATGAGCGGGAAGCCCGGGAGGGCTTGGTCTGTTTGGGTTGCTTTTTCACATCTGCCTGTTTTTATTTTCTTCTTGTTTCTTCTTTTTCTTTATCCTTTTCACTTCATTATTACGATATTATCAGCAAGACACTCCTTGACCCACATATGGTTCTTGCATTGGGGTTTCCAGCGAGGCCGCCGGTGCGGCTGGATATGGTATGAGATGAGAATGGTGGCTAAGGAAGGGAGTATTTGCGGAATGGTTCGGCAAGGGTTGTACTCTAGGTATAAGCGGTGGATGAGAGGGTTGAAGATACAGGAAAGCGCTCGGGGTGTGTTTATAGAGCATAATGAGATTCGTTATGTTGAGATGGCGATGATGGCTGTGACGTGTGGAACGTCTGTGACGGAGGAAAAGAAATGCCGGCTGACGCTTGACAAGTACCGTAATGGGTGCCTGGATTGGTACCTGGGCAGGTACTGTGCCCTGTACCTACCTGAGGACCTCGAGATAACGATAAACTTGAGCTGCCTATGACGCCACATGTGGCTAGTGTCGGGCCTGCATCAGAAGGCTCGCACTAACCTGGATGCACCTCAGACCGAGTTATCTCAACCGTCCTTGAACTCGGACGCCATGATCCATCCCAAACACGATATTTCCCACGACGCCGTCTCGCAATTGTCCCCATGCTTACCCCCGCGCCCGGTTGCTAGCAGTCTAAAGAAATCGCATCCTCTCGATCTCGCTACATTAGCCCACCATGTCGGCCGGAAGGCTGGCCTTTCTGTACCCACAGCTGGTGCGGGCCACCAGGGCCAGCCTGGTGCGTGGACGTTGTGCAGACGTCACCGCGATACGATACAAGGGCACCTTTGCACCGAGGCATGGAAAGGGCGTGGAGCCGACCAATTTGGAAATCCAGAAGCACCAACTGCTAAAGGCCTCCGAAGTGTCGGCTGAGGTAGAGGGGAGCGTGGTCGATACCGCGGAGCAGAGCGCTGCCGAGTCGGCCAAAGATGCTACAACCAGTACCGAGAAGCCAGCGGACAGCGCATCGAAAGAAGAATCGCCGGTGGATGAACTCGAGGCTGAGCCGGACGAAGAACCGTACAGTGCCGCCAGCAGCGATACTAGCAGCAACCCTACCCCGCCGAAACGGAAGAGGAACGGGCAAGGCACATCAGGGAAGAGGCGAAGCAGAGCGGTCCCCTAGAAGCCATTCTACATGCGCAGCCGCCCGAGGAGGTGGCCAAGCAGCACCCGGCCATGTCGCCGCCCCCTACATGCACCACTTCGACACATACTCGTTGGTCAAGCAGGTGCAGGAGGGCGGTTTCACCCAGGACCAGGCCATCACAGCAATGAAGGGGATCCGAACGCTATTGGCACAGAACTTGGACGTGGCGCAGGCCAGCTTGGTTAGCAAGAGCGATGTCGAAAATGTGAGGCTCAGAAGAACGAGACGTGGCGTTTGCAGACTTGCTGACTGGCGATTGATTTGCAGGAGACGTATCTGTTCCGCGCGGCCTGCTCAGAGCTGAGCACAGAGATTCGAAACAACCGAAGGCTACAGGACGAGCAGATGAGGCAGCAGCGGACACATCTACAGCATGAAGTGGACATTTTGACGCAGTCGCTGAACCAGGAGCTGTTGACACTGAATGACAACGTCAAGGGCATGTTCAATGACCGGAGGATGGCTGTGAGGGAAGAGCAGAAAGCGGTTGATAGCAGGGTGAGTCTTTCATCTGCACATGGTGCTCCAAGATTGGAGAATTAGGATGCTTGGCGAGTACTCGTGCTGACAGCCGAATGTTTACAGGTTCAACAAATCAGCTACAAGATAAGCATCATGCTCAGCAGCGACTCCCGATCAGAAATTGAGGGTCTACGATGGGTGCTGATCCGGCGATCCGTCTTGGGCATCATATTCATGGCGGTGCTGACGCTGGGATCGTTGCGATACGGAACATACGTGAGCCACGAGCGAGCCAAGGAAGACGAACGCAAGAAGCAAGAAGAGGAAGAGCTGAAGCGAGACGGCGGAAGAGAGATCGCAGTTCAGCGGCGGACGCAGCGGCGATCCTGGCCGCCAACTAGATGCTCTACATGGGCGCGGTGGTAGGAGCAGAGGCCACCGACGTTATCGCAAAGAATTGCGTGGAACGAAGAGACGGGGTGATGGGCTGCTGGGCAGGGTTGGATGGAGTTTGATCCCAGGACGATACCCCGGCCGTGAACGGATAGACATGTTTTACTATAGAGCTTGAGGATTTTGAGCTACAGAGCCGTCGACGGCAGTTTCCTATGTTTGGCATACCACGGGCCGTCTACAGACGTGGCTATCATTTAGACATTTGAATTTTACGCACGTGAAGCAGCGTGCTGATGATCCTCGGACATGACAAGGCGAGACGAAGTGCAGATTCATCGCCGTTGCCAAGCCAGAGCCAAGCTTTGCCGATGTAACAAGCATGACGTGCCGTGCTTCTGCTCAGGAACCGAGCTTGCTTTCGTTGTTTCTGCTTGCACCCCTCTTTGCGTTACGCAGCGCATGGTGAGTTGAGCCACCTCCACACCAGGGGCCAGCCAGATCCAGGTACATAAGCCACAGCCTCTCTCCCCCGCCATGCTCACGTGCTAAAAGCCAAGACGTCTTTCGCTGGAGTTAGAGGCTAGTCGCGTCTTCTCTTGACTGGGACGCGTCTCACACTATCGCTCTCGCAACGGCGTTTCTTCAACGGCGCAGAATTGGGCGCTCCGGAATAAGGGGTAAATCGACTGGGAGGCGGCGGGCTCAATTGCCATTTTATCTTGATATACAGAGCACAATTACTTATTCACACCATGGCGACGAATTTACCACCTCGACCGACCGACCAGGACATCCCTGATGCGCCGGTGACGGAGGAGCAGCAGCTTCAACCCCAGGAGAACCCCGAAGAGCAGGACCAGACGCAATCGCAACAGGCCGCCGAACAACCCGCGGAGGGCCACAACGACGACGCACAGCAGGGTCAGCAGCGCACCTCGTCGCCGCCTCTCCCAGAGCGCCACACGGCCGTGACGCCGGGCCCGCGCGCCGCACGTCTGCAGCAGCTGTACGCGCAGAGCCTGCGGCATACGCTCTCGAAACTGGGCTGGGACAACTTCGCCGGCTGCTACCCGACGGTGGCGCGCCGCGCAGAGCCGGTGCTGCGGCAGGTGCAGGCGCAGATGGTGGATAAGCTGGGCGACAAGTGTGAGGTTAGTCGAGTTGCCCTATTTGGTTGTGTTTGGAATCTCTGGAATCAGGATGGCGCCTGTGTCCGACTAGAAGAGAAGGACTGTGATGGGAAACACGGTTTCGGACTGGGGATAGGGCTGGTGTTGTGGGTGTGACTGGGCTGATATCCTCTACAGAAGGAATTCGAAAACATCATGGTTGCGAGACAAGTCGTCCCAAAGCTCAACCAGCTCGAGGAACTCGTCAGTGAAGCAGCGCGCCGACGTGCCTCCGCCGACCCTTCAGACCCTGAGCAAACGCCGTACGTCTACACCATGCCTACAGCACCCGACACCCTCCCTTCGTGACTGACACTTTCTGACTACCAGACCGCACCTCCTCCCCGTCCGACATCCTCGCCGCGCACCTCCACCCCTCGCTCGTCGCGCACCAGTCGCAGCTCAATGCGCGCCTGCAGACGACGCAGTCCCAGAACGCCCTGCTCTTCGAGGACGTGCGCCGCCAGCGCGCCGAAATTGACGCGCTCCTCGCCCAGCTCGATGCCGCTGTCGAGGACCTATCCGCCGCTAACGCCGCTCTCGCTCCTATCGTGCCAGAGGTCGTCGCCGAGGCCAGGCAGAGCAGCGGCGCCGCCGGAGACGTCCTCATGGGCGGCAGTAGCACTGCAGGTTGAAGAGGCCGCCGTGTCTCACAGGCACGAATGTTAAAGACCGACGGAACAGCTAAAGAAGACGGCGCTATTCAGAGCCCTCCCCACTATACCCATATCGTCAGGAATTGCACCGAGTGGAATATCTTCACCCTCCAAACCCACCCACCCGCGCCCTCCATCGCTTTGCATCGGCCTTCAAGGAAGACCGCCATTGCAATAAGAAGAAGAAAAAGCAAATAGCAAGAAAAAAAGCGGAAAGCACAAAGTGGGTTTTCCTTCTTTTTCCACCAGAACTTTTGTGTGGCTTTCCTATTTTTCGGACCAGGGGTGGGACAACACGCTCGCTCGGGCCTACGCAACAGCGCGGCTCCCACCCCTTTGCCTCCCGAGGAGTCACCGCAAAAGCCCCCGGCGTGCTTTTGCTGCAGAGCAAGCATCGTGAGCGGTGACCTTTGTGTCACAGGACAAGGGCAGGGGTAGGTGTGTGAACACGGCGTGGGAGGAAGCCAACAACGATGGAAGATGGAGAAAGAGTAGCGGGGAAAAAATAAGCCTCGCAGAAAAGTTCCGTTAGGTAATTCTGATGGATAGCGCGCGTCAGGAACGTGTTCCGGGGATTGGTTGACACAGCCATGCCGAGCAACGGGCCCCTGGTAAACTGGGGAGCCTCGGGTCATCGCTCTATGACGGGCGAAAGCGCCAAGCAAAGGCGTGGCGTGTGCTATTAACGGACGGGCACAAAAGTTCGATCATCAAGGAATATTTGCAAGACTTGTTCGTTGGCCCCATCACATACCTGTTTGGACAAACCGTGACGTGTCACAGGGTCATTCCCTGGTATGTTTGTTGCCAACACTGCTACTACTATCCCAAGTATATACAAGATGACATCTGAAATGCTCGCCAAGACCAACCCCCTAGTTCGTATATGTACAAATGTAAATGTACCGTCATGCATATGCAATGCTTTTGCTGCCCATTGGCAGTCTCAGCTACTGTAACTCGATAAACAACTCCGGTCCATGAAACTTATTCCGTTCCCCACCCCGTATATGTAAGGATATGATCTACCCAACGCGCCATGAAACATGCAGAAGGAGTAGACGAAAAGAGACTCGTTGGCTTCGTAGCTTTCTCTCCGGTTTTCTGTCTCCGTTTAGTTGAATACACAGAATGTGCATCAGCTTAGCCGTGATTGTTCCGTCAGGTGGCATATAAGGCGCCACCTTCTCAAGATACTGCCGAGCAAGACTGGTTTGCTTTGATTATAACCAGAGCTGACCGAGCCCAACGCAGCGGTAGACGGCATCCACGAAATGATATGTCTGTGACCATACGAGTGAGGATGGTCTATATTCTCGGGTTTTCAGTGTGAACCACCTGCCAAGGCCCAAAGTAATCGACCTCGCCATATGCTGGTGGAAGCACTCGTACCATCCTGCCTGTCGCCCAGTCTACAAACCACTGCTTCCCTTGCTGACGATGTAGTTGGACTTGCGTGGACTTCGGAAGAACAAGTTGCTATAACACAACTTGGCATACAACATGTCGTGAGCCGTCGTCCAGCCATGTTCGGGAAACCACTTGCCCGTGTGTGGATCGATGGCCAAATTCGGGTAAGACGTGGTGCTAAACCGGTGTAGATGATCTCTTCGTAAGGGCAGAGTTGACGGATCATCGTCTACCGGGTGTGGTGCTTCGGGGCCTCCGCTCTCTTCTTCATCATCAGCGTTCGAGCGAAGGTCCGAATCACGACTGGCCGGTCGTCGCAGTGGTGGTATCGATGAAAGTTCAGGGGATGATGACCTCCGCCGTACAACCCTTATTGAGTCACTTCGGTATCCTCCTGGGGTTGTTGGGTATCGGTCGTTGAGGTGTTATGTGGTGTTCGGGTGGGCGACTGCCCTCGAAACCAGCGGATACGTTGGATTCGAGGGATAGACATGTCGCGAGGAAAGTCTCGGTCGTCGATCGGCGCAGCAATGTCGATGGCCGCAAAGAGAGACTCAAGCCACTTCACGAAAGTGCTGAGCTCGACACAAGAAAGGAGGAACTGGTCGGTCTCGGCTCGTATGCGAATAACATAACGACGTCTGTAGTGGGCGAATTCGTGGTTAGCGCTGCCTAGAGAAATTCTACAGCCAGGGAAGCGGCTGTGACGAAGCGTTGCTTATACTCACTTTTTGTAGTCGGCAGCAATTCCAGCGTCGGCGTAAAGCAGACTATAACTCTTTTCAAGCTTCGACTTCCGGACCCATGGCGGGTTGTCAGGGCTGATGCTAGGACCGTCTTTTGATCTCCCCAGCCCCAGTCCTTCTTGATCTTGTATATATTGAGGGCGGTCCCGTTCAGAGCCACTACGACGGTATGCCAGTGACGATCTTCGGCTCGCTTCGTTGTGTTTTCGATCTCATGCTTCATAGTGAACACTCCTTCAATAGCGATGGAGTTGGAGTATTCAGGTAGCATCTCTGCTTGGCGATCGGCCGACGGTGGGCTGTCGGTCAAATCCATGTTTCCTCCGGTACCCTCGACGGGCTTCTTGCGCGCCGAGGGCTTCGTATCATAGGACGGTGGGTTCGAGGGTCGTCGAGGAGTGGCCGTCATGACCTGGTGATAGAAGAGGTCCTCGTCCATGGAAAGACGCCGCCGAAGTGGCGGCGGCGAGGCGGCGGGCGGTGATGGTTCATCTTCACCGAAGGCGACCCGGGGTCCATGAGGGCAGGGCGGGTTCTTTAAGGGCTTGGCCCGCGGGCGGCTACGGTCAAGGACGGCAGTGTCGGACGATCGAAGGGGCGTCGATAATCGCTTGTATGGGGGCGTACAACTGGAACTGGGGACAGGAAGATTTGCTTGCCCTGGGTGTACCCGCCTCGTCTCTGGCTGGTGGTCGCGCAGAGTCAGGCACTACCCAGGAGTAGTCCCCGTGGATGGAACCAGTAGAGAGGAGATGTTCTCATAACGACCCGCCCGGGAGCATGCCGGGCTTGGAGATCGACCACGAGGCCGGCGCAGAATCGGGGAGACAAGCGACGTGGTGTGAGGAGCTAGGAGGGAGGGAGGGCAAGCGGAAGGGGGCGTGTGTCGCAGAGACGCGGCGGCTCTTTGTTAGTGCCGAGACCCGTGGAGCCAACAGCAGAGGCGTGAGCGCAACGACTGAGAGAGAGAAAGTCCGGGGACGGATAACAGTGGCAAGGCGAGGTGAATGGAGGCAGTTTAATGAACGAGTGACAGATGGCGCATCGAGTGGAGGAGGGCGCGTGCTTTCCAAGTTATGCTTGGCGATGATGGGGAAGATGGATGGACGGGATCAGATGGGGGTGGATGGAAGGGGTGAGGTGAGGGGTTGTAGCCACACCCGGATTGCGGCTCGTACGGTTGCAAAACCGACCGACCAGTACCCAGTAGAGTGCGACGAGGACGACAGCCAAGGCGCTGCGACCTGCGTTGGGTCTTGTGCGCTTGAGGTCGGACGAATATGGAGGCTCAAAGAGAAGGGACCCTTTGTTAGACGGCGTGCGGCATCTGGACAAGATAGGTTAAACCAAAATGATTTCTGTGACAAATGAATATCCACAGGAGCAGCGAGAACTAGCAAGCTTAACAAATAGCTAGCGGGGGATGGGGAGGTGGGATTTTTGTCTTGCGCAGGGCCTCATGTGCCAGTTAGGCGATTGTGCATGTTACAGAAATACGGACGAATCCCCCAGAGAGCGGAAGATCCGAGACAGGAACGAGGGAAAGGCGACTGGACGATGAGCGAGGGAGGGAAATGAGGATGGGGGCGTGTGTGAATAAAACGGAAGAAGAGAAGAAGAAGGAAAAAACAAATCAGCATTGGAACAACAACGAACCAGCATCAAATGGTGAAATGGGCGGCAAACGAAATCCTGGCTCCGGAGCCGTGCAAAAGGGTTCGGGTCTCGGAATGCGGGTATGGAACAGAATCCGTACCAGGTTGGCTGTCAACGTACAGTAATAAGAAAGAGATGGACTCGTTTGGTTTGCTCTCATGCCTTGTCACGGATCCCCGGCAAAGATGCAGTGAGCTTGTACCAAGTCCAGCTGGGTTTGCTCACCCATCTCATCCCAGCCCTTATTCAAGCTTCAGGCATGCCGGGGTAGGCCCTCTTGCGCTCAGCCACTGGAGGAGGGCGAATCGGCGTTGTGGTGAGGGGATGAAAAAGGGAATAAAAAAAAGGTCCCATTCAAAGGTTCTTCTCCCACAGAGTCCCACTACCCAAAAGGTTCCCCCAAATTGACCCGAATGGGGACCCCGAAGTAGCATGCAGCTTGCGCCAAGCCACTTGAGGTAGGTGCCACGCGGAGAGGGTCCCCAAAGGACGGATGATGCGGCACGCAATTGTGCAGGGGAGGAAAGGCTGGGTGTGTGAGCTTGCTGCTGGTTTGGGTGCCGTTGACGAGATGGTTCTGGTGTAGGCGGACGGCAGCGCGGATAATGAGATGCAAGATAGAAGAGGAGTTTCAGTTATCGGATGTAGTTGACGTCCTTTCCGTCGACTTGTGCCTTACATAATGAGCACAAGACGACGACAAGGAAGGTGAGACCAACTGACTGCTACCTACCTACCTAGCAGGCACCTATCCTGGCCCTACCTGCCTGACTTATCCATCTGTACGGATTACGGATTACGGAGTACGGAGCAGGAGTACCATGTACCATAGTACCTGGAAGCATTTTGCCGTAGGGAAGGTACTTGGATGTTGGTTGTGCCAGGTACCCACAGCTGGTGCAAAAGGTCTCGAGTGCTCATTACCCTGATGGGCATCAGCCTTGTCGTACGTTTTGTGCTTCGCTGCTGCTGCTGCTGCTACTACTACCTGCCTCCTGCAAGCAGAGCCGGCGTCTACCCATTTGATCTGAGTTGCCTCTGCGAAAAGGGTTTCTTTCGCATACATGTCTGCCTCTGTCGTGTAGGCTCGAGGGAGGTTCGCTCTCGTGAGTTATGCCTGATGCGCATCCCTTACTGGGTTCCCTGTTTTGGGAACTGATCTGCTTCAAACAAGCAACACGGTGGGTAGGGCAGTGGATGTTTGTGGGTCTGCTGTTCAGTAGCAGGTAATGGTTTACAGCGCCTCAAATGTTTTTTTATTGCGACTGCATTCATTTCTTGCTTCGTCGCAGCGTAACCAACCACCTGAAGTGATAACTTCGCAATGCAATGGTGGTATTTTTGCGGCGGTCCCCTGTCATGAGCGTTATGACGTTGGATTGAAGCTTGGCATTGCAGAGGTTGTTCTACAAGTCGTTCTAGACAGGGCTGTCAAGCAATTAAACTCGTGTTTTAACTTGAAAGTGGTTGCGGGATAATTTATTTAGCATATATAATACGCAATTATGCCATCCGGCATTAGGCGTGCCAGCGGGTAATCACCGAGCGCGCGGCGGGATATGGAGTTCAACATCTCAAGGCTCAGAATGACAAACAAGAGAGAGAGAAAAAAAGTTAACAAAGCGCATGTTGATGGTCACGAATCTGTGCTGTCTCGGAACTTTGACCTGGCCCTTGGCACCTTTGAAGCGCATGCCAAGAAGTGGAGGGTGTTGCTGGCGGGAAGCGCAAGGATGTTTTGCTTGCTGCTTGCTTGCTTGCTTGCAACGCAGCGCACCGCAGCGCACCACAGTGAGGAGTGTGAGCATATTTTCGTTACCGCTGCGCTTGCTCGGTCTTGTTGCGCGCCGACACAATTATCCGTCGAGTCCATTGGTCTAAGTCAGCAGCATGGATGTGTCTTATGTCCGTCTGTCGCGCGCAGGATGTCGCCGTGGCCCGATGAGCCGTGTAACATTGAATCGAGGAAGAAATGGAAGGCTTTTCGAATGCCTTTCTGGGTCAGCGCCTATTCTCGTGATGCCAATCAATCACTATCTTCTTTCCCGCCTCTTCTTCAAACACACCTGCTCCTCTCGTCGTCGAATCAAATCCCACGGAATGCGACCTTCCCACGCTGACAAAAAACCCACCTCTCTCTCTCTATATCTCTCCCAGACCACGCACACGGCAACGCAAATCATGTGCCGGCGCTTCTCTGACCGCTGGATGCAACTGATAGTGGAGCATATAACACGGCTGCCATACGTGGAACCGTGATTCTCTGCGCGGAACCAGCATTGGTTCGAGAACCTATCGGGCCCTCCCTCCCCCTTTCCCCTTGCTCTTCCTTGTCCTTGTGCATTACATAGTTACATGCGAGGGTGGTGAATGTTTCAGTAATAGGCCAAGCCATTCACTGCTCTTTGATAGCACGGACGTGGCGTGTGTGTACAGAGTATGTGTGTGAGTGTGTGTGTGTGCGTGTGCGTGAGAAAATAAGGACAGTCAATATTTGCATCGGCATATTGCGATTGTCGATCTCTTGTCCTTGAAAAGGGCAGCCAATCATTCCTCTCACCCCTTTGCCCTTTGCCCGTTGCGCTTTGGCTTGTCCTGCGCCATCCTGCCTTGGCCTTTTTGCTTCTTTTCCTTCCTTTCCATTCATTGCACAGTGCTGTGTCTGTCTATCTGGCTGGCTTTGCTACCGACACCACAGCCGTGCGCCCTGTAGTCGCAACCCAACCTATCCATCCATCCAACGCACGCACGCAACAACACCGCCGCTCGTGACAATAATTAACACTCCCTATATATTGATTGCTGTCCATCATTCCGCTTTGAGTCAAGGCCCGAGTAGCCCCCAAAGGTGGGAATATGCGACTCCATGCCGAGGCTCCAAAGCAATGCAAACATCCACCTTCCCTCATAAAACCATCCTATTAAACTCTGGGTCGTGTCGTCGTGCCCAGCAGCGCTTACATGATGCTGACCCTGGAATCCCTGCCCCTTAGATCGAACTCTCCACAAGTCCCTCCACAAGTTCTTCCACGACGGGTAAGTGCTTCGAGGCAATATCGTCTAGGTAGCGATGTACGTGCGTCTATGTGTGAGTGAATAGCTGTATGTGTAACTTGGCATTGTCGTTCCCTGCGAATCGAGGGTCGCGTACCCGATGCCACGCCTTGTATCGACATCCTACTCTCCCAAATCGATGTCCAGAGCAAAAGGTCCATAAACCCGCCTGGTTCTTTTGTCAATGCGCCCTTCCCCGACATCCACGGTCAGAGCACTGTCATGGTTCTAGCCCTGCTTGCCTGCTTGCCTGCTGCTCTCGACCGTCCGTCAGAGGCGCAGGCATACGCATACACGTATATGTCTCGTGGTGAAAGAGGCTAGTGATAAGCTAGAGACGCTACGTCAACAGCATCTGGGGTTTCGTTCCCACGGGAGCTTCGGCATGACTCCTCGACGTCTTGTCAGCACCCGCGTCATCCCTTCATTCAGAAGGTGCATTAGCCGTTGCGATATTCGGATCGGCTGGGACCACGCTAGAGTCTCCCCGCCCGCTCGTTACCTCCGATATTGGCCGTTTATCACCTACCTGGGTCTCTATTCTATTGTTGCTTTGTGGTCCCAAACGTTCGTCAGCCTGGTCACGTCAAAGAGCTCGCAGCAGTTGCGTAATCTTGTTCTTGTTGTGACTATGCGTGCACTTTTGAACTGCTTCCTTCCACCGTATTATACATCTGTCGGATGGCGTTTGCTGCCGTTTTGCTGCTGTTGAGATCCTCATACAGCCCATCTCCAGCTCATCTACGTCCAACGACATCCTTATCCTTAGACTCCTGCCTCCCCTCGAGTATCTGTCATCCCCTCCCAAGGAAAATATACATGACAACTACATGATACTGTGCGCAAACACCCAGTCTGTCCTGGGCCTTGTATCCCAGCCAGACATACGTATCGTGACATTATCGCTCTCGACCAGAAGCAGACGCAGCTTGCAATGCTGTCACGCAAAAAAAAGAAAGGATACCAGACGCAACCCAAATCCGAATGCGATCCACGGCTCCCGATTCCGAACCCCAACTCCCTCCAAAATTCTTTTGCTTTTTCCCGGCCCTCTACAATTTTCCATCACCGTAAAGACCCAGCTACCAAGCCTGGTAGGCTTGTTAATGTTATAGGAACCATTGAGGAACCTCGCCTGAGGAGGAGTCCTTCTCAGGTGCGTAATGTGTAGACGACGAATCCCTCAAAGTAAGCCGCCGCTCGTTGTTATGTTGTATTTGTATCGCTTAGGCGTTGGTGGCCTGGGCACCTCCGCGGCCGCGAGGGGCACCGCCACGGCCTCGGTTCTGGCCAGAGAAGTTGCCCCTAGCATTGCCCTGTCCACCGGTGCGGTTTCCGTCGAAGCCACCACGTCCACGTCCGGGAGCACCACCACGGCCAGATCCGTAGTTGCTACCTCCGTAAGCGGTGGACTTGGGGCGGCGTGGCTCAACCACGATGTTCTCGCCGTTAACGATGTGGGGGTTGGCAGAGACAGCCGCCTGGTAACCCTCGATCGTCTTGTACTCCACGAAAGCACAGTTCTATCCCAGTCATGTTAGTAGCCGTTTATCAAACATCGCAAATGAAATACCACATACCTTCTGGCGGTTGATGTCGAAGTAGGTGAGCTCGCCGTGAGCGGCCAGGGCGTTTCGCAGGTCAGCCTCCTGAACCTTCTCCGTCACGTACTTAACGTATCCCATAGTGCCCTCCTTCTCAGCAGGGGCGGCGGCAGGGGCGGCGGCCTGAGGCTTGTTCTGGCGCTTGGACTCGGCGCCAGCAGTCTGCCAGCCAGATGCCTCCTTGTTACCGGACTCGGCAGCAGGAGCGGGAGCACTTGACTGTGTAGAGGCGGGAGCGGCGGCGGCAGGGGCAGGGGCCGGTGCTCGGCTCTGGGCGGGAGCAGGAGGAGTAGCAGTCTTGGGCAGAGGAACGACGGGTCGGGGTCCGGCGGCGGCAGCAGCTCGGCTGGCCCAAGTCATCGGCTTAGGAGGTCCAGAAGGCTCAGGAGCCTTGGTCTCGGGCTGGGGAGCAGCTGGCTGAGCGACAGGGGTAGGGCTAGGGTCCTTGGGCTTCTCGGGCTCCTTGATATCCTCCTCGGCAATCTCACGAGCAGCAGCTTCGGGATCAGCAGCCTGCTCGGTGGTGGCGGCGGGCTTGGTCTCAGCGGCAGCTTCAGCTGCAGGTGCCTCCGCAGCACCCTCGGTGGTTGATGTCACCTCCTGAAGCTTCTGCTCCACAGCGCCAGTGTCTACGCTGCTCGACTCCTCCTTCGCAGCCGGGGCCTCAACCTGAGCAGGGGCGGGAGCTGCGGCAGCCTCGGCCTCGGGCTCCTGAGCGGTGGTCTCCTCGGCAGCCTCGAGAGGCTCCTCGTTGGACTCTTCGTCAATGTATCGCAGAATATCGTTGAGAACAAAGTAGCCAGAGGGTTGTTGGGCGAGGACGAAGGTCTGGACGAACTTCTTGGGCTCACCGGCCTTGTTGGAAGTCTCACCAATCACCTGAATAACGATGCTCTCGAAAGAAGCCTGGGAGTCGACATTGGAGATTCGGACCTTGCAGTCTTGGAAGTCGAGCGCAGCGATACGCTCTTGGATAGCCTGGGGTGGCAGACGTTAGTTTCAGAATACAGTTGTCGTTTTCCCAATGACTATTCCTCACCTGTCTGCCAACAGAGATGTTGGTAACCTCAGCCTCGACACCGTAGACGAACTGCGAGCGTTTGCCGTAGAAGAGCTAGCGTACGGTTAGTTAAGAAGCCAAGAGAACGACGCGCCATTGCATGCTTACGTGGAGCTTCTCCGGTGACTTGCTCAGGGTTGTGTAGTACTGCTCGACGAAGAACCAGCCAACCTCATCCTTGGACAGGTTGTTGCTGCTGGAGGTTGCGTTGGTAGAGGCGCCGGCATCGGTGGAAGCCGTGGTAGGAGCGAACTGCTCCTGAGAAGCGAGGTTACCGTTCGTGGCCATGATTGCTAGGGGAGAGCAAGTTGGATCGACAGGCAGCGGAGCGGCGCGGGAAAACGGCGATGGCGATTAGGCTGAGGCCGGGAGCGCGCGATAGAATGGCTGTGCTGCGCAACGCAGAGACTGAGCCGAACCGGAGGGAGGTATTAGGTGACAGGACACGTCACACAGTCGGAGAGGCGGAAGGGCTGTAAAATGCCGTCCTGGTGATGGATATGAGGGAGGAGTCGGAGGGTCGTGGAGGAAGAGCGGCCAAAAGCGAGCTGCTTGTCGGCACGACTGGGGAGCTGGGCCGGCGAGGGAAAAGAAGAGGAGGCGAGGGCCGATGAAGGCAAAGGCAGGCTGCGTCGGGGCGAGATACGATCGGTATCGCAATAGGCTAGCCAGGCGAGAGCAGGACCTGATGGCAGGAGGGAAGAGGAGCGGAAGAAGAGGATGAGGGGTGGTGGGTTGTTGGAAGACTGGATGCCTGCTAAGCTGGTTTGCGAAGAAAGAGAGAGAAAAATATACATACATCACACAATGACTTTTAGAAATGGACCTTGACCTCACAAACCTGGCCTGGTCCGTGCGCCGCCGGCCTTGTCACTCCCAGCTGACACAATTTTCCCGAGACCAATCCCCGGCGACGCAACGCCAAAGAGGTCTGTGATTTTGGGCGTCAATGAAGTAATTGTAATTGAGAGACGATAAATATTTTATTGAATTTTTACTTTTTACTTTTTGCTCCAAATGAGAATAACGGCATAGGTAATGTAGCTTCTTGAAGCTCCTGTTCTGCTACAGTGCGCACACATATCAGACCGTGTCTAACAATTGATCATGTGAGCTGGCACCAGGCCTCGGGACATCATGTAAGCAGTCTATTACAACGTCTTGCTTCTCAGATGCAACATGATATAACCTGGTGAATGAAGAGACGCGTGAATGAACAAAACAAACGACAAGTTCGGTTACATCGGGCGCGAGTCAAGACCTCTGGCAATGCCCAAAGCAGGTCACGTTGTACAGCTACCTGTGTACATGATTGGGTCAAGGGCTGAAAGCAACATCCGCAGAGGAATTAGACCTATGGCAAAAATGTAGACATTATTCATGTACTGCACACGGGGATGGAATTCTGTGCTTGTCTCACCTCGGTCAGCCTCGTCAAGCCCTTGCGGAGGGCAACCTTGACCGAAAACGCCCCCAACGGGCAAGTTACCGGCCCTCGAGGGCAGCTCAACGTCGGTGCTCTTTTGCGGGGTTCCACCCAAACGCCAGCAGTAGAAACAGCCTCCCTCCCCCTGCGAAAGCCGCAGCCTGCCCGATTCGGGCCAACGACGACTCTCTTTGAAATTTTTCCAATCTTATCAGTGCCAACCCCCACAGTGCCCTTTTTTTTATCAGCAACTTTTCTACCGCCTGTGTATGCCAAAGAATCGCTGCATACCTTGTACGTCCACCTTTTTCACCTTGGACATCATAAGTTGCGCTTCGGTCCCTGCAACTTCCAGGTCTCCCTCTATTCTCTCTTTTTTGCAGTCGCGCATTCTCCCACTCGCCCACAATGCCCAAGTCGAAGCGCGCCAAGGTCTTCAACCTCACTCAGGTCTCCAAGAAGACCCGTGAGCAGAAGGACCGCCTCTTCCAGAACATCCGCGATGCTGTCCCCGAGTACCAGCACTGCTTCGTCTTTAGCGTCGACAACATGCGCAACAACTACCTCAAGACCGTGCGACAGGAATTGTCTGACAGCCGGTTAGTTTCTCTGCCCTTCCCTTGCGCTCTCTCTGCGACCGCCATGTCATGTCCTGAGCAAAACTGATTTTGTATCATAGTCTTTTCTTCGGCAAGACGAAACTCATGGCCAAGGCCCTCGGACAGACCTCCGCCGAAGCAATTGCCCCAGGCATTGAAGACCTCACTCCCTTCCTCACCGGAACCGTTGGTCTGCTTCTGACCAACCGCCCCGCCGAGGCCATTCTCGAGTACTTCAACAACCTGACCCACGTCGACTTTGCTCGTGCTGGTGTCACCGCCTCCCGAGAGTTCACCATCCCTGCCGGTGTCGTCTACGCAACCGGCGGCGAGGTCCCTGCCGAACATGACGTTCCCATGGAGCACTCCATCGAGCCCGAGCTGCGAAGACTGGGTGTTCCCACTCGCATGGTTAAGGGCAAGGTCGTCCTTGGCGAGGAGAGCGGAGAGGGCGAGGGTTACACCGTCTGCAAGGAGGGCGATGTTTTGGACTCGAGGCAGACCAGACTGTTGAAGCTTTTCAGCGTCTGCCTGAGCGAGTTCAAGGTCCAGATATTAGCGTAAGTCTACCGCTTCCCCCTTCCCCGTACTGGTCACTCTTGGGTCGCAACATCTCGACTAACACGCCACAGGTACTGGAGCTCTGCCAGCGGAGAGGTTACTAAGGTAGACCCGAATGCTATGGAGGGCGTCGACGAGTGATTGGCTCCCTTGCCAGCATGCTAGAATTGGACACTTCGTTTGACAAGGGTTTATTCGTACGACTGATACCAGCACAGGGTTAACATGGGCTATCGGCGTTGAAGGTCACGGACATTTGGGGGCACCATGTTTTTAGACCTGCCATGACTGACACTTTGAGTGACGCATGATCGGCAGGACAAAAAGTCTTTCTCGTACATGCCGCAATTTACTTGAGGGATCTTTATATTCCTCGTTCAACTTTTTCACATATTATGTGTCCATGAAAGAATAAACTGATTTTTTTCGAGAATCCACGCGACTCCGGGCCCTGCAATGTTTAGGTCACAAGTCCTTACCTCTGACCTTACCTCTACCGTCGTAGCTGATTGCAGATTACGAGCAATACCTACTACAAACTACCTTGCCTGCCAAGAAACAGAAAGGGGAATAATGATAAAGAAATAGTATACATAACCGAGGTTTTGCTGTGAACGATCCATCTTACCCCTGATAGAAAAAAGAGATGGCATGGTTTTGAGCGCGTGTGCTGGGAATGCTGTTGACCACGCCGGAAACTGGCAACATCCTAGGTGTCTGCGTTCTGAGTACGACTCCAGTGGACTTTGGCCTTGGGTCATCAAACATGGTGAATCTGATACCTCGGCTTACCCTTGCTCGGTGGGAGGAGAGAACAGAGAAACTGAGGGTAAGAAAGCTCAGGACCCACCGAAAGCTCCTGCCGTAGGGCTCAGTACCGACGCAGCTTTCTGGGATCTTCGTAGCCGCCATCGTAGCCTCGCTTGCGGCTATCGTCGTCGCGGGGTCTGTCGTAGTCCCGATCCCGGTCACGATCCCGGTCACGATACCCACCTTCGCGCCGGCCGATAGGTTCCATGTTGCTTCCGGTCCGGCGGCCTTCACGGTCGCCATAACGTCCGCCGTCTCGCCCGCCGTCTCGTCCATCACGTCCAGCCTCTCGTCCAGCCTCTCGTCCTCCATCCCGACCACCGTCTCGACCACCGTCTCGACCACCGTCTCGGCCACCATCGCGTCCATCTCGGCCGCCGTCTCGGCCACCGCCTGGTCTATCGTCATATGAGCGCCCGCTGCCGCGGAGTCATACCCACCGGAGAAGCCTCTGTCGCCACCGTTTCTCCTGTCAAAGCCAGGGCCTGGAGGTGCTCCGCTTGGTGCTCCAAAGCCGTTGCGATCGCCACGGGGCCAAAGTCGCCGCCACGACGGAAACCATCACCTCGACCGCCACGGAAACCTCCACGACCACGACCACCTTCAAAGCCCTTGAAGCCGCCGCGGAAACCGCCGCCTCCACCACCAAAGGCTCCGGGGCCGGCTGGACGTGGAGGCATCGCTTTGGTGTAACCTCTGCCACCGCGGCCACCACCAAGGCGACGAGGAAGCCAGCCTGTGACAGTTCTACCACGTTCAACATCCAGCTTGATGCGTCGGTCCTTGATGCGAATACCATCGCAGGAATCTAGAGCAGCTAATCCCGATTGCGCCAGGAGGCGCACGTGTCAGTAAATCTTACCATGACGTGGACATCTTGTTCTTGACAAGATGAGAAAAACAAATGGTGAGGAAGAGACAGGCAAGCTTGAGGGCCCTTTGTGTCTCGGTGTACACGTCTGGAGATGGGCAAGCCTGAGGGCCACATCTCCAGGGCATAGCTGAGGATGCCAATTCTCTCCAAGAGAGAGGGAAAAATAATATACTAGGGAAGGGTATGGGGATGTTTACCTCTCATATCTTTTTCTCGTTCAAACACCACGAAGGCATATCCGCGATGGGGCTTCTTCTTCTTGTTGGGTTTCTCGTGCGCATGCGTGTCGGTGACAATACGAATCTAAGAGAATGTTAGCAATGCCTTTTTGCGAAAGATTTGGGACACGTACGCGCTCAATAGGACCAAAACGGCCAAATTCGCGTTCGAGATCCCGCTCGTCAGCATCGTAGCTCAAACGCGCAACAATGAGCGTCTTGAATGAATCTCCACGAATGTTGGGGTCTTCATGAGGTTTGTCTGCAGCGGCGCCAGTCAGTATTTGCAACACGAGCTCTCGCGGCAAGCTATGCTCACAGAGCTTGGGCCCCTCCGTCACGAGCTTCTCGGCAGCTTCCTTCTTCTCTCGCTTCTTGCGGTCGCGTGCCTCCAGCCAGCTTTCAGTGGGAGTGTACTGGTCCGTCTCCTTGTAGTGCTGCAGCGCGGGGAGAAAGGCTGCGACGCTGCCAATGGCTGCTGTCTTACGCTTCTCTGGCGCGTAATCTGGAGGATCAACCCATCGCAAAGGTGGTCGCGCCGCGAAAAGCGCCAACAGATTCGGGGTAGTTTGTCCGTCATGCTGACGAGTAAGTGTCCCTATGTATCTGCAATCGAACACTTGGATGACACTCCCTTGACTGACGGGTCCGCGATGGAGGTTTAAATGATATGGCAATCCACACGAGAAATATCCAGGCAACCAGCAGAAAGGGTGCCTGGGGGAAATGCACGAGATGTTACAGGGGTTGGCTTGGCCGATGTTCTACCGCCAGCACTAGACCCTTTCTGGACCCATGCCATGTGAGCTGGAATTTTCCTAGAGAACTCGACCGCGACATCCAGACCTGAGAAGACTCGCATTTACGTCCCCGTAGGTGATGGGTTTGTGTCTGTATTCTAATCAGCAAAGATGACGGTCAAGGCTATACGGGCTATTTCGTCCAGCAAGGTGAGCACATCGAGCTCCAGCCAGTGTCTGCACACGCTGATCTAACGCGAACCACAGAATGGCATCGGCGCATTCGTGCTCCAGTGCAAGAAGATGGATTTCCACTACTGCGATTGGGCTGGAAGCTCAAAGGGCATGAAGTACGTTTGTCCGAAAACTCCAGCATCCATGTCGTGTCCGTAGCTAACCATACTCCCAGTGGCTTCATCAAGTCTCTTCTCCCCAAGTTCGCTGCCAACAACCCCCAAGTCGAGTTCGCGGTATCCCCTAGGCCTGGCAAGCACCCGGTCATCATCGGCCACTACATCAATGGCCGTACGAAGCCCATCTGCGTACGAAACCTGTCACCATACGAAATCCTGCAAAAGTCGAGCTGCTGCGCGATGCTAGCGGAGACAAGTTACGGCGGACGAACAAGGCGGTCCACAGCAACAAGCCCAGTGTCAGAGGCATCTGGTCCCCTACCACGGCAACGGTATGGCCGTTTGAGCGAAGAGCGAAGAGCAAAGGGACTGTGGAAGCGTTTGAGGGCAACTGTACAACCCCAAAAATATGTGTATATCTGTACAATATGGCGATCTTCACGACATTTAACTGTGGGGAGATGTTCCGTGTAAGAATTTAGAGGCAATATGTTAAACATCACAAAAGAAAGAGTTCAAAATCTGTCGACCCGGTCATTGACGCTCGATATTGGGCTATCTTGCTGCATTTAACCCTACCATAAATGTTACCAAAGGCTATCTTTCCTTCAAGTTTTTTTTACGACCAGTGTCTATCAGCTGGTTGGGTTGCATCCCATTGGATCTTAATTCCCTTTTTGACTTTGTGGCATCTTCTCTCTTTACGCAGGTCTTAATTTACTGCTTCTTGGCGTTGATGATGTCGACGACTGGGTCATGTCAGTATTCTTGAATTTTGCAGGATTTAAAGAGATATATGGGTTTGGCTTACAGGCAGGCTTGAGGGAAGCACCACCGACGAGGAAGCCGTCAATATCGGGCTGCTTGCTGAGCTCGCCGCAGTTCTTCTCGTTGACGCTGCCACCGTACAGGATTCTGGTCTCGTCGGCAACCTGCTGGTTGACGTTCTTGGCCAGCCACTCGCGGATGGCCTTGTGGACCTCCTGAGCCTGCTCAGTGGTGGCGACCTTGCCGGTGCCAATGGCCCAGATGGGCTCGTAGGCAATGACGACCTTGCTCCAGTCGGAGATCTGAGAGCGGAGGGCCTCGAGCTGCTTGCTGACGACCTCGATGGTCTTGCCAGCCTCACGCTCCTCGAGGGACTCACCGCAGCACCAGATGACGCCGACGCCGTTCTCGGTAGCGTACTTGGTCTTGGAGGCGACAACCTCGTCAGACTCCCTCAGGATGGTGCGGCGCTCGGAGTGGCCAAGGATGGCCCAGTTGATGTTGCTGTCCTTGAGCTGGGAGACGGAGATCTCGCCGGTGAAAGCGCCATTGGGCTTGTCGAAAACGTTCTGGGCGGCAACCTCGAGGCCGTCACGCAGGTTCTCACGGACCAGGAGCAGGTAGAGAGCGGGAGGAGCAATGACGACCTCTTGCATATAGGGTTAGGATGTGCTCAGACAGAGGGACGGAAGGAAGTCCATTGACAAACATACCGGTGTTGGGGTCGAGAGAGGCATTGTTCAGGTTGTTGACAATCTCCTTGATGGACGAGATAGTCCTGTTCCTGTTTTCAAACGTGTGAGCCCAACGCTTGAGAGACACAGCCCGCCGTGAGCGGTAGGGCAGGGAGGGTCAGAGGTGAGGGCGGGACATACATCTTGAAGTTGCCGCCGACGAAGAACTTGCGAGCCATGGTGGATGATTGAAGGTGGTACGAGCGGGTATTACGTAGTGGAGATATGGCAGAGGCCTTGGAATGTGCAATGAGGTTTGATCGAGGACGAAGACGAGGAGGATAGATATGGTGCGGACGGAAAAAGTAGCTCACCAAGCTCTTGGACATTGCTTTGGTGCAGGCCAGACAACGGGGTCGGAGCGGGCTGAACGTCAGGTACCTCCACTTGAGGTCCGATTAGGATGGGTACTGTACAGCCAAGGTACCGTCTTTCCGCCGCAAGTACCTCGATGGCCCAAGTCGTCGTAGGATGGAGGCCAGGTACTCTCAAGTGCCGCAGCTGAAGGGCCTGCCTCAGTGGAGCTACCTTAGCTGTACCTCAGGCCAATGGAGGGGTAAAAACACGCTCACAATGACCCCGCCGTCCAACAGCAACCAGCAACCAGCAACCAGCACCACCCAGCCCTCACCAAGACCAGCACCAGTCCTAGCAACAACAGCCCCTCACTCTAGAGACAGACGCGCCTTATACTTGGCCTTATTTTTTTTCCGGTCATCTCCTGCACCATAACTAGGTACCTTAACTATTCCAGCACTTTCTAAGCCATTGTTTATAGCACCTTTACTACACAGGCAATCCCCTCTATTGTCTTTACATCACTTGTAACACATCACTTAACAGCATAGAACACCAAGAGGTGATTTATATAGATGTAAATTCAAAAACATACTTGCCGAGTAAACAACTCAGCTATCCGTATTCTCTATCTGCTACATCCGTCTTTAAAAAAAACCCAACAAAGAAAAGTATATAAAGGCTAAAGTCCTGTTGCTGTTGATCCATAACTGTAATTCATCTGTCTCGTAAATGTACGTTTGGCTGTCGTACGTCATAATGCCCAATGCTTTTAGAGCATCGTTTCTTTGCTCGAATCTCCGGCCTTTATGAGTTTAGGGCTCGGAGACCGAAGCACTGACTGGCACTGTCCATCCCTCGGAGTGCCTTCAGGGCAACCACCTCCAACGATGGTCTTGCCTTGGCAATACAGTCTGGAAGCTCGCTTGGTGGAGACTATGTCTCATACACCAATACATTCGTCGTCAACTGACAAAGCGAACGCGTGAAACTTCCAGACGAGGCTAGTTTTTATAGCACTTCCATGTGCTCAACTGCATTTCTAACAGCATTCCCGGTAGCAGATAGAGTCGAAACTGTCCATACCCAGTTAGCACGTTGTTCCCGCGATTCTAAGAACCATTCAAGAGCGACTTACAGGTCATTCAACCGGTGGAAGCAAAGCCCCTCCGGCTTGGGGCGGGAAGGATATCGGCCTTGGGCATAACGCTCAGGTCGGATGTCATCTTAGCCATGGCGGTCAGATGTCGCTGAACTTCGGAGATCTGCTGGATGGTCTTCGCGTCCTCTGGCTTGTCGAGTCCACGAAGGATCTCCTCCACAACCTTGCGGCGGTCCATCCACTGCTCCAACAGGGGCTTGGTAGACGCCTGCTGGGGCTCAGCGGGTTGAACAGACTTCACCGATGTCTTGCGGCTGGGAACGGCCTGGGTCTCAGGAGCATCCGTCTTTCTCTTGCGGCCCTTGGACTGCTGGTTGGAAGCCGAGGGAGGAGAGCCTCCGGCGCTACCGTGGTCGTTGTGGACACGCTTCATGTGGTCTCGGAGGTTCCACTGGCGAGGAAACCATTTCCGGGGACAGCACGCTCACATCCTTCATACATGCACAGGAAGGGCTTGTCACCATGTCCATGAAGACCGTGCGCCTCACGCTCATGACGGAGGAGGCAGGCAGTAGAGGAGAAGCGAGCACCCTCGCAGGACTCGGCCTTGCAACGGTAAGGCTTCAAGTGGGAGTCAACAAATTTGCTGTGTCACGTCAGTCATACTAGTCATTAGAAAGTCGCAGACAAACTACTCACTCATAGTTGCACTTGAGCTTCTCGGGCTTGTGGTTGCAGCTTGGCTGGCCTTCCCAGGGGCAGTGGAAAAGGCCATCTGCTTGGACAGACACATTTTTGTACAGCTCGTGGTCACGTGCCGACTCGCCCTCATTTCCTTGTCGGCGAGTTGTGAATGGGGGTGGCAGAGTAAGAGCATCATCAAGTTGGGGGATAGGCTTTCCAGTCAGGTCCTCTGGCATGACTGTGACCTTCCGATCGGCGCTGAAATCGTCGATTTGGTAAGAAACGAGCTCAGATGAGTCGAGATACTCATAATCAACGTACCTTGGCGACTGGCATTGAATTTCAGGAGAAGAGTGGGGCTCAGGGAGCCGAAAGCCACGCCTCGTCAATAGTAGCAGGTGAAGATGTCCGGGAGATAGAGCTAGAGAAGCATTCCCAGGATCCAGGGAGGAGTTGTCCGGCAAGCTTACATCCGGGCCAAGTTGCATCTGAGCGGGGACCACGTGGAGCGGGCTGACATCTGAAAGGTTGAAGGAGCCATCGGCACCGAGGCCCATATCGACGGGGTAACTGGGCCAGTACACATGAGAAGAGACGCCAGCGGCGTCAGAGTCCAGGAGCAGGCACGAGTCCATTCCGACCATAGAAGGGGCAGCTTGGGATCCATTCCTGAAAGCAGACGAGTTACCTCTAGCGTCCATGTTGGACATGTGTGATGATTGTGACAGCGAAGAACCGCTGGATCTGCTCGAGTTGGCTCGGGACATGGCTTGTCCCCTGTTGAGGCCAACGGAGCGGGCCTTGAAGCATCCCAGGCAGGCTCAGCAGCCTGGCATGGGTCCATTACTCTAGATCCTCTAGGGGTGGTCTGGCCAGATGTGAAAAGATAATCCTCGGCTTCTCCGGAGTGAGATGATCCATTGTCAGGAAAATCAGGAAGTTCTGTGATCCTTCTGCTGTAGTGGCCCATGCTGAACCGCTGAGCAGGTCCGCAGATGGTTCTGTTTGAGAGAAAGGAAACATTCCAGAAGTGTTCGACACCAAAGACTGGTTAAAACTGAAATCGCTGAGACAGGTTAGTATACCATTCACGACAGTTCAAGAACCATATTGTTTGATGAAAAGAAAAAACAAAGAAGGCATGATTCAACTTTGAGCCTGCAATACCGGTTAGTTTGCAATCAAACGACTTGAGGGTAATGTGTCTACAGACCAGCCAGAGACAATGTCCCATGAGAGTTTCCACTAGGTATATCCACGGAATTCCAGGAGCGAAAGATTGTCGGTAAGGAAAAGAACGAGTGGCGTGAGATGACGGTGAGTACAGAACATAGGCGAATTCACTTGGACGATTTGTCGGCGAGTGTTGGCGAGTCCTTGGGTCGTTTAGGTGAGGGTCCAGAGGATGCACAAAGGTGACAAACATGCAAAGCAGGCGTATCTTAAATGCAGAAGCCAGAACGCGGAAAAACAAGTGTTGCCAAGCGGGTATCATGTTGTCGAAAAATCCAGGCATGTCCTCAAGATTTCATATGGCCAGGGTGTGAAGAAATTCCTTGACGCTAAGCTCGTGCAATTGAATTAAATTGCTGCCACGTAATGGCTAAAGCTAACCTGAGTCCTACACCTCTAAGCGTTGCAAAAGCGAACGAATATGAGTGAGTCCTAGGTATACAAAGAGATCCATGGTAATTGGTAAACGGTCCTTGAATTGTATTCCCGGTATTCCATTGGGCAAGTCTTCCAGATAATCCATGGGATAGTCGCGAGTTGTTTTAAGAACCTATGTCGTTTGAACGTTGTTGCGGGCAATACTTACTATGTGTCGATTAACGACGTTAAGAATATTTTATGTTTTGAGTGACCTTGTCCGGCTAGGACAAGTCCTGTCACAGAGTCCAGGGGTTGGTGTGTAGTCCATTGAAGGGAGAAGATCCAGAAGTAGAAGTCCATTTTGATCCGGTGTAATCCATTGTGTGGTCCAGTTCGTAATTCCAGGGTCAAAGGTCCGGACGACAGTTAAGGAAAGATACATTGACGTTGCGGTACAGGAGAAAAAGCAGAATCCTGGAGAAAAGTAAGGAAACACTACCTGGAGAGAGAATGAACCTCATCGAGGTCAACTGTATTTTTGAAACCAGGCATCTTGGCCGGGTGTGCCACAACCAGGGCAGTTGTCATGATAGATATCCAAGGTTGATGGTAGATGACGGGTCCAGCAGAGCAGCTAGGATTTGCTGTCTACAAAACGGCCACAATATGTCGACTGGGGAGATCTGCTGTGATACAGGCTGATCCGTGGGTCGGCTAGACAATAGAACTCAATGTAAGCCTGCGATGGCAAAAAGGATGTGCGCCTGTCTAAGACTATGATGACGGATGAAAATCCAGTTGGGCAGAAACGTTGGGCTGAGAAGATGAAGGGAAAGGAGGAACATTGGGCGACGAAGGGGGCCAGCTGCATTTTATTGTCGTAATCGGGCCTGATGCCAGGGCATGGGCAGACGACAACGACCCCACAGCGTCCTGGATGATGTCTTTCCGTCCAATTGAGTCTTCCTGCATGGCCGTCACACTGGTCGCTTTGTGTGTTGGCAATCTGTGATAGCCTCTATGATAGGCTAAGCTTGCAGGGATGTTGTCGTCTCCACTGCCAACTGGCTCACTTCCTTGGATGTCAGAGGGGCTTGGGTGGGGAGCTGGGCGCGCAGCTATCCTATCACCAGCCAGATGCGGACAAGGTGATGATGTGAGGAGGGATAATGGTTGCAGGACAACACATCAATGCAGGTCGCTAAATGCAATAAAACACCAAGCGGCTGCGTGCACGTCCTGCGAGCCATCCGAGCCGGGCTCCCCTTTCAGACCCGAGTACTCTGTAGTCAGTGGAAGATCGCAATATGAAGTCATGGGTCCCAGCCACTTGTGCAAAATTTTTGTGTCCTAGACGAAGAGCCGGCTGGATACGAAGTGCTGGTCCGAAGACAAGCCTTGCTCTCCTCAGCTTTCTTCAGTCGCATGAGTATCGCAACGGCCCGTCACTGGGTCGCGTTTCATGCCAACTCAACCAAGTGGGCCTAGGCCTGCTTTACCGGCCTCCGGACCAGTCTCTCGTGCTTCCACAACCTGTAGATAGTGCAGAGGCTTCCTGCACCAGACGCATCTTGTCTGTAGATGCATGGCTCTAGGCGCAATGGTTGGAGCGAACTTGAGCGGGGTACGAGAGTAGGCTGCTGGCTGCATATTCTCGTGGAATTAGCTGCTTCTTGTCGTGGCTCTCTTGACGAATCGGCGGCTCTAGTGTTGGTGTTGCATGAATGGCGGTCTGCCAGTCGTGGCCAGGTCCGAGTCGGTCAACATCCGACGATACTCAGTTTGGCTTGGCTACCTTACCTTTCCACAAGTCGGTACTATCTTGATAGTACTATCCTCAGCACGTGCCTGTCAACACGTGACAGCCATACAGCTTAGGCATGAATATCTGCACCTTCTCCTGAGGTAACCTTCTACAACTACCAGACTTATCACAAAAGTCGTCACGATGCGACAGTGAGCCAGCTTTGATGCTCAGGCTGGCCGCAAAGTGCAGTCCTGACACGTGTCACAGCCTGAACAAATACCAAGAAGCTCATGGACAACTCATCACGAAGCCAATGCCCAGTCACAGCCCTTATTCGCGGCTCGGTGATCAGCTTTGAGAATGGTTTCCGAGCTTCTTCTTCAAGGTTCTGCTCTATTCTGAATATTAGGTTCTAGATCCACATCCATCGGAGCCATTGTCCATGCCTCGTTGGTCTTCCCTTGCATCACCGCCCTATTCCAGATATCCTGCAGCCCTTGGTCTACATCCTCCTCCATCACCCCACAAAGATGATTGAGCAAAGCTTTTGCTGAAACCCAGCTGTCGATGCCCAAGACGCAGCTCACCACTCGAATCTTCTGGTTGTACAAGTCACGCCATTTCTGCAGCAGTCTCTCCTCCAAGAGAGTTGTGGCCTTTCCTAGCCATGCGATTGCAGCCCTGAACATCACGCACCAGAGCCAAAGCGGCTGGCTCCATGTACTAGATTTGAGATTCTCCTGGCCTGCATTAACATCATCGATTAGTTGCTCTAGGAGCCAATCAATCAGCACCACATCGAGATGGCGGTGTCCCAGCTCGGAGCAAAGATAGAAAAATGTGGCGACGAAACTCGTACGACTGCTTCGGGGATCACCGTTTAGAATTCGCGGAACGTACTGGCCGGAATCGAAGCTCCTTGAAATCTCGTAGTTGAGATTGAGCTCTTTGGTATGGTTCTGCCAAAGCCGGGCCGCCTGGGTATCTGTCTCCTCCCACCATCCGTATCTCGGTGCCTCCCGCGGTGGTAGCGCAGAGATGTCCCAGATAGAAGCGAAAAGCAGCGCCATGAAAGTTGGTTGATAGTCAGGCACATTTACGAGTTGGCCAGACCGGCCCCTCCGTAGGCCATTTCCAATCCTGCTGCATGTTAGCTGGGGTTGCCAGAAGACATGGACGGAGAGGCTTACATTTTCAACATTTGCTGAGGAAGTGATACATGTTGATTTCCATCAGCTACTTGTCTCATTGCAGAACGAACTCCCTGAGATGATGAGATGACGCATCCAACTCTCCGATGGCGCCCTTGCAATTGTGTCAGTGCCTAGAAAACCACATCTCTTTCCTATGGGAGTTGGCCTACCTCTGCCAAAGCAAGCGCTGAGATTGCAAGCATTGTATCTCCGCTCTGTGCAGTTATAGTATCCTGGAGCTGTTCTCTGACGAACTGATATGTTGCGGCTTTGTGGTACAGGAAAGGGATCCTCACTCCGTCCATGGAGCCAGTAATCCATGCCCATTGGCAAGCCGCGAGTGTCAAGCACATGTGCATATAGCCAGAGTTCTGAAATCCTTTGTGGATTCTGAGTAGCATTAGCACCGGTCATGTCACCGGAAGTGGTGGTTGTGGGAGCTTACAGGCTTGATTCTACTTCACGCGCTACTGGTCGCTGGCCATGTACTGCGTATTGAGAAACTGGATGCGATTTCCTTGTCAGTCTGGTAAAACGGCGCAGTGAGAGCTGGTTCCCCTACAATGTCGCAATAGCTGTTTTGAAGATTCGGGTAGGTCGTTAAAAGAACCTCCCACATAATCATTGAGGGACCAGTTCAGTGGTACTGTCGGTTGGACTATGATTTGTTGCGAATTGGGTATATTGCTTTCGTTCAAGGCTGCTATGCCATTGTGCTGAGCCTCCTCCTCAGTCTTTGGGTATATACAGTCACTGCCAGATTGGAGGCAATTCGTGCTTTGTCAACGACCTTCGTTAGCTGATGTAGCAGGGGATGGCGCGCTACGAACGCAGGCCTCGTATGTAGCGCTCGGTTGGCGCATCTTATACGGGAGAAACATACCATAGTGGCTTCTCTTCATCACACCTTACATGCCTCTTTCTGCAGGTTTGGCAGCCATTCTTGCTTCGTCGATGGAAACGTCTCTTACGTTCCTTCGGGAGAGCCACGCTCATCACATCTGCAGGCATTACTATGCCCTAACCTCTCGGGAAAACACAGTCTTGGGGTCGCAAAATGATAACAAATTAAGAGAAGATGGAATATCCGGCCAAGACAGAGAGCGATCTCCTGCACACTTCAATTTCGTATTCATTATTCGTCTTCCACGGCTGGGAAGAGCGATTAGATTCGAACCGACTTAAAGCAGGATCACGAGCCACGGGACAGACCAGGCTTTCTTGTTAGACGAATCGTGCATATGCAGTGACGAATCATATGAGTTCTTTAGGGTGCCCCTGACTCCGCTGTGGCTAAGCGCCATCCGCTTTACCCTGTAGCGTATAGAGCCAGACAGGCTCGTCGTTTTTGGCAAGTTCGTCAATGCAAAAACCCGTCGATACTATTTGTGAGAATTGGTATGAACGAGATGCAAGCGCTTTGAAAAGCTAACGATATAGCGGCCTGTATTGGGGTTTTCTCGTGTGAAGAATCTTGATGTCGACAGAACATGCACTTTCAATTGATGGGCTGTTGACTGTCAAATCTACCGAGCATAATAAACCATAACAGATCCATGCTGATAGGAGCATAATACCCGACTCACACGGTAATTGGTTACAGAAGTACTTTTTAATTCCTTTACACCTGTTGTTACGGCTCGCATGGACAGAACCGCGAGAGATCATAAAATGTTAGGAGATACCTATGAGCAAACGAAGGTGGGTCGAAGGATTCCGGACACCAACCGCGACACGTGTGGCCTGCATACACAGAATTATGTCTCGACATTACACAGTGTGAGGCAACATGGCCGAGTGGTTAAGGCGACAGACTCGAAATCTGTTGGGTTCGCCCGCGTCAGTTCAAATCTGGCTGTTGTCGTTGATTCTTTTGCCCTTTGAGATGGCATATTCTTTTTTTGTTTGTGGGTGTTCGGATTTCCCACGAACTTGTCAATTTTTGACACAACCGATATCTGTAATCAGTGTCTTATACTGGTATAGGAAGCCATCTACCAATAACACGTCGAGGCAACATGGCCGAGTGGTTAAGGCGACAGACTCGAAATCTGTTGGGTTCGCCCGCGTCAGTTCAAATCTGGCTGTTGTCGTACGTTTCTTTTTTGCCCTCTCAAGATAGCCTGCTATGGTCTCTTCGGTAGCGGTCCTCTCTTGCACCTTTTTGTCCTTTCTTTTCTTTTTCCCTTTTTCCACTTACCTTTTTTTGCCCCTAACCTCCAGGGTTATCTACCCATTAGGTTACAACGTTGAACGTGATTGGATCATCTAGTTGATTGTTTCAAGAGTCCTTCACCCGATTAAACTACACGTGCATTATAGTAGCTCACTTCTATCTTGTCTGCTGGTATGGAGTAGCGAACAACCGTCATGCTGCATTTTGGATGATGTTATTTCTCCCTTCAAACCAACCATTGGATAGATTGAATGTAACAGGGCGGTTGTATTTTTCCTTTTTAATTCATGCCCAATCCCCAAGTTCAACCACTCATATTTTGATGTCCCCTCCCCGCGTCCTGTGAGGTGACGTTGGGCTGATGGACATTACCGCATCTCAAGCCTCGACTTGGTGGTGTTCTGAGTGGGCATCAATCTGCCACTTGGGCCCTGGCTAACCGCCACCTACCAGGAACAAAACCATCTTGGTGCCCAAAGTTGGTAAGAGAATGACCTCAACGGGTGTGATTGACCGCCCCTCAGGCTTCCGGGGCCTTCCTGTCCAGGACTCACACGGTACCCAACCGCAGGCATCCCTCACTCTTGGGCAACAATGTCTGCCACCCTATCTTGCACCGAGCCATGCGGTTTTCGGCCGCTCGAGGCGAGCCAAAGGCCCACTCGTTCTGCACCAGACGCACGACATCTGGGGTAGCCCTGCGACTGAGCCTGTCATGTCGCGTTCAAGGCGAGTCGTCAGCGCCTCGTTTGCGCTGCCAACGCTCGATCCTCAACGACATGCCTCGATGCGGGAAATCTGGGCCTGTCAAGACGACTAGATGGGACGTCTCGTGTGCGCCCGCCCTGTTTCGTCAACCTGATCCATGGTGCTTGTCAAAAGTCACGTAGCCTCTCGGGCATGCGGATCTCGAACCCCGACCCCCTACGCTTTTCTCGTGGACACCAAATTATTGGGCCCAAACAGCCGCAAATCTTGCCCTAAACTTGACATCCTGCTTCCCTCCTGGTCCCTGCATTCGCCCGGCCTCGCGAATGGAGCATTCGGTCCTCACCTCTCAGAGGGCGAGGCAGGGTCCCAGATCTCGGACTAGGCTGTGGACAAACCGCCGCCATCAGGAGCAGACATAAGAATGTCTCCACGCCTCGACCAGCCATCCTTCTTTTCCGCCCCAATACGCCAGTGTCAGGTTTATCTACCTGGAGGCTAGTTCGATCTAACCTCTTGCTGCATCTCGGAAAAGTTGCTTCACTGCTGCGCAATAAAAAAAAAAAGGAACCACTCCCACTGGACTCTCTATCCCCAACCTGGCTTTTGACTCTGGCAAACCGGCATTGGTCATCTGGCAATCAAAATTCTCACCGCCTAGACCCATCGTCGGGAAGGGCCAAGGCCGTCAATTCTCTCTCCTATCTCTGGACACCCTGTCACCGAGGATTTGCTAGGCCATCCAGAAAGGCTCTCTCTCCGGACATCCAGGATCAGTGCCCGAAAGTGGTGCAAGCCGCCCACTGGACTTATTGCTTCACCAGCCAAGGGCTCCGTAGGCCCTAAACCTTCATATTTCCACGGTTTTCCTTTCCGTGTGGAAGCAATTCTCTTTGCGTCTTTGTCTTTGATCTTGTAGCCATCGCACCATGATGCCCAAGGAAATGGCCCAGCCGGACCTGGCCTATCGGGCTACCACGGTCCCGGGAGTCCAATGGCCTCCGACCCGCAGGTGCGAACTAATGAATCCCGGCCGTTGCCTACCTACCCTTGGCGAAGCTCATACTGACGAATTTGGGTAGCTCTTACAATGAAGCCTACGCAAGTGGGGGTTCCGGAATGGCTTCACTCCTGCTTTCAGGTAAGCTATCTTTCCCCGAGAAACTCATGGCCCATGAATAACACTTGTTACTATGAAGCATGAACTATTCGACTAGTAACTACAACTTGCCTGCTGCTGCCACCCCGTCAATGCCAATGGCCTGGGATCACGCCCAAAGTCAGTCTACTCGGCTACACCTGCTCCTCAGTCGTCGTCGTCTTTTACCCCAAGGCCACTCTCGGGCTCCTATGGACTCTCCAGTTCTGCATACGGGTCGTACCAAGGCTCGCAGCCTCAAGCGTGGGATCAGCGAGAAGGGTACTCACCCACTGATTCTGTTGACGATATCATTGCTCCATCAAACCTGTCCGATTATTCTTTGGAAGGCGGCATGGATACCGGAAACTCCGCACCCAAAGGGAAGCAGAATACGAAGAACCGCCCGCAGCGTCGGCCATCCAACAGGGATGAGTTTGACGGGCCTCATCAGTTCTTGCAGCGCCCTCCCCAAGAGGTGATCGCTATGCAGGAGAGGGAGTTACCGCATCTTCCCACCAATCTTCATGTCCAAGAGCAAGACAGTGTCTTGAACAGAGTCAATGATCGGCTCTCGCAGTGCGCGTATGACTTTGTGGCAAAGTACCAATTTCCTATTCCTCTTACGCAAGACATGAGGCCAGTGGAGAGACCACAGGATCGGGAATGGACCGAATGGGTTTATCTGCTGAAGAGGCTCGCAACCAAGCGGCGCATTCCCGCCCGCGTGCTTTACAATGGACAGATAAAGCAGTTTGTTACCATTCTTGAGAACTCTCTGGAAATGAGACATGCTGCCAAGCATCAGAGCCGTCCCTTGAAGGACGACCGCAACATTTTACAGTTGATTTCCGCAGGCATCCAGGTGGCCAAGATCCTGAAGGATGCATCGGCTATGGATTACCTTGATCGACTATACGTTTCCACAGAGCAGCAGATTCAGGAGCGTGCCAACGCTCGTTTCAGGTCTTGATGTTGCTTTTTTTTATTTAGCGACCTTTCCTAGGTTTGCTTCACGTTTATATACGTTTCTTTATGGAAAGAATACGGACTAGTGGCCGGCCAAGTCCACGTAAGAGAAGGAACAGAGATGGGCGCACAGAATCAGAGGCATCCCTGTTGTCACATGAGGCACCTGATGAGCAATGAAATGATATCATGTATGAGGCACTCTGCAGTTTGGCAGAATGGTTTGGCGCGCTCCGGTGACAGGAGTCGGCCGTAAGACTGACGAAGCTTCACAGCCTGGTAGCACTGCTATCTAATATCACGCGGATGGGGAGTTGTTTGCGAGACTTTGCTGGGGGTGGTTTTTTGCTACTATCGTTTTTGTCCATGTATAGTCAGTCATATGGTATTAAGGTAATTCGAGTGCGTTTACAGCTGAAACCCTGCTATTTTTCACGATGGACCATATTTGGGAGAGTGGATAGGTTTTTGTGCCGTGGTGGGCCGTCTCTGGCTACCCGGGAGTTTCTCAGTTCTTCTGCTACGACGATTAAATGTACAATTATTTTGCTCGCATTGAAGTGTTGTTGGATAATTCCTACGTGTAAATCCAGATAGCTGGCAGAAGCCATATCGATTTACTCGTGGTTCATGGACTTGGTTCGACAGAGTCACAGTGTGGACCATGTACTTGTCTCAATTTCAACGGCAGTGGCCACAATCCATTTAGACGTGCCATAATTGACTTACAATCTACTTGAATGGACCACTTCAAGACGAATTTGCGGCCAGTGGATCCACATTGTAGTTGAGCATGTTAGCAATAAACAATTTCTTTCCTACTGAGATTATACGTCGGTTGTCATATCCTGGATTTTTCGAGTTGAGTGACTTCTTTGTTAGATACCCAAGAACAGAAAACGAAGCAGTTGCTGTTAAGAGGATTGTTACCTCTCATTTGAATCACCTTAAATAACTTATTAGTATATTATGTATACCTACGTGCATGTATGATGCATCCCATAGAGCGCACTTGTGCTGATGCCTACCCAAAGTTGCTTGGAATATAATTCACGAGGCTACGTATCTCACTCTTGTGCTGCAGTCGTTTCAACAAGGAGGAATGACGGTATTAAACGGTCAATACCGTCAGTCGGAATTTTTTTTTATTAAAATTTTAACCATTCTACCGTGAGCTCTAAGGTTCATATGGTGTGTTGTTCACCTTTGCTGAGTTCAAGACTGTTGTGTATGCTGAGTCAAGCTTGTCGCATATGATGCTCAGTCATCGAGCAAGTAAAATGAGCAATAAATGAAATATTCATTTGGAATGACAATAAAACAGCATATATACCTTGTTTGGACGAGAGAACGCCGTCAGCAAGCCTTACTACTTTGTTGCTGACTGAGATGGAGAGGAGACAGCTGGTGGATGTCAATATAATTAAAGCATCTCCTGCAGATTAAAGGGATGGATTCAAGAACGGTTTTTCTATGGATAAAATAATAGTGTTCACATTGGAATGAGGTCAGATCAGGGCAGATGGTATTCTTCGACATCGTGGCCAGAGGTTTTGGTTAGAGCATCATGTTGATCACCTGAAAGTAGACGGGATGAAACGAATGAACTAAGGCCATAGGCTCTTGCTTCATACCTTTATTGCGGTATTATACCTCTAGTATAAGCTCACGAATTGTTGGGGCTAGTCCATGAATAGCTTCTAGGACAGTATGCTTATACCAGTATTGTTCAGTGAGTTGATTCCGGGATGACCCGAATGTGTGTAGTTGAGTTGATAAGTGAGCTGCTCCATGTAATCTTGATGAGAGAGAAGACCAAATTGAGGATCACAATATTCGGTACCGGTTACGGTCTCTTGTTTTACTTTGCTTTTATTAACCTGGCTGTGGTGGAGGCGATGGTCGGTACCGGAACGGGCCAGACCGAGGACAGTGCCTGCAGCGCACTGTAAAAACATTGTCTATCGAATTGAAGAGGCCATTGTTTTTGTGCTTTCAAGTATAAGTCGATGATAACGAGCCTCGTCTTCATTTCATCGCAATCAGTGTAAACTGTTAGAAGGGCTGTGTGAGAGATAGTTGGGCTACAAGAATGCTCTATTGTGCCGGAGAATTAACTATGTGGAAACCGGATTTGCGTCTCAAGGGTGCTATAATAAAGGTACGAAGATGGGAATTACATACGCTATGTTGTTGAATAATTTCTTTCTTACAGAGAACAGTTACCCTAGTTTTGCCTAAGTGGCTTTGCGCCCTTGCTATTCTGGTTTGATGCTTGGCCACTTGCATACAGAGTCAAGTGGGTAGTAGAACAGGCACTGATAAGTAAGAATAAGGATCGATAAATACTAGAATTATCTTCGGATAAAATTAGTATAAAATTAGAATAAATATATAAATATATTCGAATATTTTTATAATAAACTTCGTATTTTCTTCTATGGTTTAACGGATGGTATTCTAAGAAATGTCTGAGGCCTGCAATCTGCGGTCCTTATGTTTTTGCTCACGACTTCAGTGTCAAAAGGCCATCCGTGATGGAGAGACATACAGTGCGCAACTCATGATGATCGAAGCTCCGCCACAGCAGTTCATGGATGAGTGTGGCACTTGTGCCCAAGCACATGTCTGTAATCCTGGCTCAGATTGGCCATTGCCCGTGCTTGGGGCTCAGCCGGACATCGCTCTCTCTCCAACTTCGGTGTCCCCTTCAGGTTAGCGTCGCAGCTGAAGAGGTGACATGAAGATGGTCAACTCGTTGCAGATGCAGCAATGCCATGGACATGTCGCGTGCGAACTTAAACTCCTTGTCCTCTGCCCAGAATCTCTGTCTCGACTCGCGCGCCGCCTTTCCGACAAGACTTCGAGAGCGGCATGGACAGCGCATCCATAACTTGATGAGCAGGCAGACCACCGACGCCCCGCCATCCTCAGCCTTGTTATCACCGTCTGCGACTATCTGCGACCGCCGCAAGCCTGTTGCTTCGTGACTAGGTGTTTTATCAGGATCGCGAACTAAATCTATCGCCATCTCGCCAGTATGGCATCAGTTACCTCGCAGGGGCCGTCGCCTCACGGTTCGCCTTACGGCTTCGACTCAACCGACGACTCAGACGAATCATGGCAGTATGTTGACTACTCAAGCGGTGCTTCTGCTACCGCTTCGGTGGGCTTCATGCCCAGTCCTGCAAGCGGCAGCCTCAGCGGTTTCGCCATCGTTGGTCATGTATCGACTCCATCCCAGGCTGGTATGTCGCCGCTGCACTTTGGCGATATGGATCAACAAGTCTTTCTTCCTGCAAGCACTGCCTATCCGGCTCACACCTCAGAACCTGTGGTTTCCGATATTTTCTCAGCCGCGGCGAATGAAGGCTTCCTCCTAGCGACTCGTTTCTGACCCCACAGCAATATCTGTTTTCTCACCATGAAACCAGCCAAATACCACAGCAAGACTTTAACGGGGGCTTATGATTGGGAACCCGCTGGTGGGATCAGTGGCTGACGGTGCGAACGAGCCTGGGAAGAACACGATCAACGCCAACTTTCAGATTAACCCCTTTACGTCTGCTCCTCAAGAGGGCCAGGCCCAGCAACTGAACCTCGATACCTTACCTATTTTCCAATCCAACCCGCATGTGCCACCATGGAACCCTGCGAGCCCCAGAGGTATAGGAGAGGATGTGATTTCTTTTGATGAAGTAATCCCTTCTCCTATTGACGGTAGCAATGCCTCGTCTAGCCCTAGCTCGTCAGGCATCAAATCCGAAAGCAAATCGCCTAGTAGCATTCGCAGAGTCAAAGTCGGCAAGATCGAAAAGAAGAAGAGCGAGCCAGCCGGCAAGTTCGTCATTGTAACACCAACGTCCATCAATGCACATGCCGGCAAGCCGAATCCTTTCGAATGCTTTGAGGCCATGAGGACCACCCAGAGGGGACGAAAAGGCCCGCTGGCGAATGAAACCAAGGAAAATGCGCTTCAGGTTCGCCGGCTTGGTGCCTGCTTCTGCTGCCACAGTCGCAAAGTCAAATGTGACAAGGAGAGACCGTGCAAGCACTGCAAGAAACTGATGATACAGGTGCCACAAGTTGTATGTTGGCAGTTTCAGGATTTCCTTACCGTCTTGTTTCCTGAGTTCATCCGTGGACATTTCAAGAAGGATGAGATGACCAAGTTTGTCAAAGACAACATTGACTGCTTCACTGTCAACGGAGTTGAACAACCTTGTCACGTTGAACTCTTTTCTGGGTCTAGTTTCTCGGCTACCTTATCTGTCGACGCGAAATTCTTCGCTGCGAAAACGTGTGATGTCCTACAGCACTGGCACATGAGTTCCGGAAAGGATCAAGTCTCATTATACTCTAACGGTTCGGCTCCAATTGGCCTCGAGTTTGCCAACAGCAGCCAGCGGGATGACCTCAGAAAACGAGCCAAGGCATATATTCAGGAGATTATCAACGAGCCAACCTATCCCGAACAGTTGACAGATTCGTTCAGGTCAACACAGCTCCCCAAGAAGATTCTCAGAATCGCCCAAACTTACGCCAAGCAATCAGAGGTAAGCCTCGCTACTATTCGTAAATTCTACCGGCCACTAACTCTTCTAGTCAACTATGGTCAAGCGTGCACTTTCCATATATGCAATGCACTATGTTATGACACGGCATCTTTGTCTGACTCGGCAAACCATCGTGGCCCTTCAGCCTACAGGGCTCGTCCCACAAAATATCCCCTGGGTGACCCCCGTGTGCTTGCTCGCCAGATCAAATCTCTTATCGACGAACTCATCATGCGAGAAATGCAGCAGCTCTTTGACCAGTTCTCCAAGTCTCTTAAACCCAAGGCTCGGCGTGACTGGGCCCCGTGTCTGGTATCATTCCTTGTGTTGTGCTTGTACATGGAGGCTGTTGAGACCACTGCTGACAATTTTGTCATTTCACAAAATGAGATCAACATGCGCAATAGATATCCGCCGGAGTACCAGCGTGCATTTGCTCTTGGCATTTGCAAGGAAGTAGAGAACATGCCCTTCAAGCAGTTTGCCTATCAGTTCCATCATATATATCAGACACACACCAAGGACGCCAACACCAAGAGCTTTAACCCGCTGTTTGACGATAGCTTCAGAGAGCAGGGAGAGCTTGACGGCCCTGCAATTCAGCTGGTGGAAAGCCTCCGTGAACTTTTCCATGGAGAGGATTGTGAGTGAATTTAATACCAGCGCACATTAATGTGAATACTAACTGGACCCAGGGCAAGATTTACAGTTTCTCGGTGACGATGCCATCTTGTTGAACTGAGAACAGCACCCATTCCCCATGGACACGTCTTTCCTTTACACTGGCAGGTTGATCGCCAAGTTCATGTTGTCTTTCATGAATGAAAATGCCATATTTGGCAGTCAAATTTGAACTCTTGGTTTGGAAGTATTGTCATGGGCTATGAGCATTGATCTCGAGGCAAAATGCACGGGTTACAGACGGCGTTACGAAGATATGAATACCATCATGTGTAGAACAGTTTGCAAATAGCGTCACGAACATATAGAATATGTTTGCCCGATTTTAGTCCTGATGCCACACAGTTTTCTATAGCATCAGGGTGGAGCGGACTGGTTGTCTAGACCGTTGGCTTGTTCTCCCACATACGAACGAATAAGTAAAGTTGACACGCTTGCGCATTGAGGTCGCGAGGTGTAGGCAATTTGTGGGTTTTCTACGTAATGGTTGCGAGACAATATCCCAACCTAGGTTCAACAGCTAGGAGCCATCAGGTCCCGAGTGCAGGTAGTTGCGGTTGCGCGACTTTCTGCGGTCAGGACACCGATAGCGTTCCAACAGGCACGAATATCTCCTGCGTGGCTGTGTGACACCGTTTGACTCAAAAACTTTAATGGCTATTGCTGACAAGAATGTCGTGGGCAAAAGGCACTCTGAAAAAGATGAGTTGTAAGGAAGGAAAAAAGATGGTTGGAAAAATCAAGAGCACGCTAATAAATGATACCAGCACAGCACGTGACACGACCCGGGCCCATATCCTCTGTGCCGAGTGCTGGCCATTCGATTTTTCTTCCTTTTCCTCCTTACACTTTTTATAAATTCGCACGACTAATCAACCGGTAGCGAATTTTCAACTCGCTCCCGGTCATATTTACGTGCTAGAGGAACGGATTTCCTATGCCATTATTTTCCGGCGAGATGACCTGCTCGTCCGCCGACCCGGTGTGGTTTCCCACATATCCTTTCGGAGCCGAATCTCTTAGAATAGCTGTATAACATGTGAGCTTGAGCGCTGAGTGGTGAATAAGTTGCTTTGATTGTTCTTTTGTAATCAGCCAGACTGCCAATGGCTTGTTCATGGATGTTAGAATTATTGTAGGATTCCGAGGCGCTTCCTGCGGCGTTTTGGGCCGGAAATTTATGGTCACGTAAACAGAACATTACAAGGTGTTTCGATCACAAATGGTCCTATTCGTCCCTATTTCTAAAACGAAAGACGTCGTCCTAAGCTCGAGGTCGCTGCTTATGCTCTCTTCCTGCAAGAAAACAGCGGTTGGACCGCAGCTTCACGAGGGCAAGCATCTTCATCACTGTTGTAAGCCTGGTAAACATTGCGCAATTTGTAAAGCTCGGGCAATTCAAAGCGGAACAGGAGGCGTATTCGGAAATGACAATGTTATACATAAGAAATCTATTGTATCCTGCAAGCCGCTCAACTACCAGCCTGCTGCACATGCTTCAGGCATGTGTTTGTCCGCTCGCCCTACTCGCGCGTCTGGTTTTGTACATCGATATCGCGTGTCCATTTCCCATTATCACGTTTAAGCAGTCTGCTTCTTAAGGTCCCTCGCCGCCTGCTTCAGGCTGAAGTTGCACTCCTCGTACGCGCGGCCAGCGCCGAATCCGACGCCAACGAACGCGGGCCAAGCTCGTCGCTTGAACAGCAGGACCGAGAAGACGACACCGAAACCGAGACCGAGGGTTGACTTGACGAGGAGGTTGGAAAGGCAGCGGTCCCACTGTAGAATACACATCAGTTTCGTCGAACACTATCGTTGACAATTTGCATCGTGACTACCTTTTCATTGAGAAGCGCCTCGCTCACAGGCCGGGAAATGGCGCTCGGAGCCGGGGGATAGAGGTCTCAGCCATGATTGAGGTACTATATGGAATCAGATTAGCTCTGAGAGTCTCCGCCATGGGAAAGATCGAGAATTGGCTCACGAACGGATTGAATTGGGTGCGCAAGGCCGAGTATGGAGCTATGACGAGCTTCGCTTGGGTTCAATGATGTCGAGCTTGACGAGAATCGTTCGGTAGAGTGCTCCTGCGACCCGAAAGCGGTGAGACCCGCTCTGCTGAATTGGTGCTAGTGGGGTGGCAGAATTTTCGCAACTCTGGAAATTTTGGTACTTTCTCAGCAATACGCACTTGGAAGTATACCTTACCATTCTTTCATTCATCACGTCAAATCTTCCTCAGGTGTCCCCTTCGTCTTTCGGGTGTGATGAACCCTGATTGATGAGTCTGTGACTGGAGGAAACTACAAAACAATCATCAGGAAGTGGTAAGGACGACCGCATGTTCATGTGCCATGGCCTGGCTGACTTAGACACTTTAGGACAAGATGGATCTCATTAAAATTGTGAGAAGTTTGGATCAGAAGGGCCCTGGAGATGATGGAGAAAATCTCCAAGTCGTATGGAAGAGCTTGGTAGCATCTACGGAAAGCCCATACCATGCAGCGGAAGAGAGCTCTCTCAGATGGCTTCTGAAATCGATGAATGGTTCATCGGAAAGTGCTGAGTTGTTGCGCCGTTACCCATTGACATGGGTAATTTTGGATTGCGTGGTCCGGCGAATCCTCTTTTCTCTTTGGCCAAGTCATTGGCAGATCGAAGATTTATCGCCATCCTACAGCAAACCCTCAAGGAGATCTCCAAACCCACACCTGACTCAGCCTCGTCCGCCTCACCAAAACGAAAACGATCTGATGGCCAAGCTTTCGACTTGGCTAGTCTCCAGACGCGCAAGGGCTGTGTTGCCACAGGTCAAGCGATCTTCCTTATGCTCAAGTGTCTGTTGGCACGTCTTGACAGTCTCACTGTCCAATCGTCCAGTGACAAGATCGGTTCTGAGCACATCAGGTCACTCTTCTGTACTTCTGCAGCGGATTCTGTCGCTGTAGTACGGCCCCTACTGCTTCTTTGCACCGAGTTACTAGGGTACGATGGCCGAGAGGATATTGAGGGACGGAGCGAGTGGATAGACACACTATCAAAACTGTGGGATTTGCATCTTCAAGGCAATGACGATGCTTTGAACGTGGCAACGCATCTGTTCACGCCGGCTTCTCTGATACTGGCTCGACTTGAGAAGCTCTCACCTCAGAACGGAGAAGATATCGAAGAAGGTCTGGCCCACCGTTGGGCATCCGACATCCAACGGTTTCTGCAAAAAACCTTGTCTCTCCAGCACGATCAGCCTTTACAAACCACCAGGATGATTCAGTACTCACTACGGCGCTTGAAGTATCCCAAGGGCAGGCGGAGAACTCGGCCCCATGCCTATACTTTCTGGCAGTTGCAGACTTTAAGATGTCGGCTCGTCACGGGTTACGGAAGAGTAATTTGGACTGGATGAAGAAAGTATTCCAGGCTGTCGAAACAGTCATACGGCGACGCCAAGATCGAAACCAGCTAATGAAAATTATTCTTGAGCAAGCAGTGCACCAGTCTGTGGCTGTTAATGTTGACGATCTTCGTCGGGTTGCTCAAGACTATGCGCTCTCAAGCGACACGACAGACTGGCTTCTACTCGCACGTCTTGGTGAATGCGACCCCGAGGTTTTTCACACCTCCGAAGAGGCAGGAGAGCTGCTAGACGAGCTCTGTAAGAGGAGCGTCGCCAACAGTATTACAAGTGATCTGGCATCAGTTTCACAAGTACTCGGTGCAATTATGCAAGGATACCGTACCGGACGAGACTTTTCTGGATTTCTTAAACTGTGGTTTGGGCAAATGCGCAGAGCTATACAGCAAGGCAACGATACGAAAAACCCGTGGCTTAGCGTTGCTCACTTAAAATCTCAACAAGAGTCATTCGAGGGTTTGATTGAGAAAGAACTGCTGCCAACCCAGTTGGTGGAAGTTGTGCATTGGGCCGCGCAGCAAGATGCAGATGCTACTAGCGATTGCATTTTCGCCGAAGCAATCGTCCGAGGTGTCCGCAGCGAACCTTTTATCGACGCTTTGGGTCGGGATCTTTTGACTTGGTATGGCGCACCAATGGTTCCTCTTCACCACGAACTGCTTTAAGATGGAGAGTGGTTTCAAAGACTATGTCGTGGATCTCTCCACAGGAGCGATCTGCTCTGTGGAAAACTATCAGACCTCGAATCACAGTTGTCCTAGAGAAGTCACCGGTCAAATCTTGGGAGACTTTCGAAGCTTTCAAATGCTGCTCCCAGATCTGGATATCGATGAGCCCTGATGATGATAATATCAAGGTTGTGGCCTCGGCGACGGAAGCATTCCTGCTTAGACTGACCAAGGAGATCACTGCCTCCAAGGCTTTAAGAAGGGATGTTGAACTTATGAAACCAGGGAGGACGTAGACAAAGCCGAGTTCAGCGAGGAGACCGCGTTTGAGAATTATCTACTCTATTTCTTACGTGGTTGCAGTCGTCTTGGACGATTTGTCTTTGCCCAACAAGAGCGGCCTGCGTTGCCACTTGCGCAAGCCTTGAAACCCGAAAGACAGAGGTTCCTGCCTTGAAAAAGCGCTGGGACGCTATTTTCGAGAATGAGGTCGGCCTGAACACTGTCGGTCTCACAAACCAGGCTTTGACACTCCTGTTGGATACGTTCGAAGCAGCAGACTTGGAAAAGCGCTGGCCAAGTGCACAAGCTCAGATGTGTATGCGGGTACTCAGTAGGGTCCCGTTGGATACATTTGACCGTGAACAGCGTGAACGTGCGATGAAGGTCTTGAACAAAGGTTTCAAGCGAATGCTCCAGTCTGTGAAGAAGTCTGAGTTGAATTCGTGGAAGCTTGTGTTCAGTTTAGCAACCAAGTTGTTGTCGAGACCTACCTTCTATGAGGATATGAGCTTCAAGGATGTGTCTGATGTAGCAGATGGCATGTCCAGTCTGTCTTTTGACATTTCAACAAGCAGTGGGACAGCACTGGAAATGATTGAGCGTTTTTCTCTGCTGGCGCGTACTTCATTCAGACAGATGGCCGAGCATGTTGACGAACGAAGCATCCGATATTTCACAGAAGCACTGCCATTCATCTCCGAAAGCCACAAACTAGCCGCAACAGCAGAGGACGACAAAGCAAACTCGACGCCAGTTAGAATTACCCTTCTCAAGGCGTTGGTAACTGAGATGAGCCAATCCCCAAGCTGTCGAAACCATACAGAGCTCAGCAAGGTACTGCAAAGTGCGCAAGAAGCCCTTTCGGCGTGCATTGTACACACCGTGAGCATTCTGCTCTCAGAAAAGAAGGTCTTCAAGCACCGTGACACAATAATTGATCTCGGCCTATTCGCGGTCGTAGATGCATCAGGTACACTGGAAAACCTCAGCGGACTATCGAAGCACAAACAGTCAACTGTTCGAAAGCTCGATAAACGAAGCAGAGAAGCAATGGAGGAAGGTGATGCTAGAGGCTGGGCAGTGCAGACCTTTTGAGGACGCATCTCTCTTCCGAGCTAGAAATGTCCCGCCCAACGAAGATTGGCAGCCTAGTCGATCTACCAACAGAGTTGCGTACACGACTTCTTAAGGATTACGTCGACTCAATTGTGCGAAGCATGGACCATAACGAAAGATTGGGATATCTGCAGGGACTGATCAGCGAGTTTAAACGGGGTTGTGACACTGATGGTCAGGCATTGGCTATCTACCATGTCACAACTCAACTTTTAGGTATTTTCAAGCCGTCCTTTCCTATGCAAGGCATGACTAACGTGAAATAGAACCTACAGAATCTCAAGCCGATTCAACTGGTTATGACTTGGCTGTTGCACATGCAGATTTGATGGGCACCCTGTCGCTGGCCCAGGATGCTTCCGTCTTCATTCGCCAATGCGAGGTTCTACAGGCTCTCCTTGAAAAACGATCACAGAGCATGACCCAGTGGAACATTGAACTCACACTCAGCACCATCAGCCATCTTTGCTCACCAAGTGCTTCTAGCATATCGCCGGCGTTCTTCGTTGCATTGTGCAAATTGGTTGAGATTGTTATCAAGAAACACCGTTTGAGACTTGAAGGACATTTCCATCTTCTCCTGAGCACCCTGCAGGCGCTCCTCGGGGTACTCGTCCATCACAAGGGCGATGCTGGCTCTGAGAAGACATCGCACCTACAGCCCATGGCTCAGTCGTACGCGCGACTCATCACCCTAGTGTGTGAGCCTACGGCGGGAGCAGTGTCACGAACTCGACAGCAGAGCCAGCTAGACTCGGCTACCGACGTGGCCAAGCGAGCTGCGGGACGTCACATGTACTTTATCCTGATGCACTACGTCAAGCTTCAACTCGAATCTCCTGTATCAAGCGAGGTGCTGGTAACACTAGAGCCAGCCATGAACTCGATTTTCGACATCACCCCACCAGAGGCAAGGAAAATCCTCAACGATGCGATGGACGCGAGCGGAAGGGCGATTCTGAGAGAAATGTTCCAGCGATATACCAAGTTTGGAAAATGGAGCGGCGTATAAGCAGGATAGACTATTGCAACATTGCTGATATTAGATACAAAGACTAGTCTATTCAAGCACCAGTTCATAATGACTTGGCCTTGTTGAAGGTGCTCAGGTGCCCGTGTTCCTTCCCGTAGCTCCTTAACTTGTTACGGAAATTGGGTATAACAAACATCCAAATGAATTGTACGAGAAATGCTCCCAGGGTATCGATGATCCAGCTGTTTCAGGGCAACCCTCCCAACACTCCAAATCTCATCAGCTCACCCAAGTAGCTTACTGTTACAGAGTAATGGCCCTGTTCCAAGCCTCGAATTGCCCGTTCGGCGACATCATCAGGGGTCTGCTCGGGATCGCTTTCTTCCAAAATCCTGGTAATCTCGGGCTTGTGGAGGACCTCACGCTCATAGCCGGGCGAAAGAATAGTACCGGGGTAGACGACATGAACCTGGACATTTTGGGGATACAGCATGACCTCTTGGGCCAAGGTGTCTGCCAGACCGCGAAGGGCCCATTTGGCGGGAGAATAAGGAGCGTAGCCGGGGACAGTGTAAAAGGCCAGGACACTGCTAGTGAAGATGAGGTGCTTGGCCTGCTTCTCAATGGGTGCATCGGGGCGAGCCAGGCCCTGAGGATGGCATGGCCTAGTTGCGCGGCGCCAAAGAAGTTGACATCCATGTGATGGTTGAGAGAAGATATTTCCATGTCCAAGAAAAGGCTCGGAGTGCTCATGCCGGCAATAGCCCACACAATGTCAAGGGGCTTGCCGCCATTCCACTCGACGGCTTCAGCGATAAGAGCTTCAGCATAGTCCTTGACGCCAACATCGGCGACGATGTAGTGAAAACGCTGAGTGGGAGGATCCCTAGCCGAGGCCTACGGCGGGTTCCGAGTCAGCCGAGAATGGTTGCCATGGGGGCCGCAAGTGCAAATTAGCATACCTTGATGATTTTAAGGGCGGCCTCCAGCTTGGAGACGTTGCGTGCGACAATGATGATGTTGGCACCTTTGGCTGCAAATCTCTGGGCAGCACTCAGGCCCAAGCCTTCGGATGCACCAGTAAGAAGGATGGTCTGTTGGTTGCATATTAGCCATGCATCCGCATTCGGACCCCAAACCAAATTTCGCTGACCTTGCCATCTACCGGCATCTGGTTTCCACCGAAGAGACCCATGGTAAAGGCGACGAGGAGAGTGCCAAGACCGACAATTGCAATCCAAAGAGACCGTTCGTATACTAGATCCATAGAGGGTTGTTGAGATTTATAGTCCCGGGGGTTCATGCAGGCGACGGCTGGATAGGAGGGATTGGCAGCGGTGAAACTGCTAGCTCAACAGCAAAGGATATTCTCCCTAGTTTGGCACGGACACGTCAAGTCGCACGGAAGGGCAGGGATGACCAACACAGGGGCGAGAGCGAGAAAAGCCCTGTTTGGGATGTTAATCGTCGTTCATGGGGATCGCGTCGCGAGTCGATAGTTTAAAAAATTAGATATACAGTGCACGCCACAGTTCGTACTGTGCGTTCGGCTGATAATTTGATGTCTTTGATTGTCGTAATTATACATACATATACTGGCTCGCACACGACACACACCCTGCCTGTCCTGTCCTTCACTTTTCGGAGAGCAGCCAACGACCCGCCAGGGGCCATCAAAGGACCGGGCCAGCCCTGCGCGAAGGATTCACTTGAAGGTTAGGGCTGACGATGCCGCTGTAGAATTATGAGATGACTGTTGCAACCAACGAGCCATGTCTTCCAAGGACGAGAAGCTGGCAGTGCCAAAGTTCGCGTCTTTCAAGCCTCAGCAAGTCGTAGCTGCCACCACGGACCAGGCTTCGCATGCCGAAAACGAGTCTCGTGCTTTAAAGGCGCCCAAGTTTTCGTCATTCAAGCCCAAAGATGCCACACCAAGTCGTGCCGAACATCCGGCACGTGACAGGGATCAGTCTCGAGACTCGAGGAGAAGCACTCATCGGAAAGATGGGCCCCATCACTCACACGCCCGTCGTGAGGAGCACCGTCGCGATGATGATGATGCAAGGAAGCGAAGTCGCCATGACAGTGAAGACACCTCGATTGCCTCGCGGTCACGGCCACGGCCACGGCCGCAGCAAGATAGTCTCCTGGTGTTTTCATAGTCGATGTGAAAGGCGACCCTTGATCCGGCGATATGGCGAGTCTGACCGAGCTCAAACTTCATTTTACCGTCGTTATGGAGCCGGCCGTGTGCTCGGTACCAATGGACGCCTAGTCATACATCGCGATGGCCCAAGGGATCAGTTTAGCTTGAGAATGCCCGGTGAAGGCCGGCCGCTTGCCAGGACCACGGCGGTCTAAGGTCGAAGCGTTTCCGCACCACAGACCAACCTGTATTTCTACGCAGCAAGACAAAACACATTGTGGAGGACGATAGTGACGACTATCTGGCTGTGGACGAGAGCCGGCGGCGTAATCGTGGCGAAGAAGACACCGACTCCTCTGAAGATGACGAGCCTTCATATCGTTCATATCATGGCCAAGAAAAACCCAAAGAGGCTTCTGATACCGATGATGATTTGTCACCGACTATTGACGTTTCCTCGGAACAGAACAATCCGCTCAAATGGAAGTCTATACAGTTGAACCGAACTGTAAAAGAGAGCCCAGATAACATCGACGCGTGGCTGGAACTCGTGAACCATCAGGATGTATTGCTACAGGCGGGGCAGGACATCGATGGAATTACCACCGAGAATGAAGCCCATAGCTATGCAGAAATCAAACTCTCAATGCTCGAGTCTGCTCTCTCAAATGCATCCAAGCCAGACGACAAGCAACGCATTCTGGTTCGCTTAATGCAAGAAGGTGTCAAGGTCTGGAACACCAAAGTGGCTACCAAGAAATGGGCGGAAGTTGTGCAGGATGAGGAGTATAGCTTCGAGCTCTGGAAAACACATCTCGATTTTGCAATGTCGAGCATCACTTCCTTTCAGTACGACGACGTCAAGAAGATGCTCGTGGACAGACTTCACCTCGCTATGGCCCGCTCAATGTCTACTCCATTGCAAACAAAGTTTGAAGAGATTATCTATGTGTTTCTGAGGTTAACCTGCCTGCTTCACGACGCGGGCTACAAAGAGTCGGCTGTGGCGGCGTGGCAATGCATTCTGGACCTGAACTTTTTCCGACCGAGCAACATAGAAAGCGACGAGTGGGCGATTGACATACTTGGAGAGTTCTGGGAAACGGAATTGCCGAGAATCGGAGAGCCTGAAGCTCGTGGCTTGTCCCATTATGCTGAGACTGGACAGGGAGAGCCCGTGGAGCCCGTGAATGAACAACCCGGCGATACGGCGTCTTCTCGGGACTCGTACAAGGCATGGGGTTCATCGAGCGTAGCCGCTCGAAGAAGGCCAGAATGCCTGCTAGAGCACTTGATGAGGGACGGATGACGATCCATTCAGGGTTGTCATCTTTACCGATATTGAAAACTTAATGTTCCTCATTCCAGAAACAGTTCTGCCTAGTGTCGCTGAGCAACTCATCGATGCCTTTTTGTTGTTTTCAGGGTACCCGCCTGCCTTTAAATCCAGCAAATGGACTGACATGGCTTACAATGACCAATTTATTTGGCGAAATACAGAGGATCTCGAGCAAGAGACGTCGTGGCATTCTACTGGACTGGATCCTGACGACGCCGAAGTCAGGCCCCGCCATTTGACGCCAAGGGTTTGTCTATAGCTGCACCGCCTGATCTTCTCTTCGCCAGTACAGCTTGGAATAAGCTTTTCATGACCAACGCAGATAAGTACTCGGTCAGTATGGAGACAGTGTTGAATGTCACAAAGCAGCTTGTGCTCAAAGCCAAGGTCGAGAAGCTAGGTTGTTATCATTTGGCCCTCAGCCTCTGCCACGACCCGGCCAATATTAAAAGGCTGCTAAAGCACTTCTCAAACAATATCCTACTAATGCTAGCCTTTATGATGCCTATGCCATGGCTGAAGTGGCCAGTGGACGCCTCGAGATTGGTAGCAAAGTTTTGTCTTCGGCAGCGGAGGTCCCAATGGTATGTACACAAAGATAGACTGGGTATATCGTGTTGAATGTGACTGACCTCTTGCACTTAGACGTCCGGAGAGGTTGGGAGTACCTTGCTATGGAGAAGTTGGAGTTTAATGGAGCTAGAGAACGGTAACATCGCAATGGCTACCAAGAGGCTCTGCGCAGCATTTGACAAGACGTTACGAAGTCCACAAGATGATACCCAGGTCAGCCGAATGCAAATTCTCAAAGCGCACCAAACGTTTTCCACGAAAATGGAGGAATCCTTTGTTAATAGAGATTTGAATGGTGTTGGGGTCTACGCTGAAGCATTGGCGCTGTTGGCCTATCTCCAAGGCGAAGGAAGCAACGAGCCTAGATCTGCGCTGCAAGGTGACATAGCAGCAGCCATGTCGGTATTCCATGCGATGACCAAGGAATTTCAATTGCGCCAAATCGAGGACAGTATCATTCACGAGCGTACGCTCCAGTTTGGAGCAAAACTGTTATATCTGCACGCCTGCAAAGGGTAAGCTCTCATCCCGTGCTTTCTACCATGTGTATATGTACTGACTTTTATCAGGCCATTTAGGAGAGTGTACATGCGAGAGCAGCTATCACTTTTTCTTGATGTGTTTCCTAGAAACACCATCTTTCTATGCCTATACGAATGGTCAGACTCGAGTATCCGGGTTATTGATGAGACGCGCAAGATGCTGTCAGAAAAGGTCCTCACGCTAGCCAATGACAACGTGGGTAGTCGAATTGCGGCCATCAGGCATGAACTGTCCCGTGGCAACATGCATAGCGCGAAGGCTGCGTTTGAGCGTGCGGTGTCGAGCGATGCAAGCAAGTTTAATCCTTGGTTGTGGGTATCGTACATACGTTTCTGCCGATCTCAGGAGACGTTGCGGAAAAAAGCCAAGGAGGTATTCTACCGGGCACTGCGGCACTGTCCCTGGTCAAAGGAAGTGATGTTGGAGGCGTTTGCTACACTGGCCGGGGACTTGGGGTCAGACGAGCTCAAAGCTGTTTACAACACGATGACTTCCAAGGGACTGAGGATTCATGTCGACCTGGAGGACTACTTGGCAAAGAGACAGGTGGAACGTCATAGGGAGGAGAAGAGGAAGCGGTGGTGACCTTGATAAAGAAGTGGCAACCATTGGATACGGTGTTATACAGGACAAAACCGGCTGACTGTAGCATTAAGATGGAGGAGGCAACATAGATTGATTCGTTTCGTTCGAAAGGAATGACGAATGGCTTAACAAGGGGCATCAGCAATGATAGCAATAGTGGCATATTATAATTTGTGGATAATATAGCAAATACGACGCGTAGCCTACAGTGCCGATTGTTTGCTGTGACGTAAGGCGGTCAAGATCAAGATGGTGTCGACCCCGGATTTTGTTGCAGGGACTTGGATAGCACATCCCTACCAGTAACGTGAATTACCCTACCTTGGAAAATGGTGAGCAAAAAGGGACGACTGCAGGTTGTAGGCCTTGCACTCGTTCTGAGAATATTATTCGTAATTCGAAAATAAAAATAAACATATAAGGATACAATTATAAATTTATTCAAATTATACATTAATTTTATTCTAACCATGTACTGATTTTGTTCAAATTATATACTGATTTTATCCGAATATGAATCTAGTATTTGGCGATCCTTGTTCTTACTTATCGGTGCTTGCGGTCTCTATTCTATTACTGCCGACTTAGTGGGCAGACACTGACAAGTCGCTGGCCGCCCGAATGCGAGATCTAGGACTTGAAAAGTACAGTAGCATTGATGCTACCATGCGGAGTATTAAGGAAACATTCCTAGGGGCCGGATGACGAAGGAGCCTGGGTGAGTCCCAGCAACCACAGTTCCGGGAGCTGCCTGGTCTGTTGACGTAAGAGCGTGTTCAGGGTCTTTTACACGAGCAACGAGGGTGACACGTGGACAGTGCACGTATCCGCGGGGATTTATCGAGAAGGATTTGGAATATTTGGGTGCTTTACCTGGTGAGAGATTCGGTGCAGCTATGAATATGAAAATAAAAATAAAAATAAAAATAAAAATAAAAATAAAAATAGAAAAAGAAGAAAAGAAAAAGAGCTGGATTGGAGGCTCTGGTACAGTGATATGTCATCGTACAGTATTGCGTGGTGGAAAACAATTGAGCAAGAGACGTATTCACAGAATGCTAGGCACTGCTGGCAGGTTAAACAGACAGTATGGGTACTTACATTCACCTGATTGTCTCACCATCAGCTTAGTTGGGCATTCTAGACTCAGGTCGATCCCTTTTAGGCTCCAGGGCTCCAAGGCTCCAGGGGGCCTCCAGCTGGCATGGTCATTCAGTCAGTCCCTTTCCCACCGCAGCACAAGCACACGCACAAGCACAAGCACGAGCACACGCACAGCACAGACAACACAGCAGGGCAGGGGTAGCTTCCTGCTTTTGTGCTATTTGGGCAATACTGCTTCCAATGTGACATTTCGGCTTGCCAACTGCGCCTCTTCCACCGTAGCTTAAGTCGACGCATCTTCCTCGCCGCTGCTCTCTTCTCATCCACTACCTACACTACACCACGCTACGCTATCTACACTATCCCCATCCACAGACATCGCCAAACTAACCACCACCATGGCAGAGGTCGCCAACCCCGCTACCTCTCTGAAGCAGGCTGGCGGCGGCGTCAGTGAGGCCAAGCGCATGCTCAAGACCGTCGACCACACTGTCCTCGCGTCTCTGAGGCGCATCTACGAGTCTCACGCTGACTCTGGCCAGAAGTGGACCAGCGACCAGGTCAAGACTTTCCTTCACTCTGTCCAACGCCATGCGCCTTCGGAATCTGCCAACCGCTTGCTCGCCAAGCCTGATCTTGACTTTGAGAGCTTCCTCTCCTACATGGCCTCGGACAGCTGTGCCATCACTTGCCCCCTAAGCAGGAGGATCTCTCCTGGCCTCTCGCCAGCTACTACATCAGCTCCAGTCACAACACCTACCTGACCGGTAACCAGCTGTCCAGTGACAGCACCACGGATGCTTACACCAACGTCCTTCGTAGGGGCTGCCGCTGCGTCGAGATTGATGTCTGGGACGGCGATGACTCCGACTCCTCAGACAGCGACAGCGACGACCCCAACTCCAAGAAGAACAGCTCCTGGAGGAGGAAGGGCAGTGAGAGCGGTGTCAAAAGACAGAGCACGTTTGGCATGCTTAAGCAAAAGCTCGCTAGGATCGGCACCAGCAAAAACGATGACAAGAAGTCTGGTGATCCCGCATCGCCCCAGGCCGCTCCTCCTGGGGATGTTGTAGATGCAGCCCCTGCCCCGGAGGTGGCTGTCGTTGAGCCCCGGGTGCTCCACGGTTACACGCTGACCAAGGAGGTTTCTTTCCGTGACGTTTGCGTTGCCATCAGGGACAGTGCCTTTGCTGTTAGCGATTTGCCCCTGATGGTGAGTCTCGAGGTTCACTGCAAGGCCGAGCAGCAGGTCGCCATGGTCAAAATCATGCGCGATACGTGGGGTGATCTCTTGGCTTTTGACCCCGAAGCTGATTTCAAGGAGCTTCCGAGCCCAGAGCAGCTCAGGCGCAAGATTCTCGTCAAGGTCAAGTATGTCCCTCCCAACGCAACGGCGGTTGAAGAGGACAGCGGTGAGGATGACCGCCTCGCTGCCGAGCAATCGAAGAAGCCCAAGAAGCCCGCCAAGATCATTCAGGAGCTCAGTCAGCTGGGCACTTATGCTCATGCCATCACCTTCAAGTCGTTTGATCAGCCGGAAGCCGCCATGCCAACCCACATATTTTCCCTGGCCGAGAAGAAGTTCCTAGACTATGTCGAGGACAGAAATCCAGCTCTAGCCAACCACAACCGAAAGTTTCTGCTGCGAGCCTATCCATCTGGCCTCCGCATTGGTTCATCCAACCTGAACCCAGCTCCGTTCTGGGGAGCTGGCGCGCAAATCGTCGCCCTGAACTGGCAACAGAATGACGAGGGCATGATGCTGAACGAAGGCATGTTTGCTGGTACTGGGGTTACGTGCTGAAGCCACCTGGTAAGTGAAAACCCCACGACTAAGAGTCTCAAAGCCAGGAAACTGACATCAATTCCAAGGCTATCTCCCAGACCGGGACCCCAAGATACCCAACACTGTTGTCCACAAGACTTTAACGCTAGCCATTACCTTCCTCGCCGCCCAGAACATCCCCTGCCACCAGACGACAAGTCGGCCAAAAGCTTTAGGCCCTACATCAAGGTCGAAATCCACGTCGACGCCTCTGAGGTTGAGAACGGTGGACATGTCAAAAATGATGGGCATGAACGTGAGGGCGACTACAAGGAGCGCACCAAGACGCACAAAGGTGTTAATATCGACCTCCAAAGAGAGAAACTCGTATTCAACAACATCCCTGGCTTGATAGAAGAGCTCACCTTTGTTCGATTTACCGTCAGGGACGATGAGATTGGCAAGGATGACCTTGCTGCTTGGGCGTGTGTTAGACTGGACCGACTGGGCGAGGGATACCGCTTTATTCATTTGATTGATACCAACGGGAAGCTAACGGAGGGAGCTGTCTTGGTGAAGGTTGAGAAGAAATTGACTTAGAGATGAATATTATAGAGCGCGCATAGTTTACGGGTCATTGGGATTGGATATGAGCGAAAGATGTTGACTTATGATGAGATTCAGAGCGAAGCTATGGTTCATATATGAGAGTTGAGAGCTGTTTTCATGGCAGACGACATGGTTCTTGGAACTAGTAGACGGGAAAATTGACTTGGCAACTTCTGAGGATTTGTTCGACATATAGAATTGAAGATGAATTTTCATAAATTCAGATATTCCTCCGTGCCATATCCTATGAATGGTTCGCATGCCAAAGACGAGGTAATCAAGAAAAGCTAAAGGACGTTGATGCTGTTTGAGCCCTTCTGGTTCTCACTTGATTGATCAATATGACAATCAACATGAGGTAAATACAGGCACTGTCAACCACATTATTTCATGCGTATAGCAATTATTTCCATCGGGGAAAGTGTCATCATAACTCAGATACGAGCTAGCATTACAAAAAAACACTCAAAAAGTAAGAGTCCATCAAAAGCTAAACCACAAAAAAACAGAAAAGAATCGCTCATAAATCCTCGTTTTAGTACTCGTCATCGTTGTAGCCCTTCTTCTCGCGCTTCTCGTGGCCGCGCTCCTCGAGGTTCTTGCTGCCGAGGGCGTGGCCGGCCTTCTCCATCAGCTTGCCAATGGTGCTGTCGCCGCCAGAGGTGTTGCTGTCGCTCTTGCCGTAAGAGTCCTCGTTGTCGCGGCGGGATGAGCCGTAAGAGGTGGTGTTGTCGTCGGTGCGGCTGCTGCCATATGAGGTGGTGTTGTCATCGGTGCGGCTGCTGCCGTACGAGTCGTCGTTGTCGCGGCGAGAAGAGCCGTAGGTGTTGTCGTTGTCGTCGTTGTCACGGCGGGTAGTGCCAAACGACTCCTGGTTGGAGCTGCCAAAGTTCGACGAGCCGAGACCGGTAGTGCTGGTCTCGTCGCGGCGAGAAGAGCCGTAGGTGTTGTCATTGTCGTCGTTGTCACGGCGGGATGATCCGTAAGAGGTAGTGTTCTCAGTGCGGCTGCTTCCGTAAGAGTCGTCGTTGTCACGACGAGAGGAGCCGTATGAGGTGGTGTTGTCATCGGTGCGGCTGCTACCGTATGAGTCGTCGTTGTCGCGGCGGGTAGTGCCAAACGACTCCTTGTTAGAGCTGTCAAAGCCCGAGGAGCCGAGACCAGTGGTGCTAGTCTCATCGCGGCGAGAAGAGCCGTAGGTGTTGTCGTTGTCGTCGTTGTCACGACGAGAAGAGCCGTATGAATCGGTGTTACCGCTGCTGCCGTAGTTGTTGCCCGACGAGCCGAAGCTGTCGTCGTTGTCCTTGCGGGAGGAGCCGAAGGCAGTGTTGGTGGAGCTTAGGTTGCCAGAGCCGTAGGAGGTGGTCTCGTTATCGTTGTCACGGCGAGAGGAACCAAACGAGTCCTCGTTGTCACGGCGGGATGAGCCGTAGGAGTCATCTCCGCCAGTGCGTGAGCCATAGGAGTCGTTGTCATCACGACGGTCGCTGCTTCGGTTCTGGGGTAGATATCAGTACGATGTTGGGAGGTGTATATATGGGGAGCAGAGAGGTCTTACGAAGCTGCTGTCGCCGTAGCTGGACTGTATGAGAATAGTTTGTCAATTATGCTCGATACATACTAGCCGGGATTCAGAGGAAGCTCTTACGTTCTCGTTGTCGTTGTCACGGTAAGACATGGTGATTATGGAGTGGTGGTCTTGGAAGAGACTAAAGATAGAAGATAGTGAATAGCGAATTTAGTAGTTGCTTGTTGTGCTGGGTGGTAGAGCTAGAGTGAGATGGCCAGACGGGTCACTCTTTATAGCAAGCAATAGCTTCAGCCAACAAGAGCTCCTAGCCACGACCGTGATTGATTACGCCACGAGCTACACACCAGGCATGACGTCTCCCGGTGGCAGGGATGCACATCGATGGATAGCTGAGATCATCTCGGCGGGAAGCACGCAAGTGTCCGGACGGGGAGCGCACGCTTCGCAGGGCGACATCGTCATTCGTCCAGGGTCCGGGAGGTGTACGGGAGAGACACTGGGTCTAAGCCGGGCCAGCCTGAATCAAAGTGGCCACGCAGAAACCTGCTTGGAGCTCAGCTTTGCCGGGATCAGATTGGATGGAGCTTCCGCGACCCTCTTGTTTCCATCTTTAGGGGTGGACGGGGTGTGATGGGAGATCGAGAGCTGGAACGGCCATCGTCATACCCGACTAGCTGGATGGGCTGCTGCGGGGTAGCTCCATCGGGGACCATCCAGGTCATGGACCAAGCTTTCCGGTCAAGCTTTCGGTCCAGGATGGCGTGCTGGCTAGTCGGAGCTGCCCGCGGCCGAAGCTCTAGACCATGGCCGAGGGAGAGGCTGGCCGGAGGATGGGAGTCTTGCACAGCTGAGTGTGGATGCCGTTTGCGCAGGTTAGCATGCGATAGCGACGGCCTAGAAGAAGAACTATCAGGGAGACACGGACCGTTTGATGGGGTCCTTGAGGCTTGGACCGGGGGCCTCAAGGGTCTAGACCGTGATGCTGACCCTGGCCAAGCTGGAGCGGATAGGCCAATGGCGGAGTTACCGACGATCCAATCTCAATTTATGCGGGCGCTTTTGCGTTTGGCCTAGTAACGTTATGTAGTATTGCGGAAAAAAGGACTCGTAAGACATTTTTGTAAGTTGACGAAGTTACTTTACGTGTCTGTCGCACTATTGGGACGAGGCTTGACAGTGAGCATGTGGTGAAATGGTTTCGTTGTGTTGAATAGAACTAGAGCTAGGGATGAAAAGAACCAAAGCGATGCGCAATTTCAGTCACAAGATTAAGAAAAGAGAAAGATGTTGCTTCAATATTAAACATGGATATATTCAAATAAATAAATGAGCAAAAATGAAATTAGGAAAAGATGAAAATATCTACTTCATTCAAAGGGCTGCTTCTTTTTGCACTACGAAAAGTCCTGAATTGAGAACAGCATCAATCACAATCACAATCACAATCACTATAAACTACAAGGCAGGTGGTAGAGAGAGGCCATTCACGTTGCGGTGACCGACCCAATAGGGAAATCAGTCTTGAATGTTCCTCTCCTTTAGGATCCTGCCTGTGCGATGTTTAATCCAGATCCAACCTCCTCTTCCGAAATGCAAGAAATACACCACGCTTTATGAAAACCAACGTTGTATCACACCCATGGTGTCGCTGAAGAGACAGGTTGACCAAGTCACGGAACTATTTTTCATTCACTTGTTAGAGAATGTCTGTCTATCTAACATCATGTCTCAAATAGGTGAGTGGCCTTTTCCGTGTGTTATCATATGCCCAAGTTAATAAATCAACTACACCCATTTGTACAGTGTACAGGCTCTATCTGCCGTCACTGGTGTTGTGAAGCACTCAAGAGATAGCACTCAACGGCAGAAGTCGGATTGGTCTTTATACAAGTAATTAGATGCTGCCTGCCTGCTAAATCTATAATATGTGACGATGATTTTACATTTAAACTAGAACAAACGCGACCAAAACTACAGCCAGTGCGTTGGTAAGACAACTGCTGTATTGTTTTCCGTACGTTGCGAGGCCTTCCTTTTCCGGCGAGGCGTTGGAAGGTGCCGTTTCAGCTGTATCACTGGACGACTTCGTTGAAGAGACAGTACTCTCAGCTGCATTTGTCGATTCAGACGCTGAGTCGGCCTCCTTTCCTGCTGGCTTGGCTGGTGGAGGATCCGACTCGTCAGGCGCTGGGTCCTCAGACTTTCCTGTATCCGAAGCAGGGTTTGCTGCTCGCGTTCGAGTTTCACTCCTCGTCGTAGTACCGGTGCTCTCCTCAGTTTCCGAAGCTGGGTCCTCTTTCGCCGTAGTACGAGTGCTCCCTTCAGATCCTTTCTCAGATTTGGTTCTTGAACCAGTGACATAGGCGGTTGTCGACTTGGTCTTCCAGTACGTGGACTGGAATCCGCCCAAGTGTGGACCACCAGGGACCGGTTCACACGAGGTGGCAGCGGCGTCATCTGGGAACCAAGACGGCGCAAACTCATCAAACATCCATGCCCGAAAAGTGTCTGGGTTGACAATCAGCGGGATATGGGATAGGCCTGTTGAGTCGGTTGAATTGGATGGGTCTTCTATACCCAGCCTCTCGTACACCTGTTTTCTTTCGGACGGGGTAGTTGGCTGCGGTTGCCAGGTTATCGGCACAGTAGAGCTTTCGCTGCTTAACGTAGCGCAGGTGCTGGCATCAAAGTCCGCGTCCGTGGTGTAGAGCTCACCCGACCACTCATAACTATCGCCCCATTCCAAGTAGACGTCGGGATAAGTCCTAATTCATTGTTAGTCTAAATCTACCATGGAAAGAGTTGCGTTCTGTTTACTTACATGACTTTACTGTAGTCTTCGTTATTTATCGTGTAGACTACTTTTCCTTCCTCGTTGATGCTTGCTTGAACTGTCCCAGACGGCCATTCGGTAATTGTAGACGTTTCATCCAGAGCTTCATCAATGACCGTCTTGACAGTCATGGTCGCCGTCATAATGTCTCCAGTAACAATGGGGTTATCTGTTTCCGACAATGCTAACCAGACATAGGCAACAGGGCCACCATATATTGTACATACTCCATCGCAATCTTCAGCTCCGGCAGATGCGACTATTGACTGTCAATAACGCGAGTGTAACCTTGTGGAAGAGATGACTTACCACTTAAGCAGGAAGCCAATGCAGCCCACACATGGAAATGCTTGACGGCCATGACTATAACAGTTAGATAGGTGGGAGGCTCTCCTTCTTCAGAATTAGACACTGATGTATTATAGATATTTCTATATCTACAGTGAGAGCTAAGACATGGAAAATCGCTGCAACACCTAGTATTAACCTGGATGCCTCTGTACAGAAAGAGTACCGAAGAGAAAGGAGTTGTTGGCGGAGTTGACAGTGTTTTGTACCAGTTGACAACTCCAGCTGATTCTTGGCTTTCAGGATGATCATAGACTTGCAACGTAGAGAGGCTTGTTAAACTCGGGTCTTGACCAATGGAAATCAACTAATCCAGGGGTATTTACAAGGAGCCCCTGGTGAACTGTCTTATGGTCAAACATCCCTGCACCCGGGTAACTGCGAATTGAATTCCATAAAGAGCTACAAGGCATAAATCACAGCCTGATCTTGATTCAGGGATATAACATCAGCCATTTCAAACGCACAGGGCGGCATTTTGTCTGTGAACTTGGCCACACTCAACAATACACAGAGCAGGATTGAGGCTTACATATATCATGAGCCGGCTACACACGTGAATAGTTACCACAGCACATGAACATCTGTTCGTCTGAATTAGTACCATAGCATGATAAATGTGTTGCCACTAATTACTTGGCATTGTGACGAGCTAGATAACTCCACTCTAAAGATTCTTAAAGCGCTTAAATATTTATAGCATCAACGGCTATACCGTACTTATGCCTTTGTATTTGGGCTGAACCAACTTGGCGAACCAACTTGGCGGCTCAAGGTAGGGAAAGCACTGCCGAGACACTGGTGTCACGAAACCTGGTTAACAAATACCGGGCTATTGAAAATTGCCTTCCTATAGGGGTGTAGCCATGTGGAAAATACAGGCCCCCGGCAGCCTTACCTGGAAATGCCTGAGCTGACGCGGTGGAAGGGTTCTAGAAGATGAGCAATATAGCCGCCCTAATTGCTGTCCCTCATCCTATGGGAAGAGAGACTCTGTGGTTATCTTCCCTTTACACTATGGTGTAAATCATACAAGTCTTTTGGAAAACTCCGTGATTATGGGCCTTTATCCAGGTCACCACTATTCCAGCCCACGACAACTTCCTGATATTTCTGGTTGATGCACCAGACAGCTTCGACCGATGGTTCCATAATTCGCTAGAGATACAGACAACACCGACATGAGGAAACTAAATGTGGCTCGCAAGATAGAAGATCGATTTTCAGGAGTGGGGAAAAGTCTCGTCCAGAACTCCATCGCCTTAGGTTTCTTCTCCATCGTGATCATATTCTCACAGGCGGCTTACCTTGCCGAATGGCGTTCCGACAGAGGCCTTGGGCTAAGTGCCCTGTTAAAGGTTGATGAGAACACGACAATTGCAGTAGTACAGGCATTTCAAGTCATGCTGCTCGCACTAACTACCACATGTTTGGACGAAGCATTCGAGTTCTTGCACTGGACATTAATGGACACGAGCCGAGGAATCCCGTACCAGACTTTTCTTGCATTGTCGCCTGCTACAGGTTACATAGGAACTTTGAGCCTTATTTTCGCCTGGCCCATTCGTTCTGTTCCAGTATCGACGAGACTGTGGGGGCTCCTGAAGTGAGTACTCACTATTCTAGGCGGTGTTATTGGTACAGTTCTAATTTGTTAGGGTCACGTTGAAGAGTGGTATGTGGCTGTCAGGCTTAGTATTATTCAGTAAGTGGTGAACGTCTGTTAGGGACTTTGGCTGACCGTCCATAGTAAACACATCGTCAACCATTGTATATGATACCGAGTCTTCATATGATGTGGCAGCAGGCGTCGGACCTTTCAATGGCTCTCTTGTCCAACCGTTTCTCACAGGACTCCAATCTTTGAACCCTCCTGACGTCGAAACATCGGTAGTGCCCTTTTCTTACCTTTACCCTGTCAACATGCTGGTCACGAATCCTCTTATCACTGCAGCTTCGTCACCAATTGCATGCGACGGCAGTGATTGTTCCTCGTATCTTATTATCGGAGGACTCGAGTCCGTGTCACCCTGGGTTCCGAAGATGGACGATGATTACCAGCTTGTCAAAGTGGACCATACACCTTCTGTTCAGCTCGATGTGACCCAGTCATTCAACGAAACTTTTAAGGAAGAAGACTGTGATGTATTTGGGGAAGAAGGAATGCTGATTGGTGTGAAGCTGTGCATCTCAACAGACGAGTCACGACGTGATCTGCTAAGATCAGGTAGGTCAACCAATAAGTGCCTCCAACATCTCATGCATTATCCTAACCGTGTTCAAGGTCTGTTCGTCTGTGATGGCATTGATGAAGGAGAATGTGACCTTTCCAGCCGATCTCTCCCAAACATCACGATGATATCCACGTTCTATACTCGACAAGTAACCTTCATTGCAGCCAGATCGAACTGGACCATCACCAGTGTCGTCGACAAAACACCGCCACTTCCATTTGTCTGGAATAGCACTGATTTCAAAGCTTATCGTGAAGTATACCGTTGGCTTCTCAACTACACCGCAGCCGGCATACCAGCGCCCTCGTCTTTCATTGAGCCATTTTGGTCATCCAAAACTCATATGCTCAATGCCTCCACATCGGGAATACTTTCCCAAAACTTCCATGGTCTGCTGGCCTACCCATTCTGGTTGTTTAACGAGAACAATTGGGGCAACGTTGAGACGCAGGATAACATAACCACCTTCGGGTTGCCCGAGCAATTCTACACGAGGGCTTCCTTCCTAGCCCCCTACGAGAAACTCAAGTTTGACAAAGGCATGTTCATCTTATACATAGTGTTACAAGGGCAGGCAATGGTGTTTGTATGGTGCATACTGTTGTTGGTGATATGTGGCAGAGGTGGGAAATTGGTTGCAAAGACAACTGAATTTCCCATGTTTGATGTCGCAATCATGTCCCAAATACGAGGACCATCAGGCCGGGGCATACCAACCTCCATACCCAACCCTAGCACAAGCGAGGTAATAGCGCTCATGAGGGATCACAATATTAGGGCAATATAACTTGTTGTAAGATGCGGCTACAGAACCGCTCCAGAATTATCAGTCGTAAAGTTCGCAAAGACAAGAGAAGTGAATTGGAGGTATATCTTGAGAACCAAGTTGCTTCTTTGTGATGCAAGGCTTGTTAATGGTATATACACCGAGCAATTCAAAGGTACAGCCATAGTCAGTAATACTTAAGCAGAACCATGGGCTCATCAGCGCCAAATCTGTCTTTCCGATATTCCTCATTGTTGCTCATTCAACGCGTCTACTATACGGACAGACCTACATCCTTAACTATATTTCTCTGTTTGCCAACTTTTTGCAGGATCAGCATCAGCTTCATATATCAGATAAAATGTATTCATACTGCATAAATGCTCTAAAACAAGACTCCTCAGATGTGCCCGTGCAAATGGTGAGGAAAAGGCCAACCACAGATCACCGATATTTCGGCTCAACATGCAGGTTTTCGTTTTGACGCGTATTTCGTTAGTTATATTCTGAACGAAACCATGCCATCTCCGGTTAATTCTCCAGCCTGGCCCTTTTGGTAATCTATTTTTACTTACCACCCAATATAAAGAGTACAATGTCTTAGTTCGTAATAGGTGATATTAATTGCTTTTTCCATCCACATAGCCACTCTCAGCGCTGGACCACAGGGCCAGCTGAGCGACGTGGCTTGGTAAGGCATCATGAATTGTTACACTGGTCAGGCATCACGACAAATAGCTGCTAGTCAGCCGCAAATGCTGGCGATATTAGACAGTTTTGTGCCTTCAACCTCCTTTCATCGATGAGGAACGTATACTAAGCACTCCGCTGTTGACACAACATTTACCAGGACTGTGAAAACACCATGGATACGATTAGAAGTTACATTTACCCCGTTCGCCTCTCAGAAGGATACATTCGCCTCCTCACCATTCTCCCACAAATCCCTGGCAATCACACATTCTTGAACCTTGACCTCAGAGTCGCGGCTCTGCCACCACAAGCAGGGCATAATCCAAGATATTTGGCGCTTTCTTATCTCTGGGGGCCAGACGATCAGCAGAAGAAGCTGGTTTACGTCAACGGTCAGCCATTTCAAGTAGGCATCAACCTCTATGTTGCGCTTGTCCACCTAGCAAGCAACATATCACTGCCAATATGGATCGACGCGGTATGCATCAACCAGAACGACAGCGAAGAAAAAGGCGTGCAGGTGAATCAGATGGGAGCCATATACGGGTCTGCAGAAGAAGTGTTGATATGGCTCGGAGAAGGCACTCCGGAGACAGACAACCTACTGGTCCAGATGGATAGTCTTGGTGCAAGAGCTCTGGGTGCTGGAATCTGGAACCTGGAGCCAGAGGACATGAAGCGCTGGCCGAACATCGACTTCCAAAAATCGCATATCAAATCCTCACTTGAACAGCTTATGTCGAGTGTTAGAAGGGGCGCCAAGTTCCCATTCAACACATTGATCGACTTATCGTATCGCCCATGGTTCAAGAGGGTCTGGATCGTACAGGAGCTGTGTCTGGGTGTCCGATATCGATTCATTTGTGGGCAAGGTTCTGTGCCTGGGGACAACTTCATTGCTGCCTTTTACTTCTGCGTACTCTTTACGGTCAACGACCTTGGGCCCTTGAAACAAGCCGGCCAAGGAGGCACGTCTTTACTTCTAGGGATGGCTAAAGCTCTGATAAAGAATCCCTCCATGTTTGTCGGTGCGATTCAACGAACAGTATCCAAACAGCACTTCATGATTAGCCCGCGTGCCAGCACTACCCTGGGCACTCGAAGGAAGTTTCAATCCAGAGACAGCTTGACATTGATGCAACTTCTTGTACGTGCCTTTATCCTTACGTCGGATGGGCCTCTTGAGGCGAAAGTGGCCAAGGATAGAGTGTATGCGTTTCTCGGCATTGCTAAAGACCGTGACAAGCTCGGTATCTATCCAGACTACCGTGAACATACCACCTACCAACAAGTTTACATCCAGGTTGCCAGAGCCCTGGTACGTGTTGGACGCCTTGACATCTTGGGGCTTTGTAGAGCCACACACCCTAGGGGCGAGCCCGATGCCAAAGTCCAACGCGACCCTGTGCTGCCATCATGGGTTCCAGACTGGAGCCAACCAATGACCCCAGCCTGGGGCGAGTGCTTCGAGGATGGTATCTATCACGCATGGAGAAGGCTGCCAGATAATGGCACGAGGACGGCGGCGAACCAACTGCCACCGCCGCCACCTCTAACACCCAATACACTTAGGCTCAAGACCATGTTTGTAGGGACCGTTATGCAGCTTGGATCTCCTTGGACGCCGCATTGGGAAACGAGTTTCGACTATGCTACAGCGCACAAATTTATTCAGGAGATTGAACAATTCTTGGCACCCACCGCGGCAAACAGCCGAATCTATAGCGACCAACAGCGGATGGAAGGTGTCTGGCGCATCCCTGTTGGCGACAAGGAGTTGAATTCGGTCGGCCTTGTCACTCGAGCAACTGGCCAGTCGTACCAAGCATACATCGAATTGAGGAAGTTCATGTCAGCCACCTCCGAAAACCAACAGTATGCCTCGTTGGCATCGGCGGGAGGGATTTGGGCCACTTACATGGCTACTATGAAGGATATGTGGGATGCGAAGCCGATGCTAACAGATCAGGGTTTCGTCGGACTATGTCCAGCAGGCACTATACAGGGCGACGAGATTTATTTACCAGTAGGAGCACATGTGCCATATGTGTTCCGCAGAGTAAGTTCAACACATTGGTGTCTTATTGGAGAGGTGTTCCTCTATGGGGCTATGGATGGAGAGCTCAGCTGCCCTGAGCAGCACCTTTGTGAAATTGACGTACTGTGATGATTGGCTTTTTGCCATTTTGGAGACAGAGACAAACGATAGTCACTTTGGACCCTCCCTGGCTTGTATAAGGAGTTGATATTGGTTCAGTGGTATGAGAAGAGACTAACTAATAGCTCCAAAACTTATCCTTGGACACCGGTATTGTAGGCTTGGGACCCGGAATTAGATGGCTACGAATAACCAATGGATTTATCACTGTATTAAAAATACGTCTACATCTCTTCACATCAGGCTCGGCAGTTTACCCTACTGCATGTCGCACAGCCCGAGCAGTCCAATTATCATAGGACACATCGTTTGTGTCGAGGTTTCATTCTAGGATACGTTTAGATTAACGTAGCACTGCATAGCATGAGCTATCAGACGCCACAGTCCTTGGTCTGTGCTGAAACTCTTAATGGTGGTAACGTTGGGGATACTGATTGAGCCGCTACTCTGCTCTAACAACGCCTCGTCTGTCTCAGCTGAGACAAAGTCGTGGTCTACGGCGGCCTCGAACACCACCGCACGGTAGGTATAACCTGTCCGCCTCCCCAAATGTGCCAAATGTGTGCAACTTTTGTAGAAACATGGATCATGTCTAGTTGAATCCCTCGTAATGGCACAAGAAGTAATGTCAGTCGCTGGCGATGTAAGCCAGCCCTCCGCCTTCTGTCGCTTGCCTCTTGAAATACGCGATGAGATCTATACCTACGTTCTCGCACCCGGCAGGGTGGACATGCAAGTCGTCCAACTCAAAGCCACCGTCTCCCCGTGGATACGCTCTCTATGGGCTCTGAGGCTTGACCATGACCCTCCCGAATTGTCGCGCGACAAGGAAAACACCAGGTCCAATACCAGTATCCTGCGTGTAAGCCGGGAAATTAGTAACGAAGCCCTGGATGCTTTATACGGTCGAAGTCATTTTATTATTGCAATCCATGAGGGCACCGGGACCCAGCTGGAGAAGCTTGGTGTCACAAACTTGCAACGCATACGGTCGCTGAGACTCATCGCACAGTTCCAAGCTGGATTCCCATCAAGACTGAACTTCGAGCCCATGTTGTGGGCTCCTCTTCTCTCGAATCTAAGAAACTTGTGTCTAGTTGTACAGCAGCCACTTAAGCAGCGAACTCACTTCGGTTCTCCGTCCCTGGAGCAAGACATATGCCAGTGGGCGTCCTGGCTTGATCCCGTCCTGCAATACCTGGCAGCGAACGTTCCCGAGGGCACTCAGATCGAGTTGGACGGCGGAAACAAAGCCGAGACACAAGAGCTTGTCCACAAACATCTCGGCGGCAGGTTCAGAAACGTCCACGCAGATACTGGGAGTGGGATGTTCGAGGAGCCCACCTCTTTACAACACACGGCCTACATGGATAGCCAAGATGGAGCTGTTTCCAAAGTATCGTGGCCGTACATACGTGCAAGTCAGCTGAGCGCATAGAATGCGTCTATTTGAGTCTTCGGGTTGGTGTAAATCAAATTATTAATTATTAATGTTTCTTCTGCGCGCTCACACAGCACAAATGATGATACCAATTCGTCATAAAAATGTACGTTTATTATGTTCAGTTACCGTGATTCAGTTGGTTGGATCAACAGGTAAACCATAGTACGAATCCCATCTACATATTCCATCCATGTTTGAGCCAAAGGTCTGGATTTGACTGGGCATAATTCCTCAAAGCTGAGGTGCGCTCATGAGAAAGCTGCTGCCAGTTGCTGAAGATAGACGATCCATTTTGAATCTCAAGTCGATTGTTTTGCAGATAGCCCGTGCTCCTCGTAGGCTCCGCATCTCAAGCATTCTGCTGGCCCAAGAAACAATCTCAACTGGCCAACCGCTATCTGGGCATCTCATCACCGGTTCGAAGATACTTGCAGGCTTGGTAAAAGGGACGACGATTACCAGAGGTGCTAGTGGCAGGGACATGTTTGGACCGCCAAGTAATGAATACTTCAGTCGAGCCCGTTGAGTAAATCAATATCTCCGTCTCATTTTTGTTTTGTCTAAATCATGTTATACCATTCTTGAACGCCTCGCTTATGCACAATCAATGACCCTAGAGATGCCGTCTTACAGGGAGCAGCGTCGGCAAGCAGCGATTCTTAGACCCCGTCTCGGCAACACAACGGCCGCGCAAGTGGCCACCATATCGTTGCTCGCTTCGCACGCTTGGACATTTACTGAAGGAGCTCCTCGCACGTCCAATCCTCGTAGCTAAAGACGCCGGGTCAGCACCGCGCCGTTCAAAGGTGGGGGTAATGTTGGGTGTCTGCAACTTACTGGCCATCAGGGAGGTATCTTCGGACGATGAGGGAATCTTCTTCTCGCGCAGCTCCTTGATAGCGATCTGCAGCGGATCCGTCTCACCCTCGAGGTCGACCAGCACCGGCGCATTCATGCTATTGGAAAAGTTAGCGCGCGGTCGCAGACAAACTGCTAGTGATTCGGAGTCGCATACCTAATCTGCAGCGCGCGCGTGCCCAGGATACGCGCCCTCTCGTACTTGGTCATGTAAGGCGTGGTTTGGCGCTCGTCGTCGGGAATCTTCATGTCCCTGATGGACTTGTCGGCTCCCTTCAGGACGTTGGCGGCAGCCGAAGGGTCGCCAGAGATGACAATGTTGTCCTGGTCGTCGCGTCCGGCGCCGGCAAGGTCATCGCCCTCGGGGACCTCAGGCTCGTAGTACTCGTTGACGTCCTCATCCTCGTACATGGGCTCGTCGCTGCAAGAATCGCAAGTGGTCAGCGCGTCTGTTCCAGGAGCAAAGTGGTTTCTGGGTAGACGAACCCGCCCATGCCAACATCGTCGTCGCCAAAGTCAGACATCTTGAGGGATTCGTAGAGGTTGCGCCGGAAGCTCTTGTGCAGGGATCGTGATTGTTGGCTTGTGAATGCTTCACAAAAATTGTTGCTTGGGGGTGAAAGAAATCAAAGTGGCAGGTTTTGCCGACGCTTCTCCGGGAACCTTTTCTCAGCTGCCGGTACGTACCTCGAGGTAGCTTACCTTACCTTATAAACTGTAGTAGCACTAAGGTACCTACTGTAGGTACCTCGAAGACCACCCACTCGTCACCAACCAGGAAATTTTTGGCTCACCGCTCAAAAGTTATCGGTTTCTGCCGTTGCTGCTTAACGACATGCTCAAGCACAACCATTGTTTAGCGTCTCTCCAGCTGCACTCATCATGAGCAAGCGCAGTGCAGAAGGAGAGGCCCTCGCGGCATCTCCGACCAAGAAACTGAACTTTGGCTCGGATGTTGACGGCTTGACGTGTATGAACATTTCCTCTACTTCCGCTATCTATCGCCCAGTTGCTGATAACGAATAGACCCTGATCCAGAGCCGGTCGTTGACAACGATGATCACGACGACGACATGACCAGTGCCCAGACTCCGAGCTCAATGGCCGACGCCGAATCCAATGCTACAGCTGCAACTACTCCTCGACCCAAGTTCCTTCCGATCTCAAGACGCTAGCCTGCACTTGGCCGGGCTGTCCCAAGACCTTCAACCGACCCGCCCGCTTAAGAGACCATCTAAACTCCCACACCAACTCCCGCCCCTTCAAATGCCCCTACGAAGACTGTGACAAGGACTACATTGAAGATAAACACCTGAAGCAACATATCAAGGCTGTCCATACCCACGAACGAAAACACGTTTGCCAGAGGGAGGGCTGCGGCAAGAGCTTCGTGACTGGCACCAGGCTGAAACGACACCAACTCGTCCACGAAGGTGCAGACCGGTTCCGCTGCCAAGATTGCGGCCAGAGCTTCAGGAAAAGGGAGACGCTCAACAAACATGTCCGGAAAGAACACCAAGGCCTCCGGGCCCATCCGTGCCAAGAACAGGGCTGCGATGCCGCTTTCGACTCCAAGGCGGCGTTGAAACGACACAAGGAGAGGGAGCACGGCGAGCTCAGGTTCTGGTGTATTGAATGTGCCCTACAATCAGCGCCCGATGGCACGCCACAGCGTGTAGGATTCACCACAGAACCTTTGCTGCAGGCACATATGAAGCTGGAGCATCAGACTTGTATTTTCTGCGACTTCAAGTCCCCATCGAGGTGGGAGCTTGACCGACACGTGGAGATGTATCATTCTGGCAAGACGGTCGAAGATCGCAAAACAATTGAGTGTCCCTACGAGACGTGTGACAAAAGATTCACCACTAAATCGAACCTCACTACACATTTTCGCTCGGCACATGAGGGTCTGCGATACATATGCGGCGAGTTTGCCCTATCCGGCCCCTTGTTCCAGGAATGGACCAACGCCCAAGGCTGCGGAGACAAGTTCGTCACCAAGGCCCGGCTAGAGGAACACGTCCGCTTCATCCACCTCGGCCACGAGCGCCCCAAGCTCTCCAAGCCCATCGTCACCCCACGGGCCGAGAGCCTTATCGACGACATCTCAGGAGTCACCAACCAGGCTAAGCAAAGCATCCTCTGTCCGCAGTGCAGCGAGACATTTATCCGCTACTCCGATCTGAGCCTGCACCTGAACGCCGCGCACGGCGCAGACGCTGACCCAGGTCTCCTCCTGTCAGAGGCCCAGCTAGGAGAAGAGGGTGCCATGTTTGGGCACGATTCCGACCCGGGCACAAGCTGGCCCGCGGACGAGCCCGAAGAAGAGATTTTTGCCGCGCAGATAGACTACGATATACCAGAGGACGACTGGCTACAAGACGAAGCCAATATTCTGCTCCTCACTCGAGAGGACCATGAACTGGCTCACAACATCGATCCCGCATTGGGTAACCTGTAAGAACATAACTTGTCAAGTTCAGGGTGTGAGACAGGACGCCCAAGTGTCTTGTCAATCTACAATTGTTTTTTGCTGCTCCGGAAAGAGCACTGTCACGACTTATCAACTTTACGAATCACGATCATGGCGTTGGGGAACAAAAAAGGGATTTGCCATGCGATCTGAACAGCATAGACGCAAATAGTTTTAATTCAAGCAATACTGTCATTTTGATTTGTTTTGGAATTCCATATAATTAATGCGGCTTCCATGTGTTCCCTTGCTCTCCAAACGACCGTGCTAATAATATACACAAGGATGATCATGTATCTCATCTGCGTAATGATTCCTGAAACGCCTACCCTTATCTAATGCCTGCCAGAATAATGCGCATCCAGGAACCAATTTGAATAATCATGTGTACCCAACGCCAAACCATGAAATAATACTAACAGGGCCAATACCGATGCGCCAGGCCATCAGTGCCCTGCGAAGAGCGCGTTGCTGAAGCCTAGCAGCGCCATGCCGAGGAAACCAAAGAACATACACAGATTACGGTTATGGTTGAGGCTCAAACCTTCCACAAACAGCTGGAGCGCGACGCTCACCATGATCCCTGAGGTGGCAGCGAAGAGGCAAGCGTAAGCCACGGCATTCGGAGCCATGTGCGTCTTGCGGGCAAGCTTGAACCAAAGGACGGCGATGCCGGCGCCGAGGGGTTGAGACAAACCGCCCAAGACAGCAGACCACGCCATGGCGCGCCAGCGTGAGCCGAGCGCCATGTACAGAGGCAAACACATAGCAAAACCCTCAGTGATGTTATGAACGAACAGAGCCATAAAAACGTTGAAACCAAGCGAAGGGTTGGCGTGGTTCGTTGCATAAGTGATGAAGCCTTCGGGGAACTTGTGCAGAGCGATGGCGATTGAGGTTTGTAGGCCGATTGAAAGGAATGCATTTGTAGGCACGTGGTGATGATGCTGCTGTGCCTCAGTATCGGCATCCTCGTGGAATGAAGTATGATGGCTGTGGTGACCGTGCTCGTGGTCATGTTCGTGGTCGTGGTCATGATCATCGTTTTCAGCATGGGAATGATAGTTTTCAGCATCGTCTTGATAGTCGCCCTCGTCCTCTTCAGTGGTGTCTAATAGCGGCTCGCGTGATGTGGCCCGACTGGATCTGAACCGAGGACTGACTGGCCGATCACTGGCGTCTGCATCTGTAGCCTCGCTCCCTCCATGGAACACAGATCCAGAGTTGGGGTAAAAAGGCCCAGTGGTGGTACGAAGTATAGTTTGGTGGCGAGAACCGGTCGTGGAGCGGCTGGACAAATGCTTGAAACATTCTTGACCACAAGGATCTGAGAATCCGTAACATGATCCAGACTCGTCACAGCCGCATTTGGTATCTTTGACAAAGGACATGACCCGCTTTTGTACCTGGAGCATGGAGGGCCTACGGGTGAGGGTGTTTGTGCCGCCAGTTGTCGTTCGGCTGCGATTTGACACGAGAGGACTTGTAGATCGCTGCAGCATCTCACCGCCGGTAGCAGAGGCATGACGTTTGGATACAGGCGGTCGGCCGTCAGATTCGGAGCCTAACAGGGGCGTGGATTCGACGGCCTTGCCGTGTCCGTTTTGTGTCAGGGAGGACAGCTTGCTCGGCGGATGGCGAGAGGACTTGTGACGGGAGCGGCTAACTCGGGATTGTTGTCGGCTACGATTGTCGCACGAGGCGTCGCGCTTGGCTGTGTTCTCGTCGTGAGTGTGGTCGCAGTCGACTACGTGTGAGGGCATGTATTGATGGACCAGGCGCGATACTGCCTGTATGCCGACAAAGCCCGCGCCAAAGCAGCTCATCACGAGCAAGCCGGCGGATTGGTCGGACCAATCGTCGCCCTTGAGATACTGTCTAGATTCGGGGAGCATGCTGTATAGCGAAGAAAAGAGCTGATGATGCAATGTGAGCAATCTGGAAGAGGTTTCGGGAGGATAGGATATCATACCATTACGCCGAAACTAAGGCTCAGGGAACAAGCAAGGAAAACATTACTGTCCTGGATGCGGAAGTTCCGCTTGCCGGGAAACAGGCGTACTATGACATCGACACATACAATAGAGGCGCCGAATACACAAGCTACCCGCGGTGGTCAGCAAAGATAGAGGACAAAGAAGCCTGGCTCGCCGATATCGAGTTGTTGGGTTAGAATTACGCACCGATTCCGCTGACAATGCACATGATCCACCCGCGGGTGTCATTGTCGAGTTCCCGTTTCGCCAACTCCATGGCGATGAGGATTCTCCTCCACTATCAGATCCGAGGAAGACAGTCGGTGGGAGCGCGATGCATACAGGGGTCACCGGGTGGAAAACTTGGAGCGATAGGTTGAGGCGAGGAAAGCGAGGCTGGAGGGGAAGGCCTAAGATCTGGCGGGATAGCGCTGCAGGGTCGCTGACGTATGGGGACAGGGATCCGCCGGTGGTTGTGGGACTGGAGCTTAGCTTTAGGTACCGTATGCGCGGGTCTGGTGATTGATTGGCCTGTCACGGCGTCATGTAAAGATGATGGCGGCAGGGTAGTGACGGATGTCGGCGACCGGAATGGATGACGGCGGCGACGAGGGTGGAAGCAGCGCAAGGAGATAAGTAACGTAACGTAACGTGTTGTAGGTGCAGAGGGAGAGGAGGACGACGTTGGCTGGTTCGGGTCTAGATATCAAAGGGCCGCTGTGGCGTTTCAGTCTGCGTGCCTGGCGTTGTCGATTGCGGCAGGAACAGAGACCGGGGCTGGGTGAGTGCTAAGACATGCGCTGCACCGTTGCTGTAAGAGGGAGGTGAGGTAGGTACTGTAGGTACTGTAAATGGAAATACTGTATGTTGCTAACTTTACTCTGGCTCTCGGCGATTAGCAGACAGGGGCGAAGGGGGACCGTCCCACAGATAGCCAGATGGTCTAGATGGGTAGAATAAACTCGAATAACGACAACAACAATAGGAAGAAAGCAGCCCAGACCTGCCCCATCTTTACTACTTATCATGCTCGCCGCAGCGGCAGGCAGCTGACCCTGACCCTTAACCCTCAGGGTTCTCACTTGCTGATTTACCATCCTTTCAGACCGCTCAGTCACTGCCGGGAGCAGGCAATCTGATGCTCCTCTTCAGCGTACATAGTAAGTTAGGTCCTCGGAGTCCATCAAGGTCCTCAAAGTGACACATGCATCAGCCGGGGCCAATCGATTCAACGCCCTGTGCATGGCCGCTGCAACGCAATAGGCCAAGCCCCGATGGTGCACCCGCATCGCTTGGCGTTAAACCAGCGCATGCCGTGATTTTCGTCGTGCTGGCGAATTGCAGTGCAGCCCAATAAAGTCGGCTAGAGGCAGAAAGTTAGCAGAAGAGGGATTCCTCAGCACTGCCAGGGGAGGTGTGGTGACTCTATGCTACATACATACATCTTGATATAGTGTTGTTTCCCAATCATGGCATAAATAATTAGACATATGATTGAAATAAATAAATAATAAATGAACAAATAAATAATGAAAACGGGTACTAACTGCTAGTTCCAGAGAGGACTCGCTCCGTTGTTGGTATTATTCTAACATGGAAACATACGTTGGTCTTCCTCCTATACTCCCATTATCCACTATTCGACATATATTAGCACGTCACCTGAAGCACTCCCCGAGGCGTAGGCCGTGTCACGCTCCCTACGCTGACTCCTCCCAGCCAAACGTGCGCTCAATCACTGGCCTCTGCCCAAGCATAAACACAAACAAAACACCAAGTGATCCCGACACTGAAATTCACGGCGGAGCCCGCCTATACCTACGTCATGCCCAGCCGCGCTGACGCTTCTGCCTTGTCCCTACCAGCTGGCTGACTGCGACTCGCAAAGGGCCTCGCGGGCCTCGCTGCCGCATCACACTCTCCCTACCCGTGCCTCGCTGGCTGGCGGAGGCATCATGCGGCTCTCCTCAGATCCCTCGTACCGGATCCGTACGGCTGGGTCCCACTTCCCAATCCGGTTACAGGGTAGCTTGCAAAAATATCCCCGACCCTGCAAATCGATCGCCCATGTGCAACTCTCAACCTCCAACTTGCGAGACATCCCATCCACGTTGCAACCCAGCACATGCGCCCTTCCACACCATCCTCGTGAGCAGAGCTCGGGTCGCCTCGCCGTATTCTTCTTCCATCTTGCAAAACATTCGTCTCGCCTTTCCGCCTCGCCTGACACGAGTCTCGAGCCCGTACAGCTAGCTATACCCAACAGCTGTGTATAAAACCCGTCCAAGCCGTCTCGCCCGCCGCCTCCAAGGCTCCGATTTCTGCCCATCATGTCCAAGTCAAGCCTGGCTATGATTGCTGCCCTCAGCGCTGGAGGTGGAGCCGCGATCACCGCCGCCATGTATTCACTACGCTCCGATAACAAGCTCGCTGCCGCCCTGCAGGCGTAACTGCTTCTGCTCTCACTGCACCTCTCCCACCCGCCGCTACCAGCGCGCCGCTGGCCGTTCCTCCTACACAAGTCTTCGCCGCTCCTCCCACGCTGCCTGCTACAGCTGCCGTCGCCGGTCCCGTCAACCCTGCCGGCCTGTTCGAATACGGCTTCCCTGGTCCTGTCGCGGACGTCGCTGCCCGCTCCGCCCTGATCTCGAGCTACGACCGCCGCACACGCAACCCCACTGGGTTGTCGAGCACATCACCCCAGCATCGCTGGCTGTCCGCGATGGCGACCGCAAGAATAGCACCTTCCTCGAGGATGACAGCGTCCCCCAAGTTCCGCGCCCTGCTCAAGGACTACTACCGCAGCGGCTACGACCGCGGCCACCAAGTCCCCGCCGCCGACGCAAAGTGGTCCCAGAAGGCCATGGACGAGACTTTCTACCTCTCCAACATGTGCCCCAGGTTGGCGAGGGCTTCAACCGTGATTACTGGGCTCACTTCGAGGACTTCTGCCGTCGCCTGACCGTCAAGTACCCCTCCGTCCGCATCGTCACCGGCCCTCTCTACCTGCCTCGCAAGGATCCCGTCGACAACAAGTGGTATGTCAAGTACGAGATGATTGGCAGCCCGCCCTCTGTCGCCGTCCCCACCCACTTCTACAAGGTCATCTTCGCCGAGGATGGTAAGGCCAACGGTAACGTTGCCGTCGGTGCCTTTGTCCTGCCCAACGCCCCCATCGCCAACACCAAGCCCATCACCGACTTCGAGGTTCCTATCGAGGCCGTCGAACGTGCCAGTGGTCTCGAATTCGCCACTAAGCTGCCCCTTCAACGGAGAAAGAGACTCTGCACCGACACTGTCTGCGCCCTGGTCATCAAGGACTACGCGGACAGGCAGAAGTCCGTCGCAAAGGGGCGACAGT